>LR738709.1:388577083-388607182 GCA_902687465.1 Secale cereale
CCACCGAGGGGTGGGTTATAGATAGCTTAGGTGGTAGTGGGCCGAGGCCCAGTTGGGCCGGGGGGGGGGAGGTTTTTATTTTATTTTAGTTTAGGATTTACTTTTATTTATTTTCCTGTTTTAGTTTTAATTTATTTAAAACACTTAGGCATTTTTAGAAATTGCAAAACCTATACCAAAATTAATGGTGCAATATTTAGCACCGCATGAACATTTTTGTTTTAATTTTGGAAAACCTTTATTGTTGCATTTATATTTGGATTTTTAATTCGAACGGGTTTTCGATAACAGCGAGATTATCAACAGTAACACGATGACGTGTCACCATTAACGTGGGATTACTGTAGCTTAATTATCCGGGCGTTACACACAACCCACCTGGGCGCGCCAGGGCCCCCAGGCGCGTCCTGGTGGGTTGTGCCCTCCTCGGTCCACCTTCGATGCCCATCTTCTGGTATATAAGTCATTTTGACCTAAAATAATTAAGGAGAGGACATTCGGGACGGAGCGCCGCTATCTCGAGGTGGAACTTGGGCAGGAGCACTTTTGCCCTCCGGCGGAGCGATTACGCCGGGGGAACTTCCCTCCTGGAGGGGGAAATCGAAGCTATCATCGTTACCAATTGATACGTCCAAAACGTATCTATAATTTCTGCTTGCTCCATGCCACTTTTGGGTGATATTGCTATGATATTCATACACTTCCATACACTTTTGATCATATTTGGACTAACTTACTAATCCAGTGCACCCGAGTGCCAGTTTCTGTTTTCGGCTGTTTTTGTATTTCAGGTTTTCACGTTTCGAGAACTGCCCAGAAAAATCCAGAAAAATTATATAAAAAATCAGCGTATCGGAAACAACACTGCGTCCGAAGGGCAACCTGGGGGGGGGGCACAGGGGCTCCAGGCGCCCTGTGGGCGCGCCCCCCCTGGGCCGCGCCGGGGGGGCGCCTCGGCCCCCCGAGATCCCCCCGGTGCCCTACTTTGGCATATATTTAAAGGACTCTCCGAAACCCTCGAAACATGACTTCTTTTCGCGATCCCATCTCTGTTCCGCTGCCGCCGCCGCTTCCAAGATCGGGAGCACCAGGAGAACTCTTCCCGGCACCCTGCCGGAGGGGAGGATCACCACCGGGAGCTTCTCCACCACCATGGACGCCTCCCGGATGACTCGTGAGTAGTCTCCCTTGGACCATGAGTCCATGACCAGTAGCTATGTGATGTTCTCCTCCCGTTCTTGTGCTTCACTAATTAGTCCTCGTGAGCTGCCCTACATGATCGAGGCACCTATGTAATCCTTATGCTGTTGCTATGTTGAGTTTGCTGGGATCCGATGGATTATGAGATTATGTTCAGATTGATCTTGAGTAATATATTTGATTCACCTCTTTTATATTTTAGTTCATAAGTAATTCTCGCATGTTCTCCGTTGTTATTTATTGCTTTGGCCAAGTAGTAGGTAGTGACTCCAAGAGGGAACGTTATGCTCGATTGTGGGTTCATGCCCCTCGATGACTAGCTTGAGTGACAGAAACATGAGTCTAGGGGATGTGCTGTTGCCACAAGGGGGAAAACAACGGTGCTTGTGCCCGCGGGTGCAAGGATTGTTTACTTTACGCAAAGTTCTTTTAATGCAGTTGTCTGTTGCATCGAGTTTACACTATGGGTGGGACTCGCCACTTAATACCAGCGAGATGTTCTGGATAGATATCTCAAGGTGGATCATTAGTAGTAGATATTGATGGATTTCGGTCTACTTACTTTGGCGTACCGCCCATGCTTTGAACCTCAACCTTTCTTGCAATGTAGTCAGCATTGGTTTGCGTTCGTGGTCCTGTCAATTGCCCAGCTGTAATTTGTTTACCTCGCATAGCTGTTTTATCGTCTTTTGGGAGAGAGACATCACTAGTGAACATCATGAGACTCCGGTCCATATTACCATCATTGATCACATACACTATTTACTTTCCGCTATTTTATTTACTATTGCAAAACACTATCTATCACTACTATCATATTGCTTTTAACCATTTGTGAACTACAAGGCCGGAGAGATTGACAACCTCTCTGTACTCGTTGGGAGCAAAGTTATTTGTATCTGTGTGCAGGTCCACGTTGATTGCTAATTGCGCCGTTAGCAGTTGACACCTACCTGTTGAACCTAGGAGTCTCTGGGGATTCGATCCTTGGCATCTTTGCTAGGGGAAAACACTTCTACTTACTGCATCTTACACCTTCCACTTGGGGTAACCAACGAGGGGTTCGAGGCCCATCAAGGAGTATTTTCTGGCGCCGTTGCCGGGGACTCCACTCTTCAGGATAGGGGAGTTGCATGCTATCTTTTACCTTTGCTTTTTAGTCTTGTTAGTTTACCTTTCATTTTTGCTTTAGTTCCTTTTATCGAAAATCACAAAAATAGTTATCTTGCTTGCTTGCTACTATGGGTTCCAGAACACCAAGTTGTGTGACTTCACTAGTCACAACAACGATGACTTTATCAGCACACCTATCACTACACCTGCCACTTCAGCACCTTCATATGAAATTAAACCTGCTTTACTTAACTTAGTCATGAGAGAACAATTCTCCGGTGCTGGAGATGATGCTGCTTTACACTTGAACAATTTTGTTGAACTTTGTGATATGCAAAAGTACCAAGAAATAGATGGTAATATTGTTAAGCTTAAGCTTTTTCTTTCTCTTTGAGAGGAGGAGCTAAAATTTGGTTTCAGTCTTTGCCTAGAAATAGCATAGATTCATGGGACAAGTGCAAAGATGCTTTTATCGGAAAATACTATCCACCTGCTAAAATTATCCAACTTAGAAGCAACATCATGAATTTTAAACAATTGGATAATGAACACGTTGCCCAAGCTTGGGAACGAATGAAATCTCTTATCAAAAACTGCCCTACTCACGGTTTGACTACTTGGATGGTTATCCAAACTTTTTATGCAGGCTTGAACTTTACCTCGCGGAACTTGTTAGACTCGGCCGCGGGAGGAACTTTTATGTCAACTACACTTGGTGCTGCCACGAAGCTTCTCGATGAGATGATGACTAACTATTCCCAATGGCACACCGAACGCGCTCCAACAGGTAGGAAGGTAAACTCTGTCGAGGAGATTTCCTCCCTCAATGAAAAAGTTGACTTGATCATGTCTCTACTTTCGAAGCAATCTACTGTTGATCCTCCTGATGTTCCTTTAAATTCTTTGATTGCTCAAGAACAAGTAGATGTTAACTTTATCTCTAGAAACAATTTCAACAACAATGCTTATAGGAGTAACTTTGGTAACAATTCTAGACCGTTCCCCTCTAACTCTTATGGGAACAACAATGCTTATCCTAGTACCAAGAACTCCAATACTGAACTAGAGACTATGCTTAGAGATTTCATCACTACCCAAAAAGCCTTTAATAAGAATGTAGAAGAGAAACTACATAAACTAGATGATCTTTCTTTTAAGGTAGACCACTTAGCCAATGAGTTAAAATTGCTAAAAATTGAAACTTCCTCTCTTAAGGAGAAGGAAGTCATCCCTATTAATGCTACTCAAGTGCAAATTAATGAAAACATTAGGATGATGGCTAAGCTTAAAGAAAGATGGGCTAGAGAAAGGGAGGAAGAGGAAAGAATTAAGAGCCTTCCTACCCACCACACTGTTGCTACTATCCAAGTTATTGAGGATGTTCACACTCTTAGCACCCAATGTACTCCTGGTCCCAATGGACCTATTAATGGTGATGCTATAGAAACTACCAAACAGGTGAACCTTAAGGACACCACTACTACCTTACTTGATGCTCGTGACCTTGATTTTGATAATTGCACTCTTACAGAAGTTATTGATTTCCTTCACAAGATGTCTAGAGATCCCTGCACTAGCATGCTTAACCTTGCCTTCACAGAGCATATCACTAATGCTCTCATCAAAGCTAGGGAGGAGAAACTTAGAGTAGAAGCCTCCATACCTAGAAAGCTAGAAGATGGTTGGGATCCTATGATAAAAATTTATTTGAATGACTTCTCTTGTTATGCATTATGTGATGTTGGTGCTAGTACCTCTGTTATGCCCAAAAGGATATATGATATGCTTAAATTGAAACCTTATGATTCTTGTTCTTTTGGTGTTCGTCTCGTTGATTCTTCCATAAAGAAACCTTTGGGGAGGATTGACGATGTTCTTATTGTTGTCAATGATAATTATGTGCCCGTTGATTTTACTATTATGGATATTGAATGTGATCCTTCATGTCCAATTATTTTGGGACGTCCCTTTTTGCGCACCGTGGGTGCTGTCATTGACATGAAAGAGGGTAATATAAAATTTCAGTTTCCTCTCAAGAAAGGGATGGAACACTTCCCTCGTAAGAAGGTCAAGTTACCTTTTGAGTCCGTTGTACGGGCTAGTTATTCTTTTACTCTTGATAAAACTTGATCTTTGCATTATGCCTAGCTTAAAGGCATAAAAGAAAGCGCTTTTGGGAGGCAGCCCACATGAATAAATTTTTGCTTTTGTTGAGTCTTGATGTTGTTTACTGCTGTAGCATCATCATTGTATCTTTGCTTTTCATATTTGTGCCAAGTATAGCCTCTGATTGCTAGAAAGTCCAAAAGTTGTGAGGTGCTGTCCAGGAAACAGATTCTGTCCTTGGATAGAAAAATTCGTATAAAATCACCAGATTATCTTTTTGGTCTGAATTTTTTCGACAGCGTTCTCTATATAATTGTCTTTCGTGCGTCAGTTCTGAGTTTTTTGATTTGAGTTGCAGAAGTATCCCGAACAGGTCAATTACTGCCTGCTGTTCTGTTTTTTCACAGATTCTGTCCTGTTTTGCCTTACCTTCACTTTGCAAATTGAGAACTTGCTTTTTCTTTGCAAAAACCTTTTGGCAATCTTGAGAAACAGTAGAACTTCAAGAATATCCTTATTTCCAGCAAGGTATAATTATTTTATTAAGGGTACTAACCTCGCTAATCAGATTATGATGAGTTGTGTATGAAGGGAGTTTTCAAGTGTGCGAGGGAAGATGATAAAAAGATTCAGGAGTGTCAAGCGCTCAAGCTTGGGGATGCCCCCGTGCACCCCCAAGAAATATTCAAGGAGACTCAAGCGTCTAAGCTTGGGGATGCCCCCCGTGCATCCCCTTCTCCATCAACATTATCAGTTCGTCTTTCGTTTCGCTATATTTTTATCACTTCATGTGTTATGTGCTATGCTTGGAGCGTCTTGCTTTTAGTTTTCTTTTTTTTAGTTTTTCATAACAAGTCGGAACCCAGCATTCCTTTATGTGGGAGAGAAACACGCTCCACCTCTACCTAGAACATTACATAGAATTTTCATGTCTATCTATGCTGTGTGTGTTCTTTGTCTTTTAATAGCTACTATCGTGCTCTGCTCTTAGTATTCATGCTTATCTTTTCAAGAGCTTTTATTTAGTTGGTTTCTTGAACTCTCTTTAACTACCATGCTCATTTTATTAAGAGAGTTTGCTTCCGTAGCATGGGTTAATGTGTCTATGATAAAGATGCTACTTTCATGATGGTGCTTAGTAGTTCAGATTTTCTTATGGTTAATCTCGAATAGCTGGGGGGTTCCCAATGTGTCATTGGAGTACCAACTTGGTTTGTTTGCCTATGATGTGGTATGGTTTAGTAATATCTTCCTTTGAGAATTTATTTTGATTGACTTGGCGTATGCTCACGCATATTCAAGACTGCAAAGAAAGTCTGTCAAGCCTTGATGATCTCTTATTTCTGAGTAGCGATATAACTACCATGCCTGATTCAATATTGCTTTGTCGCTCTGCATGATTATGACAGTCATTGCTCTCTTAGTTGGTCGCTCCCAGTCTTTTGCTAACCTCCACCTGTACTAAGCAAATTAACCATGCAATACATAGCTCATGGGAAAGTAGCCTAAAAACTATTGTGGTAAAAAATATGTTGCCTATGTATCTTATTTCTTATGCGTTGCTTGCTGAGCGGTAACCATGTTTCTGGGGACGCCATCAACTGTCACACTTTTGTTGAATATCATGTGAGTTGCTATGCATGTTCGTCTTGTCTGAAGTAAGGGTGATTTACCGTAGGTTGAATTAATATGCATATTGTTAGAGAAGAACATTGGGCCGCCAACCAAAGCCATGCATCAATGTGGAAGTTTTAGCTTGGACCTTAATCCTCAATCTCTTATGAGAATATGCTTATGCATTAAAGAGGAGTCCATCATCTATTTTCTATGTTGTCCCGGTATGGATGTCCTCAAGTTGAGATCTATCAAAAACGAGAAATCAAATGCGATCTATCTCCTTGGACCTTTGTACAGGTGGCATAGAGGTACCCCTTTGTGACACTTGGTTAAAACATATGCAATACAATGATAACCCATGGGGATCCGAGCTAATTAGGACAAGGAGCGAGCACTATTGGTATTCGATGCATGAGGCTTGCAACTTATAGGATGTTTTATACATGACACATATGAAATACTACTACCGTGGACACAATTGCTTCCATGTTTCAAAATAAAAAGCTCTAGCACTTCAAGCACCAACTACTGAGAGCATGATTGTCATTCTGAGTGTAATGTGCATTGTCCCAAAGTAGCATTGTCTTTTGCATGATTGTGATATCGTTTATTCTGAAATGATTGTATCTAGTCATCACTTAAACCTTGAAGGTGCCCCTGCACTTATGTTTTGCTTCACTAAAGGGGGCAAGCTAGATATCACTTGATCATATTTGCACATCATGTTCATTGCAAATCTTTTTGATGTTTCAGTTTCATGTTGTAAAACTTTCAGTCATTTGTGATTTTCTCTTGAGACAACTTAGTTACTTTAGAATCATTGTCTCAGTAAGCTTTTGTCATATGACTATGAGAAAGTCCTATATGGTTAATAGCATGTCACCACAGAAATTATTCTTGTTATCATTTACCTACTCGAGGACGAGCAGGAATTAAGCTTGGGGATGTTGATACGTCCAAAACGTATCTATAATTTCTGCTTGCTCCATGCCACTTTTGGGTGATATTGCTATGATATTCATACACTTCCATACACTTTTGATCATATTTGGACTAACTTACTAATCCAGTGCACCCCAGTGCCAGTTTCTGTTTTCGGCTGTTTTTGTATTTCAGGTTTTCACGTTTCGAGAACTGCCCAGAAAAATCCAGAAAAATTATATAAAAAATCAGCGTATCGGAAACAACACTGCGTCCGAAGGGCAACCTGGGGGGGGGGGCACAGGGGCTCCAGGCGCCCTGTGGGCGCGCCCCCCCTGGGCCGCGCCTCGGCCCCCCGAGATCCCCCCGGTGCCCTACTTTGGCATATATTTAAAGGACTCTCCGAAACCCTCGAAACAGGACTTCTTTTCGCGATCCCATCTCTGTTCCGCTGCCGCCGCCGCTTCCAAGATCGGGAGCACCAGGAGAACTCTTCCCGGCACCCTGCCGGAGGGGAGGATCACCACCGGGAGCTTCTCCACCACCATGGACGCCTCCCGGATGACTCGTGAGTAGTCTCCCTTGGACCATGAGTCCATGACCAGTAGCTATGTGATGTTCTCCTCCCGTTCTTGTGCTTCACTAATTAGTCCTCGTGAGCTGCCCTACATGATCGAGGCACCTATGTAATCCTTATGCTGTTGCTATGTTGAGTTTGCTGGGATCCGATGGATTATGAGATTATGTTCAGATTGATCTTGAGTAATATATTTGATTCACCTCTTTTATATTTTAGTTCATAAGTAATTCTTGCATGTTCTCCGTTGTTATTTATTGCTTTGGCCAAGTAGTAGGTAGTGACTCCAAGAGGGAACGTTATGCTCGATTGTGGGTTCATGCCCCTTGATGACTAGCTTGAGTGACAGAAACATGAGTCTAGGGGATGTGCTGTTGCCACAAGGGGGAAAACAACGGTGCTTGTGCCCGCGGGTGCAGGGATTGTTTACTTTACGCAAAGTTCTTTTAATGCAGTTGTCTGTTGCATCGAGTTTACACTATGGGTGGGACTCGCAACTTAATACCAGCGAGATGTTCTGGATAGATATCTCAAGGTGGATGATTAGTAGTAGATATTGATGGATTTCGGTCCACTTACTTTGGCGTACCGCCCATGCTTTGAACCTCAACCTTTCTTGCAATGTAGTCAGCATTGGTTTGCGTTCGTGGTCCTGTCAATTGCCCAGCTGTAATTTGTTTACCTCGCATAGCTGTTTTATCGTCTTTTGGGGGAGAGACATCACTAGTGAACATCATGAGACTTCGGTCCATATTACCATCATTGATCACATACACTATTTACTTTCCGCTATTTTATTTACTATTGCAAAACACTATCTATCACTACTATCATATTGCTTTTAACCCTTTGTGAACTACAAGGCCGGAGAGATTGACAACCTCTCTGTACTCGTTGGGAGCAAAGTTATTTGTATCTGTGTGCAGGTCCACGTTGATTGCTAATTGCGCCGTTAGCAGTTGACACCTACCTGTTGAACCTAGGAGTCTTTGGGGATTCGATCGTTGGCATCTTTGCTAGGGGAAAACACTTCTACTTACTGCATCTTACACCTTCCACTTGGGGTAACCAACGAGGGGTTCGAGGCCCATCACCAATAACCCTCTCATCTTTGGGAGGCCAATCTTCATCAACATCTTCAATAGCACCATCTCCTCTCAAACCCTAGTTCATCTCTTGTGTTCACTCTTTGTACCGGAACCTCAGATTGGTGTTGGGGAACGTAGCATGCAATTTCAAAAAAATTCCTACGCTCACGCAAGATCTATCTAGGAGATGCATAACAATGAGAGGGGGAGAGTGTGTCTACATACCCTCATAGACCGAAAGCGGAAGCATTTGACAACGCGGTTGATGTAGTCGAACTTCTTCTAGCTCCGACCGATCAAGCACCGAACGTACGACACCTCCGACATCTGCACACGTTCAGCTCGATAACGTCCCTCATCCTCTTGATCTAGCAAGATGTCGAGGAAGTAGATGAGTTCCGTTAGCACGACGGCGTGGTGATAGTGATGGTGATGTGATCCGCGCAGGGCTTCGCCTAAGCACTACGAAGATATGACCGTGGAAGAAAACTGTGGAGGGACACGCCGCACATGGCTAACAAATGTTGTTGTGTGTTGTGCTAGGGGCGCCATGGGAGGGGGAGGGAAGGCATCCTAGCGCACCACATAGGCCGGCCGACCCTAGGGCTCTTGCTCTGGCCACGCCCCCCCTGCCATGTTTGGACAAGGAGGAAAGGAAGGAGGGGGAGGGGAAGGAAGTAGGAGTCCTACTTCACACTTTCCTTTTCCTCCTCTCCTTTCCTTTCCTCCCCATATGCCTGGCCCTATAGGGGGAGCACCAACCCCTTGTGGGCTAGTGTGTTCCCTCACTTGGCCCATTAAGCTCATATCTTTGCCGGGGGGTGCCCGGAACTCCTTCCGGTGACCCAATATGTACCCAGCAACCTCCGGAACACTTCCGGTGTTCGAATACCATCGTCCTATATATCAATCTTGTCCTCTCTACCATTTAGAGACTCCTCGTCCTGTTCGTGATATCATCTGGGACTCTGAACAACATTCGGTCACCAAATCACATAACTCATAAACTACAATATCGTCATCAAACATTAAGCGTGCGGACCCTACGGGTTCGAGAACTATGTAGACATGACCGAGACACTTCTCCGGTCAATAACCAATAGCGGAACCTGGATGCTCATATTAGCTCCCACATATTCTACAAAGATCTTTATCGGTCGAAACGTTATGACAACATATGTTATTCCCTTTGTCCATCGGTATGTTACTTGCCCGAGATTCGATCGTCGGTATCTTCATACCTAGTTCAATCTCGTTACCGACAAGTCTCTTTACTTGTTCCGTAATACATCACCCCAAGACTAACTCATTAGTCATTTGCTTGCAAGGCTTATTATGATGCGCATTGCCGAGAGGGCCCAGAGATACCTCTCCGATACTCTGAGTGACAAATCCTAATCTCGAACTATGCCAACTCAACAAACACCTTCGGAGATACCTGTAGAGCATCTTTATAATCACCCAATTACATTGTGATGTTTGATAGCACACACGGTATTCCTCCGGTATCCGGGAGTTGCATAATCTCATAGTCGGAGGAATATGTATTTGACATGAAGAAAGCAATAGCAATAAACTGAACGGTCATTATGCTAAGCTAACGAATGGATCTTGTCCATCACATCATTCTCCTAATGATGTGATCCCGTTATCAAATGACAACTCATGTCCATGGTTAGGAAACCTTAACCATCTTTGATCAACGAACTAGTCAAGTAGAGGCTCACTAGGGACAGAGTGTTTGTCTATGTATTCACACATGTATCAAGGTTTTCGATCAATACAATTCTAGCATGAATAATAAACATTTATCATGAATAAGGAAATATAATATTAACCATTTTATTATTGCCTCTAGGGCATATTTCCATCAGTCTCCCACTTGCACTAGAGTCAAGAATCTAGTTCACATCGCCATGTGATTAATACCCAAAGAGTTTACTACAGTCAATAATCTAGTTCACATCGCCATGTGATTAATACCCATAGTTCACATCGCCATGTGATTAACACCCAAAGAGTTTACTAGAGTCAATAATCTAGTTCACATCGTTATGTGATTAACACTCAAAGAGTTCTAAGGTATGATCATGTTTTGCTTGTGAGAGAGTTTTAGTCAACATGTCTGTAACATTCAGATCCGTGTGTATTTGCAAATTTCTATGTCTACAATGCTCTGCATAGAGCTACTCTAGCTAATTGCTCCTACGTTCAATACACATCCAGATTGATACTCAGAGTCATCTGGATTAGTGTCAAAGCTTGCATCGGCGTAAACCTTTACGACGAACTCTTTATCACCTCCATAACCGAGAAACATTTCCTTATTCCTCTAAGGATAATTTTGACCGCTGTCCAGTGATCCACTCCTGGATCACTTTTGTACCCCCTTGCCAAACACGTGGCAAGACACACATTAGGTCTGGTACACAACATGACATGCTTTATAGAACCTATGGCTGAGGCATATGGAATGACTTTCATTCTCTCCATATTTTTCTGCCGTGGTCGGGTTTTGAGTTTTACTCAACTTCATATCTTACAACTCAGGCAAGAACTCCTTCTTTGACTGATCCATTTTGAACTCGTTCAAAATCTTATCAAGGTATGCACTCATTGTAAGTCTTATCAAGCGTCCTGATCTATCTCTATAGATCTTGATGCCTAATATGTAAGCAGCTTCACTGAGGTCTTTCTTTGAAAAAATCGTTTCAGACATTCCTTTATGCTTTCCAGAAAATTCTACATCACTTACGATCAACCATATGTCATTCACATATACTTATCAGAAAGGCTGTAGTGCTCCCACTCACTTTCTTGTAAATACATGCTTTACCGCAGGTCTGTATAAAACTGTATACTTTGATCAACTCATCAAAGTGTATATTCCAACTCCGAGATGCTTGCACCAGTCCAATGATGGATCGCTGGAGCTTGTACACTTTGTTAGCACCTTTAGGATTGAAAAAACCTTCTGGTTGCATCATATATAACTCTTCTTTAAAAAAGCCACTAAGGAATGCATTTTTGACATCCATTTGCCTGATTTCATAAAATGCGTCAATTGCTAACATGATTCAGATAGACTTAAGCATCGCTACGAGTGAGAAAATCTCATCGTAGTCAACACCTTGAACTTGTCGAAAACAATTGGCAACAAGTCGAGCTTTATAGACAGTGATATTGCCATCAACGTCTGTCTTCCTCTTGAAGATCCATTTATTCTCAATGGATTGCCGATCATCGGGCAAGTCCACCAAAGTCCACACTTTGTTCTCATACATGGATCCCATCTCAGATTTCATGGCCTCAAGCCATTTATTGGAATCTGGGCTCATCATAGCTTCTTCATAGTTTGAAGGTTCACCATTGTCTAACAACATGACTTCCGGGATAGGGTTACCGTATCACTCTGGTATGATACGTGTTCTGGTCGACCTTCGAGGTTCGGTAGTAACTTGATCCGAAGTTTCATGATCATTATTATTAGATTCTTATCTAGTTGGTGTGGGCATCACGGGAATGGTTTTCTCTGATGATCTACTTTCCAATTCAAGCGAAGGTACAATTACCTCATCAAGTTCTACTTTCCTCCCACTCACTTCTTTCGAGAGAAACTCCTTCTCTAGAAAGGGTCCATTCTTAGCAACGAAGATCTTGCCTTCGGATCTGTGGTAGAAGGTGTACCCAACCGTTTCTTTTGAGTATCCTATGAAGACACACTTCTCTGATTTGGGTTCGAGCTTATCAGGCTGATGCTTTTTCACATAAGCATTGCAACCCCAAACTTTAAGAAACGACAGCTTTGGTTTCTTGCCAAACCATAGTTCATACGGTGTCGCCTCAACGGATTTAGACAGTGCCCTATTTAACATGAATGCAGCTGTCTCTAATGCATAACCCCAAAATGGTAAAGGAAAATCGGTAAGACACATCATAGAACGCACCATATCCAATAGAGTATGGTTACGATGTTCGGACACACCATTACGCTGTGGTGTTCCAGGTGGCGTGAGCTGTGAAACTATTCCACATTGTTTCAAATGAAGACCAAACTCATAACTCAAATATTCGCCTCTGCGATCGGATCGTAGAAACTTTATTTTCTTGTTATGATGATTCGCTACTTCACTCTAAAATTCTTTGAACTTTTCAAATGTTTCAGACTTGTGTTTCATTAAGTAGATATATCCATGTAATGCCCAGTATGAGATTATACCTCCTACGTGTCGAGGCACGACTTAAAGGTATAAGCTCATACTAGAATGATCTCAAGTAAGGTATCTTTGCACGACTCATGTAAAAGAGGGATGAAATTGCAAAAGAGTAGTTGGCTTACACTCGCCACGTCACACAATACATTACATAAGCAATCATCATCCAAATAACATCACAATCCGACTACGGACGAAGATCCAAATGAAAGATACCAAATAAATAAAGCCACAAGGTCCGAATCGCCCCTAGTAGAAGCCACTACTAATCCTCTGGGTAAGACACGTAGTATCGCTCACGTTCTTCGTCGAACTCCCAATACAGCTCCGTGCCATCACCTATGTAGTTCACCAAAGTACCTGCATCTGGTTTTGTGTAGAATCTGTGAGCCACGGAGGACTCAGTAATCCCGTTCCCGGGTAGCAAAACTATCTAAGCCTTGGGTGTGGAACAAGGCTGAAGAACAAAGGTTGCGGCTGCACTAGCACTAGCTTACGTGTTTAGAGCGAGAAGAGAAGTGCCACGAGCGTCAAAGTGATCATGAAGTGATCCTAACTAAGCACGTCAATCATAACCCCACCGTGTTCACTTCCAGAACCCCTTCGAAAAATGACCGTCACGGTTACTCACGCTGGTAGTGTATTCTGAACATGGTGTCAAGTTTTCTACAACAGGATATTAGCAAATTCCCATCTGCCACATAACCACGGGCACAGCTTTCGAAAGATCAAAACCCTGCAGGGGTGTCCCAACTTAGCCCATCACAAGCTCACGATTTGCGGAGTCACAACTCCAAGGTGGGAAGACCCGAGTATTCTCGGAATCCCGTGCTCAAGATATTCCGACTAAGGTAAAACTAATCTAGCAAGACCTCCCGGCGTGCCGACACCCTGACAGTAGCCGCACGTATCTAGTCTCAGGCCACGACCGGATGAGTCATCCTACAGGTGTATACAAAATACCTCGGGTTTCCCCAAGGTGGCCCCACAGTCTGCTCAGTTTGGACCAACACTCATGTGGAGCACTGGCCCGGGGGTTGTTAATTAAGTCCACGGGATAGCTAGTCCCTATGCAAAATTTTAGTTATTAGGCAAATGTAAAACAAATGCCGGGCCTTGCTAGAAAAGCTTTAGCGCTAAGCGGGTTATCGAGGGGGGCCCATAAACCCCAACCTTGTTAGGGACGCATAATCAAGGAACATAACACCGGTTTATACGGTTCCTAGGGTGGCATGAGTGGAACAAAACACCAAGCATGAGGCTTAGCCTTCCACCCATTACCAATATATAGATGATTTAGTTTAACAGATTATATAGTGTGATATCCCAACAATAACTTCAACATGAAGCAAGAATTTTCAAATCTTCACCAGCAACTATCAATGCTATAAGAGGGGCTGAGCAAAGCTTACGTAGCCAATCAAAGGTTTGCTAGGTTGGGTGGTTAGAGAGTTTCATGGCTACAATAGGAGGCTGACAAACAAACATGGGCATCGATGTAATAAGCTAAAGAGTGAGACATCTAGCAATAGGAAAAGATAGTAATGATATCTGGGTCAGGTCATCTTGCCTGTCGAGTCGTCGATGGGATCGTAAGACGACTCCTCGTACTCAACCTCGCTAGGAACCTCGTACTCGGACTCGGCTCTCGGCTCTACTCAACACAAGAACACAACATGGCACAATATCAAACAAGGTGCAATGCACAATCAACATGATGCAAGTATGATGCATTTCATGGCAAGGGATGAAGCACACAAGAACAACACAAAACAACAAGTTTAAATGAGGCCGAAATCAACATATAGCAAATCCGGTAAGTCCTCATATGCATAATTTGAAATTAGTCCAGATCTGAACAAACCTTAAGTTAAAGTTGTTAAACATCAAGTTAACATGCACCATGATGATCTACACGAAATTTTAGTCAAGTTTCATAAAGTTTGTTTAATTCGGAGCTACGACCTAGAAGATATGAGCAAAACAAGACAAGCATGGCAACGAAGCAAGATGCACCCAAACATCAAGCAAACACACTCCAAACATGTAAACAACATGATATTATGATTCTACATGCAAAATCACATAAGTTTTCTATAGGGCACGCTCAAAACCGAGCAACGGTTCAACGCATACACACGAAACAAGATACAATGCAAAGCTGAAGTTAGCAGCCACATAGCAACTTTGGAGCAAGAGATATATACGCTACCGCACCCAAACATGATGACAAGAAGCATGGATATGAAGTAGACATATCCTACAGCAAACAACTCCATTGGAGCAACTCCATAGGAGGCATGAATCAATAGCAACAAGCTACACCAAATTGATCATGCTGATAAAAACCTGAAAGGCATAATTTATAGCAACTTGAGAGCAAGAAATAAATAAGCTACATCAAGCCATATGTTCAAGTAAGGGCATGAATGGATAGAAAAAATCATGGACAACAAGGAATGATCATTGGCCACTCCAAAACAAGCATGGATTTGAGTGGGGCATCAAGCAAACATAGCATCATGTTAAAACAGATTCCAGACTTAGCAGTTTTTTCACAAGTATAAAACAGTCACATTGGCATAGCATGTTTACAAGCTTGTTTAAGTCACCTCCAGGCATATCATGGAAAGTGGTTTGCACCACAGCAAAGACCATATGATGGTGATTCTAAAACATATTGACATGTGACATGGGGACAAACACATCAATAGCAAAGAGCATGTCAAAACAGCATCTCATAAATAGTTTCAGCACTTAACAACCACATGCACTTTTGCAACAGAGATTAACATGGCAATATGATAACTAACATGAATGCTACAGCAACCATCATGCAGAGTACTTCACAATGAATATTTTGACATATCATATGCTCCATTTGGATAAACATGCACCAAGTTATCATATCTCAAACATGGCATCAAATTAACAAGTAACAGCAGTTTATAACAAGTAGCACTCTTGTCACGATGATTAGGTCATCAAGATGATCTCAAATAAGCATGCCACAATGGAACAAAATGTAGAGCACATCACCACGATCATTTTGATATATCATATGCACAATTCGGACAAGCACACTAAAAGTTACACACACATGAACATGCACACAAATTAACAACTTCCACGGACTTAGCAGAATTTCTAACTCCAAAAAAAAACACATGAGCGTCACGTAGCCAAACAGCGCGCGGGCGAGGGATAGGGGAAGCTCACCCTGGGCTTCGGCCCAAAATGGCGAGGAGGGCTGCGGGGAGACGGGCCGGCGGGTGGGCCCGCAAAGCAAGTGGCCGGCGGCTGGGCCCGCGGGGAGGAGGCCCTGGTGGCTGACCGGTCGGTCGTTCGTCCATCCCGATCCCGCCTCGATCGGGCAAGGCGGCGGAGGTAGAGGATCCGGCGGTGCGGCGGCGGTTGCCGGCCACCGGCGACGAGCGGGGCGGTAGAGGCCCGGATCCGGTCGGGGAGGACTGGATCTGGCCGGCGGCGGTGCTAGGAGGCCGGCGGCCGCGGGGTAGGAACAGCGGAGGGGCCTGCCGGGGCGCGGCGGCGGCGCTGCACCGGCGGCGATGCCGCGGCGGCGGAGGCGAGGATCCGCGCCGGCGCCGTCGGGAGGAGGCAGCCGCGGGGGCGACGGGGAGGCGCGCGGGCCGCGGGGGCCCGATCCGGGCCGGCGGGCTCGGACGGCGGCGCGGTGGCGGAGCGCCACGTGGCAGGCGCCGAGTGGCTGGGGGTGTGGCGGACGCGTCCGGTGCCGGGCGGACGCGTCCGGCGCGGAGAGCTGCGGGCACGGGTAAAAAATGAAAAAAAACAGGAGGACTAGGGTTTCGTCCCAAATTGGACGTGGGGGACGTTTTTATAGGCATTGGGAGCTAGGAGACTCCAAATGGGGTGCGGTTTTCGGCCACACGTTCGTGATCCAACGACCTAGATGATGGGAGTGGTTGTGCTGGGTTAGTGGGCTGTTGTGGAGGGGGTCTTGGGCCAAAAGGAAGGGGTACTTTTAGCCCACTAGGTTAACCGTTGGAGTACCAAACGAACTCCAAACGCGATGAAACTTGACAGGCGGCCTACACGTACCAAAACAACAACGCACGACAAGTCTCACGTCATTCCGGGAACGTTACATGGCCACACACGAAAGAAGGACTCGGGGGTGCCACGGGCACGTGTGTGAGTGTCGAAACTCGAAACGGACAATGGGAAGAGACGAGTGGGACCGGGTGCAAGTGACAACACGAATGCAATGAAATGCACATGATATCATGACATGAATGAAATGCACACACGCACACGACAAAACAAAGAAACCCGAAATGAAAGAAGAGCCCAGAATGGAATTGATGAAGTCAAAGTTTCATATATTGCCATAAATGGAAAGTGTTACATCTGGGGCATTACAAACTCTCCTCTACTACAATTAGATCTCGTCCCGGGATCTAGGACTGGAAGAAGGAAGGATACTCGGAACGAAGGTGATCTTCTCGTTCCCACGTAGCTTCTCGGTCGGTATGGTGTGACCACTTAACTTTCAAGAACTTGATTGACTTGTTGTGGGTCTTGCGCTCAGTTTCTTCAAGAATAGCAACATGGTGCTCACGGTAAGACAAGTCTTGTTGAAGATCAATCTCCTCGAACGGAATGGTGCGTTCAGGTGTCTTGAAGCACTTGCGGAGTTGAGACACGTGAAACACATCATGAACATTTGCAAAGTTGGAGGGGAGCTCAAGTTGATAGGCTAGATCCCCTCTTTTGCCAAGAATCTTGAAAGGGCCCACGTATCTCGGAGCAAGCTTTCCTTTGATACCAAATCTTTGGGTGCCTTTCATAGGAGAAACACAGAGATAGACATGATCTCCAATGTCGAAAGCCAAATCACGATGCTTGCCGTCATAGTAACTCTTTTGATGCGACTGAGCGGCCTTGAGATTCTCACGTATGACTTTGCACATTTCTTCGGCTTCTGAGATCAAGTCATTGCCAAGAAGTTGACGTTCACCAGTCTCGGACCAGTTGAGAGGGGTACGACACTTTCTGCCATAGATTCAAAAGGAGCTTTGCCGGCACTTGCTTGGAAACTGTTGTTGTAAGAGAACTCGGCAAACGGGAGACAATCTTCCCACTTCATGCCAAAAGAGATGACACAAACTCTGAGCATGTCTTCGAGGATCTGGTTCACTCTTTCGACTTGACCATTAGTCTGAGGGTGAAACGCAGTGCTGAAACGGATCTTAGTGCCCATGGCTGACTGAAAGGAGTCCCAGAACTTGGATGTGAACAAACTTCCACGGTCTGAGGAGATAACTTGAGGAATGCCATGTAACGACACGATTCTGGAAGTGTACAACTTTGCCAACTGAGCTGCATTGATGGATTCTTTGACGGGAAGGAAGTGAGCTACTTTGGTTAGCTTGTCAATCACAACAAAGATAGCATCATTCCCCTTCTTGGACTTAGGCAACCCAGTGACGAAATCCATTTCAATGTGGTCAAATTTCCACTCGGCAATAGGAAGAGGTTGGAGGAGACCGGCTGGACGTTGATGCTCTGCCTTCACTCTTCTGCAGACATCACATTCATTTACGAATTGGGCAATCTCCCTTTTCATGCAAGTCCACCAGTAAGATTGCTTGAGGTCTTGGTACATCTTGGAACTTCCGGGATGAATCGAGAGGAGGGAGTCATGTGCTTCGTTCATTATGAGCTTCCTGAGATCACCCTTGGGAACCACAAGTCTGTCCTCAAAGAACAAGGTGTCTTTCTCATCAACGCGATAGCACTTGTATTTGGGAGTACCCTTAGCAATACCATGTTTCACTTTCTGCACCATAGCATCATTGAGTTGGGCCTCACGGATCTGATCTTCCAAGGTAGGAGCAACTTGAAGGTTTGCAAGAAAGCCTTGCGGAACAACTTGGAGGTTGAGCTTCCTGAATGATTCACAAAGCTCAGGCTGAAACGGCTTGAGAAGGAGACTGTTGCAATATGCCTTTCTGCTCAAGGCATCTGCAATGACATTGGCCTTGCCAGGTGTGTATTCGATGCTTGGATCATACAGTTGGATCATCTCAACCCAACGAGTCTGGCGAAGGTTCACGTTCGGCTGTGTGAAGATGTACTTCAAGCTCTTGTGATCGATAAAGATGTCCACTTTTCTGCCCAACAGAAGGTGTCTCCATGTGATCAAGGCATGTACCACTGCTGCTAGCTCGAGATCATGTGTGGGGTAGTTCTTCTCATTTGGTTTCAATTGACGAGAAGTGTATGCCACAATCTTCTTGTCTTGCATGAGAACACCACCAAGTCCTTGTAGAGAAGCATCACATAATACTTCATAGGGCTTGGACTCATCCGGAGGAGTAAGAACTGGAGCAGAAATGAGCTTCTTTTTGAGTGTTTTGAATGCCACATCACAATCCGGAGTCCAGTTGTACTTGACATTCTTCTGCAGCAAGTTGGAAAGAGGCTTGGCAATCTTGGAGAAGTTCTCAACGAACCTTCTGCAATAGCTAGCGAGACCAAGGAAGCTTCAGAGTTGCTTGACGTTCTGCGGGGGTTCCCAGTTGACAATAGCTTCAACTTTCTTGGGGTTGACAGAAATACCCTCAGCAGAGATGATATGGCCAAGATATAGGACCTTATCCAGCCAGAATTCACACTTGGAGAACTTCACATAGAACTTGTGTTCACGGAGCCTGCCCAGAACCAAACGGAGGTGCTTGGCATGGTCTTCTTCATTCTTGGAGAATACCAAGATGTCATCCAGATAGACAAGAACAAATTCATTGGTGTAGGGGTTGAATATGAAGTGCATCATCCTCGAGAAGGTGGGTGGAGAATTTGCGAGGCCAAAAGACATGACCGTGTATTCATAGGAGCCGTAGCTTGTTCTGAATGCGGTCTTGTGAATATCTTCTTCACGGATACGGATCTGGTGGTAACCCATCCGGAGATCGAGCTTTGAGAACACCTTTGCTCCTTTGAGCTGCTCGAACAATTCATTGATATTGGAGAGCGGATACTTGTTCTTTATTGTCTTCTTGTTCAATGGCCGGTAATTAACGCAAAGGCGCTCCGTGCCATCCTTTTTCTTGACAAATAGAACACCACAGCCCCAAGGAGAAGTACTAGGCCTGATTAGACCCATACACTCTTACTCATCGAGTTGTCTCTTCAGCTCCTTCAACTCTTTAGGAGAAAGCTTGTACGGACGCCGACATGCTGGCTCGGTATCGGGTTCGAGTTCAATGACGAATTCAACTTGACGATGCGAAGGCATGCCTGGAAGCTCTTCAAGAAAAACATCTTCATACTCATTGACCACCGGAATTTGAGAGATGGCATTAATCTCGCCCTTGTCATTGAGAGAGAATAGCCTGATTGTGTTATCTCGAGAGGCGAAGATAATCACGTCTTCGTCAGAATGAGTAAGCTTGACTTCCTTATTTGCACAATCAATGTGAGCATCATGCTTGGAAAGCCAATCCATCCCAAGAATAAGATCAATGTCGGAGTTGCCGAGAACAACCAGAGAAGCCAGAAAGCGGTAATCACCCATAAGAATAGATACATCCAGAGCCCTCAAATTTGAAGTCATGTTTTTGCCCGGAGAAATAATTTGCAACTTCTTATCCAGAAATGCCGAAGTGAAATTATGCTTGGTAAAGAATGGCCTTGATATGAAACTGAGAGATGCACCAGAATCAAACAATACTTTTGTAGGAATAGAGTTAACTGGAAGATTACCAAGTATCACATCTGAAGAATTCTCTGCTTGAGCTGCATTCATCAGATTCACTCTTGCTGTCTTGGGATTGTGCTTGATAATAGCAATGCTGACAGGTGGAGGAGGCGGAAGGCGCCTTTGAGTACACTTGTTAGCATAGTGACCCTTCTGCCCACACTTGTTGCAAACCACTTCTGAGAGAGGACGGTAATACAGAGCACTTGACTTCGAAGCTTGAAAGTGATTCTTGGACTGATTGCTTGGGTTGGGTGGGTGGGAGAAGCCACGGCCACCTGAATGCTTGTTGTTGTTGGGAGGGCGGAGCACTGGAGGAGGTGGAAGCCAAAACTTCTGCTGCTTTGCAACCACTTGGGAGGAAGAGGAGGAGTTGACATCATCTCTGATTCTCTTTTTGGAAGCTTCACACTTGAGTTGGGCTGCCTCTTGCTTAAGTGCCATGTTATAGAATTGATCAAATTCATCCGGCTCAAACAAGGTGAGAGCTAGTTGGAGTTCATCCTTCAGACCACCACAGAACTGATAAATCTTGCTCTTGGAATCTGGGATGTCTTGCTTGGCATAGCGGGCGAGGTTCTGGAACTTGACATTGTATTGATAAATGGACATGGTGCCTTGCTTTAGGTTGCGGAATTGCTCACGCATACCTTCGATGACACTAGTTGGAATGTGGTGAGAGCGAAAATCCTTGCAGAAGTCAGTCCACGAGATTTCACGTCCCTCTCTGGAATCTTTGTACTGTTGCCACCAATCAGCGGCTTGGTCCTTGAGTTGGAAGGCGGCAAACTTGACATAATCCTCAGGTCTCACGTTACTGCATTCAAAGTGCTTCTTGATGTCTGTTATCCAGTCTTCAGCATCTAGAGGATCCACACAGTAACTGAATGCCTTCGGTTGGTTTGCCAGGAATTGGTTGAGAGTAGCAACGTGAGGTTGGTTGAACAAATTGCCTTGGCCTTGGTTCCCATGACCACCTTGATTTGCTTGAAAGTTCTGCATC
This sequence comes from Secale cereale, assembly GCA_902687465.1. NCBI lineage: Eukaryota > Viridiplantae > Streptophyta > Magnoliopsida > Poales > Poaceae > Secale > Secale cereale. The sequence goes on from LR738709.1 coordinate 388,598,664, forward strand.
ATTTGCATAAGCATCTGGGTGTTCTGGTTCATCGCTTGCATAATTGCTCTCCAGGCCTCAGACGGAGGAGGAGGGGAAGGAGGACGATCAGGAACTTCTTCACCCTCTGGGTTAGCGTTGGGAACACTTTTAGGAGCCATCCTGAATGAGATGACAACTATTAGCCATTGATTGAAAATATATAAGCTGAATCAACGGCTAGAATTGCAACATAAGTCTTCACATGAACATTTGAACAAAATGAACGAATGTAATCCATAGTTTAATGGTACAACAATCTTCTCGAGAAGCCACTTGGGAGAACAAAAGGTAAATAAAAACAACAAGGAGCAGATGGAACAAATACAAGATAGAAGCTTCGTTCGACATATTCGTGTTGAAAGCTTATGGAACGTGTTACAAAAGGGTTTTGCAATCCCCGGATCAGCATAGCCAAGGACCCTTTAAGATGCAACTCCCGATCGGAACAACGCCCATAAAACTACTTCACTCAATGTATAACCCCAAACTCCATATCATGCATTTGTTGGAAGAATGCCTACGAGCTACTAGATGAACCCACCTATTAATTTCCGAAAGTTTCTAGTTATGCAATCAGGTGTTGGGGATACAGGGGAAGCATCGCGCACTCAACTCTAATCCTACATCCAGCTGTATCCATCCTTCAACACATAACCAGTTATTTCCGGAAACCGTCTATCTCGGACCTTCGAAACGCATCTACTATACAAGCTATGGCAATACTCCCGAACTACCTCCCCAGTACTGGGTGATGTCGGGGTTATCTTGCCACTAATCACATAGAAGAGTTTTCGATGTCGGCCGTCTTAAGTGTTCCGGAACTGCTGCGATAGATTTGTGACGACAACACCTCGGAGCTAAACTCCCCGGGACACTGCCACAGCCCCTAAATGACAGGAGGCATCGAGAACAATGTTCTCATCAAAAAGACATCGGAACAATCCAAACAATGCTCGCGTGATCCTAAATTTTTTTTTAGTGAATTTTTGAGAGTAGAAGAGATAAGTAATCGTCAGGAGTCCTCACCAGAGTGAAAAGGGATGAGGAGCAAAAAGAAATCCTACTCTCCGATATATATATATATATATGACTCAAAACATTTTCAAGTGTGTGCCTAGATTCAACCGTCAACGATTCGATCAATCAGTGGGGGCTTCTAGGTCGGAGAAGGCTCTGAATACCAACTTGTAATGCCCAGTATGAGATTATACCTCCTACGTGCCGAGGCACGACTTAAAGGTATAAGCTCATACTAGAATGATCTCAAGTAAGGTATCTTTGCACGACTCATGCAAAAGAGGGATGAAATTGCAAAAGAGTAGTTGGCTTACACTCGCCACGTCACACAATACATTACATAAGCAATCATGATCCAAATAACATCACAGTCCGACTACGGACGAAGATCCAAATGAAAGATACCAAATAAATAAAGCCACAAGGTCCGAATCGCCCCTAGTAGAAGCCACTACTGATCCTCTGGGTAAGACACGTAGTATCGCCCACGTTCTTCGTCGAACTCCCAGTACAGCTCTGTTCCATCACCTGTGTAGTTCACCAAAGTACCTGCATCTGGTGTTGTGTAGAATCTATGACCCACGGAGGACTCAGCAATCCCGTTCTCGGGTAGCAAAACTATCTAAGCCTTGGGTGTGGAACAAGGCTGAAGAACAAAGGTTGCAGCTGCACTAGCACTAGCTTACGTGTTTAGAGCGAGAAGAGAAGTTCCACAAGTGTCAAAGTGATCACGAAGTGATCCTATCTAAGCACGTCAATCATAACCCCACCGTGTTCACTTTCCGAACCCCTTCGGAAAATGATCGTCACAGTTACTCACGCTGGTAGTGTATTCTGAACATGGTGTCAAGTTTTCTACAATCGGATATTAGCAAATTCCCATCTGCCACATAACCACGGGCACGACTTTCGAAAGATCAAAACCCTGCAGGGGTGTCCCAACTTAGCCCATCACAAGCTCACGATCTGCGGAGTCGCAACTCCAAGGTGGGAAGACCCGAGTATTCTCGGAATCCCGTGCTCAAGATATTCCGACTAAGGTAAAACTAATCCAGCAAGACCTCCCGGTGTGCCGACACCCTGACAGTAGCCGTGCGTATCTAGTCTCAGGCCACGACCGGATGAGTCATCCTACAGGTGTATACCAAATACCTCGGGTTTCCCCAAGGCGGCCCCGCAGTCTGCTCAGTTTGGACCAACACTCATCTGGAGCACTGGCCCGGGGGTTGTTAATTAAGTCCACGGGATAGCTAGTCCCTATGCAAAATTTTAGTTATTAGGCAAATGTAAAACAAATGCCGGGCCTTGCTGGAAAAGCTTTAGCGCTAAGCGGGTTATCGAGGGGGGGCCATAAACCCCAACCATGTTAGGGACACATAATCAAGGAACATAACACCGGTTTATACGGTTCCTAGGGTGGCATGAGTGGAACAAAACACCAAGCAAGAGGCTTAGCCTTCCACCCATTACCAATATATAGATGATTTTATTTAACAGATTATAGTGTGATATCCCAACAATAACTTCAACATGACGCAAGAATCTTAAAATCTTCACATGCAACTATCAATGCTATAAGAGGGGCTGAGCGAAGCTTACGTAGCCAATCAAAGGTTTGCTAGGTTGGGTGGTTAGAGAGTTTCATAGCTACAATAGGAGGCTGACAAACAAACATGGGCATCGAGGAAATAAGCTAAAGAGCGAGACATCTAGGATAGGCAAAGATAGTAATGATATCTGGGCCAGGTCATCTTGCCTGTCGAGTCGTCGATGGGATCGTAAGACGGCTCCTCGTACTCAACCTCGGTAGGAACCTCGTACTCGGACTCGGCTCCCGGCTCTACTCAACACAAGAACACAACATGGCACAATATCAAACAAGGTGCAATGCACAATCAACATGATGCAAGTATGATGCATTTCATGGCAAGGGATGAAGCACACAAGAACAACACAAAACAACAAGTTTAAATGAGGCCGAAATCAACATATAGCAAATCCGGTAAGTCCTCATATGCATAATTTGAAATTAGTCCAGATCTGAACAAACCTTAAGTTAAAGTTGTTAAACATCAAGTTAACATGCACCATGATGATCTACACAAAATTCTAGTCAAGTTTCATATAAAGTTTGTTTAATTCGGAGCTACGGCCTAGAAGATATGAGCAAAACAAGACAAGCATGACAATGGTGCAAGATGCACCCAAACATCAAGCAAACACACTCCAAACATGTAAACAACATGATATTATGATTCTACATGCAAAATCACACAAGTTTCATATAGAGCACGCTCAAAACGGAGCAACGGTTCAACGCATACACACGAAACAAGATACAATGCAAAGCTGAAGTTAACAACCACATAGCAACTTTGGAGCAAGAGATATATACGCTACATCACCCAAACATGATGACAAGAAGCATGGACATGAAGTAGACATATCCTACAGCAAACAACTCCATTGGAGCAACTCCATAGGAGGCATGGATCAATAGCAACAAGCTACACCAAATTGATCATGCTGATAAAAACCTGACAAGCATAATTTATAGCAACTTGAGAGCAAGAAATAAATAAGCTACAGCAAGCCATATCTGCAAGTAAGGGCATGAATGGATAGAAAAAACATGGACAACAAGGAATGATCATTGGCCACTCCAAAACAAGCATGGATTTGAGTGGGGCATCAAGCAAACATAGCATCAGGTTAAAACAGATTCCAGATTTAGCAGTTTTTTCACTAAGTATAAAACAGTCGCATTGGCATAACATGTTTACAAGCTTGTTTAAGTCACCTCAAGGCATATCATGGAAATTTTTTTGCACCACAGCAAAGACCATATGATGGTGATTCTAAAACATATTGACATGTGACATGGGGACAAACACATCAATAGCAAAGAGCATGTCAAAACAGCATCTAATAACAAGTTTCAGCACTTAACAGCCAAATGCACTTTTGCAATAGAGATTAACATGGCAATATGACAACTAACATGAATGCTACAGCAACCATCATGTAAAGCACTTCACAATGAACATTTTGACATATCATATGCTCCATTTGGATAAACATGCACCAAGTTATCATATCTCAAACATGGCATCAAATTAACAAGTAACAGCAGTTTATAACAAGTAGCACTCTTGTCATGATGATTAGGTCATCAAGATTATCTCAAATAAGCATGCCACAATGTAACAAAACGTAGAGCACATCACCACGATCATTTTGATGTATCATATGCACAATTTGGACAAGCACACTAAAAGTTACAAACACATGAACATGCACACAAATTAACAACTTCGAGGGACTTAGCAGAATTTCTAACTCCAAAAAAACACATGAGCATCACATAGCCAAACAGCGCGCGGGCGAGGGATAGGGGAAGCTCACCCTGGGCTTCGGCCCAAAATGGCGAGGAGGGCCGCGGGGAGACGGGCCGGCGGGTGGGCCCGCAGAGCAAGTGGCCGGCGGCTGGGCCTGCGGGGAGGAGGCCCAGGTGGCTGACCGGTCGGTCGTTCGTCCCTCGAAGTTGGGGGCGCGGCGGACGCGTCCGGCGCCGGGCGGACACGTCCGGCGCGCGGAGGAGCTGCGGACACGGGTAAAAAATGAAAAAAAACCAGAAGGACTAGGGTTTCGTCCCAAATTGGACGTGGGGGACGGTTTTATAGGCATAGGGAGCTAGGAGACTCCAAATGGGGTGCGGTTTTTGGACACACGTTCGTGATCCGACGACCGAGATGATGGGAGTGGTTGTGCTGGGTTAGTGGGCTGTTGTGGAGGGGGTCTTGGGCCAAAAGGAAGGGGTACTTTTAGCCCACTAGGTTAACCGTTGGAGTACCAAACGAACTCCAAACGCGATGAAACTTGACAGGCGGCCTACACGTACCAAAACAACAACGGACGACAAGTCTCACGTCATTCCGGGAACGTTACATGGCCACACACGAAATAAGGACTCGGGGGTGCCACGGGCACGTGTGTGAGTGTCGGAACTCGAAACGGACAACAGGAAGAGACGAGTGGGACCGGGTGCAAGTGACAACACGAATGCAATGCAATGCACATGATATCATGACATGAATGAAATGCACACACACACACGACAAAACGAAGAAACCCGAAATGAAAGAAGAGCCCAGAATGGAATTGATGAAGTCAAAGTTTCATATATTGCCATAATTGGAAAGTGTTACATCTGGGGCATTACAATCAATATATACTCAAATCATCTATGAAGGTGAGAAAATAACGATACCCGCCGCGTGCTTCAACACTCATTGGACCGCATACATCGGTATGTATTATTTCTAATAAGTCATTAGCTCGCTCCATTGTTTCGAAGAACAGAGTTTTAGTCATGTTGCCCATGAGGTATGGTTCGCAAGTATCAAATGATTCATAATCAAGTGATCCCAAAAGTCCATCAGCATGGAGTTGCTTCATGCGCTTTACACCAATATGACCTAAACGGCAGTGCCACAAGTATGTTGCACTATCATTATCAAATCTGCATCTTTTGACTTCAATATTATGAATATGTGTATCACTATGATCGAGATTCAATGAACCATTCACCTTAGGTGTATGACCATGGAAGGTTTTATTCATGTAAATAGAATAACAATTATTCTCTGACTTAAATGAATAACCGTATTGCAATAAACATGATCCAATCTTGTTCATGCTGAATACAAACACCAAATAACATTTATTTAGGTTTAACACTAATCCCGATAGTATAGGGAGTGTGCGATGATGATCATATCAATCTTGGAACTACTTCCAACACACATTGTCACCTCACCCTCAACTAGTCTCCATTTATTCTGCAACTCCTATTTCGAGTTACTAATCTTAGCAGCCAGACAAGTATCAAATACCCAGGGGCTACTACGAGCACTAGTAAGGTACACATCAATAACATGTATATCAAATATACCTTTGTTCACTTTTCCATCCTTCTTATCCGCCAAATATTTGGGGCAGTTCCGCTTGTAGTGACCATTTCCTTTGTAGTAGAAGCACTCAATTTTAGGCTTAGGTTCAGCTTTGGGATTCTTCACGGGAGTGACAACTTGCTTGCCAGTCTTCTTGAAGTTCCCTTTCTTCCCCTTGCCCTTTTTCTTGAAACTAGTGGCCTTGTTAACCATCAACACTTGATGCTCCTTTTTGATTTCTACCTCCGCAGTTTTGAGCATTGCGAAGAGCTCGGGAATTGTCTTCTCCACCCCTTGCATATTATAGTTCATCACGAAGCCTTTGTAGTTTGGTGGCAGTGACTAGAGAACTTTGACAATCACTATCTTATCTGGAAGATTAACTCCCACTTGATTCTAGTGATTCTAGCACCCAGACATTCTGAGCACATGCTCACTAGCTGAGCTATTCTCCTCCATCTTGTAGGAAAAGTATTTGTCAGAGGTCTCATACCTCTCGACACGGGCATGAGTCTGAAATACCAATTTTAGCTCTTGGAACATCTCATATGCTCTGTGGCGTTCAATATGTTTTGAAGTCCCGGTTCTAAGTCGTAAACCATGGCGCACTAAACTAATAAGTAGTCACCATATCGAGTTTTGCTAAATGTTAATAACATCTTCATCTACTCATGCAATAGGTCTGTCACCTAGCGGTGCATCAAGGACATAATTCTTCTGTGCAACAATGAGGATAATCCTCAGATCACGGACCCAGCCCGCATCATTGCTACTAACATCTTTCAACTCAATTTTCTCTAGGAACATATCAAAAACATAGGGTGGCTACAACGCGAGTTATTGATCTACAACATAATTTGCAAATACTATCAGGACTAAGTTCATGATAAATTAAAGTTCAATTAATCAAATTAATTAAGAACTCCCATTTAGATAGACATCCCTCAAGTCATCTAAATGATACGTGATCCAAATCAACTAAATCATGTCCGATCATCACGTGAGATGGAGTAGTCATCGATGGTGAACATCTCTACATTGATCATGTCTACTATATGATTCACCTTCGACCTTTCGGTCTCCAGTGTTCCGAGGCCATGTCTGTACATGCTAGGCTCGTCAAGTTTAACCTGAGCATTCCGCATGTGAAAAATTGTCTTGAACCCATTGTATGTGAACATAGAGTGTATCACACCCGATCATCATGTGGTGTCTCAACATGACGAACTTTAGCAATAGTGCATACTAAGGAGAACACTTTTACCTTGAAATTTAGTTAAGGGATCATCTTATAATGCTAACGCCGTACTAAGCAAAATAAGATGCATAAAAGATAAACATCACGTGCAATCAAAATATGTGACATGATATGGCCATTATCATCCTGTGCTTTTGATCTCCATCTCCAAAGCATCGTCATGATCTCCATCGTCACCGGCTTGACACCTTGATCTCCATCGTAGCGTCGTGGTCGTCTCGCCAACTATTGCTTCTACGACTATTGCTAACTCATAGCGATAAAGTAAAGTAATTACACGACGTTCACATTTCATACAATAAAGAGACAACCATAAGGCTCCCGCCGGTGGCCAATAATTTACAAAACATGATCATCTCATACAATAACATATAACTCATCACATTTGACCATATCACATCACAACATGCCCTGTAAAAACAAGTTACACGTCCTCTACTTTGTTGCTGCAAGTTTTACATGGCTGCTACGGGCTTCTAGCAAGAACCATTCTTATCTACGGCACAAAATCACAACGATGTTTCGTCAAGTTTGTTGTTTTAACCTTCTTCAAGGACCAGAAGCAGTCAAATTGAAATCAACTAAAGTAGGAGAAACAGACACCCGCCAGCCACCTTTATGCAAAACTAGTTGCATGTGTGTCGGTGGAACCAGTCTCATGAACGCGGTCATGTAAGGTTGGTCCGGGCTTCTTCATCCCACAATACCATCGAATCAAAATAAGACATTGGTGGTAAGCAGTATGGCTATCACCGCCCACAACCCTTTGTGTTCTACTCGTGCATATCATCTACGCATAGACCTGGCTGTGATACCACTATCGGGGAACGTATCATGCAATTTCAAAAAATTCGTACACCCACGCAAGATCTATCTAGGAGATGCATAGCAATGAGAGGGGGAGAGTGTGTCTACGTACCCTCATAGACCGAAAGTGGAAAAGTTTGACAACGCGGTTGATGTAGTCGAACTTCTTCTAGCTCCGATCGATCAAGCACCGAACGTACGACACCTCCGAGTTCTGCACACGTTCAGTTCGATGACGTCCCTCATCCTCTTGATCTAGCAAGATGTCGAGGAAGTAGATGAGTTTCTTCAGCACGGCGGCATGGTGACAGTGATGGTGATGTGATCCGCATAGGGTTTCGCCTAAGCACTATGAAGATATGACCGTGGAAGAAAACTATGGAGGGGGCGCCGCACATGGCTAACAGATGTTGTTGTGTGTTGTCCTAGGGGCCCCCCCATATATATAGGTGGGAGGGGTGGGG
>LR738709.1:388625529-388643581 GCA_902687465.1 Secale cereale
AGGCGCGCCCTAGGCCCTCGTGTCCACTCCGTAAGTCAGTTGATGCCCTTCTTTCGCCGCAAGAAAGCTAATATCTGGATAAAAATTGTGTCCAAAAATCAGCCCAATCGAAGTTACGGATCTCCGGGAATTTAAGAAACGGTGGAAGGCCAGAATCTGGGAACGCAGAAACAGAGAGAGATAGAAAGACAGATCCAATCTCGGAGGGGCTCTCGCCCCTCCCACACCATGGAGACCATGGACCGGAGGGGAAACCCTTCTCCTATATATGGAGAAGGTCAAGCAAGAAGAAGAAGGAGGGGGGCTCTCTCCCCCTCGCTTCCGGTGGCACCGGAGTGCCGCCGGGGCCATCATCGTCACCGCAATCTACACCAACAACTTCACCGCCGTCATCACCAACTCTTCACCCCTCTATGCAGCGATGTAACCCCTCTTCTACCCGCTGTAATCTCTACTTAAACATGGTGCTCAACGCTATATATTATTTCCCAATGATGTATGGCTATCCTATGATGTTTGAGTAGATCCGTTTTGTGCTATGGCTTAATTGATGATCGTCATTGGTTTGAGTTGCATGTTTTATTATTGGTGTTGTCCTATGGTGCTCTCCGTGTCGCACAAGCGTGAGGGATCCCCGCTACAGGGTTTGCAATATGTTCATGATTTGCTTATGGTGGGTGGCGTGAGTGACAGAAGCACAGACCCGAGTAAGTAGGTTGTTTGCGTATGGGAATAAAAAGGACTTGATACTTTAATGCCATGGTTGGGTTTTACATTAATGATCTTTAGTAGTTGCGAATGCTTTCTAGAGTTCCAATCATAAGTGCATATGATCCAAGAAGAGAAAGTATGTTAGCTTATGCCTCTCCCTCAAATAAATTTGCATTAGTGATTACCGATCTAGTTATCGATTGCCTAGGGACAAATAACTTTCTCGTGACAAAAAGCTCTCTACTAGAACTAATTTAGTTGCTTCTTTATCTTAATAGCCCCTAGTTTTATTTACGTTCTCTTTATATTCTTGCAAACCTATCCCACAAAAACCACAAAGTACTTCTAGTTTCATACTTGTTCTAGGTAAACTAAAGGTCAAGCATGCGTAGAGTTGTACAGTGGTCGATAGAGCTTGAGGGAATGTTTGTTCTACCTTTAGCTCCTCGTTGGATTCGACACTCTTACTTATCGAAAGAGGCTACAACTGATCCCCTACACTTGTGGGTTATCAAGACCTTTTTCTGGCGCCATTGCCGGGGAACAATAGCGTGGGGTGATATTCTCGTGTGTGATTGTTTGCTTTATCACTAAGTAGATTTTATTTGCTGTTCTAAGTTGTTCTCTATCTTTAGTTATGGATATGGAACACGAAATACCAAAAACATTAGGTGTACTTGCTACTCATGGAGATGGGGAACCTCCTAAAACCCTCGATGCTCAGTATGTGAAAGATATTATGTACTACTTTGATAATCCTGAGAAAACCCCATTCAACTATATAATGGGAGTAACGTTGGATCAACGTGAATATTTTAGGGATTATCACTTGACAAAAAAAGGGAAACTGTTATGGGATCAAATTCATATATTGCATTGGTATGCTCGGCAACTATGCTTGAGATATGATTATACTTGTTGCTATAGGATGAAGGCTCCACACCTTCCCTTTTCATGCAAATTTAATGATAATGAAACCTTAGCTTCTTATGCTAAGGGTATATATGATTATTATGATGTGGAACAAATAGAAGAATTCATTGCTTTTAAGGGTGCTTATGAAATTGAATCTCTGTTTAAAAAGTATGATGCTTTTGATGATGATGTTTATAGGCCTAAAAATCTTGCTCTATTGAAATATTGCTATTTGAATTATGAATATAACTCTGATATTGATGCGTTTATTGAGAAAGTCTCGGCTGTCCAAGAAGAGACTAATATTTTGCAGGAAACTATGGAAGAAGAAATTAATGACATTTTGAGCTCATTGGATGAAAAAGATGACGAGGAGAGTGAAGAACAAAAGGAGGAAGAGCGGATTAGCTACCCGTGCCCACCTTCTAATGAGAGTAACTCTTCAACTCATACATTGTTTAATTTCACTTAGTGCTTACCGAAGGACGAATGCTATGATGATTGCTATGATCCCTTCGATTCTTTTGAAATATCCCTTTTTGATAATGCTTGCTATGCTTGTGGCCAAGATGCCAATATGAATTATGCTTATGGAGATGAACTTGCTATAGTTCCTTATGTTAAACATGAGATAGTTGCTATTGCACCCACACATGATAGTCCTATTATCTTTTTGAATTCTCCCAACTACACTATATCAGAGAAGTTTGCACTTATTAAGGATTATATTGATGGGTTGCCTTTTTCTGTTGCACATGATGATTTTGATGAGTATAATATGCATGTGCTTGCTGCTCCTACTTGCAATTATTATGAGAGAGGAGCTACATCTCCGCCTCTCTATGTTTCCATCACGATAAAATTGCAAGAAACTGCTTATACTATGCATTGGCCTTTACTTAATGTGCATGAATTGTTCTTGTATGACATGCCTATGCATAGGAAGAGATTTAGATTTCGTTCTTGCATTACACATATCACTTTGTGCTCACTACTAAATGCCAAATCATTGCTAATTAAAATTGGCTTTGATATACCTTGGGATTCGGGTGGATCCATTACTTGAGCACTATATGCCTAGTTTAATGGCTTTAAAGAAAGCGCTGCCAGGGAGACAACCCGAAAGTTTTATAAAGTCATTTATTTATGTTGTGTGCTTAAAGTTAAAAAACAAAAAAAATAAAGAGGGGAACCTAAAACTTTTTCAAAAAGAAAAGCGAAGGTGAGAAAGACGAACATTGTTAAAGTGGGAGCTAGCCTTGTACTTTGTTCATGCCCATGGAAACTTTGTGAACATTAATTACAGAAATTTTCCAGCAAAAATAATTATCCCCTTGTACAATTCCATTGTATTATAAAAATAATGTGCCAAGAGTTTCCTTTAGGATGATTAAACTGCTTGTTAGTTTGTGCGGTGCAAAAACAGAAACTTTGGCTGCAGTGCGCGATTTTACATTTGTTACGGGTACATCGAAAGGATATAAAATATTTTGCTAAGTCTTGATATACAAATTGTTGATTTTTCCTAATTCTTCCAGAATTTTTAGAGTTACAGAAGTATGGTTAATGTTCAGATTACTATAGACTATCCTGTTTTCACAGATTGCTGTTATAGCTTCATTATTTGCATATGTTTGAATTCTTGTTGAAGCCTCCTTGACTTGGGGCCATAGAATTGTGATAGAATACTGTGGGTAATGTTTGTTCATAATTATACAATAATGTTAGAGCAGTACATGATGGGATTTTATTGATCATATGCACTAACCCCGCCGCTAAAAGTTCGGTTAAGTTTTGTGTGGATGAAGTGTTCGAAGATTGAGGAGGTCTCAATATGAGGAGAAGGAGGAGAGGCAAGAGCTCAAGCTTGGGGATGCCCTAGGCACCCCAAGTAAATATTTAAGGAGACTCAAGCATCTAATCTTGGGGATGGCCCAGAAGGCATCCCTTCTTTCTTCAACAAGTATCGGTATGTTTTCGGATTCATTTCGTTCACATGATATGCGTAAACTCTTGGAGCGTCGTGTCATTTTTCTTTTTATTTTAATAAATGCACCATGCTGGTATGAGATAGTCTTTGGTTGATTTATAGAATGCTCTTTGCAATTCACTTATATCTTTTGAGTAAGGCTTTATAGAATGCTTCATGTGCTTCACTTATATCATTTGAAGTTAGGATTGCATGTTTCTCTCCACATAGAAAACCGCCATTTGTAGAATGCTCTTTTGCTTCACTTATATTTGTTAGAGCGTGGGCATATCTTTTGTAGAAAGAATTTAAACTCTCTTTCTTCACTTATATCTATTTAGAGAGTTGACAGGAATTGGTCATTCACATGGTTAGTCATAAAATCCTACATAAACTTGTAGATCGCTGAATATGATATGTTTGATTCCTTGCAATAATTTTGCGATATAAAGATGGCGATATTAGATTCATGCTAGTGGGTATTTGTGGATTGTAGAAATACTTTTGTTGAGGTTTGTGATTCCCGAAGCATGCACGTAAGGTGAACCGTTATGTGACGAAGTCGGAGCATGATTTATTTTTTGATTGTCATCCTGTGTGGAGGTCGGGATCACGCGATGGTTAACTCCTACCAACCCTTCCCCTAGGAGCATGCGTGTAGTACTTTGTTTCGATGGCTAATAAATTTTTGCAATTAGTATGTGTGTTCTTTATGACTAATGTTGAGTCCATGGTTTATACGCACTCTCACCCTTCCACCTTTGCTAGACTCTCTTGTACCGAACAACTTTCGCCGGTACCATACACCCACCATATACCTTCCTCAAAATAGCCACCATACCTACCTATCATGGCATTTCCATAGCCTTTCCGAGATATATTGCCATGTAACTCCACCGTTCCGTTTATTATGACACGCACCGTCATTGTCATACTGCCTTGCATGATCGTAAGATAGCTAGCATGATGTTTCCATGGCTTGTCCGTTTTTTGATGTCATTGCTATGCTAGATCATTGCATATCCCGGTACACCGCCGGAGGCATTCACATAGAGTCATATTTTATTCTAGCTTTGAGTTGTAATCCTTGAGTTGTAAGTAAATAAAAGTGTGACGATCTTCATTATTAGAGCATTGTCCCATGTGAGGAAACAAAAAAAAGAGAAAGGCAAAAAAAAGAGATGGCCCAAAAAAAAGAGGGGCTAAAAAAAGGCCCCTCCAAAAAAATGGGAGAAAAAGAGAGAAGGGACAATGTTAGTATCCTTTTACCACACTTGTGCTTCATCATAGCACCATGTTCTTCATGATAGAGAGTCTCCTATGTTGTCACTTTCATATACTAGTGGGAATTTTCATTATATAACTTGGCTTGTATATTCCAACGACGGGCTTCCTCAAATGCCCTAGGTCTTCATGAGCAAGCAAGTTGATGCACACCCACTAGTTTTCTTTTTGAGCTTTCATACACTTATAGCTCTAGTGCATCTGTTACATGGCAATCCCTACTCGCTCACATTGATATCGATTGATGGACATCTCCATAGTCCATTGATTTGCCTAGTTGATGTGAGACTTTCTCCCTCCTTTTGTCTATCACCACCTTCTATTCCACCCATAGTGCTATGTCCATGGCTCATGCTCATGTATTGCGTGAGATTTCAAAAAGTTTGAGAATACTAAAGTATAAAACAATTGCTTGGCTAAAACCGGGGTTTTGCATGATTTAAATACTTTGTGTGGTGAAGATGGAGCATAGCCAGGCCATATGATTTTGTAGGGATAACTTTCTTTGGCCATGTTATTTTGAAAAGACATGATTGCTTTATCAGTATGCGTGAAGTATTATGGTCTTAATGTCAAATGATAGAATCTTGCTTTGAATCAATCGTGTCTTAATATTCATGCCATGATTAGATTACATGATCTAGATAATGCTAGGTAGCATTCCACATCAAAAATTATCCTTTTTATCATTTACCTACTCGAGGACAAGCAGGAATTAAGCTTGGGGATGCTGATACGTCTCCATCGTATGTATAATTTTTTATTGTTCCATGCCAATATTCTACAACTTTCATATAGTTTTCCAACTTTTTATACTATTTTTGGGACTAACATATTGATCCAGTGCCCAGTGCCATTTCCTGTTTGTTGCATGTTTTTTGTTTGGTAGAATATCCATAGCAAACGGAGTCCAAACGGGATAAAAACGGACAGAGATTTTTTTGGAATATATGTGAATTTTGGGAAGGGGAACCAATGTGAGATGATGCCCGAGTGGCCCGCGAGGGTGAGGGGCGCGCCCAGGGGGGCAGGCGCACCCTGGGCCCTTGTGGCCACTCTGTAAGGCAGATGATGCCCTTCTTTCGCCGCAAGAAACGGTGGAAGGCTAGAATCTGCGAACGCAGAAACAGAGAGAGACAGAGAGACAAATCCAACCTCGGAGGGGCTCTCACCCCTCCCACGCCATGGAGACCATGGACCAGAGGGGAAACCCTTCTCCCATCTAGGGAGAAGGTCAAGGAAAAAGAAGAAGGAGGGGGGCTCTCTCCCCTCGCTTCCGGTGGCACCGGAGTGCCGCCGGGGCCATCATCATCACCGCAATCAACACCAACAACTTCACCGCCGTCATCACCAACTCTTCCCCCCTCTATGCAGCGGTGTAACTGTAATGCCCAGGATGGGACTATACCTCCTACGTGTCGAGGCACGACTTAAAGGTATAAGCCCATCCTAGAATGATCTCAAGTTTGGTATCTTTGCACAACTCATGTAAATGAGGGATTAAAATGCAAAAGGAGATAGTTGGCTTACACTCGCCACTTCACACAATACATTACATAAGCAAACATCATACAGAACATCACAACCCGACTACGGGTGAAGAACCAAAGAAAGATACCAAAACAACATAAAGCCACAGGTCAGGATCGAATCCTAGTAGAAACCACTACTGAACATCGAAACGTCACAAACAAAAGGCCACACTCTTCATCGAGCTCCCGATGAAGTACTTGAACCAGCTCCTGCATCAAACTCGGCTGAACCTGCATCTGGTGTGGTGAAGTAACTGTGAGCCACAGAGGACTCAGCAATCCCGTTCCCGGGTAACAAGACTATTTAAGCCTTGGGTGAGGACAAGGCTGAGGAAAGAATAAGAGGTGAAGGAACAAACAAGAGTCTGCAGCAGCAACTAGCACTAACTTACGCAAAAGAGAGCGAGAAGAGAAGTGCATCGGTCGAAAGATGATCACGAAGTGATCCTAGCTAAAGCCGGTCAAACATAACCCCACCGTGTTCAACTCCCGAATCCCTATTCGGAAATTGACAGTCACGGTACACACGCTGGTAGTGTATTGGAAACATTGTGTCAAGTTATCTACAACCGGAATTAACAAGCTCCCATCTGCCACATAACCGCAGGCACGGCTTTCGAAAGTTCAAACCCTGCAGGGGTGTTCCAACTTGACCCATTACAAGCCCACGATCCGCGGAGTCGCAACTCCATAGTTGGGAAGACCCGAGTATTCTCGGAATCCCGTGCTCGAGTTAAACCGAACTAAGGTAAGGCTAATCCAGCAAATCCTCCTGGCGTGCCGACACCCTGATAGTAGCCGCGCGTATCTCGTCTCAGGCCACGACCGGATGGGACAAGCTACGGGTTTTTACCAAACCTTGAGTTTCCTCGAGGTGGCCCCGCAGGTTGCCCAGTTCGGACCAACACTCATGAGGAGCACTGGCCCGGGGGGTTGAATTAAGATAAAAGGGATAGCTAGTCCACATGCAAGTTTTATTAGTTATTAGGCAAATAGTACCAATGTTGGGACTTGCTGGAAAAGACTTAGCACTTAGCGGTTTATCAAGGGGGTCCCATACACCCCAGCCGTGTTAGGAACGCATAATCAAGGAACATAACACCGGTTTATACGGTTCCTAACGGCATGAGTGGAACAAAACACCAAGCAAAAGGCTTAGCCTTCCACCCTGCCAATATATAGATGATTTCATTTTTAAGCATTTATATAGTGTGATATAACCCAACCAAAAACTTCAACATGAAGCAAGCATCTTCAATCTTCACCTGCAACTAGCAATGCTATAAGAAGGGCTGAGCGAAGCGTACTTAGCCAAGCAACGGTTTGCATAGGTAGGTTGGTTAAACATGGCAATTGGTTACAAGTAGGAGGCTGACAAGAAAGACATGGGCATCGAGGCAAAACTATAGATCGTGACTTCTAGCAATAGGCAAAAATAGTAATGGTATCCGGGTTCGGTCATCTTGCCTGGGATTCCACAAAGGAGAAGAACGGATCCAAGAAGAAGACGGAGCAACAGTCGAGCGGATCCTCACAACTCCGGAACGAAACCGAAGCTAACAAGAGAAGCAACCGGAAAGAAGCAAACAACACGGTAAACACACAAGCATCAACATGGCATACGATGCGCAAACAAGTATGATGCATGTCCGGTTTAATTATGCATGGCATGGCAAAGTGCACAAACAACACTACAAGTTAAGTGGAGATCAATATGCAACGAGTTGCATATTGACGAAACACCACATTTAATATTTAGTTGACTCACATTATTAACAAGACAAGATTAAATGTTTTATAACATGGCAAGAGGTGAAACATAAAGAAACTACACTAATAAAGCATTTTAAATGAGGCCGGAAAAATAACAACAACATATCCGGAAAATCCCCATGAGCATGTTTAATAATTATAAAGCAACAACAATTCACACATATTACTGTTGTTAACATGATGCGGATGACATGATTAAGTTATGCAATTTTATTAAAAGGTTAACTTAAAGGAGATATGAAGCATTTGTCACCGTGGTGGAAGAAAGGGGTGCCACGGCAACGATCCGAAAATGATGCAACGCATCATATCGGTTCCGGCAACTCGTTGAGAGACCGGTGCAAAAGGTGACGAAGCGAGTCAAACGAGATGAAAGAGGTGGGGTGATCCCGTTACCGGGTTCCCACGAGTCGGCGACGAGGCAACCGAGGAACAACAAAAGGGACGAAACAGACACGGTACACACGGGAAACATCTCATACAACACAAGCAAGCATGCATCTCACGGGTCACGACTCGGGGTTATACCTTTGAAGCGTGCGTTTCGGGGCGGTTCGAGACGTAGTGGAAGAAGTCGTTCACGTGGCGGTAGTTGTACTCGGGCGACGGTAGAGGAAGTAGTGGTACTCGGCGACGGTAGATGTACTCGGGGCGACGGTAGACGTCCACGTAGGCGTTTCCGTTTCCGAAGAGGTACTTGTCGCGTCGGCGTACGTAGTGGTACTTGGGGGTTCCCGTTCGTAGAGGTACACGCCAACGGAGGGGTACTCGTTGAAGACGTTCCGTAGGGGTACACGGGCGACGGTAGGGGTACTTGGTGTCTCCGAGTAGTCGTTCATGTAGCTGTTCTCGAGCTCGTAGTCGTTCGGTCATCGTTATGTAGTTGTACTCGGGTCCGACCTAGTGGTTCTTGGCGCTCCTGGCACTTGATAACAAAACAGCAACAAACAACAAAACAAAACACAAAAAAAAGGGAAAAGGCTACAGGTTGCTCGGGACAACGCCGAACTGGAAAAAAAGGACAGGGCCTCCTCGAGGGACTGAGGAACACGGCGGCGACCTGGCGCCAGAGGAAGGACGTCGGGGCGCCGGGCTGCTGGACGGAGAAGGAAAGGAGGCAGGCCTTGGCCTGGGAGTTTTCTTATTTTAACTGATTGGCAGAAAAATAAAAGAGGGAAGAAAAGAAAGAAGAAGAAGAAGGAGGACAAGAATTAGCACACGAGGTCAAAATCCCCGGGCTCACAAAAATGTCAGGATTAAAAATAAAATAGAAGGAGGGTTTTTTGGAGGAACCTCGAGCAACGAGAAAAGAATTAAAGCAAGGTTTTTGGAGGTGAAACTTGAAGTGAAAAAGACATGGGGAAATATGCAAGTGTGTTATGGTGATTCCGAAGCAATGGAATAATTAATAAATATAGCTCCATAATTATTAGGAGGCTTTTATATGTTATAAAGAGAAGTCTCCTTCCCTCGATTTAAATGGACCGAAGGTCCACACGATTTATTTAGGTTGAGATGCAAAATAAAATATGACATGATGGCATGATGACATGATGCAATGCAAAAATAAAAACACAAGCTCAAAAGAACACACGGGCAACCCGGAACATCTGGAATCTTCGGGAAGCTTCTGGAATCTTCTGGGACGTCAGTCTTCGGGCGTCACAACTCTCCCACACTAACAGAGGATCTCGACCCGAGATCCTAGAGATATCACCGGGTAAAAACGGAAGAGGAAGAGGTAAAACAAAGTTGCTTCTTAGACGAACGAGTGAAACCAAAGAACCTTGAGAGGTTGAACAAGTTGAAAGAAAGAAAGCAACGGAGATGAACGAAGTTAAGAGCACTCCGGTAAGCAGGAGGAACATACAAGAACCTTGTAGGTTGAAAGACATGAAGCAAGAGCTCACGGATGACAAAAGAATATGAAACTGCAACGGTATAGCCAAGGAAAAAAAAGAACGACAGAATTTGGACAACACTCCGTCTGAAAATGGAAGGAATTGACAAGAACTTGCCAAGATGGGAAGATACTTGATGAAATCAACAACATATTGCCTCCGCAACAATTGAAAGAATGGCACAAGAGGAAGAAAGGATTCAGACAGCACTCCGGTTAAAAAAAAGAGGCAAAACTAGATAAGATGAGGGGACTAGAATGAAGAATATAACACTCCGGTTAAATGATAAACAAGGGAAAGAACATGATCTCGATAAAACGAGATGATGGTTTGGAGAGAGCAACATTACAAAGCCTCCGGAATGAAAGAATAGCATATAGATCAACGAAAGATAAGAATGGAGAAGAAAAATGGCAACTTCTCCGGCAAATGAATTAAAAGAGCATCCTTACGAAGAAGGGTGAACAGAGTAGTTGGAAAAAATTCAACAACGAAAAGAATAAGCTCGATGTGGGCTTACGGAAAACATCTTAAAATTATGAGGTGACAACTAGCCACTAACGAAAACAATTTGATTGGATTGAGATCAACAAGGAGATGAAAAACTTATTTCACCGGAATGATAAATGAAGAACTTGGGGCATTTATAAGCACCATAATAGCAAAATCCTTAGGGAAAGCTTTAGGTGAAATACAACCCAAGATAATTCCAACAAATAAAAATGAATGGTTGGAAAGATCTCCTGAACAAGGAAAATGATGGTTTTAAATATCTCATTCCTAACAACTCGTAACTCATGAAACATGAAGGAATTGTCAAGAATGACATAACACCATCTCAAAACAATAAGGTAGAAAGAATTGCAATTGGAAAGCATGATGAAGAATGCTTGAGCTCCAACAAGAATCTTGATGAAAACTTCGAGGATGAATTAAAACATGATGAACCACCAAGAGAACTCCGGTAATGAAAGCATGAGAAGTGAAAGATGAAAAGAATAAGATTCAAAGGCCTGCGATGAATTAGATGGAGGTTTGAAAATGATAATTGAAATAACTTGAAGCTCCGGAAAACAAGATGAACAACTTAGAACCAAGGATATGATATGATGGACAAACTCCAGACAAAAGACTTAAATCCCCTTGAAGGAATAAGAATAAGAATTATGTTATGCATCTCCTTCACCAATTTAAATTGATGACAACCAAAGTATTTGGCATACTACTTATTCTCGTTGGAAAGAATTAAAGAGAGATCTAGCACAAGCTCGGATAATCTTCAACGAAGCACCGGTAGGATTATGAAAAGAACCAATGAATTAAAAGATAACAACGAAAGGTAAAACTTGAAAGAACCACCGTAAGAATTAGGAGACGAACGAAGATGCATCAATGAAGAATATTTGGAGGACGAGGTTGAAAACTGAGAACGAAGAAATCTTCTGAAATGATGGCCTTCGGAGGATCAGAATGGAAAAGAATTCATGAAAAACTTGAGAGAACGGGCCAAGATTTAAGAGAAACTCTTCTCCGGTCTTCAAATGCTGAGAAGACGATGAGAAATGCCATAAGAATTGTTGAGCACTCCGGAATGAATAATTAAAAGGTTGAACCAAAGATGAAAAGAATTTGAAGCGATCTTGGAGAAGGCATGTGACTGATGGGGATCATTCTTACGTCGCACTTGAAAAGAATTTGAGTATAACTCCGGAATAATTAGAAGAGTCAGGTAAGATCCTGGGATAAGACCTGTGGGTTAAGGCCCACTCAAAAGAAATCACCGTTGGAAAGATTGCTTAAGAGATATAGCACCGGTTGAATTAAATGGCTTGAATAAGAAGACAATCCTCAAAATAATTTGAACGGATAAAGAATGGAATTATGAATCTTCAGCACTCCGGATATGAATAGCAAGAGGAGAATGATTAATTGGTGCACCGGAATAAGAAAACATTGTGAAATGAGGAAAAGGATAAGATTAACACCGAAACTTGAATTACGTCCACTGGCAGAATTATGAAAACAAAAGAATGATGAACTAGAAGCTCTTGAGCATCTTGATGATAAATCACCGGATAAGAACATTGAAGGAAAAGAATGAAGAAATATCACATGAATAAAATGGATACTTCATCTGAGAATTTCTGGCTTCAAGAAGAAAAAGGGTGGGAGGGTGGGAAAAACAAAGACAACTTGGGAAGATTGAAACAGACACCGGTTGAAAAAGAATTTAACATGAAGATCTTGATGATCAAGAAGGATTAGCACTCCCATAGAAATATGAGAACACCGATTAGAGAAGGTATGGAATCAACATTTGACATCGAAGCAACTCGAATACCAGAATCAAAACAAGAACAAAGGGTAGATGTTGCAGAAGAATCTTCACAATATCATTCGAACAGAGGATTGAACGAATGAATTCCGCAGGTACATCAACTCGTCGAGAAGCCACTTGAAGAACAAAAGATAATTAAAAAGAAACAAGGATCAGATAGGACAAATACAAGATAGAAGCTTCGTCCGACATCTTTGTGCTGTAAGCTCATGGAACATGTTACAAAAGGGTTTTGCAATCCCCGGATCAGCATAGCCAAGGACCCTTTAAGATGCAACTCCCGATCAGAACAAGTCCATAAAACCACTTCACTCAATGTAAAACCCCAAACTTCATATCGAGCATCCGTTGGAAGAATGCCTAGAACTACTAGATGAACCCACCTATAGATTTCCGAAAGTTCCCAGTTATGCAATCAGGTGTTGGGGATACACGGGAAGCACCGCGCAATCAACTCTAAACCTACATCCAGGTGTATCCATCCTTCAACACATAACCAGTCTTTCTCGGAAACTGTTTACCTCGGACCTTCGAAAAGCATCCACTATAACAAGCTATGGCAATACTCTCGAACTACCTCCCCAGTACTGGGTGATGTCGGGGTTATCTTGTCACTGGCCGTATAGGAGAGATTTTCGATGTCGGCCGTCTTAAGTATTTAGTACTGCCGCGATATGCCTGTGTCAATGATACCCCGAAGCTCAACTCCTCGGGAACAGGAGGCATCGAGAACAATATCCTTGTCACAAGAACATCGAAACAATCCCAGAATACTCGCGGGATCCTAAAAAAAAAATTTGGTGCAATTTTTGAAAGTAGAAGAGATAAGAGTAATCGTCAGGAGTCCTCACCAGAGAGAAAGGGGATGAGAAGCAAAGAATTCCTACTCTCCGATATAATATAGGACTCAAAACATTTTCAGTGTGTGCCTAGACTCAACCGTCAACGATTCGATCAAACAGTGGGGGCTTCTAGGTCGGAGAAGGCTCTGATACCAACTTGTAATGCCCAGGATGGGACTATACCTCCTACGTGTCGAGGCACGACTTAAAGGTATAAGCCCATCCTAGAATGATCTCAAGTTTGGTATCTTTGCACAACTCATGTAAATGAGGGATTAAAATGCAAAAGGAGATAGTTGGCTTACACTCGCCACTTCACACAATACATTACATAAGCAAACATCATACAGAACATCACAACCCGACTACGGGTGAAGAACCAAAGAAAGATACCAAAACAACATAAAGCCACAGGTCAGGATCGAATCCTAGTAGAAACCACTACTGAACATCGAAACGTCACAAACAAAAGGCCACACTCTTCATCGAGCTCCCGATGAAGTACTTGAACCAGCTCCTGCATCAAACTCGGCTGAACCTGCATCTGGTGTGGTGAAGTAACTGTGAGCCACAGAGGACTCAGCAATCCCGTTCCCAGGTAACAAGACTATTTAAGCCTTGGGTGAGGACAAGGCTGAGGAAAGAATAAGAGGCGAAGGAACAAACAAGAGTCTGCAGCAGCAACTAGCACTAACTTACGCAAAAGAGAGCGAGAAGAGAAGTGCATCGGTCGAAAGATGATCACGAAGTGATCCTAGCTAAAGCCGGTCAAACATAACCCCACCGTGTTCAACTCCCGAATCCCTATTCGGAAATTGACAGTCACGGTACACACGCTGGTAGTGTATTGGAAACATTGTGTCAAGTTATCTACAACCGGAATTAACAAGCTCCCATCTGCCACATAACCGCGGGCACGGCTTTCGAAAGTTCAAACCCTGCAGGGGTGTTCCAACTTGACCCATTACAAGCCCATGATCCGCGGAGTCGCAACTCCATAGTTGGGAAGACCCGAGTATTCTCGGAATCCCGTGCTCGAGTTAAACCGAACTAAGGTAAGGCTAATCCAGCAAATCCTCCCGGCGTGCCGACACCCTGATAGTAGCCGCGCGTATCTCGTCTCAGGCCACGACCGGATGGGACAAGCTACGGGTTTTTACCAAACCTTGAGTTTCCTCGAGGTGGCCCCGCAGGTTGCCCAGTTCGGACCAACACTCATGAGGAGCACTGGCCCGGGGGGTTGAATTAAGATAAAAGGGATAGCTAGTCCACATGCAAGTTTTATTAGTTATTAGGCAAATAGTACCAATGTTGGGACTTGCTGGAAAAGACTTAGCACTTAGCGGTTTATCAAGGGGGTCCCATACACCCCAACCGTGTTAGGAACGCATAATCAAGGAACATAACACCGGTTTATACGGTTCCTAACGGCATGAGTGGAACAAAACACCAAGCAAAAGGCTTAGCCTTCCACCCTGCCAATATATAGATGATTTCATTTTTAAGCATTTATATAGTGTGATATAACCCAACCAAAAACTTCAACATGAAGCAAGCATCTTCAATCTTCACCTGCAACTAGCAATGCTATAAGAAGGGCTGAGCGAAGCGTACTTAGCCAAGCAACGGTTTGCATAGGTAGGTTGGTTAAACATGGCAATTGGTTACAAGTAGGAGGCTGACAAGAAAGACATGGGCATCGAGGCAAAACTATAGATCATGACTTCTAGCAATAGGCAAAAATAGTAATGGTATCCGGGTTCGGTCATCTTGCCTGGGATTCCACAAAGGAGAAGAATGGATCCAAGAAGAAGACGGAGCAACAGTCGAGCGGATCCTCACAACTCCGGAACGAAACCGAAGCTAACAAGAGAAGCAACCGGAAAGAAGCAAACAACACGGTAAACACACAAGCATCAACATGGCATACGATGCGCAAACAAGTATGATGCATGTCCGGTTTAATTATGCATGGCATGGCAAAGTGCACAAACAACACTACAAGTTAAGTGGAGATCAATATGCAACGAGTTGCATATTGACGAAACACCACATTTAATATTTAGTTGACTCACATTATTAACAAGACAAGATTAAATGTTTTATAACATGGCAAGAGGTGAAACATAAAGAAACTACACTAATAAAGCATTTTAAATGAGGCCGGAAAAATAACAACAACATATCCGGAAAATCCCCATGAGCATGTTTAATAATTATAAAGCAACAACAATTCACACATATTACTGTTGTTAACATGATGCGGATGACATGATTAAGTTATGCAATTTTATTAAAAGGTTAACTTAAAGGAGATATGAAGCATTTGTCACCGTGGTGGAAGAAAGGGGTGCCACGGCAACGATCCGAAAATGATGCAACGCATCATATCGGTTCCGGCAACTCGTTGAGAGACCGGTGCAAAAGGTGACGAAGCGAGTCAAACGAGATGAAAGAGGTGGGGTGATCCCGTTACCGGGTTCCCACGAGTCGGCGACGAGGCAACCGAGGAACAACAAAAGGGACGAAACAGACACGGTACACACGGGAAACATCTCATACAACACAAGCAAGCATGCATCTCACGGGTCACGACTCGGGGTTATACCTTTGAAGCGTGCGTTTCGGGGCGGTTCGAGACGTAGTGGAAGAAGTCGTTCACGTGGCGGTAGTTGTACTCGGGCGACGGTAGAGGAAGTAGTGGTACTCGGCGACGGTAGATGTACTCGGGGCGACGGTAGACGTCCACGTAGGCGTTTCCGTTTCCGAAGAGGTACTTGTCGCGTCGGCGTACGTAGTGGTACTTGGGGGTTCCCGTTCGTAGAGGTACACGCCAACGGAGGGGTACTCGTTGAAGACGTTCCGTAGGGGTACACGGGCGACGGTAGGGGTACTTGGTGTCTCCGAGTAGTCGTTCATGTAGCTGTTCTCGAGCTCGTAGTCGTTCGGTCATCGTTATGTAGTTGTACTCGGGTCCGACCTAGTGGTTCTTGGCGCTCCTGGCACTGGATAACAAAACAGCAACAAACAACAAAACAAAACACAAAAAAAGGGAAAAGGCTACAGGTTGCTCGGGACAACGCCGAACTGGAAAAAAAGGACAGGGCCTCCTCGAGGGACTGAGGAACAGGGCGGCGACCTGGCGCCAGAGGAAGGACGTCGGGGCGCCGGGCTGCTGGACGGAGAAGGAAAGGAGGCAGGCCTTGGCCTAGGAGTTTTCTTATTTTAACTGATTGGCAGAAAAATAAAAGAGGGAAGAAAAGAAAGAAGAAGAAGGAGGACAAGAATTAGCACATGAGGTCAAAATCCCCGGGCTCACAAAAATGTCAGGATTAAAAATAAAATAGAAGGAGGGTTTTTTGGAGGAACCTCGAGCAACGAGAAAAGAATTAAAGCAAGGTTTTTGGAGGTGAAACTTGAAGTGAAAAAGACATGGGGAAATATGCAAGTGTGTTATGGTGATTCCGAAGCAATGGAATAATTAATAAATATAGCTCCATAATTATTAGGAGGCTTTTATATGTTATAAAGAGAAGTCTCCTTCCCTCGATTTAAATGGACCGAAGGTCCACACGATTTATTTAGGTTGAGATGCAAAATAAAATATGACATGATGGCATGATGACATGATGCAATGCAAAAATAAAAACACAAGCTCAAAAGAACACACGGGCAACCCGGAACATCTGGAATCTTCGGGAAGCTTCTGGAATCTTCTGGGACGTCAGTCTTCGGGCGTCACAGTAACCCCTCTTCTACCCGCTGTAATCTCTACTTAAACATGGTGCTCAACGCTATATATTATTTCCCAATGATGTATGGCTATCCTATGGTGTTTGAGTAGATCCGTTTTGTCCTATAGGTTAATTGATGATCGTGATTGGTTTGAGTTGCATGTTTTATTATTGGTGCTGTCCTATGGTGCTCTCCGATTCGCGCACGCACGAGGGAGCCCCGCTGTAGGGTTTGCAATATGTTCATGATTTGCTTATGGTGGGTGGCGTGAGTGACAAAAGCACATACCCGAGTAAGTAGGTTGTTTGCGTATGGGAATAAAGAGGACTTGATACTTTAATGCTATGGTTGGGTTTTACCTTAATGATCTTTAGTAGTTGCGGATGCTTGCTAGAGTTCCAATCATTAGTGCATATGATCCAAGAAGAGAAAGTATGTTAGCTTATGCCTTTCCCTCAAATAAAATTGCAATAGTGATTATCGGTCTAGTTATCGATTGCCTAGGGACAAATAACTTTCTCGTGACAAAAAGCTGTCTACTGAAACTAATTTAGTTGCTTCTTTATCTTAACAGCCCCTAGTTTTATTTACGTGCTCTTTATATTCTTGCAAACCTATCCCACAAAAACCATAAAGTACTTCTAGTTTCGTACTTGTTCTAGGTAAA
Organism: Secale cereale; assembly: GCA_902687465.1. NCBI lineage: Eukaryota > Viridiplantae > Streptophyta > Magnoliopsida > Poales > Poaceae > Secale > Secale cereale. The sequence goes on from LR738709.1 coordinate 388,643,197, forward strand.
GTAAACATCAAGCATGCGTAGAGTTGTATCGGTGGTCGATAGAACTTGAGGGAATATTTGTTCTACCTTTAGCTCCTCGTTGGGTTCGACACTCTTACTTATCGAAAGAGGCTACAACTGATCCCCTACAGTTGTGGGTTATCACGCACCACATAGGTGGCCGGTCGTCCCTAGGGCTCCTGCCCTGGCCGCGCCCCCCTACCATGTTTGGACAAGGGGAAAGGAAGGTGGGGGAGGGGAAGGAAGTAGGAGTCCTACTTCACACTTTCCTTTTCCTCATCTCCTTTCCTTTCCTCCCCATATGGCTGGCCCTATAGGGGATGCACCAGCCACTTGTGAGCTGGTGTTTTCCCTCACTTGACCAATTAAGCCCATATCTTTGCCG
>LR738709.1:388644977-388728663 GCA_902687465.1 Secale cereale
GGGGTGTCCGGAACTCCTTCCGGTGACCCGATATGTACCCAGCACCCTCCGAAACACTTTCGGTGTCCGAATACCATCGTCCTATATATCAATCTTTACCTCTCGACCATTTCGAGACTCCTCGTCCTGTTCATGATATCATCTGGGACTCTGAACAACATTCGGTCACCAAATCACATAACTCATAAACTACAGTATCGTCATCAAATATTAAGCGTGTGGACCCTACGGGTTTGAGAACTATGTAGACATGACCGAGACACTTCTCCGGTCAATGACCAATAGCGGAACCTGGATGCTCATATTGGCTCCCACATATTCTACGAAGATATTTATCGGTCGAACCGTTATGACAACATATGTTATTCCCTTTGTCCATCGGTATGTTACTTGCCCGAGATTCGATCGCCGGTATCTTCATACCTAGTTCAATCTCGTTATCGGCAAGTCTCTTTACTCGTATAATACATCACCCCGGGACTAACTCATTAGTCATTTGCTTGCGAGGCTTATTATGATGCGCATTATCGAGAGGGCCCAGAGATACCTCGCCGATACTCGGAGTGACAAATCCAAATCTCGAACTATGCCAACTCAACAAACACCTTCGGAGATACCTATGGAGCATCTTTATAATCACCCAATTACATTATGACGTTTGATAGCACACACGGTATTCCTCCGGTATCCGGGAGTTGCATAATCTCATAGTCGGAGGAATATGTATTTGACATGAAGAAAGCAATAGCAATAAACTGAACGATCACTATCCTAAGCTAATGAATGGGTCTTGTCCATCACGTCATTCTCCTAATGATGTGATCCCGTTATCAAATGACAACTCATGTCCATGGTTAGGAAACCTTAACCATCTTTATCAAGTAGAGGCTCACTAGGGACACAGTGTTTGTCTATGTATTCACACATGTATCAAGGTTTCCGATCAATACAAATCTGGCATGAAGAATAAACATTTATCATGAATAAGGAAATATAATAATAACCATTTTATTATTTCTTCTAGGGCATACTTCTATCAATTGGTACGTGTGGGTGACTAGTAGTGTTAATTACATCTTGTAGTTGATTACTATATGGTTTATTTGGTGGAAGATTATATGTTCAGATCCATTATGCTATTTAATACCCCTCTGAACCGGGGGGGGGTGTCCGGAACTCCTTCCGGTGACCCGATATGTACCCAGCACCCTCCGGAACACTTCCGGTGTCCGAATACCATCGTCCTATATATCAATGTTTACCTCTCGACCATTTCGAGACTCCTCGTCCTGTTCATGATATCATCTGGGACTCTGAACAACATTCGGTCACCAAATCACATAACTCATAAACTATAGTATCGTCATCAAACATTAAGCGTGTGGACCCTACGGGTTTGAGAACTATGTAAACATGACCGAGACACTTCTCCGGTCAATAACCAATAGCGGAACCTGGATGCTCATATTGGCTCCCACATATTCTACGAAGATATTTATCGGTCGAACCGTTATGACAACATATGTTATTGCCTTTGTCCATCGGTATGTTACTTGCCCGAGATTCGATCGCCGGTATCTTCATACCTAGTTCAATCTTGTTACCGGCAAGTCTCTTTACTCGTTCTATAATACATCACCCCGGGACTAACTCATTACTCATTTTCTTGCAAGGCTTATTATGATGCGCATTACTGAGAGGGCCCAGAGATACCTCTCCGATACTTGGAGTGACAAATCCTAATCTCGAACTATGCCAACTCAACAAACACCTTCGGAGATACCTATAGAGCATCTTTATAATCACCCAATTACATTGTGACATTTGATAGCACACAATGTATTCCTCCCGTATCCGGGAGTTGCATAATCTCATAGTCGGAGGAATATGTATTTGACACGAAGAAAGCAACATCAATAAACTGAACGGTCATTATGCTAAGCTAACGAATGAGTTTTGTCCATCACATCATTCTCTTAATGACGTGATCCCGTTATCAAATGACATCTCATGTCCATGGTTAGGAAACCTTAACCATCTTTGATCAACGAGCTAGTCAAGTAGAGGCTCACTAGGGACACAATGTTTGTCTATGTATTCACACATGTATCAAGGTTTCCGATCAATACAATTCTAGCATGAATAATAAACATTTATCATGAATAAGGAAATATAATAATAACCATTTTATTATTTCTTCTAGGGCATATTTCCATCAATTGGTACCTGTGGGTGACTAGTAGTGTTGATTACATCTTGTAGTTGATTACTATATGGTTTATTTGGTGGAAGATTATATGTTCAGATCCATTATGCTATTGAATACCCCTCTGATATTGAGCATGTTTATCACTTGTGAGTAGTTACTTTAGTTCTTGAGGTCACAGGAGAAATCATGTTGCAAGTAATCATGTGAACTTGATATGTGTTCGATATTCCGATGATATGAATGTTGTGATTCCCTTAGTGGTGTCATGTGAACGTCGACTGCATGACACTTCACCATATTTGGGCCTAAGGGAATACATTGTGGACTAGTTATTAGATGATGGGTTACTTGAGTGGCAGAAGCTTAAACCCTAGTTTATGCGCTACTTCGCAAGGGATCGATTTGGACCCAGATGTTTAATGCTATGGTTAGATTTTATCTTAATACTTTTCTCGTAGTTGCAGATGCTTGCGAGGGGGTTAATCATAAGTAGGAGGTTTGTTCAAGTAAGAAAAACACCTATGTCGGTGTTTTGGGAACCAAGGTACCCAGACTTGCCTGCCCGCGGCTTGCCGCATGGCTCCACCAGTGGCCTGGTACGACCCATCTTTAACATCGACAAGGCAAGACCCTCGCGAGGGGCCAGGCCTAGCAAGACGGGCGACACCAAGACCTCTGAAGGAAGCGGCCTCCTTAGGCTGCCTCGTGAGTTGCGGAGTTTCCTATGCAAGCTCCCACCTCGTGAGGATCAAGTGACACTAGCCATGACGACCAAGCCTAGGCGGGCGCCACCGGGCGTAGAAGGGCAGGTTTCCACTTTGGTGCTAAGAAGGCAAGCGCAGGCGCGGAGTCCCGAGGAATCAACCAAAGGTTTCCATTACGGTGCAAGACCAAGACCGCCAGGACGGCATGACGAATGTCATCGCCGAGCCCACCACGGCATCACGGCCAGAAGCTTTGCAGGAGAAGGCCACCTTTCATCAGGATAATATGTACTTATTATTCCCTTTCAAACTGGCTGTTGTGGAATCCCTTCCCGCCTTCATTTTCGAGGAAGAGGACCAAGGCCACTATATATACGGCATAGCCACTACCATAGAGGGGGACCAGATCCAAGACAGATAGGAAGTAGCCCCTCACCCAAGAACAGACCTCCACAGGTTGTTGTTCCCCTTGTACTAGTTCATCCTCAGCCCACCGTGAGGCTAATCCACCACAAAGAAAGAGTAGGGTCTTACATCGCAAGGTGGACCAAACCTGGGTAAACTGCCACGTCCCTTGCCTTTCTAGTTCATCGAGCTAGGCTATAAGATCAACGATTGGGTAGGTGAGAGGGGTTGAGTTCTTCGCACATGCCCCAGAGTTCGAACCTTCTTCGGTCCACGGAGCCCTGAATCTGACATTTGGCGCGCCAGGTAGGGGCGTGTCGAAGCCTCTCTCCCTCGTCCATCGATTCGCCATTGTTCCATGGACCCCATGCCAGACGCTCCTCGAGTTCGTGCTGAGCGCCGGGCGGCACTCGCCGCCCGCGTCACCCAAACGTCCCCTGCCGGCGATGGCATCCCCACCGCTCGCCGTCACCCACGGCCAACAGCGCCACCAACCCCGCGGCCCGTGAGCAGCAGGACTCGTCGCTGCCGCCCACCGTGCAGCGCGACGGACGCACAACCACTCCATCGCTGACTTCGGCCGCTGCCTCATCCTCCCACTCCATCGCAGGCCGCGTAGCTCATGGCACGCGAGCTCCTACGCTACCGACCGTCCGACGACCTCTATGAGGACTGGCTGGACCGCATCACCGAGCTCGTCAATGCAGCTGGAGAAGCCCTTGCACCGTCCCATTCGCTGCCCCCCTCGCCTCAAGCGGGCGACGTGGCCCATGGCGCGCCTCCTCCTCCTCTCCGGCATGACATCGTCCCCGAGCCAAGGCGTGTGTCCCCCCCAGCACGACCCGCCGCGCAAGGCGCCCGCGCGTGACGAAGAAAGCTGCCAGGTGGTGCAGCGCCCCCAAGGAGAAGCACGTGCGCTCCCAGGACTACCCCGTCAAGTTCGCGTGCCACTCAAGGCGGCACGCGAGCTCCCAGACTAGGCTCCCCCTTCGCAGCGAGCCCCCGTGAGCGCGGTAGGCTGCAGAGCGTTCACTCCAGAGCTGCACTGCGTCGTCTCATCCGGCAAGTTCAAGCCAAACCTGCCTCCATGGCTACAACGTCCTCAAGATGCCGGGGAGCGGCGGCATCATCACGGTCTCCTATGAAGTGAAGGATGTGGTGTGTTCCCTTGAACGCGCCTACCAAGCTGCGGCGGTCGAGAATCCAGATGGCGAGGATGCCATCCATCCCCCTGAGGTCATCCCCAAGGAGAAGAAGAAGCAGCTGCTCCGCCTAGGATCTCAGGAAGGCGGGGCATCCAACGATCGCGCCTCGGGACCTGCGCCCAACACTGGGGCACCTTCCTCCCTCGCATAGGAAGGCGCGCACGACACCCCTCTCAGGCTGAGCTTGGGAGATCTCCTTTGGAGGGCCTCCGACCTGACCAACATCATGAGGGAGGCGTTCGGGCATCACATGGAGGCATGCTTCAACACACGCTTTTGCAGGAAGGGCGTGGGGCGCGAGGCGCCGAACGCGCTAGAGTTCATCACACATGCCATTGAAGAACTTCACGACGCGCGAGCCATGCGCGGCCAGCGCCGCACCGAGTAACCAAGTGCAGCTGCCGCCCCGGACGCGGGTGGTGAGCTGCGCGTTTGCGTCAACATCCCGGGGCTCAACAGAGTCACATCCCAGGAGCTCTTCTAGCTGTCCCACGTCGGCCGGTGTGAGGCCCCCCTCACAGCTACGTTCGCATGCCTTTTGGCCTGCCGAACGCGGCCACCACGCACGAGCGCCGCATGCGGGGCATCCTGGCAGCTCACAAGGCTATGCACCAGGAGACCCTGACGGAGGAGGCGTCGAACCTTCGCGAGCCTCCAAGACCTCAGGAGCCCCGTGAGACCCAGGAGCCAGGCGGCGAGTGAGGGGCGACATCTACGGCGCGCCTCTTCAACTGCCCCAACTCTTCTTCTGCAATAGTGACAGATGACTTTTTTGTTTGTTCAATTGAGGGCGCCCCTCGGGCTGCACTATACTCAGGCTGCATGGACCCGTCCCTACATCATGTACCATTTTGCGCATATATTAGAAATAGTCCTACCCTTTCATGACTCACTCTATCTTACCATCTGCCTGTCCGGTGCCTCGCCACCATGAACGTCGTGCGTCCTCACAAGCCCTCTCGCGACCGCCTCCTGATTAAGGACTGGCATGGTGTCTATGCTTGGGTTCGTCCCTGCAGCATTGCTAAACCCAAGTGGCTGAGCTCTGTCTCATGGGCCTGTCCCGTGTACGTCGCCTCCCATGGCCCTTGGTGCCTTGTTCTCGCATGAGCTAATCGTGGTTGGGTGAGTTAGGGCGCGCGAATGGTGCCTCGCCATCGCGGGAGCTCGCGCGGGTTGCCTCCCCTTAGAATCGTCGCATGAGAAGTCTGGGCATGGTGTCTGTGCTCGGGTCCGTCCCTGCAGAGTCGATAAACCCAACAGCTGAGCTTTGTATGGCAGGCCGGCCCCGTTCATGTCACATCCTGGGGTCGTTGGTGCTTGGCCTTCTCATGTGACATCCTCTAGAGATTCACTCGGCGTAGGCCACCTAACCATCTCGCAGGACCCCGGCTCATGTTCTGAATTCAAAATCCAGGTGCAACCTGCCTTGAGGTAGGGCCTTGTGAGTCCCGCGCTGGCTTACGGGTGCCCATATACACCTGATCTAACTGGGATGTACACGCTCGGAGTGATCCCTCAGAGGGACCTCCCACCCAAGCATCTAGTGGAAGCCCCATGCTCCACGTTGGCGGACGACACGGTCGAGGAGCGGCTATGCCTAGACCAAGTGGAAGCCCTATGCTCCGCGCAAGGGATAAACAACTGAGTGCACTCCAGGCCGCACCAACCTTAGGATGGCTTCTCGGCTGACCGATCAACCTCTCCCTGTGATGAGCACGTAGGGGCTGGACACGGGGGTTGCGCTCAGGCCTAGCCTGGTGTATGCTGCCTCACCAGGTCCTTGCACCTGGTCCTTGCGCACCCCTCCCAGGCAAAGGTTAACGAGGAAAAAGGTACGGAGCTCATGAGGGCAACTCGTACGTCAAGGGGGACACCTGAGCATCATGACTCAGGGGCCTCACTGACCCCGCATCCCCTCACCCCTTGGTCCTATCCTGGTAATCCAGATGCCCCAACGGCGGATGTAGTATGCGCGGGGTTGGTCCCTGCCGACGTAGAGCATCAACACCCTCGTGACGATCTAACTCCTAGAGCATCAAGCCTATTCCCACATCAAGGGGGACCCCTGAGTATCGCGACTCAGGAGCCTCACTGGTCACGTAGCCCCTTGTCGGTGTCAAAATTGGCAGATCTCAGGTAGGAGGGCCCAAGCTATGCGCCTAAAGACCGATGGTAACATGAGACTGGGGAGACAATGTTTACCCAGGTTCAGGCCCTCTTGATCGAGGTAATACCCTACTTCCTGCTTGATTGATCTTGATGAATATGTGTTACAAGAGTTGATCTACCTCGAGATCGTAATGGCTAAACCCTAAAGCCTAGCCTATGAGGATGCAATGATTTTGTCGTTAGCCTCTACAGACTAAACCCTCCGGCTTATATACACACCGGAGGGGGCCTAGGGTTACAAAGGTGACTCGGGGAGGAAGTAATAGCTACATCCGGACATCATGCCTGCTTTTCTACGTACATGGGAGTCCCGACCGAATACGGGGGGGGGGGGAGTCTTTTGCTTCTATCTTCGTGGCCCATTAATACGTCCGAGCTTCATCGACCCGGACGCCTGAGGACTCCTGAATCCAGGACTCCCTCAGTAGCCCCCGGACTTTCCTTCAAGGACGGGATTGTGTCTTGCTTCATGTCTTCGATCTTGCAAGGCGAGTCCTTCTGGATGATAGTTGGGCTTCATTTAATATTATATCCCGTCGATTCCTCGCCGCCGTCGCCTTTACCTCCACGTGTCCAACGAATGCGAACCATCTGGGTATTTTTGCAATTACCCCCTTGTTTGTGTAGGGAAGGCGCCTATATAAAGAGACTAGATCTCAGATGCCATTCTATTCCATTCCACGTGGAAAAATCCCTAGTGCCTGCAAAAAATCTTTGAACATGACCGTCGTTCCCAGCTCTTCCTCGCGCCCTCACGGCCCTCGAGCGGGTGATTGGGAAAATTGCTCAGTATCCCATGCGCATCTGAGAAAGCTTCAGGCGCAGCGATATCTTCCTCTCGAGGATCTAGTCCCCGTCCGGGCCGGATTAACTTCCGTCGACAATCAAGCCCTAGCAGAGAGTTTTCCCAACCCCTCAAGTGGAGAGCAGGTATGTTTCATCTCCTTCCTTCTAAGAGGCGTAGGATTTCTCGTCCACCCCTTCCTTAGGGGGCTCCTAGAGTTCTATGGTCTTCAACTGCATGATTTCACGCCGGGGTCTATCCTGCACATTGCGGGATTCGTCGCTTTATGCGAATTATTTCTGGGTTGCGAGCCTCATTTCGAGCTGTGGCGGAAGTTCTTCCGCCTTGTCCCTCGCTCCGAGGAGGGATCCATATTTGAGGTTGGCGGCGATGAAGTATGGAGCATAGAAGGGACATGCTATCTGTCCGGCACTCCAAAGAAGGCATCCGAAGAGTGTCCTTCTGAGTGGTTTTATATCGAGGACGTTGCCTTGCCGGATCCAGTTCGGCAGGGCCTCCCTGAATACTCCAATGCTCCTCTGAAGAAGCTTTTCAACTGGCGTCCCCGCATTCCCACAGAAGAAAAAAGTGCGGAGGTCAAAAGACTGGCCAACATGATCAGACTGCTTGCCAGTTCGGGGCTGTTAATAATCGAAGTGATGGCGACTTGAATAAAGCGATGCGTGCAGACGCTCCAAGCTAGAAGAATTCCTATGTAGCATTATAATGGCCAGGATGATGCCTCATGCTGCTTACGCCTGGGTCCGGACGACCCTGCCGCTCTAGCCGCCATCCTAGCAGATCTTTACAAAGGAGAGAAGCAAGACTTTCTTCGCTTGAAGTGCCGGGAAGGTTTCTCTATGTCCAATCCTCCCGACTAGGCAAGTCTTTCTCTTGACCGCTATTTTTGCCCTCTCTCCATTATATGTGTTGGCCGAACTAAATTCGGTTATTCCCAACAGGAGTGGAGGAAGGTGATCACGGGGATTAACAGTCCCGCCGCACAGCCAGAGGGCCACTTTCGAAACGTGGGCCCTAGATTTGATGAGGATCCGGATATAGGCATAGACTTGGAAGATGGAGTGTTCTATCAAGCCAGCCATGACAACATTCAAGTGGCTATCGTAGCCGATTATCCCAGCCTTATTCCTTCCTCTCACGTAAGTACCCAGGACATACCTCCTCAAAGAGAAGATTCCCAGTGCGCCTTACCCATCGCACTCTTTTATGCTCAAATGGGGCGGCGCTCCTCACGCTGAACTGTGCAAAGACCGTCATCCCAGAGGGCGACGCCTGCATCGGGTGAGGCCTTGAAGAGAAAGAGGATCGTGAACACCACCGAACCTTCGAAGAGGTGTGTTTGTTTTAACATATACTGGGTGGTGAAGCCGGTATTACAACTTTCCGCCTTGTTTTTCCTTTTAGGAGGAACATACACCGGACTGTGGCCGGAAATCCTGCAGATCAAGCTCCAACCAATCCGGCATTCGGCCTGTCTACGAGGACAAGGGTTGATGCGGATACAGCGCCAGATTGACCTCTTCAAGAGGATTCAGATGAAATGTCTGTCACTAATTCCGAAGTGGAGGTCGCGATGGTTCATCGATGGCGAAAAACAGCCATGCGTGACCCAACCTTTTCTGAGGAGGTGTTTAACGCCCTCAGTTCTGCAGATGCTTATATCCGAGCCGCTCAAGACGGACTCGCTGGAGCCACTCACTAGATTTCAAAAGATATGCAGGCAAGTGTTAATTTAGTGTTCTCATGCCAGTAGCCCCCGAGACTTAAAGCAGTTGGTCCAACCGATTTGAGAATCGTTGTGTTTTGCTGGTGCTCCAAGAAAAGAATAACATCTTATCCAAGGAGCTGAAAGAATGCCGGACCCAGCTGACGACCGTTACCACCGAATTGGAAAATTTGAAGAAATCCAAAAAGGATACTGATGGTAAGAACAATAGCATCCGAACAGTATGATATTTGTGCCGATCACTAGTCTCTAAGTACACATTGATTGAAATGCAGCCACAGGGTCGGCCAACCAATGGGAGAATAAGCTAAGGGCTGCTCTAGCTAGATAAAAAATATGCCGAAGATGAAACAGCTGATGGGAAACATGTATTGACACAAGCCATAGATAAAAGAAACCAAGCGCGGGATAAAAATGTCAGGATAGAACAGGAGCTAAAGGACGTAAGAGCCCAACTCTCAAATGCCTTGGAAGAGAACCAGAATCTTAAAGGTGGCATATTCAGTATGTCCTTAACCCTAGCTCTCCTTATAGTCCCTTGTTTTCAGAGTTCTTCATAAAACTGTTCCTGCAGATTTGTTAACTGGGCGGCCCGAAGGGGAAGTGTCCGGTTTTCAAGGTGGTGTGCTGCAAGAGCTTTCTCGAGTACACGAGCAAGCTCGGAAGGCCATGAAGAATATGGCCAAGGCTTTATGGTCGGGCGATTCCCCTCCAGAAACTATGGAGGACTTGGCGGATTTGGTCAAAGGGGCTCGACGCTGCTTCGAACCGTGGAAAGCGTCAGCATGTCACATGGGTGCTCGAGAAGCCTGGGCCATGGTGAAGACATGCTACACCAGCCTTGATCTGAATCATATGGCCCGCGTGGGACCTCGAGGATCGGATGGACAAGAAATTCCCGTGAGCTTGGTATATGACCAAGTGAAGATAGCTGCCAAGTTTTCCCAACAGGACTGTAAACTAGACAACCTTATAGTGGGAATAGAGAAAGAGTAGTCGTTTGATTCTATGTATCGATGTACTTTAACATCAAACTTATCTCCGGCCGAAATTATAGAAAGATTGTCATGGCCGACCTTCCGCTTTAACCTCAACAAACCCAAAGGCTGGAGTGTTTTCGAGTACTATACATGTGGTAAACACATGGTATGTTCGGAAACCATGCAATCCGGTCATAATTGCTTGAATAGACAAACTGTGTTCGGGGAGTTATGTTATATTACTATTTAACATAAGAAACATCTTCCAGAGAGAATAGTTCCGTTAAGGGTTCCTTTCCCTGGGTCAACATGCGTACATATGCATGCCTAGGCTTTTGATCCTGTAAAAAGGATTGTAGGATACCATATCCTATGATAGTTTAAAATGTATGCATTAAAAGCAATATGCCGTGTATCCGCCGACCAATTATTCCCTTAAGAACGCTAGCTTTCGGCTTCACCAAGTCTGAGGTACATGTTTGAATTTCCTAGTTGTAACAATCGCAGAGGTGCTCCCTTTACACCCTAGCCGAACAATCGGGAACGTAGGGGTAAGCACATGAGCCAGGCAACCCAGCTTGGCCAAAACTTAAGTCATATTGGTGCATATAATGGCAAGGAAAGACTGTAGAAACAGACGGCATTGTAAGGGAGAAGCTTTTTGATAATGGGCTTCGTCGAAGAAGCCCCCAAGTATATTTGAGGTAGATACATTCAAAGATGTACTATCTTGTGGTAGTTCGGGTCTGCCGAATACTTACCAATGAAAAGGAAAGTAAAAAAGGAACATGAGATAAAATAAAAACAAAAAGACAAAACCTAACTTAAAAGGAGGAAAAATGCTACCGAACTATCCATAGAATCGTCGGAGCCTGGCAGCGTTCCACGGGTTCGGCTCCAGGCGGTTGTCTTGCGCATTCCCAAGGCGATAGGCTCCACCAGTGAGTACTTCATCGACAATGAAGGGCCCCTCCCATTTTGGTTTGAGCTTGTCCTTTTTCTTCTCCGGGAGGCGTAAAACAAGTTCGCCGACATTGTATGTTTTAGCCCGCACTTCTCTGCTCTCGTACCGCCTGGCCTGTTGTTGATAAAATGCGGAACGGGCATGCGATGTATCGCGCTCCTCTTCAAGTCCATCTAGGTCGTCCTGCCGATCTAGCTCGGCTTCTTGCTCTTCGTACATGCACACTCGAGGTGAGTCATTGCTACTTCTCGAGCTTGCGTTGTATTCCCTCGAAGAGGAAAGGGAGATGCAGCACAGTAGCGTAAGTATTTCCCTCAGTTTTTCAGAACCAAGGTATCAATCCAGTAGGAGACCATGCACGAGTCCCTCGAACCTGCACAAACAAATAAGAACTTCGCAGCCAACGCGATAAGGGGTTGTCAATGCCTTTACGGTCACTTACAAAAGTGAGATCTGGTAGAGATGATAGTTTATATTTTTGGTATTTTTTGGTTTATAAGAATGGAAAATAAAAGCGGTAAAAGTAAAGTAGATGTAGATTGATATGTTGAGAATAGACCCGGGGACCATAGTGTTCTCTAGTGGCTTCTCTCATGATAGCGATATTCTACGGCGGGTAAACAAATTATTGTCGAGCAATTGATAGAAAAGCGGATAATTATTAGACTATCTAGACATGATCATTGTATATAGGCATGATCATTGTATATAGGCATCACGTCCGAGACAAGTAGACCGACTCCTGCCTGCATCTACTACTATTACTCCACACATCGACCGCTATCCAGCATGCATCTAGTGTATTGAGTTCACCAGAACAGAGTTACGCCTTAAGCAAGATGACATGATGTAGAAGGATAAACTCAAGCAATGTGATATAAACCCCATCTTTTTATCCTCGATGGCAACAATACAATACGTGCCTTGCTGCCCCTACTGTCACTGGGAAAGGACACCGCAAGATTGAACCCAAAGCCAAGCACTTCTCCCATTGCAAGAACTATAGATCTAGTAGGCCAAACCAAACCAATAATTCGAAGAGACTTGCAAGGATATTATGAGCACACATAAAAAGTTCAGAGAAGAACCAAATATCTTTCATAGATAATCTTGATCATAAACTCACAATTCATCGGATCTCGACAAACACGCCGCAAAAAGAGATTACATCAAATAGATCTCCTCGAAGACCGAGGAGAACTTTGTACTGAGATCCAGAGAGAGAGAGAAGAAGCCATCTAGATACTAGCTATGGACCCGAAGGTCTGTGGTAAACTACTCACAACTCATGGTGAGGGCGATGATGATGATGATGAAGAACTCCGTGATGGGCCCCCCTTCGGCGGAGCTCTCGAATAGGCTCCAAGATGGGATCTCACGGGAATAGAAGGTACGGCGGTGGAATTAGGGTTTTCTCTCTGTTGTCGAAGATTTTGGGGTACGTAGACTTATATAGGAAGAAGGAGGACACCGGGGAGTGCTCGTGGGCTCCACGAGGTAGGGGGCGTGCCCTGGGAAGGGGGGCGCGCCCCCCACCCTCATGGGCCACCCCTTGATCCCCTGACGTGGTTCTCAAGTCGCTCATGCATGATTTTCTCCCAAAATATCTCTCGCGAAGGATTCATTCCGTTTGATATTCTTTTTCTGCAAAACCCTGAAACAGGCAAAAACAGCAATCTGGACTGGGCCTTTGGGTTAGTATGTTAGTCCCAAAAATGATATAAAGTGTATGATAAAGCCCAATAAACATCCAAGACTTCATAAATAATAGCATGGAACAATAAAAAATTATAATACGTTGGAGACGTATCAAGCATCCCCAAGCTTAATTCCTTCTCGTCCTCGGGTATGTAAATGATAAAGGAAGAATTTTTGATGTGGAATGCTAACCAATATAGTTTTCAATGTAATTCTCTTAATTATGGCATGAATGTTCAGATCTGAAAGATTCAAGATAAAAGTCTATATTGACATAAGAAACAATAATACTTCAAGCATACTGACAAAGCAATCATGTCTTCTCAAAATACTATGGCTAAAGAAAGTTATCCCTACAAAATCATATAGTCTGGCTATGCTCCCTCTTCATCACACAAAATATTCATATCATGCACAACCCCGATTTCAGCCAAGCACTTGTTTTCATACTCTATCTTTTCAAACCTTTCAACTTTCACGCAATACATGAGCGTGAGCCATGGACATAGCACTATGGGTGGAATAGAGATGGTTGTGGAGAAGACAAAAAGAGAGGAAGATAGTCTCACATCAACTAGGCGTATCAATGGGCTATGGAGATACCCATCAATAGATATCAATGTGAATGAGTAGGGATTGCCATGCAACGGATGCACTAGAGCTAAATATGAATGAAAGCTCAACAAAAGAAACTAGTGGGTGTGCATCCAACTTGCTTGCTCACGAAGACCTAGGGCATTTGAGGAAGCCCATCATTAGAATATACAAGCCAAGTTCTATAACGAAAATTCCCACTAGTATATGAAAGTGACTAAACATGAGACTCTCTACAATGAAGAACATGGTGCTACTTTGAAGCACATGTGTGGAAAAATATAGTAGCAATTGTCCCTTTTTCTTTTCTTTTTTGGGCCTTTTTTTTTCTTTGGCTTTTTTTTGCGGAGGGGCTTTATATATTTAGCCTTTCCACCCATGGGACAATGCTCTAATAATGATGATCATCACACTTTCATTACAACTCGATATTACAACTCGATACTACAACAACAAGGTATGACTCTATATGAATGCCTCCGGCGGTGTACCGGTATGTGCAATGAAACAAGAGCGACATGTATAAAAATTATGCATGGTGGCCTTGCCACAAATACGATGTGAACTACATGATCATGCATGGCAATATGACAATATGATGCGTGTCATATGAACGGAATGGTGGAAAGTTGCATGGCAATATATCTCGGAATGGTTATGGAAATGCCATGATAGGTAGGTATGGTGGCTGTTTTGAGGAACAATATGGTGGCTATTTTAGGGAAGGATATATAGTGGGTTTAGGGTACCGGCGAAAGTTGCGCGGTACAAGAGAGGCTAGCAACGGTGGAAGGGTGAGAGTGCGTATAATCCATGGATTCAACATTAGTCATAAGAACTCATATACTTATTGCAAAAGTCTACGAGTCATCAAAACAAAGCAATCAACGCATGCTCCTAGGGGGGAGGTTGGTAGGAGTTAACCATCGCGTGCCCCCGACCTCCACACAAAGGTTGGCACTCTACAAATACCTCATGCTCTAACTTCGTCACATAGCGGTTCACCATACGTGCATGCGACGGGAATCACTAATCTTAACACAAGTATTTCTCAATTTCATAACAAATCCACTAGCATGACTCTAATATCACTATCCTCAAATCTCAAAACAATTATCAAGCATCCAACATCTCATTCTATTCAATGCACTTGGAGTGATTTTTTTACTACATTGACATTGGATATCTATCATGTGAAGACTAGTTTCTTTAGCCTAAACACATTACCATGCTGTTTTAATAGACTCTCAAAAGGATATAAGTGAAGCATGAGAGTTCAACAATTTCTACAAAATATTACCACCACCGTGCTCTGAAAGATATAAGTGAAGCACTAGAGCAAAAACTATTCAACTCAAAAGATACAAGTGAAACACTTAGAGTGTTCTAACAATTTCTGGTCCATATTTAAATCTCTCAAATAGGTGTGTCCATCAAGGATGATTGTGACAAACTAACAAGCAAAGACTCAAATTATACAAGATGCTCCAAGCAAAACACATATCATGTTGCGAATAAAAATATAGCTCCAAGTATAATTACCGATGGATGAAGACGAAAGAGGGGATGCCTTCCCGGGGCATCCCCAAGCTTAGGCTTTTGATTATCTCAAATTTACTTGGGGTGCCATGGGCATCCCCAAGCTTAGGCCTTTGCTACTCCTTGTTCCATAGTCCATCAAAGCAGTACTCAAAACTTGAAAACTTCACAACACAAAACTTAGACAAAAATTCTCGTGAGCTCCGTTAGTATAAGAAAGCAAACCACTACTCAAAGTTGCAGCAATGAATTCATTCTTTGTTTATATTGGTGCTAAACCTACTGTATTCCAACTTCTCCATGGGTCATATCTTCCAATACTACTCATAGATGCATTGAAATAAGCAAACAACACACGAAAAACATAATATGTCAAAAACAGAACATTCTGTAGTAATCTGCAGGTTTCGCCTACTTCTGGAACTCCAAACAATTCAAACTAAATTGGTAATTTGCGGAATTTGTCTACTAATCATCTGCAAAAAGAATCAACTAAATATCACGCTCTAGTAAAATCTGAAAACCACTTTAGCGAGCACTAACGATTCTGTTTTTCACAGCAAGATCACATAAACTTCACACAAGTCTTCCCAAAGGTTCTACTTGGCACAAACACTAAACAAAACATGAAACCACATTTAATCAGAGGTTAGATGCAATATTTATTCCCTAAAAGCAGCCAAAAACAAAAAATATAAAATTGGGTTGCCTCCCAACAAGCGCTATCGTTTTACGCCCCTAGCTAGGCACGATACAAGATAAATCTAGGTATTGCCATCTTTGGAAGGCAATCCATGAGTGGCTCTCATGATAGATTCATATGGTAATTTGATTTTCTTTCTAGGAAAGTGTTCCACGCCTTTCCTTAACGGAAATTGGAATCTAATATTTCCTTCCTTCATATCAATAATTGCACCAATCGTTCTAAGGAAAGGTCTACCAAGAATAATAGGACATGAAGGATTGCAATCTATATCAAGAACAATGAAATATACGGGCACATAATTCCTATTTGCAACAATAAGAACATCATTAATTCTTCCCATAGGTTTCTTAATAGTGGAATCCGCAAGATGCAAATTTGAAGAACAATCATCAAGCTCATGGAACCCTAGCAAATCACACAAAGTTTTTGGGATAGTGGAGACACTTGCACCCAAATCATACAAAGCATAGCATTCATGATCTTTTATTTTTATTTTAATAGTGGGTTCCCATTCATCATAAAGCTTTCTAGGGATAGAAACTTCCAACTCAATTTTTTCTTCATAATATTGCATCAAAGCATCAACTTTGTGTTTGGTGAAAGCTTTATTTTGACTATAAGCATGCGGAGAATTTAGTACGGATTGCAACAAGGAAATACAATCAATCAAAGAGCAATTGTCATAATTGAATCCCTTGAAATCCAAAGTAGTGGGTTCATCACTATGCAAAGTTTTAATCTCTTCACTCCCACTTTTAACAATTTTAGCATCAAGATCTAAAAACTCCGAATCATTGGGACACCTTAAAGAAGAATCATCTCCAATCCTATTTTCATCAAGATTTATACTAGAAAACAAGGATCTAATAGGAGACACATCAATAACTTTCAGATCTTCATCTTTATTTTCATGATAACTGGAAGAACACGATTTAATATAATCCTCTGTTTTAGCATGCATTCTAGCGATTCTTTCTTTGCATTCATCAATGGAAATTCTCATAGCTTTGAGAGACTCATTGATATCATGCTTAGGTGGGATAGATCTAAGTTTCAAGGAATCAACATCAAGAGTAATTCTATCCACACATCTAGCCAATTTGTCAACCTTAAGCAATTTCTCTTCAAGCATAGCATTGAAATTCTTTTGCGAGATCATAAATTCCTTAACACTAGTTTCAAATTCAGAAGGCATCTTTCCATAAGAGTTGTTGTAGGAATTACCATAATTATTAGAGGAATTACTAGGAAAAGGCCTAGGATTAAAATTACCTCTATAAGCATTGTTACCAAAATTATTCCTACCAACAAAATTCACATCCAAAGATTCATTGTTATTTTCAATCAAAGTGGACAAAGGCATATCATTAGGATCAGAAGAAGCACTCTTAGCAGCAAATAATTTCATAAGTTCATCCATCTTTCCACTCAAAACACTAATTTCTTCAATAGCATGCACTTTTTTACTAGTAGATCTTTCGGTGTGCCATTGAGAATAATTAACCATAATATTATATAGGAGTTTGGTAGCTTCTCCTAAGGTGGTTTCCATGAAAGTGCCTTCCGCGGCCGAGTCTAAAAGATTTCTAGAAGCAAAATTCAAGCTAGCATAGAAGTTCTGAATAATCATCCATAGATTCAAACCATGTGAAGGGCAATTACGTATCATCAATTTCATTCTCTCCCAAGCTTGTGCAACATGCTCATGATCTAGTTGCTTAAAATTCATAATATCGTTTCTAAGAGAGATGATCTTAGCGGGAGGGAAATACTTAGAGATAAAAGCATTTTTGCACTTATTCCACAAATCAATACTATTTCTAGGCAAAGAGGAAAACCAAGTTTTAGCATGATCTCTAAGTGAAAACGGAAATAACTTCAATTTAACAATATCGTTATCCGTATCCCTTTTCTTTTGCATATCACACAAATCATCAAAGTTGTTTAGATGGGTAGCGGCATCTTCACTAGGAAGGCCGGAGAATTGATCTTTCATGACAAGATTCAACAAAGCAGCATTGATCTCACAAGATTCAGCATTGGTAATAGGAGCAATCGGAGTGCTAATAAAATCATTGTTGTTGGTATTGGAGAAGTCACACAATTTGGTATTGTTCTGAGCCATAGTGATAAGCAAGCAATCCAACATACAAAAGCAAACAAGAAGCAAGCGAACGATAAAGACTCGGCAGAAGAAGGGCAAATAAAACGACAAGGGTGAAGTGGGGGAGAGGGAAACGAGAGGCAAATAAATGTAATGCGAAGGATAAGGGTATGTGATAGGTACTTGGTATATGACTTTTGCGTAAGCCTCCCCGGCAATGGCGCCCGAAATTCTTCTTGCTACTTCTCGAGCTTGTGTTGTATTCCCTCGAAGAGGAAAGGGAGATGCAGCACAGTAGCGTAAGTATTTCCCTCAGTTTTTGAGAACCAAGGTATCAATCCAGTAGGAGACCATGCGCGAGTCCCTCGCACCTGCACAAACAAATAAGAACTTCGCAGCCAACGCGATAAGGGGTTGTTAATCCCTTTACGGTCACTTACGAAAGTGAGATCTGATAGAGATGATAGTTTATATTTTTGGTATTTTTGGTTTATAAGAACACCAAATAAAAGCGATAAAAGTAAAGTAGATGTAGATTGATATGTTGAGAATAGACCCGGGGGCCATAGTGTTCTCTAGTGGCTTCTCTCATGATAGCGATATTCTACGACGGGTAAACAAATTACTGTCGAGCAAATGATAGAAAAGCGAATAATTATGAGACTATCTAGGCATGATCATTGTATATAGGCATCACGTCCGAGACAAGTAGACCGACTCCTTCCTGCATCTACTACTATTACTCCACACATCGACCGTTATCCAGCATGCATCTAGTGTATTGAGTTCATAAGAACAGAGTAATGCCTTAAGCAAGATGAGATGAAGTAGAGGGATAAACTCAAGCAATATGATATAAACCCCATCTTTTTATCCTCGATGGGAACAATACAATACGTGCCTTGCTGCCCCTACTGTCACTGGGAAAGGACACCACAATATTGAACCCAAAGCCAAGCACTTCTCCCATTGCGAGAACTATAGATCTAGTAGGCCAAACCAAACCAATAATTCGAAGAGACTTGCAAGGATATTATGAGCACACATAAAAAGTTCAGAGAAGAACCAAATATCTTTCATAGATAATCTTGATCATAAACTCACAATTCATCGGATCTCGACAAACACACCGCAAAAAGAGATTACATCGAATAGATCTCCTCGAAGACCGAGGAGAACTTTGTATTGAGATCCAGAGAGAGAGAAGAAGCCATCTAGATACTAGGTATGGACCCGAAGGTCTTTGGTAAACTACTCACAACTCATGGTGAGGGCGATGATGATGATGATGAAGAACTCCGTGATGGATCCCCCTCCGGTGGAGCTCCGGAACAGGCTCCAAGATGGGATCTCACGGGAACAGAAGGTACGGCGGTAGAATTAGGGTTTTCTCTCTGTTGTCGAAGGTTTCGGGGTACGTAGACTTATATAGGAAGAAGGAGGACACCGGGGGGGTGCTCGGGGGCTCCACGAGGCAGGGGGCGCTCCCTCGTGGGCCACCCCTTGATCCCCTGACGTGGTTCTCAAGTCCCTCGTGCGTGATTTTCTCCAAAAATATCTCTCGCGAAGGTTTCATTCCGTTTGGACTCCGTTTGATATTCTTTTTCTACAAAACCCCGAAACAGGCAAAAAACAAAAATCTGGACTGGGCCTTTGGGTTAGTAGGTTAGTCCCAAAAATGATATAAAAGTGTATGATAAAGCCCAATAAACATCCAAGACTGCATAAATAATAGCATGGAACAATAAATAATTATAGATACGTTGGAGACGTATCAGTCATGAATAATGTCGCAGGGAAGAACAACCTCTGCGCCGTACACCATGAAAAAAGGCGTGTATCCGGTCGCCCGACTAGGTGTGGTCCGCAGCCCCTAGAGTACGGAGTCAAGCTCCTCAACCCAGTGTTTATGAGACTCTTGTAGGGAGCGCACTAGTCGGGGTTTAATTCTGCTCATTATCCGACCATTGGCTCTTTCGACTTGACCGTTTGTTTGAGGATGGTACACGGAAGCGTAATCAAGTTTAATGCCTAACTTTGCGCACCCGTTTTTTACCTCGTCAGCTGTAAAGTTGGAGCCATTATCTGTGATAATTCTGTGCGGGACACCATAATGGTGTACGACACCGGATATAAAATATATCACCGGCCCTACCTCAACTGTTTTTATTGGCTTGGCTTCTATCCATTTAGTGAATTTATCCACCATCACCATCAAATATTTCTTTTTATGGGTTCCCCCTTTAAGAGGTCCGACCATATCAAGCCCCCAGACCGCAAAAGGCCAAGTGATGGGGATGGTTCTCAAAGCGGTGGGAGGCATGTGACTTTGATTTGCAAAGAGCTGGCAGCCAACGCAATGTTGGACTAAGGTCTGGGCATCTGCTCGGGCAGTTGGCCAGAAAAAGCCAGCTCGAAAAGCTTTGCTCATGAGCGCGCGGGCTGCGGCGTGATGGCCGCCCATTCCAGCGTGTATTTCAGTGAGAAGTTGCCGTCCCTCCTCTTTGGAGATGCATCTTTGGAGAACACCAGTAGTGCTTTTCTTGTATAGTTCACCTTCGTGAACTTTGTAGGCTTTAGAACGACGAATTATCCGGCGGGCCTCATTTTGGTCATCGGGGAGTTCTTGCCTATTAAGGTAAGCTAGGAAGGGCTCTGTCGAGGGGGCTATGACAGCCATGATCTCGTGAGCCAAAGATGTTATCTCCGTGACTGAGTCCCTGATGACGTCTATGTTAAGTTCGGCTGGGGGTATGTTCGGATCCGAATTAGTATCGCCGCTCTCGTCCTGCCATGTTACTGATGGCTTAAACAACCTTTCCACGAAGGTGTTAGGTGGGACTGGGTCGCGTTTAGCACCCATACGAGCGAGTATATCCGTCGCCTGGTTATTATCCCGGGCTACATGGTGGAATTCCAACCCTTCAAATCGAGCCATTATTTTCAATATGGCATTGCGATAAGCTGCCATATTTGAATCCTTCGCATCAAAATCTCTGTTTATTTTAGAGATATTTATGTTTGAGTCTCCGTGTTCCTCGAGGCATTGTATGCCCATGGATACAACTAGGCAGAGACCATGCAATAGTGCCTCATATTCGGCTGCATTGTTTGAGTCCATGTACATGATTTGTAGTACATACCGGACCGTATCCCCTGTTGGAGATATCAGGATGACGCCGGCCCCCAATCCGGCTAGCATTTTGGAACCGTCGAAGTACATTGTCCAGTTGGAATATGTGCCGTACTCTTTAGGGAGTTCGACTTCGGTCCATTCTACGATGAAGTCAGCCAACACCTGGGATTTAATAGTCCGGCGCATCTTATATGATATTTCGAACGATAAGAGCCCGATGGCCCATTAGGCTATGCGTCCAGTGACATCTTTTATTGTTGATGATATCATTAAGTGGTACCTCGGATGCCACTATGATCGAACACTCTTGAAAGTAGTGTCGGAGTTTCCGAGATGACATGAAGACCGCATAGGCAATTTTCTGATAGTGGGGGTACCATGACTTGCACAGTGTGAGTACCTCGGATACGTAGTATACGGGTTTTTGAATAGGGAACTTATGCCCCTATTCGGCTCGTTCGACGACGAGCACGATACTCACTACCTGGTGAGTGGCTGATATATACATCAACATTGGTTCTCCAACACCTGGGGCGGCTAGGATTGGGTTGCTCGCTAATAGAGTTTTTATTTATTCCAATCCAGCTATGGCTGCATCCGTCCATTCGAAGTTGTCAGTGCGTCGTACCAATCTATAAAGAGGCAATGCTTTCTCTCCTAACCTGGTGATGAAGTGGCTCAAGGCCGCTACGCAGCTTGCTAGTTTTTGCACTTGTTTGATATTGGTTGACGTTTTGAGCTGTGATAATGCCCAGATTTTAGGTGGGTTAGCTTCGATTCCTCTATGGGATACAATGAACCCTAATAGCTTTCCGGCCGGAACGCCGAAGACGTATTTTTCCGGATTGAGCCTTATGTCATATGCTCTAAGGTTATCAAATGTAAGGCGGAGATCATCCACCAATGTCTCGAGGTGTTTGGTCTTAACGACTACGTCATCAACATATGCCCCCACTGTCTTGCCAATTTGTTTTTCTAAGCATGTTTGAATCATGCGTTGATACTTGGCACCAGCATTTTTAAGTCCAAAGGGCATAGTGTTGAAACACAAAGGACCGCACAGGGTGATAATTGCCATTGCGGCCTGATCAGATTCCTTCATCTTTATTTGATGGTATCCGGAGTAAGCGTCAAGGAAACACAACGAGTCGTGTCTGGCCATTGCATCGATAACCTGATCAATGCGGGGCAGAGGAAAGGGATCCTTAGGGCAAGCTTTGTTTAGGTCTGTAAAGTCGACACACATGCGCCAGGATTTATCCTTCTTCGGTACCATGACTAAGTTGGCTAGCCAGTCCGGATGTTTAATTTCTCTGATGAATCTGGCCTCCAGTAGCTTGGCTAGCTCTTCTCCCATTGCTTGTCTTTTGGGTTCGGAAAATCGTCGCAGTGACTGCTTGACAGGTTTACACCCTTTGATAATGTTGAGGATGTGTTCGGCCAGCCTGCGTGGGATTCCCGGCCTATCTAAAGGGTGCCAGGCGAATATGTCCCAATTTTCGCAAAGAAAGGCGCGTAACGCGCTATCTACCATCGGATCCAGCTGTGCCCGGTAGACGCTGTCTTATTAGGGTCCGTTGGGTGCACTTGAAATTTTATAATTTCATCTGCTGGCTTGAAGGAGGTAGATTTCGATATTTTGGCAAGGATTACATCGTCCTTGTCCACCGTGGATCGTAAGGTGGTTAATTCCTCGACCGCGAGGGCTTCGGATAATGCCTCCAGGGCTAAGGATGCCGTTTTGTTTTCGGCATGGAGTGCTCTATCCGGATCACTTGTTATTGTGATTACTCCATTGGGCCCTGACATTTTAAGCTTCATGTACCCATAATGGGGTATGGCTTGAAAGCGTGAAAAAGCGTCCCGTCCTAAAAGGGCGTGGTATCCGCTATTGAAGGGAACAATGTGGAAGAGCAGTTCCTCCGACATGTAGTTCTCGGATGTGCCAAATACTAGGTCGAACTTAATGCTTCCCGAGCACCGGGCTTCCCGGTTGGGAATAATTCCTCTGAAGGTTGTGTTAGTGTGCTCAATGCGGGATTTTCAACCTGCATTTTTGCAAGCGTTTCCTCGTATATGAGGTTGAGTCCACTTCCTCTGTCTACAAGTACCTTAGTGAGGAGAAATCCATCTACTATTGGATCTAGTACAAGAGCTGCTATTGCTCGAACCGGCCGGACTCGAGGTGCGTCTTCGGCAGAAAAACTAATTGCCGTGTCACTCCATGGGCTTGCGGAGCTAATTTGATAGACCTCGGCAAGTTCGCAATTTGCTCTCTTGCGGCGGTTGTTTGAGGAGAACGTCTCGAAGACAGTGAAGACACCGACGTCTTTCTCCTCTGATAATTTGGTGGCAAGGATTGGTGCACCGCTCTTTGCTACCCGCCGGAGTACCCAACATGCCCTAAGGCAGTGGTTTGGGATATTGTCCGGGGCTGCATGTATTTGGCAAGGTTTATCGAGCAGTTCATCCAGTATAGACCTGCGTCCTGTAGAAGGTTTGTTCTTCTTGCCGATAGGCATATTATCGGATGACCTGCTAGGGTATGTCTGTTTATCCTTAACAGTGTGTTGTCTAAATATGGAATGTTCTAGAGGTGTATTAAGGGCTTTCCAAGTGTTTTCCATTGTGCAGTACTTTCGTACTAAGTGCAACAGGTCCGTGGAACTCAAAACATGATGTCAGTTGAGGGCATTCAAGACTTCCTCGTCCGTACAGTTGCGGTGAAACAGGGGGACCACATCGTCGTTGCAACAGTCCTTAATCTTGTTCTTGACAAGCAGGAATCTGGCCTAGAAGTGGTTGACCGTCTCCTCGGGCTACTGCTGTATGTTCGCGAGATTATTTATGTCTGGGAATCCAGATTTACATGGATAGTTTTTCCCAGGGTGGGTGGGTGTTGGTAATTTTGAGTCCTAACCCAACGTGGTATTCAGGGTTTTGACAACCTCCGATCTGGACGATCTAGGCTCAGCAGGATCTGACCGTTACACGGGCCCGGCGTCGATCCCAGAGCTTGAAAAACACAAAGTGCCAGCCGAAAGGGGCATGTTCGGCTCGATGGGTTCGGAGATCCAAACTGTGACGGTCTCCATCCCAAGAGTGGGAGTATCTTAGGCTCCGTCCTTGACTGTCGCCGCTAGATGAGTGACCGGGATGGAATCAATCTCATCCTGACCGGATTTAGGTCTCATCTGATCTCATGGTGATGAAAGCCCCAGGGTAGCGATGAGATCTAGCAGCTCGTTTAAGCGCGAGAGATCTGCCGAGGTCGCGTCATCGGAGTGGCCGGAGTCAACATAAGGGTGATGCTCAATGACCGCAGGGAGTCCGGCCTGCCCGGAGGCCATGCAGGAGCATACAGCGAACCCGCTAAGTTGGAGAACCTGGCCAGTGGCTAAGTTGTTTCCGAGGGTGATATCATCGTTGATGACGAGACGAGCCATCGATCGCTTATTGCGAGCGCACATCAGAGCTCTCAATGAAAGCACCATTGTCGGTGTCAAAACCGGCAGATCTCGGGTAGGGGGGCCCAAGCTATGCGCCTAAAGACCGATGGTAACGGGAGACTGGGGACACGATGTTTACCCAGGTTCAGGCCCTCTCGATCGAGGTAATACCCTACTTCCTACTTGATTGATCTTGATGAATATGTGTTACAAGAGTTGATCTACCTCGAAGTCGTAATGGATAAACCCTAAAGCCTAGCCTAGGAGGATGTAATGATTCTATCGTTAGCCTCTACAAACTAAACCCTCCGGCTTATATACACGCCGGAGGGGGCCTAGGGTTACAAAGGTGACTTGGGGAGGAAGTAATAGCTACATCCGGACATCATGCATGCCTTTCTACGTACATAGGAGTCCTGACCGAATGCGGGGGAGAGTCTTCTGCTTCTACGTTTGTGGCCCATCAATACAACCAAGCTTCATCGACCCGGGTGCCTGAGGACCCCTGAATCCAGGACTCCCTCACCCCTCACCCCTTGAGCTCGTCCTTGTGATCCGGACGCGCTAACGGCGGTTGAGGTGTGCGCAGGGCTGGGCACTGCCGATGCAGAACGCCAGGGCAAGTAGAAAGGAAATCAAGCATGAAGGAAGTAAATTATTACAAAGCATAATGTGTCACATGTTTTTAAAACAAAGTTCTCACGCCTCCACGAGGCACGGTAAATGTCGCAGGATAAATTTAGGAAGAGGCATCGCCTCGGACATTGGTGTCGCCAGCTGTAGGGGGCTCGTCGTCGACAACACCGCCACGCTCGCCATCGGCTCTAGTCGCCACGTGTAGCGACCTTGATCCCAATGGATCGGAGTCTCTGTGCTCAGTGTCATCCCTGGATCGGTATGCTGACACACATAGTACTTTGAGGATCTATAGCAGAGTTTCAATCACACTTTATTACATCGAAAAACCTCATAAAGAGTCTTATTACAAAAATATGGCTGCATGCCGTCTATTAGTAATAAACTAAACTAAACTTGCGGAAGCATCGAAGATAAGTTGAGTCCATCCAACTCCACGACAAATATTGAGTGCATGACAACGACCTAGTCGCACCTTATTATTCGTCGGTAAACTCTGCAACATGAGACGTTGCAGCCGTGTAGGTTAGCACATTGAATATGCTGGCAAGAACACACTGTAGCAAGTAATGATGAACAAAAGCCTACTACTATATGCATATAAGGCCGGTGGAGGCTGTAAGGTAAATTTTTGCATAAAGCTAGTTTTTCCCTACAACAAAGGAATACATTTTATTTACTACTCAGTTTAGTTAAGAAATATTGAGAAATAGTTCCTCCATCTCAATCCCAAAATTTACCATTGTCATTAATAACCCAATAAGTTAATTAAATATAGTGTTGAGATCAATCCATAATTCAAATACCAGGATACTCAAGATGTCTATAACCGGGGACACAACAACTCATGAATAGATTGTACACTCTTCAGAGGTTTGTGCACTTTTCCCCACAAGACTCGACCGCATCCATGATCGGAAGATCGACATAGTCTTTCAGAAGCATTCACTATTTACCCTGGATAGACCGGTACACCTACTTTCCCCTACATCTGCTAGTCCACCACTAAAAGAGCTCACACAACATACTCAACTATGCGAGAGCCCATAATGGCTTGTGGCTGCACACGGAAGTTTCTTGGCATGAACCATACATGATCCCTTTGAGCCTGGGTGGCATTCCATAGGATGATCTCACGGTTCCTCCGGGATATCCTAGGACAACACTGGATTCTCCAGGTGCCCTGCAACCAATCCACCCAGTTGTGTATTAAAGTTGCCACATTATAACATTTCCTTGGTTGTTATTACACTCACAACTTCCATGAAATCTCACATACCAATCCACGTATACGAGCATGGCTAAGCAATAAGTAACAAAGCGTATATTCCCTGGGTTGATCTCAAGTCATTGGGTTCCTACCTCATGAACTACTAAGCAATACCACATGTGACCAAGTCTTAGTCATGCAATATTTGAGGATAGAACTAATGCAATAAAAATGGGTATTGAAAAGTATGATCAAAGTATGAACTTGCCTTGCTGATGATCGGTGAAACCTAGGGACTCGTAGTAGCACGCTCCGCACTCCGAAAATTCTATAGCAATCAAACAATAGCATACATAAGCAACCATGCAACATAATCAAATAACCGATCTCCAAAAGTCTCGAAAACAAACGAATAACTCTTGCAACAGAAAACAATTTCTAACAGTACCAAAATTAAGTGAATTTGGCCTTATTAGAAAGTTTAGGACAAGAGCTTCGATTTGCAAAAAGAATCAACTCAAACGGAGTAACGAAACTCAAGTTACGATCAAAAGAAGTTCAAACACAAACCTGATTGAATTCAAATTTTAAAACTTTCAAAAATATATTTGAGTTGTATTACTGGAAAGAAGTAACAATTTTGAAACTTTTGGCGTTGGTTTCACCTAATTCCGACTAACGAGCAAAAAGTAGTGATCGATTGAAGATTAGGGACTAATCTCTAAAACTTAAATCGTGGATAGGTCCTTGACGAAAATAACAGAAAAAGAAAAACACTAAAAAGTGAACGTTCGTTTTTCTGATCTGAACAGCGGACGTTCGCTGTTTAATTAAAACCTAAAAAAAGAATCTAGGGGTTAAAAAAACGATCTAGGTTAAAAAAACGAAAATAAAAACAAAAAATGGCCCGGGTTTTTACCTAGGGTTCGGGCCTCCGGCGTGTTCCGCGGCGGGTGCGACGGCGGCGGCTCGCGGGGCTGGCGCTGGTGGCGGAGCATGGCGCGAGACGCGGGCGGCGGCGGCTGGCAACGCGGTGGCGGGCGAAGCGCGGGCGGTGGTGTCTTGCGGCGTGGCGGCGGGCAGACAGCGGTGTCGGCGAGGGGCGATAGTGAGGGCTCGAGGGGGGGGGGGCGCTATTTATAGGGCCCTAGGGGGTCCTTTCTTGTGGGAGGGGCGACGGCCGGCCGTGGCGAAGCCGGACTCCGGCGGTGTCCGTGCCGACCACGAAGGAGGAAGGCGGCGCGGGAGTGGGCCGGCGGTTGGGCTTCGGCCCAATCGGCCCGATCCGAATTTTTTTAAAATACGCACAAGGAAGAAAAATCAAAATAAAATCAAATAAAATCCTAAAATGTTCAGAAACAATTTTCACCGTTCCCTTCTAATATTTGGGATAAAGTGAACATTTTTCTGAGCTAAAATGCCTAAAAATAAAATAAACTTTTTAATGCAATTTAAAATAAATAGATTGCAAATAAAAATCCGATAAAGATATTTGTACCCAAAATTCAAATTCCAACATATTTATTGTTGTTTTGAAGAAGTCATATTATCTTCTATCATTTATTAAAAAAATATTGAAAATGAAAATTGGCAAAGATAATATTTGATCCAACCACACTTGAAAAAAAAGTCATGGGTTCTCTTTGGAAAACTTCCAACTCTCTCACTTGGGTCCTTGATTTGCTTAAAGTCTTTGGATCAATTTTGAAATAAAATTAAATTCAAAATTCGCAAATGATGAATGCATATGAATGATCTATGTTAACACCCAAATTGAAAATTGGGATGTTACAAACCTACCCCCCTTAAGATGAATCTCACCCTGGAGATTCGGGTTGGCTAGCAAATAGGCGTGGGTGGTCTTGTCGAAGGTCTTCCTCTCGTTCCCAGGTGGCATCATCCTCTATATGGTGACTTCACTAAACTTTGCAAAACTTGATGACCTTGCTACGGGTAACTCTATCGGCATACTCGAGAAACTTGACATGCTTCTCCTCATAAGTCAGATCACTCTAGCTAAATTGCTTCTAGGGGCACTCTATCCCGTAGCGGAATCTCGGCCATCTCAGCGTGACGCTTCTTCAACTAAGTTACATGAAACACATCATGAACTTCGGACAAGGTTTCGGGCAACTCTAGCTGATAAGCTACTTCTCCTCTGCGCTCCAAAACTCTTTATGGTCCCACAAATCTTGGTGCCAGTTTACCCTTAACTCCAAAACGCTTAACTCCTCGAAGCGGGGACACACAAAGATATGCTCTATCTCCAACTTCGTAGGTCACCTCTTTGCGTTTCGTATCTGCATAACTCTTCTGTTGGGAGTGGGCTATCTTCAGCCTGTCACGGATCAACTTGACCTTCTCCTCTGAATTTCTGATTAAATCGGGTCCAAACAACTTGCGGTCCCCGACTTCATCCCACATCAACGGTCTCCACCTCCTTCCCTACAAAGCTTCTAAAGGGGCCATCTATAGACTCATTTGATAACTTTTGTTGTAAGAGAATTCTTGGTAAGGCAAATTATTATCCCAACTAGATCCATAATCTAGTGCACAAGATCTCAACATGTCTTCCAGCATCTGATTGACTCTCTCGGTCCGTCCATCTGTCCGTTGGTGAAAGGTTGTACTGAACTCTAGCCTCGTACCCAAAGTCTCGTGCAACTGCTTCCAAAACTTTGAAGTAAACTGTGTTCCTCTGTCTGATACAATGGTCCTCGGAACTCCATGCAAACACACTATCCTGGTCATGTCTATCTTGGACAACTTAGCAC
Source organism: Secale cereale (assembly GCA_902687465.1). NCBI lineage: Eukaryota > Viridiplantae > Streptophyta > Magnoliopsida > Poales > Poaceae > Secale > Secale cereale. The sequence continues at coordinate 388,673,994 of LR738709.1, forward strand.
TCGTGTAAGTGGTCTTTAGAGGGATGAAGTGAGCTACCTTCGTCAAGAGATCAACTATAACCCAGATGGAATCGTACCCTGAACGTGTTGTGGGTAGTCCTGCGATAAGATCCTTTCCAAGTTTATCCCACTTCCATTCTGGTATGGGTAACGGCTGCAATAACCCTGCTGGTTTCTGATGCTCTGCCTTTACTCTCTGACAAACGTCACAGACCGCTACATACTCGACAATCTCCTTCTTCATTCCGGTCCACTAGAAATTATGTTTCAAGTCCAAATACATCTTGGTGTTGACTAGATGTATTGAGTAAGGAGAATCATGAGCCTCCTGAAGAATCAACTTCCTGATCTCGAGGTCGTTAGGCACATAAATGCATTCTTCGAACCACAGTGTTCCGTGTTCATCCTCATGAAATCCTTCTGCCTTTCCTTGGCTCATTCTCCCCTTTATTGTAGCGACCAGACCTCAAACAGTCTGATCTCTGTGCATCAGTGTCATCCCTGGATTAGTAATGCTGACACGCACAGTACTTGAAGGATTTATAACAGAGTAGCAATCACACAATTATTACATCGATTGTCCAACGATGAATTTATTACAAAAAATAGGGCTGAAGGCCATCTAACATGATAACAGCGGAAGGCTTGGAAGATAAGTGAGTCCATCAACTCCAGTGGCATCACTGAGTATAGAACCACGACCTAAAAGGGGCATCTTACTCGTCGTCTGAAAAGTCTGCAACATGAAACGTTGCAGCCCGAAAACGGGTCAGCACATGGAATATGCTGGCATGGTAACACAAGAGAATGCAATGAAAATAAGACTATACTATATGCAATATTTGGCTGGTGGAAAGCTCTATGGTTAAGTTTTTGCGTAAAGCCAATTTTTCCCTACTTCAAAGGAATAGATTTTAATTAACTATCATGGTAGTTGAAACATCGTTGAGAAGATAGACATCCTCTCAACCCCAATTAAAATTCATCATTAAACCCAACAAAATTAATTAGAGTAACATGATGAGATTCATATGATAATCCAAGTACTAGATACTTAAGATGTCCATAACCGGGGACACGACTAATCATGATCAGTTTGTACACTCTGCAGAGGTTTGTGCACTTTTCCCCACAAGACTCGATCTCCTCCGTTTGGTTTCTCGCACTGCATGGTGTTTGAGAAACGGATGACCGAGACACAGTCTTTCCGAAGAGGTCCCCTTAACCAGATAGATAGGCCGGTACACCTACAAAACCCACTACATCTGCTAGCCCATCATGGAAAGGTTTCCCACAACTTACTCAACTATGCCAGAGCCCATATTGGCATGTGGCTGCACACGGAAGTTTCTAGTATGAAAAATCTCATGATCCCTTTGAGCCTGGGTGGCGGTCCAAAAGAAAAACAGGCAATCACTGGAATAACCAGATGCCTCAATCCACCCAGATGTGTATTAATGTTGCCACCTTAAGTTGAACCATTAATTAACAAACTCACATCTGTCATGGATTTCACTCACCCAATCCACGTCTACGAGCATAGCATGTCCTAACAGCAAACGTAGAAGTAACTCCCAAAGGTTTGAATGTAATGTAGGTAATAGGTACTACCTCAATCTACTTCCCAATCCCACAAATTAATTAATCCTACTCATGCAATGTGTGAGGGTTGGACTAATGCAATGAAAACTGGGTAATGGGAAAGCATGATCAAAGTGTTACTTGCCTTGCTGATGATCCGCAAAACCTAGAGACTCAAAGTAGCAAGCGGTGCACTCCGGATACTCTATCGCAATCAAACAAGCACACAATAAGTACTTAATTAAAGCATGAGTAAAACTCAAATAAGAGATCTAACCAGAAAGTTCAACTTAAGAACTCCGGTTTGCAAAAAGAATCAACTCGAAAGAAGCAACGAAACTCAAACTGCAAAAGAAACGAGCTCCGACTTACTAGTTGGCCTCAAGTCAAATTTTACAGTAGCCAAAACTTTGTTCCAGTTGATTAAACGTAAGGTGGGCATCGAGACGAAGATCTGGGATTTTGAATCACCTGATTCCGACTCTCGAGCGAAAAGAAAATCGAAAAACAAGATCAGGGCAGAAATCGCGATCGGAATAACCGTGGATAAATACCCCGAAAAAGAAAACGGACGAACAGGCTAACAAACGAACGTTCGCTGTCTGCGGTTAACTAACGAAAACCGTTTGTTAAAACGAACGTACGGACGAACGTCCGCTAAATAAATAAATCGACGAAAAACCGAACCGATCTATTCTAAAAAAACAGATCTACGTTTTTTTTTTCTAAAACCGAGCGGTTCTAGAAAAAAAAGGGCATCTACCTCGCGAACTCCGGCGAGATGGCAGCGGCGAGGCGGCGGTCCGGCGACGAGGCGGCGGGGCGGCGGGTGGTGCGGCGGCGGCGGCGGTCGCGGCGGCGGGGCGTCGGGTGGTGTGGCGGCGGCGGCGGGGCGCCCGGTGCAGCAGCGGCGGCGGCGGCTGGAGGAGGCGGCGGCGCGACGTGGAGGGCGAGGCGCGGCGGCTAGGGTTAGGGCAGGGTGAGGCGAGGCGGGCTGGGACGGCGGGCCGGGCGCTGCGCTTATAAAGCCTAGGAGTCCTGGGCCTTCACGACTCCAAGTCGGTTTCCTATTTTTTTTTTCTAAATAGAGTCCTGACGCAGAAAAACTAACGAAAGAAATACCAAACCGACTCCAAAATTCCCGAAATAATTTTTCACCGTCCTCTAATAATATTTAGGACAAAGTGAACATTTTCCCCGGACCTAAATGCAATTTTGAAAAACGCGCATTTTTCCTATGCAAATAAATCCGCAAATAAATCCAGAAAAATACCAAAAGTGATTTAAACATTTTTCCTCTGATATTTCTGTTATTTTGGAGAAGTCATATTATCTCCGCTCATATTTTGTGTTTAGAAATATTTTTAGAAGAAAAAATAATAATTAGAATCACACTGTCCTCGTACCGGTATTCGAGCGAACTCAAATACGAAAACAGTAAAATCCCCAACTCTCTCCGTAGGTCCTTGAGTTGCTTAGAATTTCGAGGAACTCCACAAACAAAAATGCAAAAACATGCAAATGCAAATATGATCTATGTATAACATTCCAAATTGAAAATTTGGGATGTTACAAACCTACCCCCCTTAGAATGAATCTCGCCCTCGAGATTCGACTTGGCTAGAGAACAGATGTGGGTGGTCCTTGCGTAGATCATCTTCTCGTTCCCAGGTGGCTTCTTCCTCGGTGTGGTGACTCCACTGAACTTTACTGCGAGTAACTCTGCTCGAAAATTCAAGAATCTTCACAGGCTTCTCCTCGTAGGTCAGATCACTGTCCAACTGAATTGCTTCCAGGGGTACTGTGTCTCTAAGCGGTATATCGGCCATCTCCGCGTGACAATTCTTAAGCTGCGAAACGTGAAACACGTCGTGCACTCCTGACAATCCTTCGGGCAATTCCAACTTATAGGCAACCTCTCCCATGCGTTCCAAAGCACGGTAAGGTCCCACAAATCTCGGGGCTAACTTCCCTTTAACTCCGAAACGTTTAACTCCTCGCAGAGGCGATACTCTCAAGTATGCTCTATCTCCGATCTCGTAGGTTATCTCTTTGCGCTTCGAGTCTGCAAGGAAAATTTGGGAAAAGGAACCCATTGTATGGGAAATACTTCAAGAAGTTATGCGGGGACATCCTGTACTGTTAAATAGAGCACCTGTAACTCTTCTGCTTAGACTGAGCTACTTTCAGTCTATCCCGAATCAGCTTCACCTTCTCCTCAGACTCTTTGATTAAGTCTGGTCCAAACAACTGTCGGTCTCCAACTTCGTCCCACATTAACGGTGTTTGGCATCTCCTCCCATACAATGCCTCGAACGGTGCCATCTTCAAAATGGCTTGGTAGCTGTTGTTGTATGAGAACTCCGCGTAGGGCAAGTTGTCATCCCAACTTGATCCATAATCTAATGCACATGCTCTAAGCATATCCTCCAAAATCTGATTGACTCTCTCCGTCTGTCCATCTGTCTGCGGGTGAAACGCTGTGCTAAACTCTAGCCTGGTACCCAAAGTTTCATGTAACTGATTCCAGAACTTTGAGGTAAACTGGGTTCCTCTATATGATACGATGCTCCTCGGAACTCCATGCAGACATACAATTCTGGTCATGTATATCTTAGCCAACTTTGCACTGGTATAAGTGGTTTTCACAGGGATAAAGTGGGCTACCTTCGTCAATCGGTCTACTACTACCCAGATTGAATCATATCCTGTTTTGGTCCTGGGCAATCCGGTGATAAAATCCATGCCAAGCTTCTCCCACTTCCATTCGGGAATTGGCATAGGTTGTAACAATCCTGCTGGCTTCTGATGTTTTGCCTTTACTCTCTGGCACACATCACAAGCTACTACATACTCCGCAATATCCTTCTTCACACCAGTCCACCAGAAAATATCCTTCAAATCCAAATACATCTTAGTATTTCCTAGATGAATTGAGTATGGTGAATCATGGGCCTCCTGTAAAATCAACTTCCTGATCTCCGGGTCATTGGGCACATAGATTCGATCTTCAAACCACAGGGTGTCGTGCTCATCCTCACGAAATCCTTTAGCTTTTGCTTCGCTCATCCTCTCCTTTATAGCGACAACCTCCTTGTCAGCTTTCTGAGCTTCTCTGCTTTTATCCATCAGGGTAGACTGGATTTCTAATGTTGCTACATAGCCTCTCGGAACTATCTCCATACGTAGTTCTCGTAGGTCCTCGGCTAACTCCTTTGGAAATCCTTCCGTCATTAAGGTATTGACATGGCTCTTACGGCTTAGCGCATCAGCTACTACGTTAGCCTTTCCGGGATGATAATGCAATCTCATGTCATAATCCTTAATGAGTTCCAGCCATCTCCTTTGCCTAAGATTCAACTCCTTCTGAGTGAATATATACTTCAAACTCTTGTGATCCGTATATACTTCACAATGGTTTCCAATAAGAAAATGTCTCCACGTCTTCAATGCATGCACTACGGCTGCTAACTCCAAATCGTGGGTGGCATAGTTCAACTCATGAGGTTTTAGTTGCCGTGAAGCATACGAAACAACTCTTCCTCCCTGCATAAGAACTGCTCCAAGTCCTCGACATGAAGCGTCGCAATACACCTCATAATCCTTATGTTGATCTGGCAGAGTCAACACAGGGGATGAGACCAAACGTTTCTTTAATTCCTGGAAACTGGCCTCACATTCTTCTGTCCAACTGAACTTGGTGTCCTTCTTTAACAACTCCGTCATTGGCTTTGCAATCCTCGAGAAATTCTCGATGAATCTCCGGTAGTATCCTGCAAGTCCAAGAAAACTCCGGATCTCTCCAACTGTTGTTGGTGCTTCCCAATGGGTCACAGTGTCCACCTTAGCGGGATCTACTGCTATTCCTTCTACAGATATAACGTGTCCGAGAAATCCGACTTCCTTCAACCAAAACTCACATTTGCTAAACTTGGCATATAACTGATGTTCTCTGAGCTTCTCCAACACCAAACGCAAATGCTCTGCATGCTCATCTTCATCCTTCGAGAAGATCAATATATCATCTATGAACACTACGACAAACTTATCCAAATACTCCATAAACACTTTGTTCATCAGGTTCATAAAGTATGCCGGTGCGTTCGTCAGACCAAACGACATAACGGTATACTTGTACAACCCATACCTAGTGGTAAAGGCCGTCTTAGGTATATCTTGCTCTCGGATCTTCAATTAGTGGTACCCTGATCGCAGATCGATCTTGGAAAATATCTTAGCTCCTTGCAATCTATCGAACAGATCATTGATCATTGGTAATGGGTACTTACTCTTGATCGTTACTTCATTCAATCCTCGGTAATCAACAACCATTCTTAACGGTCCATCCTTCTTCTCCACTAGAAGTACTGGCGAACCCCAAGGCGAAGAACTTGGGCGTATGAATCGTTTATCCAGTAACTCCTTAATCTGTTTCTTTATCTCCTCCAAATCCTTTGCGGGCATCCTATATGGTCTCTTAGAAATTGGCCCGGTGCCTGGCAAAAGTTCAATCAAAAACTCTATATCTCTATCCGGTGGCATGCCAGGTAACTCCTCTGGAAACACATCCGGATAATCCATTACTACTGGCACTTCCTCCTGAACAACTCCCGTGAGAGAATGTACTTGAGTCCTTATAGGCGAATGCCTAGATACATACTTAATCCTTTTTCCCTCCGGGGTGGTGAGCAAAATAGACTTACTGGCACAGTCAATATTACCTCCATACTTCGATAACCAATCCATGCCTAATATCACATCCAATCCTTGTGACTCCAGAACTATTAGGTCGGAGGGGAAAGTGTGGCATCATATGATCAATGGCATCTGAAAACATCCTTGGTGTGCCATATAATCTGCTCCTGGCGAACTTACTAACATGGGGTCTTAAGAACTCTGGTGGACATCCTATGTCTATTTACGAATCCCCTTGAAATATATGAATGCGATGCACCAGTATCGAAAAGAACTATTGCGGTAAATGTCTTAACCAAAAACTTACCGATAACAACATCTGGTTGCTCTTCTACCTCCTCCACGGTCACGTGGTTCACTTGTCCTTTGTTGAAAGGGTTAGGCTTCTTCCCGGTGCTTCCATTGCCGTTCCCATTCTTAACTTCTGGGCATTCATTGGCATAATGTCCATTCTTCCCGCACTTGTAACAAGTGACATGGCTAAAATCCCTCTTGGTGGGTGTGGATGGTGTAGGGCAGTTCTGGTTTCCATTAGCTCCATTCCCATTCCCATTGCCATTCTTGGTGCCATTGTGGTTGTGCGAGCTACCTCCTCCATGGGTATGTTGAAACTGTCCTACCGCTTTAGGGGTAAAGCGGGGCTTCTGCTGAGCTCCAGAATTATACTTCCCTTGCCCATACTTCCTCTTGCGGTTCTCAATCTGCTGGTGCTTCCTTTCAATCATTAGGGCGCGGTCAACCAACTCCTGGTAGTTATTGAAAGTTGCCACCATCAACTATACACTCATCTCATCATTCAGCACTTCCATGAATCTCTCCTGCTTAGCGGCATCTGTGGCCACATCATCTAGGCATAACGAGATAGGGTACTAAACTCATCCACATACTGGGCCACAGTATGATTCCCTTGGCGCAAATTGCGAAACTCCTGCTTCTTCATACTCATGGCTCCAGTTGAGACATGGGCAGTACGAAAAGCTTGCTGAAACTGATCCCAAGTCACATTGGCTACAGGGTAAGTGGCTGTGTAATTCTCCCACCATGCTGCGGCTGGTCCAGACAACTGGTGTGTGGAAAATCGCACCTTCTCAGCATCCGAGCAATTGGCGGTGGTCAAATCCCTTCCAATCTTGCGTAGCCAGTCATCAGCCACTATTGGTTCGATGCTGCTAGCAAACACGGGTGGTTGCAACCTTAAGAAATGTGTCTGGTTGTCCACGGGTGGTGGTGGAGGGTTGTTGTTGTTGTTGTTGTTGTTCTGGTTGTTCTGAGTGTTCTAGACAAGAAGTTGCATCAGGGTGTTCTGCTGCTGGATCAACTGGGTGAGCTCAGGGGGAAACTCGAATTCACGTCTTGGAGGCATCTGATGGGTGTAGAGGGAAGAGATTAGAATAGAAAAGAGGTCTAAGGGAAAATCACTACCCATATGCACATGAGACAAACACACAATCAATTCACACCAATCAATTTCAAACAAGGTCTTACAAATCTAACGATCGTTACAAAAGTGCTCTAAAACTAATATATGGTAGTAACTACTAGTCACAGGGTGGTCATCTAAAAATATTGATAGGCAGAGGATTCCATAATATCTGATCCAGCTTCATCTTCATAGTCTTCGTCCTTGCTATCCTCAACTTCCGAATCTGTGTCATCTATGATGATGTAGTCTTCCGGTGGAATTTCCTTGGGTTCATCTTCCTCGTCTTCTTCTCCCATGAGTATTCCTAACTTCCGGGTCAAATCGTCATTCTTCTCCACAAGTATCTTCATCTCCTCCTCATATCCGTCGCGTGTAGACTTGAGTTCTTCCTCTAGCTCCAAATTCCTATTTAGGGCCTTCTTCAAATCTATCATCCCAGCACACATCTGGTGCTCCTGACGACGAATGTGGTGGTTCAACTCCTGGATGAATGCTGCAATGGACCTATCCTTCCGGGTGCTGATCATATCCCAATTCTCATCTCGGCGTTCACAAATCTGGTAGATAGTGTCCTTTAGCTCCTGCTTGTAGACTTCTCCAATCCTTCCCATAGCAATGTGGGCTGCCATGATCCTTCCTAGGCTCCATGTAGGCGCATTAAAGGAAAATGCTATGAGTGAGGTGACGGGTGCGAACGTCCTTCCTGGAACTTGAGCTTGAATCAACCAACGCTCCTCCTCAGGTAGAGTGGCATTGTAGGTTCCGATGAAACTTGGTAGTCCAATGTTTAGATATCTGGTAACTTCCTTCAGGTGTCGTCCAAAGGGTGTATCATCATCCGGTTGCATGAACTTGTGCTTTGCTTCCACCATCCTAAAGAGTAGAAAAGATGAGGAGTCAGAAAAGAGAAGAGTGAATTGTGCTCTAGGGCTTGTCTTAGTGGTCGTGTCCTACAGTCAGCGTGTGCTCTGATACCATCTTGTAGCGACCAGACCTCAAACAGTCTGATCTCTGTGCATCAGTGTCATCCCTGGATAATTAATGCTGACACGCACAGTACTTGAAGGATTTATAACAGAGTAGCAATCACACACTTATAACATCGATAGTCCGACGATGAATTTATTACAAATAATAGGACTGAAGGCCATCTAACGCGATAATAGCGGAAGGCTTGGAAGATAAGTGAGTCCATCAACTCCAGCGGCATCACTGAGTATAGAACCACGACCTAAAAGGGGCATCTTACTCGTCGTCTGAAAAGTCTGCAACATGAAACGTCGCAGCCCGAAAACGGGTCAGCACATGGAATATGCTGGCAAGGTAACACAAGAGAATGCAATGAAAATAAGACTATACTATATGCAATATTTGGCTGGTGGAAAGCTCTATGGTTAAGTTTTTGTGTAAAGCCAATTTTTCCCTACTTCAAAGGAATAGATTTTAATTAACTATCATGGTAGTTGAAACATTGTTGAGAAGATAGACATCCTCTCAACCCCAATTAAAATTCATCATTAAACCCAACAAAATTAATTAGAGTAACATGATGAGATTCACATGATAATCCAAGTACTAGATACTCAAGACGTCCATAACCGGGGACACGGCTAATCATGATCAGTTTGTACACTCTGCAGAGGTTTGTGCACTTTTCCCCACAAAACTCGATCTCCTCCGTTTGGTTTCTCGCACTGCATGGTGTTTGAGAAACGGATGACCGAGACACAGTCTTTCCGAAGAGGTCCCCTTAACCAGATAGATAGGCCGGTACACCTACAAAACCCACTACATCTGCTAGCCCATCATGGAAAGGTTTCCCACAACTTACTCAACTATGCCAGAGCCCATATTGGCATGTGGCTGCACACGGAAGTTTCTAGTATGAAAAATCTCATGATCCCTTTGAGCCTGGGTGGCGGTCCAAAAGAAAAATAGGCAATCACTGGAATAACCAGATGCCTCAATCCACCCAGATGTGTATTAATGTTTCCACCTTAAGTTGAACCATTAATTAACAAACTCACATCTGTCATGGATTTCACTCACCCAATCCACGTCTATGAGCATAGCATGTCCTAACAGCAAACGTAGATGTAACTCCCAAAGGTTTGAATGTAATGTAGGTAATAGGTACTACCTCAATCTACTTCCCAATCCCACAAATTAATTAATCATACTCATGCAATGTGTGAGGGTTCGACTAATGCAATGAAAACTGGGTAATGGGAAAGCATGATCAAAGTGTTACTTGCCTTGCTGATGATCCGCAAAACCTAGAGACTCAAAGTAGCAAGCGGTGCACTCCGGGTACTCTATCGCAATCAAACAAGCACACAATAAGTACTTAACTAAAGCACGGGTAAAACTCAAATAAGACATCTAACCAGAAAGTTCAACTTAAGAACTACGGTTTGCAAAAAGAATCAACTCGAAAGAAGCAACGAAACTCAAACTGCAAAAGAAACGAGCTCCGGTTTACTAGTTGGCCTAAAGTCAAATTTTACAGTAGCCAAAACTTTGTTCCAGTTGATTAAACGTAAGGAGGGCATCGAGACGAAGATCTGGGATTTTGAATCACCTGATTCCGACTCTCGAGCGAAAAGAAAAACAAAAAAGAAGATCAGGGCAGAAATCGCGATCGGAATAACCGCGGATAAATACCCCAAAAAAGAAAACGGACGAACAGGCTAACGAGTGAACGTTCGCTGTCTGCGGTTAACTAACGAAAACCATTCGTTAAAACGAACGTACGGACGAACGTCCGCTAAATAAATAAACCGACGAAAAACCGAACCGATCTATTCTAAAAAAACAGATCTACGGTTTTTTTAAAAAACTGAGCGGTTCTAGAAAAAAAACGGCATCTACCTCATGAACTCCGGCGAGACGGCAGCGGCGAGGCGGCGGTCCGGCGACGGGGCGGCGGGGCGGCGGGTGGTGCGGCGGCGGCGGCGGTCGCGGCGGCGGTGTAGCAGCGGCGGCGGCGGCTGGCGGCGACGGCGGCGCGGCGCGGAGGGCGAGGCGCGACGGCTAGGGTTAGGGCAGGGCGAGGCGAGGCGGGCTGGGGCGGCGGGCCGGGCGCAGCGCTTATAAAGCCCAGGAGTCCTGGGCCTTCACGACTCCAAGTCGGTTTCCTATATTTTTATTTTTATTTCTAAATAGAGTCCTGGCGTAGAAAAACTAACGAAAGAAATACCAAATGGACTCCAAAATTCCCAAAATGAATTTTCACCATCCTCTTATAATATTTAGGACAAAGTGAACATTTTTCCCGGACCTAAATGCAATTTTGAAAAACGCGCATGTTTCCTATGCAAATAAATCCGCAAATAAATCCAAAAAAAATACCAAAAGTGATTTTAACATTTTTCCTCCAATATTTCTGTTATTTTGGAGAAGTCATATTATCTCCGCTCATATTTTGTGTTTAGAAATATTTTTAGGAGAAAAAAATTGGAATCACACTATCCTTGTACCGGTATTCGAGCGAACTCAAATACGAAAACGGTAAAATCCCCAACTCTCTCCGTAGGTCCTTGAGTTGCTTAGAATTTCGAGGAACTCCATAAACAAAAATGCAAAAACATGCAAATGCAAATATGATCTATGTATAACATTCCAAATTGAAAATTTGGGATGTTACATTTATCTCTGCAATTCCTTCGTCCGTCTTCTGGGCTTCTCGAATCTTGCCCAACCAAGTGGACTGAATTTCCAACGTCGTAGCATAGCCTCTAGGGACTATCTCCAACTGTAAATCTCCGAGGTCGTTTGCCAACTCCTGGGGTAAACCTCCGGTTATGATTGTATTAACATAACTTTTGCGACTTAGCGCATCTCCCACGACATTAGCTTTTCCTGGGTGATAATGTAATCTCATTCCATAATCCTTTATGAGCTCCAGTCATCTCCTTTGCCTGAGGTTTAACTCCTTTTGTGTGAAGATGTACTTCAAACTCTTATGATCCATATATACATCACAACGGTTCCCAATAAGAAAGTGTCTCTAGTTCTTGAGTGCGTGCACTACGACTGCTAACTCCAAATCATGTGTGGCATAATTCAACTCATGGGGTCGAAGCTAACATGAGGCATATGAAACAACTCTTCCTGATTGCATGAGAACGCCTCCAAGTCCTTGACGTGAAGCGTCACAATACACTTGAATAGCCTTACGAATATTCAGGAGAATCAGCACTGGGGCTGTAACCAAACGTTTCTTCAACTCCTGAAAACTAGCCTCACATTTTTCGGTCCAATTGTACTTACTTTCCTTCTTCAACAACTCCGTCATGGGCTTCGCAATCTTGGAGAAATTCTCAATGAACCTCCAATAATATCATGCGAGTCCAAGAAAACTACGAATCTCTCCAACTGAGGTGGGTGCCTTCCATTCCGTGACGGCCTCTACTTTGGAGGGGTCCACTTCTATACCATCTCCTGATATAACATGTTCAAGAAATCCTACTTCCTTCAACCAGAACTCACATTTGCTGAACTTGGCATATAACTGATGTTCTCCGAGCTTCTCAAGAACTAAACGTAAATGCTCGTTTTGCTCCTCTTCGTTCTTGGAGTAAACCAATATGTCATCAATGAACACTACCACAAACTTATCCAAGAACTCCATGAACACCTTGTTCATCATACTCGTGAAATAGGCAGGGGCATTAGTCCAACCAAATGAAATAATCATATACTCATAAAGCCCGTACCTTGTGGTAAAAGTTGTCTTAGGTATGTCCTGCTCTCGGATCTTCAACTGATGATATCCATATCATAAATCGATCTTAGAGAAAACTTTGGATCCTTGCAACTGATCAAACAGATCGTTGATCATTGGCAGAGGATACTTGTTCTTGATCGTCACATCATTCAATGCACGATAATCCACAGCCATCCTTAGTGAGCCATCCTGCTTCTCGACTAAAAGCACTGGGGCCCCCCAAGGTGAAGAACTTGGTCGGATATAACCTTTCTCCATTAACTCCTTGATCTGCTTCTTGATTCCCTCCAAATCATTTGCGGGCATCCGGTACGGTCTCTTAGATATTGGTCTGGTGCCTGGGAATAACTCAATCAAGAACACGATGTCTCTATCCAGCGGCATGCCTGGTAAATCCTCCGAAAATACATCGGGGTAATCCTTCACAACTGGTACTTCTTCCTGGACAGCTCTCGAGAGTGCATTCACATGCGTCTTCCGGGGTGTGTGCCTCGACACATACTTGATCCTCGTTTCTTCAAGGGTGGTGAGAAGAATTGATCTACTGGCGCAATCGATGTTTCCTCCAAACTTGGATAGCCAATCCATACCTATGATTACATCCAAACCCTGGGATTCCAAAATGATAATGGGAAATACATGTCTCCCAATGGTCAATGGCACTTGATAACAGCCTCGGCTAGCCATGTACTCTGCTCCAGGGGAACTTACCAACATAGGCGACTTAAGGGCTACAGTGGGCAGGTGATAATTTTCCACAAAACCCCCTTGATATGTATGAATGAGATGCACCAGTGTCAAAAAGAAAAAGGGCGGTAAATGCATTAAACAAAAACTTACCAAGCACTGCATTGGGCTGCTCATCAATATCCTCCACATTGACGTGATTCACCTATCCTCTGGTGAATGGGTTGGGCTTCTTTCCTGAGCTTCCATTGCCATTTCCATTCTTGCCTTCAGGACACTCTATGGCATCATGTCCTGTCTTCCCGCACTTGAAACAAGTAATGTGACTCAGATCCTTCTTAGCGAGCGTTGATGGAGTGGAACGGTTCTGATTGTTGTTTCCTCCATTCCCGTTGCCATTCCTGGGGCCACTATGGTTGTGTGAACTTCCTCCATTGTGAGAATGGCCTCCAGTGGTGGGATGGTTATGTACTCCTGAGTATGGGGAATAGCGGGGCTTCTGCTGGGCTCCAGAATTATACTTCTCCGATCCATACTTCCTCTCACGAGTCTCAATCTGCTGCTTCTTTCCTTCAATCATGATGGCCTTGTCTACCAACTCCTAGTAGCTGTTGTCGGTGGCTACCATCAGCTGCATGCTCAACTCATCGTTGAGTCCCTCCAGAAACTTCTCCCGCTTTGCGGCGTTAGTGGCCACATCATCTGGCACGTAGCGAGCTAACTGCCTGAAGTCATCCACGTACCGCCCCATGGTACTGTTTCCTTGGCGCAAGGTGCGAAACTCATGCTTCTTCATGTTCATGGCTCCAGCTGAGACATGTGCAGTGCGAAAGGCTTGCTGAAGCTGATCCCAAGTAATTGGAGCAAGTGGATAAGTGGCAGTGTAGTTCTCCCACCAAGCGGCTGCTGGTCCCTCAAGCTGATGTGCGGAAAAGCGCACTCTCTCTGCATCTGTGCATCCTGCAGTTGCTAGATCTCTTCTCATCTTCCAGAGCCAGTCATCTGCAACAATCGGCTCGGTGCTACTAGAGAACACCGGCGGATTCAACCTTAGAAACTGGGTTAGGTTGTCATGGGGAGGAGGAGGTGGGTTGTTGTTGTTGTTGCCTTGGTTCTGAACAAGTAGTTGCATCAAAGTGTTCTGCTGCTGGATCAACTGAGTGAGCTCAGGTGGGAACTCGAATCCGGGCTCACATCTCGGAGGCATCTGATGGGTTAGAGGGATGAGAATAAGAATAGAATGAGGTCTAGGGGAATCACTACCCATATTCACATGAGACAAACAATTTCATATCATCACTCAATTCAAGCAAGGACACACAAAAGATCCTAATACAAAGCTAGCGAACTATTCTATCTACTTGGAAAATTACTAATGATTACAGGGTGGTCATTTAATAACTATCATCGGAAGACTCCATAATATCTGCTCCAGCTTCGTCTTCATAATCGCTTTCATCACTGTTGGTGTCGTCCAACAGAATGTACTTCTCCGAATGAATGCCCATCTCTGGTTCTGGCTTCACCACGGGTGCTCCAACCTTCTTCTTCAGTGCTTCATTCTGTTCCAGTAGTATAGTGATTTCCTCTTCATATCCATCACGTACTGTCTTGAGTTCCTCTTCTATATCCACATTCCGTGTCATCACCATCTTGGTCTTCAGCATGAGCGTGCACATGTGATTCTCGTAACGTCGGATGTGTTGGTCCATCTCCTGTATGAATGCTGCAATGGACTTGTCGTTCCTAGTACGAATCATCTCCCATTGCTCATCTCGGTGTCCACAAATCTGGTAGATGGTGTCTTCAAGATCCTTGTTGTAGACTTCACATATGCGTCCAAATGTGATGTGAGCCACCATACTCTTTCCAAAGTTCCAAGTAGGTTCATCAAAGGCAAGCTCAAGAGGTTCCGTGACTGGTGCAATAGTCCTCCCAGGAACACTAACTTTGATCTTCCAGCACTCCTCTTCCGGCAAGGTTTTATAGAAATTCCCACTGCTACATCTAGTGACTTCCTTCAAGTGTCTTCCGAAAGGGGTGTCATCATCAGGCTGAGTGAACTTGCTCCTGGGGTCTGACATCTATAGAATAGAAATAGAGAAGGATTAGAATGAGTAGAGAAGAGCATCTCGTGGCTTATCCTAGTGGTCGCGTCCTACAGTCAACGTGTGCTCTGATACCATCTCTGTAGCAACCTCGATCCCGATGGACCAGAGTCTCTGTGCTCAGTGTCATCCCTGGATCGGTATGCTGACACACACAGTACTTCGAGGATTTATAGCAGAGTTTCAATCACACTTTATTACATCGAAAATCCTCATAAAGAGTCTTATTACAAAAATATGGCTGAAGGCCATCTATTAGTAATAAACTAAACTAAACTTGCGGAAGCATCGAAGATAAGTTGAGTCCATCCAACTCCACGGCAAACATTGAGTGCATGACAATGACCTAATCGCACCTTATTCTTCGTCGGTAAACTCCGCAACATGAGATGTTGCAGCCGTGTAGGTCAGCACATTGAATATGTTGGCAAGAACAAACTATAGCAAGTAATGATTGCCGCTTCTCGAGCTTGCGTTGTATTCCCTCGAAGAGGAAAGGGTGATGCAACACAGTAGCGTAAGTATTTCCCTTAGTTTTTGAGAACCAAGGTATCAATCCAGTAGGAGACCATGCGCAAGTCCCTTGCACCTGCACAAACAAATAAGAACTTCGCAGCCAACGCGATATGGGGTTGTCAATCCCTTTACGGTCACTTACGAAAGTGTAGAGGGATAAACTCAAATAACATGATATAAACCCCATCTTTTTATCCTCGATGGCAACAATACAATACGTGCCTTGCTGCCCCTACTATCACTGGGAAAGGACACCGCAAGATTGAACCCAAAGCCAAGCACTTCTCCCATTGCAAGAACTATAGATCTAGTAGGCCAAACCAAACCAATAATTCGAAGAGACTTGCAAGGATACTATAATCATACATAAAAGAGTTCAGAAAAGAACCAAATATTTCTCATAGATAATCTTGATCATAAACCCACAATTCATAGGATCTCGACAAACACCGCAAAAAGAGATTACATCAAATAGATCTCCTCGAAGACCGATGATAACTTGGTATTGAGATCCAAAGAGAGAGAAGAAGCCATCTAGATACTAGCTATGGACCCGAAGGTCTGTGGTAAACTACTCACAACTCATGGTGAGGCGATGATGATGATGTAGAAGCGCTCCGTGGTAGATCCCCCCTCCGGCGGAGCTCCGGAACAGGCCCCAAGATGGGATCTCACGGGAACAGAAGGTTGCGGCGGTGGAACTAGGGTTTTCTGTTCTCTTCTGATGGTTTCGGGGTACGTAGGTATATATAGGAGGAAGGAGGGCACCGGGGGCCAGACGTGGGGCCCACGAGGCAGGGGGCGCGCCCCCCACCCTCGTGGATGGCACGTAAGCCCTACTCCATGGTTCTCAAGTCTCCCGTGCGTATTTTGCTCCAAAAATATCTCTCCCGAAGTTTCATTCCGTTTGGACTCCATTTTATATTCCTTTTCTGTAAAACCCTGAAATAGGCAAAAACAACAATCTGGACTGGGCCTTTGGGTTAATAGGTTAGTCCCAAAAATAATATAAAACTGTATAACAGAGCCCATTAAACATCTAAAACATCATAAATAATAGCATGGAACAATAAAAAATTATAGGTATGTTGGAGACGTATCAAGCATCCCCAAGCTTAATTCCTGCTTGTCCTCGAGTAGGTAAACGATAAAAACAGATTTTTTTGATGTGGAATGCTAACCAACATAATTTTCAATGTAGCTCTCTTTATTGTGGCATGAATGTTCAGATCTGAAAGATTCAAGACAAAAGTCTATATTGACATAAGAAATAATAATATTTCAAGCATACTATCAAAGCAATCATGTCTTCTTAAAATACTATGGATGAAGAAAGTTGTCCCTACAAAATCATATAGTCTGGCTATGCTCCCTCTTCATCACACAAAATATTCATATCATGCACAACCCCGATTTCAGCCAAGCACTTGTTTTCAGACTCTATTCTTTCAAACCTTTCAACTTTCACGCAATCCATGAGCGTGAGCCATGGACACAACACTATGTGGAATAGAGTGGTGGTTGTGGAGAAGACAAAAAGGAGGGAGATAGTCTCAAATCGACTAGGCGTATCAATGGGCTATGGAGATGCCCATCAATAGATATCAATGTGAGTGAGTAGGGATTGCCATGCAACGGATGCACTAGAGCTAAATATGTATGAAAGCTCAACAAAAGAAACTAAGTGGGTGTGCCTCCAACTTGCTTGCTCACGAAGACCTAGGGCTTTTGAGGAAGCCCATCGTTGGAATATACAAGCCAAGGTCTATAATGAAAATTCCCACTAGTATATGAAAGTGACTAAACATGAGACTCTCTATCATGAAGAACATGGTGCTACTTTAAAGCACAAGTGTGGAAAAAGATAGTAGCAATTATCCCTTTTTTCTTTTTTTTTTCTTTTTTTTTCTTTGGAGGGGCCTTTTATTTTGTTTGGCCTTTCCTCACATGGGACAATGCTCTAATAATGATGATCATCACACTTCTATTGATTTACAACTCGATATTACAACTCGATACTAGAACAAAGTATGACTCTATATGAATGCCTCCGGTGGTGTACCGGGATGTGCAATGAATCAAGAGGGACATGTATAAAAAATTATGCATGGTGGCTTTGCCACAAATACGATGTCAAATACATGATCATGCATGGCAATATGACAATATGTAGCGTGTCATATGAACAGAACGGTGGAAAGTTGCATGGCAATATATCTCGGAACGACTATGGAAATGCCATGATAGGTAGATATGGTGGCTGTTTTGAAGAAGATATATGGTGGCTGTTTTGAGGAAGGTATATAGTGGGTGTATGGCAACGAAGGAAGTTGCGCGGTACAAGGGAGGCTAGCAATGGTGGAAGGGTGAGAGTGCGTATAATCCATGGACTCAACATTAGTCATAAGAACTCATATAATTATTGCAAAAATTTACAAGTCATCAAAACAAAGCAATCAACGCATGCTCCTTGGGGGGAGGTTAGTAGGAGTTAACCATCACGCGCCCCCGACCTCAACACAAAGGTTGACACTCTACAAATACCTCATGCTCTAACTTCATCACATAGCGGTTCACCATACGTGCATGCTACGGGAATCACTAGCCTTAACACAAGTATTTATCAATTTCATAATAACTCCACTAGCATGACTCTAATATCACTATCCTCATATCTCAAAACAATTATCAAGCATCCAACTTATCATCCTATTCAATGCACTTAGTATGAAAGTTTTTACTACATTCATTTTGGATGCCTATCATGTGAAGGCTAGATTTATAACCAAAGTAAATTACCATGTTGTTCTAATAGACTCTCAAAAGGATATAAGTGAAGCATGAGAGTTCAACAATTTCTACAAAATAAAAATTACCACCGTGCTCTAAAAGATATAAGTGAAGCACTAGAGCAAACTATTTAACTCAAAAGATATAAGTGAAGCACATAGAGTGTTCTATCAATTCCTAGGCCATATTTATCTCTCTAAAAAAGGTGTGTCCAGCAAGGATTATTGTGGCAAACTAACAAAAAAAGACTCAAATAATACATGACGCTCCAAGCAAAACACATATCATGTGGTGAATAAAAATATAGTCCCGAGTATAGTTACCGATAGATGAAGACGAAAGAGGGGATGCCTTCCCGGGGCATCCCCGAGCTTAGGCTTTTGGTTGTCCTTGAATTTTACCTTGGGGTGCCTTGGGCATCCCCAATCTTAGGCTCTTGCCACTCTTTGTTCCATAGTCCATCAAAACAATACTCAAAACTTGAAAACTTCACAACACAAAACTTAGACAAAACTCTCGTGAGCTCGGTTAGTATAAGAAAACAAACCACCACTCAAAGGTACTGTAATGAACTCATTCTTTGTTTATATTGGTGTTAAACCTACTGTATTCCAACTTCTCTATGATTCATACTCCCCAATACTACTCACAGTTTCATCAAAATAAGCAAACAACACACGAAAAACAGAATGTGTCAAAAACAGAATAGTCTGTAGTAATCTGTAACTTTCGCATACTTCTGTAACTCCAAACAATTTGAAATAAATTGGTAAACGTGAGGAAATTTTCTATTAATAATCTGCAATAAGAATCAACTAAATAGCACACTCTAGTAAAATCGGGTGATTATTCTAGCGAGTGCTAACGATTCTGTTTTTCACAGCAAGATCATATAAGCTTCACACAAGTCTTCCCAAAGGTTCTACTTGGCACAAACACTAATTAAAACACAAAACCACATCTAAAAAGAAGCTAGATGCAATATTTATTCCTAAACAAAAGCAAAAACAAAAAAATATAAAATTGGGTTGCCTCCCAACAAGCCTATCATTTAATGCCCCTAGCTAGGCACGATACATGGATAGATCTAGTTATTGCCATCTTTGGAAGGCAATCCATAAGTGGCTCTCATAATAGATTAATAAGGTAATTTAATTTTATTTCTAGGAAAGTGTTTCATGCCTTTCCTTAACGGAAATTGGAATCTAATATTTCCTCCCTTCATATCAATAATTGCACTGGTTGCTCTAAGGAAAGGTCTACCAAGAATGATAGGACATGAAGGATTGCAATCTATATCAAGAACAATAAAATCTGCGGGCACATAATTCCTATTGGCAACAATAAGAACATCATTAATCCTTCCCATAGGTTTCTTAATGGTAGAATCCGCAAGATGGAAATTTAAAGAACAAACATCAAGCTCATGGAAACCTAACAAATCACACAAAGGTTTTGGGATACTGGAAACACTTGCACCCAAATCACATAAAGCAAAGCATTCATGATCTTTAATTTTTATTTTAATAGTAGGTTTCCACTCATCATAAAGCTTTCTAGGGATAGAAACTTCTAATTCAAGTTTTTCTTCATAAGATTGCATCAAAGCATCAACTATGTGTTTGGTAAAAGCTTTATTTTGACTATAAGCATGCGGAGAGTTTAGTACGGATTGCAACAAGGAAATACAATCAATAAAAGAACAATTATCATAATTGAATCTCTTGAAATCCAAAGTAGTGGGTTCATCACTATGCAAAGTTTTAATCTCTTCAATCCCACTTTTAACAATTTTAGCATCAAGATCTAAAAACTCTGAATCATTGGGACACATTTCAATTATAGTAGATTCATCTCCAATCCCATGTTTATCAAGATTCATACTAGAAAACAAGGATCTAATAGGAGACACATCAATAACTTTCAAATCTTCATCTTTATTTTCATGATAACTAGAAGAACACGCTTTTATATAACTCTCTTTTTTAGCACGCATCCTAGCGGTTCTTTCTTTGCATTCATCAATGGAAATTCTCATAGCCTTGAGAGACTCATTGATATCATGCTTAGGTGGAATAGATCTAAGTTTCAAAGAATCAACATCAAGAGTAATTCTATCCACACTTCTAGCCAATTCATCAATCTTAAGCAATTTTTCTTCAAGCAAAGCATTGAAATTATTTTGCGAATTCATAAACTCCTTAACACTAGTTTCAAATTCAGAAGGCATCTTTCCATAAGAGTTATTGCAGGAATTACCATAATTATTAGAAGAAGTACTAGGAAAAGGCCTAGGATTAAAGTTTCCTCTATAAGCATTGTTACCAAAATTATTCCTACCAACAAAATTCACATCCAAAGATTCATTATTATTTTCAATCAACGTGGATAAAGGCATATCATTAGGATCAGAAGAAGCACTCTTAGCAGCAAATAATTTCATAAGTTCATCCATCTTCCCACTCAAAACACCAATCTCTTCAATAGCATGCACCTTTTTACTAGTAGATCTTTCGGTGTGCAATTGAGAATAATTAACCATAATATTATCTAGGAGTTTGGTAGCTTCTCCTAAGGTGGTTTCCATAAAAGTGCCTCCTGCGGCCGAATCTAATAGATTTCTAGCAGCAAAATTCAAACCAACATAAAAGTTTTGAATAATCATCCATAAGTTCAAACCATGTGTGGGGCAATTACGTATCATTAATTTCATTCTCTCCCAAGCTTGTGAAACATGCTCATGATCTAGTGTAACATACCAAATTTTCAATTTGGAATGTTATACATTAGATCATCATGCATATCATATTTTCTTGCTTTTGGTGATCCAAGAAAATCCTAAGCAACTCAAGGACCCTCGGAGAGAGTTGGGGATTTCAATATTTTCATATTTGAGGTTTCTCAAATTTTGAAAATAGGATCATTTGATTTTATTTATTTTATCTTCAAGTATTTCTATCATAAAAATATGAGAGAGGAAGTAAAATGACTCTCCCAAAAATAAAGAAATACGGAGGATTTAATAAAAAAATCAAATAAGTTTTTTTTTGGAGTTTTATTTGAATTAGGAAAAATTGCATGTTTTCAAAAATGCATTTTAGTGCCAAGAAAATGTTCATCTTGTTCTAAATATTCCATTTAGACGGTGAAAATTTGTTTTTGCAATTTTAGATTTTTATTTCTTTTTCTAGAGTTTTTCTTTCTTCGTAGCGCCGGCGTAATTAGAAAAAAAAAGAGAGGACCCGACCCGACTGGGCCGAAGCCCAGCCGAGCCAGGCCCATGCCGCCGCGCTGCCTTCCTTCCCCGCGCCGCGCGCCACCGTGCCCGCGTCGGACACCGCCCCGCCGCCGGTTGCTTGCCCCCTCCCCCAAGCCTCCAAGCGCCCCCTATATATATAGCCCCCTCCTGCCCCTTGTCGCCACCGCCGCCGCTGCAAGCCACCCCCGTCGCCGCGAGCTTCGCCGCCGTCGCAAGCCCTGCCGCCGCCGCAGCACGCCACCGCCGCCGCCGCAGCCTCGCCACCGCTCGCCGCCGCCGACGCCGCCGCCCGCCGGCCGTTCGACGAGGTAGCCGCCCACCGGCCGGTTTTCTGTAGAAGACCGTCGGTTTTTCTTTTAGAACCCTAGTTCGTTTTTGTATTAGATCGGTTTTCTGTTTTTTCGGTTTAGTTAATTAGTAAACGTTCAACCGTTCGTTCGTTCTAACGAACGAGTTCGTTGTTTAGTCTCAGCTGACGAATGTCCGTTCGTTAAGCTGTTTTAGTTTTCTTTTCGTAGTTTAGTTTCTGATCGCGATCTCTGATCCTATCTTTGTTTTAGTTTATCTTTTCGCTCGTTTATCGGAATCAGGTGATTCAAGCGCCTGGAATTTCATCTCGAAATTCTCTATCTGTTTAACCTAGTCACCCAAGCGTTTGCCTCTGCTAAATTTGGACTTAGGTCCAGATTGGTTCGGTAGTTGTTTCTCTTTCGGCGTTTGTCTTTCGTTGCTTTTCTTT
Source organism: Secale cereale (assembly GCA_902687465.1). Taxonomy (NCBI): domain Eukaryota; kingdom Viridiplantae; phylum Streptophyta; class Magnoliopsida; order Poales; family Poaceae; genus Secale; species Secale cereale. Next base: position 388,696,521 of record LR738709.1, read on the forward strand.
TGCCGTTTCTTTTGCAAACCGGAGTTCTTAAGTTGAACTTTCTGGTTAGATCTCTTATTTGAGTTTAACCCGTGCATTAGTTAAGTACTTATTGTGTGCTTGTTTGTTTGCGATAGAGTACCCGGAGTGCGCCGCTTGCTACTTTGAATCTCTAGGTTTTGCGGATCATCAGCAAGGCAAGTAACACTTTGATCATACTTTCCAAATACCCAGTTTTCATTGCATTAGTCAAACCCTCACACATTGCATGAGTAGGAGCTATTAACATGTGGGACTGGGAAGTAGATTGAGGTAGTACCTATTACCTGCATTACATTCAAACCTTTGGGAGTTACTTCTACGTTTGCTATTAGGCCATGCTATGCTCATAGACGTGGATTGGGTGAGTGTATCCATGACATATGTGAGTTTGTTAATTAATGGTTCAACTTAAGGTGGCAACTTTAACACACATCTGGGTGGATTGAGGCACCTGGGTATTCCAGCGATTGCCTGTTTTTCTTTTGGACCGCCACCCTGGCTCAAAGGGATCATGAGATTATTCATACTAGAAACTTCCGTGTGCAGCCACATGCCAATATGGGCTCTGTCATAGTTGAGTAAGTTGTGGTAAACCTTTCCATGATGGGCTAGCAGATGTAGAAGGATTGTAGGTGTACCAGCCTATCTATCTTGTTAAGGGGACCTCTTCGGAAAGACTGTGTCTCGGTCATCCGTTTCTCAAACACCATGCAGTGCGAGAAAACAAACGGAGGCGATCGAGTCTTGTGGGAAAAGTGCACAAACCTCTGCAGAGTGTATAAACTGATCATGATTAGCCGTGTCCCCGGTTATGGACGTCTTGAGTATCTAGTACCTGGATATCATGTGAATCTCATCATGTTACTTTAATTAATATTGTTGGGTTTAATGATGCTTTTTAATTGGGGTTGAGAGGATGTCTATCTTCTCAACGATGTTTCAACTACCATGATAGTTAATTAAAATCTATTCCTTTGTAGTAGGGAAAAATTGGCTTTACGCAAAAACTGTAACCATAGAGCTTTCCACCAGCCATATTGCATATAGTATAGCTTTACTTTTGTTGCTCTCTTTGTGTTACTTTGCCAGCATATTCCATGTGCTGACCCATTTTCGGGCTGCAATGTTCATGTTGCAGACTTTTCAGACGACGAGTAAGGTGCATTATAGGTCGTGGTTCTATACTCAGTGATGCCGTTGGAGTTGATGGACTCACTTATCTTCCAAGCCTTCCACTGTTATCGTGTTAGATGGCCTTACGCCATTTTTATTGTAATAAGTTAATCGTTGGAACTATAGATGTAATAAGTGTGTGACTGCTACTCTTTTATAAATCCTTCAGGTACTGTGCGTGTCAGCATTACTGATCCAGGGATGACACTGATGCACAGAGATCAGACTGTTTGAGGTCTGGTCGCTACAAGATGGTATTAGAGCACACGCTGACTGTAGGACACGACCACTAAGCTAAAACCCTAGAGCACTATTCACTCTTCTCTTTTCCGACTCCTCATCTTTTCTACTCTTTTAGGATGGTGGATGCAAGGAATAAGTTCACGCAACCGGATGAAGATACACTATTTGGACGACACCTGAAGGAAGTCACCAGATAACTAAACATCGGACTACCAAGTTTCACCGGAACCTACAACGCCACTTTACCTGAAGAGGAGCGCTGGATGATTCAAGCTCAAGTTCCAGGAAGGACGTTCATGCCCGTCACCGCCCCCATAGAATTTTCCTTTAATGCGCCTACATGGAGCTTAGGCAGAAGCATGGCAGCCCACATCGCTATGGGAAGGATTGGAGAAGTCTACAGGCAGGAGCTAAAGGACACCATCTACCAGATTTGTGGACGCCAAGATGAGAATTGGGATATGATCAGCACCCGGAAGGATAGATCCATTGCAGCCTTCATCCAGGAGTTGAACCTTCACATTCGTCGCCAGGAGCACCAGATGTGTGCAGGGATGATAGATTTGAAGAAAGCACTAAACAGAAATTTGGAGTTAGAGGAAGAACTCAAGTCTACACGCGACGGATACGAGGAGGAGATGCTAATACTTGTGGAGAAGAATGATGACTTGACACGGAAGTTAGGAATACTCATGGGAGAAGAGGAAGAAGAACCAAAGGAGATTCCACGTGAAGACTACATCATCATTGACGACACGGACTCAGACCCCGATGATAGTGATAATGAGGACTATGAAGATGAAGCTGGAGTGGATATCATGGAATCCTCTATCGATCAAAATTTCTAGAAGACCTTCCTATGACTAGTAGTTTTTCCCATTTATTAGACTTAGAACACTTTTGTAACGATTAGATCCGTGTAAGCCCTTGTTTGAAATTGATATTGGTGTGATAGTATGTGTGTTTGCCTCATGTGCATTGGGTAGTGATTTCCCTTAGATCTCTTTTCTATTCTAATCTCTTCCCTCTACACCCATCAGATGCCTCCAAGATGTGAGCCCGGATTTGAGTTTCCCCCTGAGCTCACTCATTTGATCCAACAGCAGAACACCCTGATGCAACTTCTTGTCCAGAACACTCAGAACAACCAGAACAACAACAACAACCCTCCCCCACCACCGCCCATGGATAACCTGACCCGTTTCTTAAGGTTACAACCACCGGTGTTTGCTAGCAGCATCAAACCAATAGTGGCTGATGACTGGCTGCGCAAGATTGGAAGGGATTTGACCACTGCTAACTGCTCAGATGCTGAGAAGGTGCGTTTTGCCGCACATCAGTTGTCTGGACCAGCCGCAGCATGGTGGGAGAATTACACAGCCACTTTCCCATAGCCAATGTGACTTGGGATCAGTTTCAGCAAGCTTTTCGTACCGCCCATGTCTCAACTGGAGCTATGAGTATGAAGAAGTAGGAGTTTCACAATTTGCGCCAAGACAACCGTACTGTAGCTCAGTACGTGGATGAGTTTAGTACCCTATCTCGTTATGCCCCAGATGATGTGTCCACAGACGCCGCTAAGCAGGAGAGATTTATGGAAGGGCTGAATGATGAGATGAGCGTACAGTTGATGGTGGCAACTTTCAATAACTACCAGGAGCTGGTTGATCGCGCTCTAATGATTGAAAGGAAGCACCAACAGATTGAAAGTCGCAAGAGGAAGTATGGAAAAGGAAAGTATAATTCTGGAGCTCAGCAGAAGCCACATTTTACCCCAAAAACGGTAGGACAATTTCAACATACCCATGGAGGAGGTAGTTCACACAATCATAATGGCCCCAAGAATGGAAATGGGAATGGAGCAAGTAGTAACCAGAGCCGCCCTACCCCGTCCACACCCACCAAGAAGGATTTCAGCCATGTCACCTGTTACAAGTGCGGGAAGAATGGACATTATACCAATGACTGCCCAGAAGCTAAGAATGGGAACGGCAATGGAAGCGCCGCGAAGAAGCCCAACCCGTTCAACAAAGGACAAGTGAACCACGTGACTGTGGAGGAGGTAGAAGAGCAACCAGATGCTGTTGTCGGTAAGTTTTTGGTTAAGACATTTACCGCAATAGTTCTTTTCGATACTGGTGCATCGCATTCATACATTTCAAGGGGATTCGTAAATAGACATAGGATGTCCACCCGAGTTCTTAAGACCCCCATGTTAGTAAGTTCACCAGGAGCAGAGTATATGGCACACCAAGGATGTTTTCAGACACCATTGACCATAGGACGCCACACTTTCCCCTCTGACCTAATAGTCCTGGAGTCACAAGGATTGGACGTGATAGTAGGTATGGATTGGCTATCGAAGTATGGAGGTAACATTGATTGTGCCAGTAAGTCTATTTTGCTCACCACCCTGGAGGGAAAAGGATTAAGTAAGTATCTAGGCATTCGCCTATAAGGACTCAAGTACATTCTCTCACGGGAGTTGTTCAGGAGGAAGTGCCAGTAGTGAAGGATTACCTGGATGTGTTCCCAGAGGAGTTACCTGTCATGCCACCGGATAGAGATATAGAGTTTTTGATTGAGATTTTTCCAGGCACCGGGCCAATCTCTAAGAGACCATATAGGATGCCCGCAAAGGATTTGGAGGAGATTAAGAAACAGATTTAGGAGTTACTGGAAAAAGGATTCATACGCCCAAGTTCTTCGCCTTGGGGTTCGCCAGTACTTCTAGTGGAGAAGAAGGATGGATCGTTAAGAATGGTTGTTGATTACCGAGGGCTGAATGAAGTAACGATCAAGAACAAGTACCCACTGCCAATGATCAATGATCTGTTCGATAGATTGCAAGGAGCTAAGGTATTTTCCAAGATCGATCTGTGATCAGGGTACCATCAATTGAAGATTCGAGAGCAGGATATACCTAAGACGCCCTTTACCACCAGGTATGGGTTGTACGAGTATACCGTTATGTCTTTTGGTCCGATTAACGCACCAGCATACTTTATGAACCTGAACAAAGTGTTTATGGAGTATTTGGATAAGTTCGTCGTGGTGTTCGTAGATGATATATTGATCTTCTCAAAGGATGAAGAGGAGCATGCAGAGCATTTTCGTTTGGTATTGGAGAAGCCCAGAGAATATCAGTTGTACGCCAAGTTTAGCAAATGCGAGTTTTGGTTGAAGGAAGTTGGATTTCTCGGACACGTTATATCTGGAGAAGGAATAGCAGTAGATCCCGCCCAGGTGGACACTATGACACATTGGGAAGCACCGACGACAGTTGGAGAGATCCGGAGTTTTCTTGGACTGGCAGGATACTACTGGAGATTTATTGAGAATTTCTCAAGGATTGCAAAACCAATGACAGAGTTGTTAAAGAAGGACACCAAGTTCAGTTGGACAGAAGAACGTGAGACCAGTTTCCAGGAATTAAAGAAACGTTTGGTCTCATCACCTGTGTTGATTCTGCCAGATCAACATAAGGATTATGAGGTGTACTGCGACACTTCACGTCGAGGACTTGGAGCAGTTCTTATGCAGGAAGGAAGAGTTGTTTCGTATGCTTCACGACAGCTGAAACCTCATGAGTTGAACTATGCCACTCATGATTTGGAGTTAGCAGCCGTAGTGCATGCATTGAAGACGTGGAGACATTTTCTCATCGGAAACCATTGTGAAGTATATACGGATCACAAGAGTTTGAAGTATATATTCACTCACAAGGAGCTGAATCTCAGGCAAAGGAGATGGCTGGAACTCATTAAGGATTACGACATGAGATTGCATTATCATCCCGGAAAGGCTAACGTAGTAGCCGATGCGCTAAGCCGTAAGAGCCCTGTCAATACCCTAATGACGGAGGAATTTCCAAAGGAGTTAGCCGAGGACTTACGAGAACTATGTTTGGAGATAGTTCCGAGAGGCTACGTAGCAACACTAGAGATCCAGTCTACCCTGATGGATAAAATCAGAGAAGCTCAGAAGACTAACGAGGAGGTTGCCTCTATAAAGGAGAGGATGAGCGAAGGAAAATCTAAAGGATTTCGTGAGGATGAACACGACACCTTATGGTTTGAGGACCGCATTTATGTGCCTAATGACTCGGGGATCAGGAAGTTGATTCTACAGGAGGCCCATGACTCACCATACTCGATTCACCCAGGAAATACTAAGATGTATTTGGATTTGAAGGATATTTTCTGGTGGACCGGTATGAAGAAAGATATTGCGGAGTATGTAGCAGTTTGTGATGTATGTTAGAGAGTGAAGGCAGAACATCAGAAGCCAGCATGATTATTACAACCATTGCCAATACCTGAATGGAAGTGGGATAAGCTAGGTATGGATTTCATTACGCGATTACCCAGAACTCGTTCTGGCTATGACTCGATTTGGGTCGTAGTCGATCGTTTGACAAAGGTAGCTCATTTCATCCCCGTAAAGACTACTTACACCAGTGCAAAGTTGGCAAAGATATACATGACCAGAATCGTATGTCTGCATGGAGTTCTGAGGAGCATCGTATCCGACAGGGGAACCCAGTTTACCTCAAAGTTCTGGAATCAGTTACACGAAACTTTGGGTACCAGGCTAGAGCTTAGCACAACTTTTCACCCGCAGACAGATGGACAGACCGAAAGAGTCAATCAGATTTTGGAGGATATGCTGAGAGCCTGTGCACTAGATTATGGATCTAGTTGGGACGACAATTTGCCGTATGCCAAATTTTCTTACAACAACAGTTATCAATCCAGTTTGAAGATGGCCCCTTTCGAAGCGTTATATGGAAGGAGATGTAGGACTCCGTTGTCGTGGGATGAAGTTGGAGACCGCAAGTTGTTCGGGCCAGATTTGATCAAGGAATCGGAACCGAAGGTGAAGTTGATTCGCGATAGGCTCAAGATAGCTCAGTCCAGGCAGAAGAGCTACGCGGATTCAAAACGCAAGGAGATCGTTTACGAAGTCGTAGACAGAGTTTACCATCGAGTATCTCCACTTCGAGGAGTTAAGCGCTTTGGAGTTAAGGGAAAACTAGCGCCTCGTTTTGTAGGACCATATAAGATTATGGAACGTATGGGAGAAGTAGCCTACAAGTTGGAACTGCCCGAAGGATTGTCAGGAGTTCACGACGTATTCCATGTTTCCCAGTTGAAGAAATGCCACGCAGAGATGGCCGAGATACCGCTGAGGGATACTGTGCCATTGGAAGCTATTCAGTTGGACAGCGACTTGACCTATGAAGAGAAACCAGTCAAAATTCTTGAGTATGCCAGTCGAGTCATCCACAGCGAGGTTATCAAATTTTGCAAGGTTCAGTGGAGTCACCACACCGAGGATGAAGCCACCTGGGAACGAGAGGAAGACCTGCAGAAGGACCACCCTCACCTATTTTCTAGCCAACCCGAATATCGAGGGCGAGAATCATCTTAAGGGGGTAGGTTTGTAACATCCCAAATTTTCAATTTGGAATGTTATACATTAGATCATCATGCATATCATATTTTATTGCTTTTGGTGATCCAAGAAAATCCTAAGCAACACAAGGACCCTCGGAGAGAGTTGGGAATTTCATATTTTCATATTTGAGGTTTCTCAAATTTTGAAAATAGGATCATTTGATTTTATTTATTTTATCTTCAAGTATTTCTATCATAAAAATATGAGAGAGGGAGTAAAATGACTCTCCCAAAAATAAAGAAATACAGAGGATTTAATAAAAAAATCAAATACGTTTTTTTGGAGTTTTATTTGAATTAGGAAAAATTGCATGTTTTCAAAAATGCATTTTAGTGCCAAGAAAATGTTCATCTTGTTCTAAATATTCCATTTAGATGGTGAAAATTTGTTTTGGCAATTTTAAATTTTTATTTCTTTTTCTAGAGTTTTTCTTTCTTCGTAGCGCCGACGTAATTAGAAAAAAAAAGAGAGGACCCGACCCGACTGGGCCGAAGCCCAGCCGAGCCAGGCCCATGCCGCCGCGCCACCTTCCTTCCCCGTGCCGCGCGCTGCCGTGCCCGCGTCGGACACCGCCCCGCTGCCGGTTTGCTTGCCCCCTCCCCCAAGCCTCCAAGCCCCCCTGCCCCTTGTCGCCACCGCCGCCGATGCAAGCCACCGCCGCCGCCGCGAGCTTCGCCACCGCCGCAAGCCCCGCCGCCGCCGCAGCATGCCACTGCCGCCACAGCAGCCTCGCCACCGCCGCCGCAGCAGCCTCGCCACCGCCCGCCGCCGCCGACGCCGCCGCCCGCCGGCCGTTCGACAAGGTAGCCGCCCACCGGCCGGTTTTCTGTAGAAGACCGTCGGTTTTTCTTTTAGAACCCTAGTTCATTTTTTTATTAGATCGGTTTTCTGGTTTTTTTCGGTTTGGTTAATTAGTAAACGTTCACCCGTTCGTTCGTTCTAACGAACGAGTTCGCTGTTTAGTCTCAGCTGACGAACGTCCGTTCGTTAAGCTGTTTTAGTTTTCTTTTCGTAGTTTAGTTTCTCATCGCGATCTCTCATCCGATCTTCGTTTTAGTTTATCTTTTCGCTCGTTTATCGGAATCAGGTGATTCAAGCGCCTGGAGTTTCATCTCGAAATTCTCTTTCCGTTTAACCTAGTCACCCAAGCGTTTGCCTCTGCTAAATTAGGACTTAGGTCCAGTTTGGTTCGGTAGTTGTTTCTCTTTCACCGTTTGTCTTTCGTTGCTTTTCTTTTGCCGTTTCTTTTGCAAACCGGAGTTCTTAAGTTGAACTTTCTGGTTAGATCTCTTATTTGAGTTTAACCAGTGCATTAGTTAAGTACTTATTGTGTGCTTGTTTGTTTGCGATAGAGTACCCGGAGTGCGCCGGTTGCTACTTTGAATCTCTAGGTTTTGCGGATCATCAGCAAGGCAAGTAACACTTTGATCATACTTTCCAAATACCCAGTTTTCATTGCATTAGTCAAACCCTCACACATTGCATGAGTAGGAGCTATTAACATGTGGGACTTGGAAGTAGATTGAGGTAGTACCTATTACCTTCATTACATTCAAACCTTTGGGAGTTACTTCTAAGTTTGCTGTTAGGCCATGCTATGCTCGTAGACGTGGATTGGGTGAGTGTATCCATGACATATGTGAGTTTGTTAATTAATGGTTCAACTTAAGGTGGCAACTTTAACACACATCTGGGTGGATTGAGGCACCTGGGTATTCCAGCGATTGCCTGTTTTTCTTTTGGACCGCCACCCTGGCTCAAAGGGATCATGAGATTATTCATACTAGAAACTTCCGTGTGCAGCCACATGCCAATATGGGCTCTGGCATAGTTGAGTAAGTTGTGGGAAACCTTTCCATGATGGGCTAGCAGATGTAGAGGGATTATAGGTGTACCGGCCTATCTATCTGGTTAAGGGGACCTCTTCGGAAAGACTGTGTCTCGGTCATCCGTTTCTCAAACACCATGCAGTGCGAGAAAACAAACAGAGGCGATCGAGTCTTGTGGGAAAAGTGCACAAACCACTGCAGAGTGTACAAACTGATCATGATTAGCCGTGTCCCCGGTTATGGACGTCTTGAGTATCTAGTACCTGGATATCATGTGAATCTCATCATGTTACTTTAATTAATATTGTTGGGTTTAATGATGATTTTTAATTGGGGTTGAGAGGATGTCTATCTTCTCAACGATGTTTCAACTACCATGATAGTTAATTAAAATATATTCCTTTGTAGTAGGGAAAAATTGGCTTTACGCAAAAACTGTAACCATAGAGCTTTCCACCAGCCATATTGCATATAGTATAGCTTTACTTTTGTTGCTCTCTTTGTGTTACTTTGCCAGCATATTCCATGTGCTGACCCATTTCCGGGCTGCAACGTTCATGTTGCAGACTTTTCAGACGACGAGTAAGGTGCATTATAGGTCGTGGTTCTATACTCAGTGATGCCGTTCGAGTTGATGGACTCACTTATCTTCCAAGCCTTCCGCTGTTATCATGTTAGATGGCCTTCAACCATTTTTATTGTAATAAGTTCATCGTTGGAACTATCGATGTAATAAGTGTGTGACTGCTACTCTGTTATAAATCCTTCAAGTACTGTGCGTGTCAGCATTACTGATCCAGGGATGACACTGATGCACAGAGATCAGACTGTTTGAGGTCTGGTCGCTACATCTAGTTGCTTAAAATTCATAATATCGTTTCTAAGAGAGATGATCTTAGCAGGAGGGAAATACTTAGAGATAAAAGCATCTTTGCACTTATTCCACGAATCAATACTATTTCTAGGCAAAGAGGAAAACCAAGTTTTAGCATGATCTCTAAGTGAAAATGGAAATAACTTCAATTTAACAATATCGTTATCCGTATCCCTTTTCTTTTGCATATCACACAAATCAACAAAGTTGTTTAGATGGGTAGCGGCATCTTCACCAGGAAGGCCAGAAAATTGATCTTTCGTAACAAGATTCAACAGAGCAGCATTGATCTCACAAGATTCAGCATCGGTAATAGGAGCAATCGGAGTGCTAATAAAATCATTATTGTTGGTATTGGAGAAGTCACACAATTTGGTATTGTTCTGAGCCAGAGTGACAAGCAAGAATTCCAACACACAAGCAAACAAGAAGCAAGCGAATGGTAAACACACGGCAAAAAGAAGGGCAAATAAAATGGCAAGGGCGAAGTGGGGGAGAGGAAAACGAGAGGCAAATAAATGTAATGCGAAGGATAAGGGTTTGTGATAGGTACTTGGTATATGACTTTTGCGTAAGCCTCCCCGGCAACGACGCCAGAAATTCTTCTTGCTACTTCTCGAGCTTGTGTTGTATTCCCTCGAAGAGGAAAGGGTGATGCAGCACAGTAGCGTAAGTATTTCCCTCAGTATTTGAGAACCAAGGTATCAATCCAGTAGGAGACCACGTGCAAGTCCCTCACGCCTGCACAAACAAATAAGAACTTCGCAGCCAACGCGATAAGGGGTTGTCAATCCCTTTACGGTCACTTACGAAAGTGAGACCTGATAGATATGATAGTTTGATATTTTTGGTATTTTTGGATATAAGAACATAAAGTAAAAGCGGAAAAGTAAAGTAGATTGTATATTGATATGTTGAGAATAGTCCCGGGGGCCATAGGTTTCTCTAGTGGCTTCTCTCATGATAGCAGAATTCTATGGTGGGTGAACGAATTACTGTCGAGCAATTGATAGAAAAGCAAATAATTATGAGACTATCCATGCATGATCATTATATATAGGCATCACGTCCGAAACAAGTAGACCAAACCAATTCTGCATCTACTACTATTACTCCACACATTGACCGCTATCCAGCATGCATCTAGAGTATTAAGTTCATAAGAACATAGTAACGCCTTAAGCAAGATGACATGCTGTAGAGGGATAAACTCAAATAACATGATATAAACCCTATCTTTTTATCCTCGATGGAAACAATAAAATACGTGCCTTGCTGCCCCTACTGTCACTGGGAAAGGACACCGCAAGATGGAACCCAAAGCCAAGCACTTCTCCCATTGCAAGAACTATAGACCTAGTAGGCCAAACCAAACCAATAATTCAAAGAGACTTGCAAGGATATTATAATCATACATAAAAGAATTCAGAAAAGTACCAAATATAGCTCATATATAATCTTGATCATAAACCCACAATTCATCGGATCTCGACAAACACACCACAAAAAGAGATTACATCGAATAGATCTCCTTAAAGATCGAGGAGAACTTGGTATTGAGATCCAAAGAGAGAGAGAAGAAGCCATCTAGATACTAGCTATGGACCCGAAGGTCTGTGGTAAACTACTCACAGCTCATGGTGAGGCAATGATGATGATGTAGAAGCGCTCCATGGTAGATCCCCCCATCGGCGGAGCTCCAGAACAGGCCCCAAGATGGGATCTCACGGGAACAGAAGGTTGCGGCGGTGGAACTAGGGTTTTCGCTTATCTTCTGATGGTTTCAGGGTACGTAGGTATATATAGGAGGAAGAAGGGGACCGGGGGCCAGATGTGGGGCCCATGAGGTAGGGGGGCATGCCCTGTAGGGGGGGGGGGCGCCCTCCACCCTCGTGGACGCCACGTAAGCCCTACTCTGTGGTTCTCAAGTCTCCCATGCGTATTTTGCTCCAAAAATATCTCTCCTGAAGTTTCATTCCGTTTGGACTCCGTTTGATATTCCTTTTCTGTAAAACCCTGAAATAGGCAAAAACAGCAAACTGGACTGGGCCTTTGGGTTAATAGGTTAGTTCCAAAAATAATATAAAAGTGTATAACAAAGCCAATTAAACATCTAAAACATCATAGATAATAGCATGGAACAATCAAAATTTATAGATACGTTGGAGACGTATCAATGATGAACAAAAGTCTACAACTATATGCATATTTGGCTGGTGGAGGCTGTAAGGTTAATTTTTGCATAAAGCTAGTTTTCCCTACAACAAAGGAATAAATTTTATTTACTACTCAGTTTTATTAAGCAATATTGAGATATGGTTCCTCCATCTCAATCCCAAAATTTACCATAGTCATTAATAACCAAATAAGTTAATTAAATAGAGTGTTGAGATCAGTCCATAATTCAAATACTAGGATACTCAAGATGTCCATAACCGGGGACACAACTACTCATGAATAGATTGTACACTCTGTAGAGGTTTGTGCACTTTTCCCCACAAGACTCGACCGCATCCATGATCGGAAGATCGAGACATAGTCTTTCAGAAGCATTCACTCTTTACCCTGGATGGACTGGTACACCTAATTTCCCCTAGATCTGCTAGTCCACCACTTAAAGAGCTCACACAACATACTCAACTATGCCAGAGCCCATAATGGCTTGTGCCTGCACACGGAAGTTTCTAGGCATGAATGATATATGATCCCTTTGAGCCAGGGTGGCATTCCATATGATGATCGCACGGTTCCTCCGGGATATCCTAGGACAACACTGGATTCTCCAGGTGCCCTGCAACCAATCCACCCAATTAGGTATTAAAGTTGCCACCTTAAAACATTCCCTTAGTTGTCATTACACTCACAACTTTCATGAAATCTCACATACTAATCCATGTCTACGAGCATGGCTAAGCAATAAGTAACAAAGCATATATTCCCTGGGTTGATCTCAAGTCATTGGGTTCCTACCTCATGAACTACTCAGCAATACCACATGTGACCAAGTCCTACTCATGCAATCTTTGAGGATATAACTAATGCAATAAAAACTAGGTATTGATAAGTATGATCAAAGTATGAACTTGCCTTGCTGACGATCTAGTGACTCATAGTAGCACGTTTCGCACTCCGGAAATTCTATCGCAAGCAAACAATAGCATACATAAGCAACGACGCAACAGAATCAAAGAACAAATCTCGAAAAGTCTAAAAAACAAACGAATAACTCTTGCAACCGAAAACAATTTCTAAAAGTACCAAAATTAAGTGAATTTGTCCTTATCAGAAAGTTTAGGTCAACAACTTCGATTTTCAAAAAGAATCAACTCAAACGGAGTTACGAAACTCAAGTTACGATCAAAAGAAGTTCAAACACAAACCTGATTGAATTCAAAATTTAAAACTTTAAAAAACATATTTGAGTTGTATTACTGGAAAGAAGAAACAATTCTGAAACTTTTGGCGCTGGTTTCACCAAATTTCGACTAACGAGCAAAAAGTAGTGATCGATTTTAGGGACTAATTTGTAAAGCTTAAATCGCGAATAGGTCCTTGATGAAAATAACAGAAAAAGAAAAACACTAAATAGCGAGCGTTCGTTTTTCTGATCTAAACTGCGGATGTTCACTGCTTAATTAAAACTTAAAAACGAATGTAGGGTTTTCTAAAAAAAACGATCTAGGTTAAAAAACGAAAATAAAAACTAAAAAATGGCCTCGGTTTTTACCTAACGGGTTCGGGGCTCCGGCGAGTCGCGGGTTGGTGGGCGGCGGGTTCGGCGGCGGGTGTGGTGGCGGCGCGGACGGCTGGCGGCGGCGGCTCGCGGGGCTTGCGTGGGTGGCGGGGCGCCGTTGGCGGCGGTGGCTTGCGGCACAGCGGCGGGCGAAGCGCGGGCGGCGGTGGCTTGCGACGCGGTGGCGGGCAGGCGGCGATATCGGCGAGGTGCGGCGGTGAGGGCTCGAGGGAGGGGGGGCGGTGGCCGCAATTTAAAGGGGCCCGGGGGGTCCTTTCTTGTGGGAGGGGGCGACGGCCGGCCTTGGCGAAGCCGGACTCTGGCGGAGTCCGTGCCGACCACGAAGGAGGAATGCGGCACGAGAGTGGGCCGCCGGCTAGGCTTCGGCCTAGCCGGCCCGGTCCGATTTTTTTAAATAAGCACAATGAAAAAAATCAAAATAAAATCCTAAAAATTTCAGAAACAATTTTCACCGTTCCCACCTAATATTTGGGACAAAGTGAACATTTGTTAAGCTAAAATGCTTAGAATTAAAATAAACTTTTTAATGCAATTTAAAATAAATAAATTGCAAATCAAACTCCAATAAAGATATTTTTACCAAAAATTCAAATTCCAACATTTTTATTGTTGTTTTGAAGAAGTCATATTATCTTCTCTCATTTATTGAAAAATGTTGAAAATGAAAATTGGCAAAAATAATATTTGATCCAACCCCACTTGAAATAAAAATAAAAATTGTGGGTTCTTTGGAAAACTTCCAACTCTCTCACTTGGGTCCATGAGTTGCTTAAAGTCTTTGGATCAATTTCCAAATAAAATAAAATTCAAAATGCTCAAATGATGAATGCATATGAATGATCTATGTTAACATCCAAATTGAAAATTGGGATGTTACACCACGGTTGCGGAGTCGACGCAGAGGAACTTCTCCAATAGGGCCTCCACCGGCTTCTTCACGGCCTCAGCAGCAGCATCGCGGGACTCAAGAGCCCACTGTTTGATTAGGGCGCCAAGGTCGATGCTGGGGTCCTGAGGATTAAGGTGGCTGAAGACGCGCGTCGTGGTTGAGGAGAAGAGCGCGCGACACTCCCCCATGATACGTCTCCAACGTATCTATAATTTTTGATTGTTCCATACTGTTATATTATCATTCTTGGATGTTTTCCAATCATTTTCCAATCATTTTATATCATTTTTTGGGACTAACCTATTGACATAGTGGTAAGTGTGAGTTCCTGTTTTTTGCATGTTTTTTACATCGCAGATAATCAATATCAAACAGAGTCCAAACACCGCGAAACTTTTGGTGGATTTTTTATGGACCATAAGACCACCAATGGGCCAGAGGAGCACCTGGGGTGCCCCGAGGGGGGCACAACCCACGCCCAGGTGGGTTGTGCCCACCTCAGTGGCCTCCCGCACTCCCTCTTTACCCTATAAATTCCCAAATATTCCAAAAACCCTCATGGTTACCCTAGATCAGAAGTTTCGCTGCTGCATGGCTATGTAGTCCACGAAATCCAATCTGGAGCCCTTTCCGGCACTCCGCCGGAGGGGAAACTCATCACTGGTGGCCATCTTCATCATCCCGGCGGCCACCATGATGAGGAGGGAGTAGTCCACCCTCGGGACTAAGGGTTTGTACCAGTAGCTATGTGTTTAATCTCTCTCTCTCCCTCTCTCTCTCTCTCTCTCTCTCTCTCTCTCTCTCGTGTTCTTGAGATGCACAATCTTGATGTATCGCGAGCTTTGTTAATATAGTCAGATCATATGGTGTTTTCCCATCTCTATCTTGTGATGAATTGAGTTTTCCCTTTGAGATTTCGTTTTATCAGGTTGAATACTTTTATGGATTTGAGAACACTTGATATATGTCTTGCAATTGAATACTCGTGGTGACAATGGGGTATCATATTGATTCACTTGATATGTATTTTCGCACTCAACTTGCCGATTCCTGCGGTGACATTGGGATAATCTATGCATAGGGGTTGATGCACGTTCTTGTCTTTGTTTCTCCGCTAGAAATCTCGGGGCACTCTTTCAGGTTCTTTGTGTTGGATTGATTATTATGAATCTGAATTTGTTTTGGTGTTATTTTAGTACGAACTCTTGATAGATCGATCAGAAAGAATATCTTGTGTTATTTTAGTACGAACTCTTGGATAGACCGATCGGAAAGAATAGCTACAAACAATTCCTTCTTATGTTCTCCGCTGGATAGGAACCTTGGAGTGATTCTTTATCGCACTTTGAGGGATGGTTATATGTTCCAATTATATTAGCATTGTTGAGAGATGGCACTAGCGAAAGTACGGATCCTAGGCCTTGCTTTCAAGCATTGCAATACCATTTGTGCTCCATTTTATCACTTGCTACCTTGATGTTTTTCATTGTTGCTATTACGAAAATCAATATCTACTATCCATATTACACTTGTATCACCATGTCTTCGCCGAACTAGTGCACCTATACAATTTCCCATTGTATTTTGTGTGTTGGGGATACAAGATACTTTTTATTATTTGGTTGAAGGGTTGTTTGAGAGAGACCATCTTCATCCTACACCTCCCACGGATTGATAAACCTTAGGTCATCCACTTGAGGGAAATTTGCTACTGTCCTACAAAACTTTGCGCTTGGAGGCCTAACACGAGTCTACAAGAAAATGTTGTGTAGTAGACATCAAGCTCTTTTTTGGCGCCTTTGCCGGGGAGGTGAGTGCTTGAAGGTATATCTTTAGATCTTGCAATCGAATCTTTTAGTTTCTTATTTTATCACTAGTTTGGTTTTGTAAAAGAAAACTACAAGAAAAATGGAACCGAGGTTGCATCATATTGTTCATCTTTATAATGTCCTTTGTGAAAATGACGAAAAGGAAAATTGTGCTCAATTGTTAGAATAAGAATGCTAGAAAATGTTTGGCATAAATGATGAGCATGATTGCAATGTTGTTAGTATGAATTCTTTAAATATCCATGATGCTAACGATATGCAAAGCCATAAGCTTGGGGATGCTATGTTTGATGAAGATGATATTTTTAGCCCCCCCAAGATTTGATGTGGAAATTTGTTATAATGGTAGCATGCCTTCTATTTATGATGATTATATTGATAAAAGTGGATTTGGAAAGGTCATGCTTTATTTAGTGATGAATCCACTAGTTTGGAGGATGTTTCAATTGACTATAATAACAAAGTTGCTATCTATGATGTTTATGATGATGACATGTTTGCTATGGAGAATAATTATAACCATGAAACTTGTCATCATGACTTTAATTTTCAGTCTCATGATAGTTATTTTGTTGAGTTTGCGCCACCACTATTCATGAGAATAAATTTGCTTATGTAGAGAGTAGCAAAATTTATATGCTTTTGCATCATGAAAAGAATGATTTATGTGATGTATATATTTTTTAATTCATTCATGACGGTACTGAAAATTCTTATGAGAGAGGAACATATGCTTGTAGGTATTGCAATAATATCAAGCTTCCTCTCTATGTGTTGAAAGTTTTGAAGTATTGCTTGTTTTGCCTTCCTATGCTAGTTGATTCTTGTTCCCATAAATTGTTTGCTCACAAAATCCCTATGCATAGGAAGTGGGTTAGACTTAAATGTTCTAGTCATATGCTTCATGATCCTCTCTCCGTGTTTCAATTCATATCTTTCATGTGAGCATCATTGAAATCATCATGCCTAGCTAAAAGGCATTAAAGAAAAGCGCTTGTTGGGAGACAACCCAACACTTGTACCTTCTATTTTTGTGTGTTCACATGGTTAAGCTACTGTAGTAATCATGTTTTACATGTTTTGTTCCAATAAAGTGCCAAGTAAAGCCTTTGGGATAGTGTGGATGATAGTTGATTTGATTATGTGCAAAAACAGAAAGTTTTGCTTCCAGTGCAGCAAATTCAATAAATCACTGGAATGTGATAATTAGCTGAAATTTTGACACATGATTGATATACAAATTGCCTACATTGTCCTAAGTTTTCATAATTGTTAGAGTCTAATAAGTATGGTGGTCGTCCAGATCATTACAGACTGTTCTATTTTTGACAGATTCTGTTTTCAATGCATGGTATGCTTGTTTTCTAGTTTCTATGGCTTATATTGCTCAATATAAATTGTAGAAATGTTATGCTACAGTAGGAATTGTGTGGAAATAATTGTGAATCTTGTCTTTTACATTACCCAAAGTGAATGATTTGTTTTATCATACTAACCCATCTCACGAAGTTTTGTTAAGTTTTGTGTGACTGAAGTTTTCAAGATTTGGATGAGATGTCGATATGAGGGGAATAAGTAGTGGCAAGACCCTAAGCTTTGGGATGCCCAAGTCACCCCAAGGTAATATTCAAGGAACAACCAAGCAACTAATCTTGGGGATGCCTCGGAAGGCATCCCCTCTTTCGTCTCCAACATTATCGGTAACCTCACCTGGAGCTATGTTTTCATTCGTCACATGATATGAGTTTTGCTTGGAGCGTAATTTTATTTTGCTAGGATTTTCTTGCTGTTATTCATTATAAGTTTTGTATCCTTTATTTTACTAAAAGTGTCAAGGATATCCTTTACCATGCTTATTTTGCAAGTCTACATGTTGCTGTTTGAAAACAGAAAGTTTGTCGCTATTGCTAAAATTCTCAAGAAAAGTCAGAATGTGATAAAAGGTTGATTTTTTTTTGCATAGTAAGCTATGATAAATTTCCTACAACATTTCAAAAATTTCAAAAAAATTGAGTTATGGAAGTATGGATACTCTTGCATTATTTACAGATTGTACTGGTTTGGCAGATTGCTGTTATGTTTGCATTGTTTGCATATGTTTGCGTGTTTAATGATTCTATTTGAGGATAGGATTATTAAATATGTAGAGGCATTTAGTATGCAATGTTGAATGATAATTTTAGTTATTTTCTATAGTAGAGAATGATAAGGTTTTTGCATTGGTCTATACTAACTTATCTCACGAGTTCTTGTTGAGTTTTGTGTGGATGAAGCTTTTGAGATTCAGGAAAACCGTGATATGAGAATAATTAAGGAGACACAAAAGCTCAAGCTTGGGGATGCCCAAGGCACCCCAAGATAATTTTTCAAGAAGTCTCAAGCATATAAGCTTGGGGATGCCCCGATAGGCATCCCACCTTTCTTCATCAACAACTATTTGTTAGTATCGGTTGATCCTAAGTTTTTGCCTTTTCACATGAGATGTGCTATTCTTGAAATGTCATTTTATTTTGTTTGCTTGATTTTTTAATAATATACTTAGATCTGAAAGTTTTTAAATAAAATAGAGCCCCCAAATAGTTGCCAGGGAGGCTAGGTAAGCGGCATTCACATCCCGTCAACGAAGCTCTTTTCTCGCGCCATTGCTCTAGTGCTTCACTTATATCTTTTTGAGCATGTTGTGCTTTAGTATTTTTTAAGAAATTATCTCTTGCTTCAATTAAATTAATTTGAGAGAAACAAATATTATGCTCATGACCTTCATTTATATTTGTTTGAGATTATCAAAAGCAACACATAAAATTAGTCCCAATATGATAGATATCCAAGGGGGGTATAATAAAAACTTTCATGAACATCATTGGACAAAATAAACTTGATTCCTCGTAATAGTTTTGAGATATGATGATGTGATATGTGAGTCATGTGCTTTAGTAATTGTGCTTTAGTAAGAATATGGGTGTTAAGGTTTGTGATTTGCCTATGCAAGCACAAAAGTCAATAGTCATGCAATGAAATTACATCCTACTTGTGGTGCATTATTCGGTGTTAGTTATGCTCAGTGCTCGCTTATGTGATTTTTCTTTTCTTGGTTGGTTGCTTCTCAATCTATTGCTAGCCTTCCCTTGTACTAAGTAGAACTTGTGCATCCAAACTCTTTAAACCTAGTTTTCCCACATGAGTCCACCATACCTACCTATATGCGGTATTTCCTTGCCATTCTAAGCAAATTTGTATGTGCCATCTCAAATTTTCAAAATAAACTTCTATTTTGTGTGCCCGTACCGCACATGAGGCGGTGAGAGGTGGCCAATATTTTCCCATGCTAGATGTGTTATTCTCAAGGTGAGAGTTTATTCGCTTGTCATTGCACGGGAGTACGACAAAGGTATAGGGATTCCCAGTCCCGAAATGAAAAATGAATTTACTTTATGTTGTCAAATAATAAATTCCTTGGAAAGTGTTGGCACGGAGGGCACCCATGGATACGGTTAGCCATGGCTTGTGAAAGTTTGGTGGAAAAAGGAATAAACTTTATTTTATGTTTGGGAACCACCTAGATATATCTAGCATGGAAAGTGTTGGGAACTCTAAGTCGTTTTCGTTGGTGGGAAAAGTATGCCACCCCAAATAGTTTTATCTCTCAGTTTAAACTTTGAGCTCTGGCACCTCTACAAATTCGTACTTCCCTTTGTAAAGGGCATTTCTGTTACTTTATGCAATTTTTATATTGAATTTGAGTCTCCATATTTTCTTATAAGGCACCAACTTGGAAGCACTATGATCGTACTTGAGTATTGGGTGTAGTTAATATGCAAGTGTGTTTCATGAATGGATCAATGGTTAAGCATGATGAGCTAGGGATAACTTATTTTAGCATTGATATTTTGAAATACATGGTTGCTTGTTGATATGCCTGAGTATTTAAATCTCATGTCAAAACCAGACTATTGCTTTGAATCATATAAAAGTCCAAAATATCCATGCTATAAAGAAAATAATATGATATGCCATGTTAGGCTGTTCCACATCAAATGTTATTATCATTTACCTACTCGAGGACGAGTAGGAATTAAGCTTGGGGATGCTGATACGTCTCAATGTATCTATAATTTTTTATTGTTCCATGTTGGTATATTATCATTCTTGGATGTTTTACAATCATTTTATATCATTTTTTGGGACTAACCTATTGACATAGTCCCAAGTGCCAGTTGTTATTATTTGCATGTTTTTTACATCGCAGGAAATCAATATCAAATGGAGTCCAAACACCGCAAAATTTTTTGTGGAATTTTTATGGACCAAAAGACCACCAATGGGCCAGAGCAGCACCTGGGGGGGTGCCCCAAGGGGGGCACAACCCACCAGGGCGCGCCTGGGGGTCCAGGCGCGCCCAGGTGGGTTGTGCCCACCTCAGTGGCCTCCCACACCCCCTCTTTACCCTATAAATTCCCAAATATTCCGAAAAACCTTGTGGTTACCCTAGATCATAAGTTCCGCCCCCCGCAAGGCTCTGTAGTCCATGAGATCCAATCTAGAGCCCTTTGCGGCACTTCGCCGAAGGGGGAAATCATCACCGGTGACCATCTTCATCATCCCGGCGGCCACCATGATGAGGAGGGAGTAGT
This sequence comes from Secale cereale, assembly GCA_902687465.1. Taxonomy (NCBI): domain Eukaryota; kingdom Viridiplantae; phylum Streptophyta; class Magnoliopsida; order Poales; family Poaceae; genus Secale; species Secale cereale. The sequence goes on from LR738709.1 coordinate 388,717,224, forward strand.
CCACCCTCGGGGTTGAGGGTTTGTACCAGTAGATATGTGTTTAATCTCTCTCTCCCTCGTGTTCTTGAGATGCATGATCTTGATGTATCGCGGGCTTTGTTAATATAGTCAGATCATATGGTGTTTTCCGCTCTCTATCTTGTGATGAATTGAATTTTCCCTTTGAGATTTCATTTTATCGGAGTAAATACTTTTATGGATTTGAGAACACTTGATATATGTCTTGTAATTGAATACTCGTGGTAATAATGGGGTATCATATTGACTCATTTGATATGTGATTTGGCACTCAACTTGCGAATTCCCACGCTGACATTGGGGTAATCTAAGCATAGGGGTTGATGCATGTTCTTGTTTTTGTTTCTCCGGTAGAAATCTTGGGGCACTCTTTGAGGTTCTTTGTGTTGGATTGAGTATTATGAATCTGAATTTGTTTTCGTGTTATTTTAGTATGAAATCTTGATAGATTGATCAAAAAGAATAACTTGTGTTATTTTAGTACGAACTCTTGATAGATCGATCAGAAAGAATAACTTGTGTTATTTTAGTACGAAATCTTGGATAGATTGATCGGAATGAATAGCTACAAACAATTCCTTCTTATGTTATCCGCTAGATAGGAACTTTGGGGTGATTCTTTATCGCACTTTGAGGGAATGTTATATGATCCAATTATATTAGCATTGTTGAGAGATTGCACTAGCGAAAGTACGGACCCTAGGCCTTGTTTTCAAGCATTGCAATGCCATTTGTGCTCCGTTTTATCACTTGCTATCTTGCTGTTTTTATTGTTACTATTACAAAAATCAATATCTACTATCCATATTACACTTATATCACCATCTCTTCGTGGAACTATTGCGCCTATACAATTTCCCATTGTATTTGGTGTGCTGGGGACACAAGAGACTTTTTATTATTTGGTTGCACGGTTGTTTGAGAGAGACCATCTTCATCCTACACCTCTGATAACCCACAAGTGTAGGGGATCAGTTGTAGCCTCTTTCGATAAGTAAGAGTGTCGAACCCAATGAGGAGCTAAAGGTAGAACAAATATTCCCTCAAGTTCTATCGACCACCGATACAACTCTACGCACGCTTGACGTTCGCTTTACCTAGAACAAGTATAAAACTAGAAGTACTTTGTAGGTGTAACGGGATAGGTTTGCAAGAATATAAGGAGAACATAAATAAAAACTAGGGGCTGTTTAGATAAAGAAGCAACAAAGTTAGTATAGCGAGTGTGGAAAAGTGGTGGTAGGAGTTGCAAAATTGTCCCTAAGCAATTGACTACGTTACTAGACCGATAACACGTTTTATGTGGGAGAGGCCACTGCTAGCATGTCATCCGTGACTTGGAATTCTATGCACTTATTATTGGAACTATTAGCAAGCATCCACAACTATTAACGTTCATTAAGGTAAAACCCAACCATAGCATTAAGATATATTGGTCCCCCTTCAATCCCGTATGCATCAATTTCTATGCTAGGTTGAAGCCTTTGTCACTCTTGCCCTCCAATACGTAGTCCTATCAACATACAACTAACCCTATGGTGTGATCCATGCGCGCACTCATATGATGGGCACCAAAGTACAGCAACATAACCACAAGCAAATTAAATCAATCATAGCAATTCACCAATTACCGATAGGACAACGAAAATCTACTCAGACATCATAGGATGGCAACAGATCATTGGAAAATAATATGAAGCATAAAGCACCATGTTCAAGTAGATGGTACAACGGGTTGCGGGAGAGTGGACCGCTGTAGATAGATAGGGGAAGGTGATGAAGATGTTGGTGAAGATGACAGAGGTGTTGGTGTAGATCGCCGTCACACGATGATGGCCCCGGCGGTGTTCCGACGCTACCGGGAGAGAGGGGGAGAGAGCCCCCTCCTTCTTCTTCTTCTTACTTGACCTTCTCCCTACAAGGGAGAAGGGTTTCCCCTCTGGTCCATGGCCTCCATGGCGGCGGAGGGGCGAGATTACGGGGTGGCCATGAGGGCCCAGGGTGCTCCCTTCACCCTCGTGGGCCACTCGGGCATCGTCTCACGTTGATTCCACTTCCCAAAATTCGCATATATTCCAAAAACAACCTCCGTCCGTTTTTATCCCGTTTGGACTCCGTTTGATATGGATATTCTGCAAAACAAAAAACATGCAACAAACAGGAATTGGCACTGGGCACTGGATCAATATGTTAGTCCCAAAAATAGTATAAAAAGTTGCCAAAAGTATATGAAAGTTATAGAATATTGGCATGGAACAATAAAAAATTATAGATACGACAGAGACGAATCAGCATCCCCAAGCTTAATTCCTACCCGTCCTCGAGTAGGTAAATGATAAAAAGATAATTTTTGATGTGGAATGCTACCTAGCATAATCTTGATCATGTAATCTAATCATGGCATGAATATTAAGACACGAGTGATTCAAAGCAATAGTCTATCATTTGACATAAAAGAATTTAATACTCGGGCATCCCAACAAATAATCAAGTCTTTCAAAATATCAATGCTAAAGAACGTTATCCCTACAAAATCATATAGTCTTTTATGCTCCCTTTTTTTAACACAAGGTACCCCTCATGCCCATCCCGGTGTCAGCCAAGCAATTGTTTTCATACTTTACTTTTTCGAACCTTTTCAACCCTTCACGCAATACATGAGCGTGAGCCATGGACATAGCACTATGGGTGGAATAGAAGGTGGTAGTAGACAAAAGTAGGGAGAAAGTCTCACATCGACTAGGCAAATCAATGGACTATGGAGATGTCCATCAATTGATATCAATGTGAGTGAGTAGGGATTACCATGTAACGAATGCACTAGAGCTATAAGTGTATGAAAGCTCAAAAGAAAACTAGTGGGTGTGCATCAACTTGCTTGCTCATGAAGACCTAGGGCATTTGAGGAAGCCCATCGTTGGAATATACAAGCCAAGTTCTATAATGAAAATTCCCACTACTATATGGAATTGACAACATCGGAGACTCTCTATCATGAAGATCATGGTGCTACTTTGAAGCACAAGTGTGGGGACAAGATAGTAGGATTGTCCCCTTTTTCTTTTCTTTTTTATTTCTTCTTTTTTTCTTTTTTAGGGGCCTTCCTTTTTTTTGGCCTTTCTCCTTTTTTATTTGGCCTTTCTTTTTTTCTTTTCTTTTCTGCCTTTTTTCTCAAGGGACAATGCTCTAATAATGATGATCATCAACCTTTTATTTACTTACAACTTGATATTACAACTCGATACTCGAACAAAAATATGACTCTATATGAATGCCTCTAGCGGTGTGCCGGGATGTGCAATGATCTAGCGTAGCAATGACATAAAAAAACGGACAAGTCATGGAAACGTCATGCTAGCTATCTTACGATCATGCAAGGCAATATGAAAATGATGGTGCGTGTCATAACAAACGGAACGGTGGAGTTACATGGCAATATATCTCGGAATGGCTATGGAAATGCCATAATAGGTAGGTATGGTGGCTGTTTTGAGTAAGAGTATAAGGTAGCTTGATGCATCGGTGAAAATCGCGCGGTACTAGAGTGGCTAGCAAGGTGGAAGGGTGAGAGTGCGTATAATCCATGGACTCAACATTAGTCACAAGGATCTCACATTCTTATTGCAAAAAATCTATTAGCCCTCGAAGCAAAATACTATGACCCATGCTCCTAGGGGGAGGTTGGTAGGAGTTAACCATCGCGCGCCCCCGACCTTCACGCAAAGATAAACAATCAAAATACAATGCGCGCCAATTTGGTTACATATTTAGGAGACCATACGTGCATGCTTCGGGAATCACAAACCTTAACACCAATATTTTTACTGAACCACAATCATTCAGTAGTACCTCCCACATATTAGCATCTCTATATCGCAAAACTATTGCAAGGAATCAAACATATCATATTAAGCGATCTACAAGTTTATGTAGGATTTTATGACTAACCATGTGAATGACCAACTCCTGTCAACTCTCTAAATAGATATAAGTGAAGCAAGAGAGTTTTAATTCTTTCTACAAAATATATGCCCACGCTCTAACAATTATAAGTGAAGCAAAAGAGCACTCTACAAATGGCGGTTTTCTATGCGAGGAGAAACAAGCAATCCAAACTTCAAATGATATAAGTGAAGCACAAGAAGCATTCTATGCAGCCATACTCAAAAGATATAAGTGAAGTGCAAAGAGCATTCTATAAATCAACCAAGGACTATATCATACCTGCATGGTGCATTTATTAACAGAAAAAGAAAAAGCACACGGCGCTCCAAGAGTTTACGCATATCATGTGAACGAAACGAATCCGAAAACATACCGATACTTGTTGAAGAAAGATGGGATGCCTTCCGGGGCATCCCCAAGCTTAGATGCTTGGGTCTCCTTGAATACTTACTTGGGGGGCCTCGGGCATCCCCAAGCTTGAGCTCTTGCCTCTCCTCCTTCTTCTCACATCGAGACCTCCTCGATCTTCGAACACTTCATCCACACAAAACTTAACCGAACTTTTAGTGGCGGGGTTAGTGCATATGATCAATGAAATCCCATCATGTACTGCTCCAACATTATTGTATAATTATAAACAAACATTACCCACTGTATGCTATCACAATTCTATGGCCCCAAGTCAAGGAGGCTTCAACAAGAATTCAAACATATGCAAATAATTAAGCCATAACAGCAATCTATGAAAACATGACTGTCTGTGGTAATATGAACATTAACCATACTTCTGTAACTATACAAATTCTGGAAAAATTAGGAAAAATCAACACTTTTAATAGCAAGACTTTGCAAAATGTTTCAGATTCTTTTGACATTCCAGTAAAAAATTAAAATCGCACACTACAGCCAAAGTTTCTGTTTTTGCCCCGCACAAACCAACAAGCAATTTAATCATTCTAAAGGAAACTCTTGGCACATTATTTTTTATAATACAATGGAATTGTACAAGGGGAAATTTATTTTTGTTGAAAAATTTCTGTAATTCAAGATTTGCAAAGTTTCCATGGGCATGAACAAAGTTCAAGGAGCTCCCCCATTTCAACGGTGCTCGTCCTTCTTACTTTCACTTTTATTTTTGAAAAAGTTTTAGGTTCCCCTCTTTATTTTTTGTTTTTAAACTTTATAAAAGCACACAACAGAAATAAATGACTCTCTAAAACTTCCGGGTTGTCTCCCTGGCAGTGCTTTCTTTAAAGCCATTAAGCTAGGCATATAGTGCTCAAGTAATGGATCCACCCGGATCCCGAGGTATATCAAAGCCAATTTTAATTAACAATGATTTGTGATTTAGTAGTGAGCACAAAATAACATATATCATGCAACAACAAAGTCTAACTCTCTTCCTATGCATCGACATGTCATAAAAGAACAATTCAAGCACACATAGTAAATGCCAATGCATAGTATAAGTTGTTTCTTGCAATTTTATCGTGTTGGAAACATAGAGAGGCGGAGATGTAGTTCCTCTCTCATAATAATTGAAAGTAGGAGCAGCAAGCACATGCACATTATACTCATCAAAATCATCATGTGTAATGGAAAAAGGCAACCCATCAATATAATCCTTAATAAGTGCAAACTTCTCCAATATAGTGTAGTTTGGAGAATTCAAAATAATAATAGGACTATCATGTGTGGGTGCAATAGCAACTATCTCATGTTTATCATAAGGAACTATAGCAAGTTCATCTCCATAAGCAAAATTCATATTGGCATCTTGGCCACAAACATAGCAAGCATCATCAAAAAGGGATATTTCAAGAGAATCAACGGGATCATAACAATCATCATAGAATTCATCCTTCGGTAAGCATGAAGGGAAATTAAACAATGTATGGGATAAAGAGTTACGCTCATTAGAAGGTGGGCATGGGTGATCAATCCGCTCTTCATCCTTTTGTTCTTCGCTCTCCTCCTCATCTTCTTCATCCAATGAGCTCGCAATGTCATTAATTTCTTCTTCCATAGACTCCTGCAAAATATTAGTCTCTTCTTGGACAGCGGAGACCTTCTCAATAAACACATCAATATTGGAGTTATATTAATAATTCAAATAGCAATATTTCAATATAGCAAGATTTTCAGGCCTATAAACATCATCATCAAAAGCATCATACTTTTTAAACAGAGATTCAATTTCATAAGCACCCTTAAAAGCAACGAATTTTTATGTTTGATCCACATCATAATAATCATATATACCATTAGCATAAGAAGCTAAGGTTTTATCATCATTAAATTTGCATGAAAAAGGAAGGTGTGGAGCCTTCATCCTAGAGCAACAAGTATAATCATATCTCAAGCATAGTTGCCGAGCATACCAATACAACATATAAATTTGATCCCATAATAGTTTCCCTTTTTGTGTCAAGAGATAATCCCTAAAGTATGCACGTTAATCCAACATTACTCCCATTATATTGTTGAATGGGGTTTTCTCAGGATTATCAAAGTAGTACATAATATCTTTCACATAATGAGCATCGAGGGTTTTAGGAGGTTCCCCATCTCCATGAGTAGCAAGTACACCTAATTTTTTTGGTATTTCGTGTTCCATATTGATAACTAAAGATAGAGAACAACTTAGAACAGCAAATAAAATCCAATTAGTGATAAAGCAAACAAGCACACACGAGAATATTCACCCCCCACGCTATTGCTCCCCGGCAACGGCGCCAGAAAAAGGTCTTGATAACCCACAAGTGTAGGGGATCAGTTGTAGCCTCTTTCGATAAGTAAGAGTGTCAAACCCAACGAGGAGCTAAAGGTAGAACAAATATTCCCTCAAGTTCTATCGACCACCGATACAACTCTACGCACGCTTGACGTTCGCTTTACCTAGAATAAGTATAAAACTAGAAGTACTTTGTAGGTGTAATGTGATAGGTTTGCAAGATTATAAAGAGAACGTAAATAAAAACTAGGGGCTGTCTAGATAAAGAAGCAATAAATTTAGGATAGAGAGTGTGGAAAAGTGGTGGTAGGAGTTGCAAAATTGTCCCTAAGCAATTGACTATGTTACTAGACTGATAGCAAGTTTTATGTGGGAGAGGCCACTGCTAGCATGTCATCCCTAACTTGGAATTCTATGCACTTATGATTGGAACTATTAGCAAGCATACGCAACTACTAACGTTCATTAAGGTAAAACCCAACCATATCATTAAGATATATTGGCCCCCCTTCAACCCCTTATGCATCAATTTCTACGCTAGGTTGAAGCTTCTGTCACTCTTACCCTCCAATACGTAGTCCTATCAACATACAACTAACCCTATGGTGTGATCCACGCGCGCGCTCGTATGATGGGCACCAAAGGACATCAACATAACCACAAGCAAATTAAATCAATCATAGCAATTCACCAATTACCGATAGGACAACGAAAATCTACTCAGACATCACAGGATGGCAACACATCATTGGATAATAATATGAAGCATAAAGTACCATGTTCAAGTAGAGGGTACAACGGGTTGCGGGAGAGTGGACCGCTGTAAATAGATGGGGGAAGGTGATGAAGATGTTGGTGAAGATGACGGAGGTGTTGGTGTAGATCGCCGTCACACGATGATGGCCCCGGCGACGTTCCGGCGCCACCGGGAGAGAGGGGGGAGATCCCCCCTCCTTTTTCTTCCTTGACCTTCTCCCTAGATGGGAGAAGGGTTTCCCCTCTGGTCCATGGCCTCCATGGCGGCGGAGCCCCTCCGAGATTGGATCTGTCTCTCCGTCTCTCTCTATTTCCGCGCTCCCAGATTCTGGCCCTTCATCGTTTCTTATATTCTCGAAGATCCGTAACTCTGATTGGGATGAATATTGGACATGATTTTTATCCAGATATTAGCTTTCTTGCGGCGAAAGAGGGGCACCAACCGCCTTATGGGGTGGCCACGAGAGCCCAGGGCGTGCCTGCCCCCTGGGCGCGCCCCTCACCCTCGTGGGCCACTCGAGCATCATCTCACGTTGATTCCACTTCCCAAAATTCACATATATTCCAAAAAAAAATCTCCGTCCGTTTTTATCCCGTTTGGACACCGTTTGATATGGATATTCTGCGAAACAAAAAAACATGCAACAAATAGGAACTGGCACCGGGCACTAGATCAATATGTTAGTCCCAAAAATAGTATAAAAAGTTGCCAAAAGTATATGAAAGTTGTAGAATATTGGCATGGAACAATCAAGAATTATAGATACGGTGGAGACGTATCAACCTCCCACGGATTGATAAACCTTAAGTCATCCACTTGAGGGAAATTTGCTACTGTCCTACAAAACTCTGTGCTTGGAGGCCCAACACGAGTCTACAAGAACAAGTTGTGTAGTAGACATCACCCCACCACCATGGTGTCAACTCCAGGGGCGCGTTGTCACCAGATCCACAACAACCTCCCGAGAGCTCTCTAGCCTCTTCTTCGGTTGGAGCAGTTCAGGTTCCACATGTGGGGATTTCCCTTTCTCTGTGGCGGAGAACCTCCTCGTCGGTGCCATTGGCACTACGGCAAGTTGGCAGGGCGAGGAAGAAAAAGGAAGAGCGAGCAAAGAGAAGATGAAGGCTGGAAGGGGGCTTCGCCCCCATTTATAGTCAAAGGGAGGCCAACTACCAGCCTCCCACGATTCCACGTAATGAAGTTTTTTCTGCATGCAGCAAGCAACCGTCAAGTCAAGCGGTTGCCGAGGCTACGTGGGGAATCGGAGATGCCCATGTCTCGTCAAGCACCACGCGTCGGCTCGGTCCGTAGGCGATTGGGGCCCGCGGCGCTTCGTCCTCGCCTTGTGGCTTCGCCTTGAAGCCAAGTCCAAGCGCGCCTTGGGCCCGGGGGCTACTGTCGGCGTTCTGGGAACCAGGGTACCCAGACTTGCCTGCCTATGGCCCACTGCGTGGCTGCACCAGTGGCCTAGTATGGGCCATCTTCACCATCGACAAGGAAAGACCCTCACGAGGGGCCAGGCCTAGCGAGACGGACGACGCCAAGACCTCTGAAGGAAGTGACCTCCTTAGGCTGCCTCTTGAGTAGCGGAGTTTCCTATGCAAGTTCCCACCTCGCGAGGATCAAGTGACGCAAGCCATGATGACCTACCGTAGGCGGGCGACAGCAGGCGCAAAAGGGCAGGTTTCCGCTTTGGTGCTAAGAAGGCAAGCGCTGGCGCGGAGTCCCGAGGAATCAGCCAAAGGTTTCCATTTCGGTGCAACAAGACCAAGACCACCAGGATGTCAAGACGGATGTCATTGCCGAGCCCACCATGGCGTCACGGCCAGAAGATTTGCAGGCGAAGACCACCTTTCTTCAGGATAAGATGTACTTCTTGTCCCCTTTCAAACTGGTCGTTGTGAAATCCCTTCCCGCCTTCATTTTCGGGGAAGAGGACCAAAGCCACTATATATACGACATAGCCACTACCATAGAGGGGGATCGGATCCAAGACAGATAGGAAGTAGCCACTCACCCAAGAACAGACCTCCGGAGGTTGTTCTACCCCTTGTACTAGTTCATCCTCAGCCCACCGCGAGGCTAATCCACCACAAAGAAGGAGTAGGGTCTTACACCGCAAGGTGGCCCGAACCTGGGTAAGCTGCCGCGTCCCTTGCCTTTCTAGTTCATCGAGCTAGGGCTGTTAAATCGATGATTGGGTAGGCGAGAGGGATTGAGTTCTTCGCACACGCCCTAGAGTTCGAACCTTCTTGGGTCTGCGGAGCCCTAAATCCGACAACCTCATCACCAGTCCCCCCACATATCAAATTATCGAAGTAACGAACATAAATCAAACCAACGTGGTGAAAATGACTAGATGAAATTCCCGTGTACCCTTGAGAACACTTTGCTTATTATGAAAAACGGTTTTGGCCTATCCTTTGCCACAGAAGGATTGGGCTACCTTGATGCATACTATTTACCATTACCGTTACTTGCTCGTTACAAATTATCTTGTTACCAAACTATCTGTTACCGAGAATTTCAGTGCTTGCATACATTACCTTGCTGAAAACCACTTGTCATTTCCTTCTGCTCCTCGTTGGGTTTGACACTCTTACTTATCGAAAGAACTACAATTGACCCCCTATACTTTTGAGCCGTCAAGACTTTTTACTGGTGCCATTGTCGGGTAGTTAAGCACTCTTGGTAAGTGGAAATTGGTAAGGAAAAATTATTACTAAGTGCTGAAATTTACTGTCACTTATTACTATGGAGAACAATCCTTTGAGGGGTTTGTTTGGGGTATCTTCGCCTTGAGCAGAAGCACAATTAGTTCCCCCTCAACCTGCTGAACCTACTAAAAATATTGAATATGAAATTCCTTCGGGTGTGATAGAACAACTGCTAGCTAATCCTTATGGATGAGATGGAACCGAACATCCTGATATGCATTTGATATATGTGGATGAAATTTCTGGATTATTTTAGGTTGCATGTTTACCCGGAGATGAAGCTAAGAAGAAGGTTTTCCCTTTATCTTTGAAAAGAAAAGCATTGGCATTGGTATAGGCTATGCGATGATATTGGATCTTGGAATTGGAATCGGTTGAAATTGGAGTTCCACCCAAAAAATTATCATATGCATCTAGTTCATCGTGATCGAATTATATATATAATTTTTGGCCTCGTGAAGGAGAAAGTGTCGCTCTAGCTTTGGTGAGATGTTATATTCATGCCCCAATCATGAGCTCTCCAGAGAAATTATTATTCAGAACTTCTATGCTCGGCTTTCTTGTAATGATCAATCCATGCTTGATACTTCTTGTGACGGTTCTTTTATGAAGAGGACTATTGAATTCAGGTGGGATCCCTTAGAAAGAATTAAACACAACTCTGAAGATTGGGAACTCGATGAAGGTAAAGAGTTAGGTATTAAGCTTAAGTTTGATTGTGTTAAATCTTTTATGAATACCGATGCTTTTCAAAAGTTTAGCACTAAGTATGGACTTGAGTCTGAGGTAGTAGCTTCCTTTTGTGAATCTTTTGCTACTCATGTTGATCTCCTGTGACGCCCCCGATTTGTCCGTACACTAATCATGCACGCAAATGTGTACGGCCAAGATCAGGGACTCACTGGAAGATATCACAACACAACTCTAAAAGTAAAATAAGTCATACAAGCTTCATATTACAAGCCAGGGGCCTCGAGGGCTCGAATACAAGTGCTCGATCATAGACGAGTCAGCGGAAGCAACAAATATCTGAGTACAGACATAAAGTTAAACAAGGTGCCATAAGATGGCTAGCACAAACTGGGATACAGATCGAAAGAGGAGCAGGCCTCCTGCCTGGGATCCTCCTAACTACTCCTGGTCGTCGTCGGCAGACTGAACGTAGTAGTAGGCACCTCCGGTGTAGTAGGAGTCGTCGTAGGTGGCGTCTGGCTCCTGGGCTCCACCATCTGGTTGCATCATCCGAGAAGAAGGTACAGAAGGGGAAAA
>LR738709.1:388740800-388752312 GCA_902687465.1 Secale cereale
CGGTGGGGGTGTCGGTGGGAAAATATCCCACCGAGGGGTGGGGTTATAGGCCGGGGGGGTTAGTGGGCCGAGGCCCAGTTGGGCCGGGGGGGGGAAGGTTTTTATTTTATTTTAGTTTAGGATTTACTTTTATTTATTTTCCTGTTTTAGTTTTAATTTATTTGAAACACTTAGGCATTTTTAGAAATTGCAAAACCTACACCAAAATTAATGGTGCAATATTTAGCACCGCATGAACATTTTTGTTTTACTTTTGGAAAACTTTTATTGTTGCATTTATATTTGGATTTTTAATTCGAACGGGTTTTCGATAACAGCGAGATTATCAACAGTAACACGATGACGTGTCACCATTAACGTGGGATTACTGTAGCTTGATTACCCGGGCGTTACATCTCCGAAAAGAGAAGTGGTTTAAGTATCATCCCCCTATTAAAGAAGAAATCAAAGAACCAGTAGTTGCTAAAGAAGAAATCATCATTTACAATGTTGATACAGTTGTTCCTACTGCTTATATTGAGAAACCACCTTTTCCTCTTAAGATAAAGGAGCATGCTAAGGTTTCAACTGTGGTTCGTAGAAGTAATATTAAAGCACCTAAACCTCCTGATCAAATTAAAGTAGAGCCTAGTGTTGCTATGGTTAAAGATCTCTTGGTTGATAATGTTGATGGGCATGTTATTTACTTCATTGATGAAGCAGCAAGAATTGCTAAACTCAATGCAAAAGACAAACATAGACCTGTTGTAGGCATGCATGTTGTCTCAGTTAAAATAGGAGATCATTGTTATCATGGTTTATGTGACATAGGTGCTAGTGTAAGTGCTATTCATTTCACTCTCTATCAAGAAATTATGAATGATATAGCACCCGCTAAAATAGAAGACATAGATGTTACTATTAAACTTGCTAATAGAGACACCATCACTCCACTTGGGATTGTTAGAGATGTTGAAGTCTTGTGTGGGAAAACAAAATATCCTACTAATTTTCTAGTTCTTGGTTCCCCGCAAGATGACTTTTGTCCCATTATATTTGGTAGACCTTTATTGAACATCGTCAATGCTACTATAGATTGTCATAAACAAACTATCGGTGTTAGCTTTGGTGATGAGTCTCATGAGTTTAAGTTTTTGAAGTCTAGTAGAAAACCTCATAAAAATAATTGACAAGTAAAGATGAAATAATTAGTCTTGCTTCTATTGTTGTGCCTCCTACTGATCCTTTAGAGCAATTTTTGCTAGACCATGAAAATGACTTGCATATGCATGAAAGAAATGAAATAGAAAGAATATTCTTTGAACAATAACCTCTGCTTAAGTACAACTTACCTATTGAAACTTTAGGAGGTCCTCCTCCACATAAAGGTGATCCTTTGTTTGAATTAAAGCAATTGCCCGACACTTTGAAATATGCTTATCTTGATGAGAAAAAGATATATCTTGTTATTATTAGTGCTAACATTTCAGAACATGAAGAAGAGAAGTTATTGAAAATTCCGAGGAACCACCGAGCTGATATTGGATATACACTCGATATTCTTAAAGGAATTAGTCCCACTCTGTGTCAGCATAAGATTAACATGGAACCTGATGCTAAACCCGTTGTTAATCACCAACGCCGTTTAAATCCGAAGATGAAAGAAGCGGTAAGAATAGAAATATTAAAGCTGCTGGAAGTAGGTATAATCTATCCCATAGCTGATAGTACATGGGTAAGCCATGTTCATTGTGTCCCTATGAAGGGAGGTATACTGTTGTTCCTAATGATAAAAATGAACTTATTCCACAAAGAATTGTTACGGGCTATAGAATGGTTATTGTTTTCAGAAAATTAAACAAAGCAACTAGAAAATATCATTACCCTTTGCCTTTTATTGATCAAATGTTAGAGAGATTATCTAAGCAAACAAACTTCTGTTTTCTTGATGGATACTCTCGTTTCTCTCAAATACCTGTCTTACTACCTGATCAAGAAAAGACCACTTTTACTTGTCCTCTTGGAACTTATGCTTATAAATGTATGCCTTTTGGTTTATGCAATGCACATGTTACCTTTCAAAGATGTATGACTGCTATATTCTCTGATTTTTGTGAAATGGTTATTTTCATGGATGATGTTTCTGTTTATGGGAAGTCTTTTGATGATTGTTTAAGCAATCTTGTCTTGGATTGGGAGAAGTGCCACTTTATGGTTAACGAAGGTATTGTCTTGGGCCATAAAATTTCTGAAAGAGGAATTGAGGTGGACAAAGCTAAGGTTGATGCAATTGAGAAAATGCCATGTCCTAAAGATATTAAAGGTATTCATAGTTTCCTTGGTCATGCTGATTTCTATAGGAGATTTATCAAACATTTCTCTAGAATTTCTAGGCCTCTTACAAATATTTTACAAAAGGATATCCCTTTTGTTTTTGATGATGATCTTGTAGAAGCTTTTGAAACACTCAAGAAAGCCTTAATTTTTGCACCTATTGTTCAACCACCTGATTGGAACTTGCCTTTTGTAATTAAGGGTGATGCTAGTGATTATGCTGTTGGTGCTGTTCTAGGACAGAGAGTTGACAAGAAATTGAATGTTATTTACTATGCAAGTAAAACTCTAGATAGTGCACAAAGAAATTATGCTACTACTGAAAAGGAATTTTTAGCAGTTGTGTTTGCTTGTGATAAATTTAGATCTTATATTGTTGACCCAAAGTAATTGTTCACACTGATCATGCTGCTATAAAATATCTTATGGAAAAGAAAGATGCTAAACCTAGACTTATTAGGTGGGTTCTCTTGCTACAAGAATTTGACTTACATATCACTGATAGGAAAAGAGTTGAGAACCCCGTAGCTGATAACTTTTCTAGGTTAGAAAATATTCTTGATGACCCACTGCCTATTGATGATAGTTTTCCTGATGAACAATTGCCTGCAATAAATGTTTCTAATAGCACACCTGGGTATGCTGAATATGCTAATTATATTGTTGCTAAATACATACCACCTAGTTTCACATACCAACAAAAGAAAAAAATCTTCTATGATTTAAGACATTACTTTTGGGATGACCCACATATTAATAAAGAATGATTAGATGGTATTATTAGACGGTGTCTACCTAAGCATGAATAGGAACAAATCCTATGGAAATGTCACTCTGAAGCTTATGGAGGGCATCACGCGGGAGACAGAACTGCTCACAAGGTATTACAATCTGATTTTTATTGGCATACTCTTTTCAAGGATGCTCGTAAGTTTGTCTTATCTTGTGATGGATGTCGAAGAATAGGTAATATCGGTAAGCGTCAATAAATGCCTATGAATTATTCACTTGTTGTTGAACCATTTGATGTTTGGGGATTTGATTATATGGGTCCTTTTCCTTCCTCTAATGGGTATACTCATATTCTGGTTGTTGTTGATTATGTCACTAAGTGGGTAGAAGCTATTCGAACTAGTAGTGCTGATCACAACACTTCCATTAAAATGCTTAAAGAAGTTATCTTCCCAAAGTTTGGAGTCACTAGATATTTAATGACTGATGGTGGTTCACACTTTATTCATGGAGCTTTCCGTAAAATGCTTGATAAGTATGATGTTAACCATAGAAATGCATCCCCTATCATCCTCAATCTAGTGGTCAAGTTGAACTTAGCAATAGAGATATAAAATTAATATTACAAAAGACTGTCAATAGGTTTCGAAAGAATTGGTCCAATAAATTGGCACTTTGGGCCTACAGACCAGCTTATAAAAATCCTATCGGTATGTCTCCCTATAAAATGGTTTATGGAAAGGCTTGTCATTTACCTCTTGAGTTATAACATAAAGCTTATTGGGCAATTAAAAAACTCAATTACAAACTTGCCAGTGAAAAGAGGTTATTTGATATTAGCTCACTAGATGAATGGAGAACCCAAGCTTATGAAAATGCCAAACTTTCTAAAGATAAAGTTAAAAGATGGCATGATAAAAGAATCCAAAAGCGGGAATTCAAAGTGGGTGAATATGTTTTATTGTACAACTCTCGTTTTAGATTCTTTGCATGAAAAGTTCTCTCTAAATGGGAAGGGCCATATGTTATCAAAGAAGTTTATCGCTCTGGAGCCATCAAAATAAATAATGTCGAAGGTACAAACCTGAAGGTGGTTAATGGTCAAAGAATCAAACATTATATCTCAGGTACGCCTATTTATGTTTAAAGCAATATTATCCAAACCATGACACCCGAGGAACACATAAAAGAAACCTACCGGAACACTCCAGAATTGTGAAATAATGGAGGTATGTGATAAGGTAAGTAAACGGACTCCGAAAAATCAGCAAAAATATTTTTTGTCAGTTTTGGAATATTAGTAAATTAGGAAAATAAGAAACAACCAAGAAGGCTCCCCTGGTGGGCATAAGACACCAGGGCGCGCCTAGCTAGGTGCGCCCAGGTGGGTTGTGCCCACCTCGGGTTCCTTCTGGACTCCGTTTTTCTCCTGTTTGCTTGTTTCCCAAGATAAAAATCTTTATATCTCGCTCCCAAACCTATTGACCACCGTATCATGGAGAAATCCTCTATTCTCCTTTCTTGCTATTTTCTAGCAGATCTGAAAATATGTCATCTCAAGACTCGGGGGAGGAGAGCCTGTTTCTCAGCAATCTCTGGACCTTTATGTCTCTAAGAAGACATCCCCGTATGTCTGGTTCTCGGATGAGTAAGATGAAAACGAGCCTATCCCTCCTTGTTTCCTGCATGAAAGCATGGAAGTGCTATGCAAGAAGATACTGAAGCTCGAGCTGGAGAACGAAGATCTAAGGGAAGCAAATTTTAGCCTCCGTCACAAGTTGGAAGAGCTCGATACTACATCATCACCACCACCAACACCTTCTTCACCACCAAAGGAGAATTGAGTATCGAGTATGGGCACTCCCTTTGGCTTGAGCGAAGCTTGGGGGAGGTACCTCGGTATCGTATCACACCACTATCTTTTGCCTTTATTTACCTTAGTTCGATCTTTAGTTATCTTTTCAATTAGATGAATAAAAGTTTAGGCCTTATTTGGTTCATAGGGTAGGAAAATCATAGGAATAGAAAAGTCATAGTAAATGAGATGATATGCTTCTCAAATCCTATGAGTAGGAATAGGAAAGGAGATGTTTTTTGATTCCCATCATAGGATTTTTTTTTCTATTGAGTCCAGGCTAATGTTTATTTTCCTATGAAATGTGGTGGATAGGAAGAATTCCTCCATAGGAATAAGATTCTATTCCTACAAACCAAAGGGCACTAAAGGAATTTTTCCTACAGAAATCCTATCTATGAAATCCCTATAAAATTCCGCCAAACCAAAGGAGGCCTTAGTTTGGTCTTTCTTGGAAAGTTTGCTTAGTTATCTATATATCTATGTAATCGTGTGTGAGATATATAATAAAATTTAGTTTGAGTTTTGCTTTCTTTACTTCCTTCTTGCAATAAAAAGATAGGAAATAAATCAAAAGTATCATATGCTAATCTTATGGTAAGTAATGACATCACATAAAGAAAAGTATAGGTAGTAAAACATATTGGAGACTGACAAACATGGCATTGGTCAATGATGCAATTCACGAAAGAATTAATAAGGGAAGAGAAGATTCACATGCAAATATACTATCTTGGACATCTTTTATGATTGTGAACCCCCATTAAATATTATATGCCAAAACGGTTGACTTTGGACAAGGGAGACAACATAATGATTTATGTTTGTTCATATTCACATAGAAGTTATATTTTCATAGATCCTTTAACATGTGGTGCTTGCTCAATATCTTTTTTAGCCAAAAAAGTTGCACTAAGTAGAGATACTACTTGTGCATCCAAAAACCCTTAAACCCAAATCTTTTTCGAGAGTCCACCATACCTACCTATGGATTGAGTAAGATCCTTCAAGTAAGTTGTCATTGGTGCAATAAGGAAATAAAAATTGCTTCTAAATATGTTGGATCATTTAGTGTAATAGAAAATTGAGCGTTGTACGAACTTGTGATGGCAAAATAATAAAAGCGGCAGACTGCATAATAAAGGTTGCTATCATAAGGGGCAATATAACGTGATGTTCTTTTGCATTAAGGGACTTGGCATGCAAACAAAAAAGGACATGACAACCTCTGCTTCCCTCTGCGAAGGGCCTATCTTTTATTTTATGTATTTACTTTTATGCAAGAGTCAAAGTATACTTCTCTATTCCTTTTTACTTTTTCTTTTAGCAAGCATCATGTGGCGAGGAAAGATCTAGGCACATATATCCAGTTAAACATGGGTGAGCGTGAATTATTATTGTTCACATCACCCTTGAGGTGTATATGTTGGGAGGCGAAACTATAAGCCCCTATCTTTCTATGTGTCCGATTGAAACTTTTTTGCTCATGTGTATGTGGTGAGTGTTAGCAATCATAGAAGACTATATGATGGTTGAGTATGTGGGCTTGCCTAAAGGCTCCAATACGAGACCCTTCCTAAAAAGATGATGAATTGCAATTGCAAAGTTGACCGAGAACATAGTTTGTTGGTTTTTAATAGAGTTTATGCTTCTACTCCAATAGTGTGATGAATTATTACTTTCTCATGAGAAGTTATATGACTAGTAGTGTTCAATCTTTGTACCGGAACCTCGGAATCATACATGTGGGTGAGGACTTAGTCGCGAGGCCAACTCATCTATGTGGTAGCTTGAGAGGGGTTGAGCGGAATCAAGAGACGCAACACAGTACAAGGGTTTAGATAGCTTCGGGCCCCGGGAAACATCATCCGGCAATAACCCTACATGTTGTTTGTGGATAGGTCTCATTATACTCATGAGGGAGTCGCCTTATCTCCGGCTCTCGTAGTTGTGCCTAGTCTTAACGATTATTCCACTTTTCCCCTCTTGGGGTCCCATGCCCCTCCTTATATAAGTTTGAAGGGGCGGCTTACATGTAGAGTCCTAGTAGGATTAGGATTACTCTATTACAAGTGGAGTCCTAGTCTTGCTTACTTTGTAAGGGAATACTCCTTACGATTTCCTCTTAAGCCTGCCCACCATAACATGAGCCGGCCTTTTGGGCCTTGGGCCTAGTCCTCCATATGACCCGCCGTCGGGGCCATCCGTGAGTCGCCAGGCTTGTGAGTCGTCAGACCAGTGAGTCGTCAGACCAGTGAGCCGCCAGACTCGTAAGTGGCCAATCCTCCGGCGGGTTACCAAAGAAACGCCAAGTCCCAGCCGGGTCATATATCCAGCCGGGTCATATATCCAGCCGGGTCATACCGCGGGGTATATCCCCGACATTAGCCATCAATTTAGCTTGGATTTATCCATGGTAAACTTATCCTGCAAAACAAGACCAACTTTGATAGATTATACACCGGGTTGAAGGTTCTTCTGAGCCGACACTTGATCATCGTTAAGTCCTTGTCATTTCCTTGTTGATATATACATGTCCATGATCTCATAGCAAATCTTCCTTAGCAAATATGTTTCAACTCTGTCAATGCATAAAATCCAGATACTTCTTTTGAAAAATCCGGGTCAACAGGCCAGCTTCAGAATCAATTTGCTGACATTGGTCTCTTGTAGAGAAATATTGTAAGAAATAATCCACTTGAGTCGACTTCCAAAGTGCCAGCTTAAATAATATTGGTCTTGAAATACTCATCTGATTTTCAGCTGGCTTAAAGATGTAAAACTTGCCGAGTTATAATTTCCAAAATCTCCGGGTTATAAAAGACTGATGATTCCGGGTCATGACTGTTATAGAAGCCGGGTCATGATTGTTTCCAATGCCGGGTCACATAATTGATCTTCCTGGTTTGCTCAAAACTGAGAATTTGAAGGTGTTCCTCCATTATATTCATATCACCTGTAGCCCCCAAGTCTTAAGAAGAGAGCGTAGTGATAGCTTAAGACTTGCTTCAATATAAATGTTGTAACCTTGATGAAATCCAGATTGTTCATCTCAGTCACTAGTCAAAACTGAATATTCCACATACGTAGCCCCCAAGTGCCGGGTTTTGTTGATGGAATGACAGTAGGAGAGGCTCCTACTGTTTTGTATATATATGATGTAAGCTGTTACAGATATATTACAGGTTGCATTACATTTATGTGGACATCCTACCCCTTTCCCCCCTCCTCTCAAGGAGTGGGGGGGTGAGGTTTAGGTGAGCACAATGTAGTATCTACTCAAAAACAGCCAAGTGAAATTGGGGGGGGGGGCTAGGGCAGAGAATTACAATAGGTAATCACAGAGGTCTTCTGAGCCTCTTTTACTCTGTATTGGAGAAGGCCAAAATCTTCCTTGAAGCGTGTCAACCAAGAGGCTGTGCTGGGGCTGATCCTTCTGAAGTGTTTATTATTGCGCTCTTTCCACAGACTCCACGCCGCCGTTAGAAATATTTCCATGAAGAGGGGTCTAGGTTCCTCCTCATTGGTTTGGGCGATCAAGTCTAGCCTGGAGTCAAAGGCGGGCCAGTGTATATCAATTTTTTCCCAGCAAGCTTTGCTGAATGGGCACGTGAAGATCATGTGGTCGACCGTTTCTTCGATATTCTGTCCACATAGGAGACAGTCAAACACATCCCCAATGTCATAGTGTTTAATTCTCATGGTGCATTTGGATCACCATAAAAGTTGGAAGGCTGGGTGTCGTGGGGTTTGTCTGAAACAGAATTTGTAGTAATCAGCGGCTTTGAAGTCTGCTTTCCCCCAGGTGTAGTACCAAACGTCGGTGGAGGATGTGGAGGGGCTCAGGTGATTGGACAGATGCTGTAAGTTGTGAACTTCCGTGAGTGCTTCCGGGGAGAGGGGCAAATGAAAGATATCATGTAGTGACGTGCTCTCCAAGAAAGCTTTGATGGATATATCTTCGTCTATGGCAAATGAGAAGGCTCGGGGATGTGATGTTTCCAGGACGGTGGGCAGCCAGAGATCTTTCCATATGAGAGCTGTTGTCCCATCAACCATTTGTACACAAGAAATCCCACGATATTAGGGTGTGAGTTTGAGTATGTCACGCCACCAGAAGGATCCCACCGAATCGAGGGCATGAGGGATTTTGTCTTGATAGTAGGTATCCCAGAGGAGATGTACCCACGGTACATCTAGCTTGTTGTAAAATTTATGTAGGAATTTCATGAGGAGGGCTTCATTTTGAAGTTTGATATTGAGGACCCCCAAGCCTCCATGTTTCTTTGGTTTGCAGACCAAATCCCAGGCAGCCAGAGAGTTGCACTTTTCTCCATGTTCCGTCATCTTATTCCAAAGACATCTGCGCCTGATCTTATCTAGCATCTCAATTACTTGGGAGTTTATCTTGAGCGTGCACATGGCATAGATGAGCAAGGAAGTGACAGTTGCATTCAACCATGAGAGTCTCCCTCCATATGACATCATGGAAATCGTAGCGGTGAGTCTCCGTTCAGCACTGCATATTAGAGGCATTAGGTCTTGGACAGTAGGTTTTGAGGTACCCATGGGCAGACCGAGGTACGTAAAAGGCATGGTGCCAATCGAGCAACCAAAAATATTAGCAAGCTCAATGGCAGAATTGCTGTCAAGATTGATAGGGATAAGAGTGGACTTGTTAAAGTTAATCTTGAGACCAATGGAAATTGCATAGTCTGATAGGATCTGTTTGATCGTTGCCGCTTGTCTAGGACATGCAGGTAGGGCGAGGATCGTGTCGTCAACATATTGGATAACCGGATAATCCGTTTGGCCAGGGCAGGGAAAAGGTAAGTTGATTCTCCCTTGCCTGAAAGCTTGGTTAATGGCAGCTTGTAGGAGATCGGCCGCGAGGACGAATAGTAGGGGGGAGAGGGGGTCACCTTGGCGTACGCCGCTTTTGCATTGAAATTGTCGGCCCTGTACACCATTGAGTAGGACAGAGGATCTCCCTGTGGAAAATATACCTTTGATCCATTTAAGCCATTTATCGTTGAATCCCATGTGTCGCATGATGTTGATCATGGGGTCGTGACCAATTGTGTCAAAAGCTTTTGCAAAGTCCAATTTGAGAAGGATGATTTTTTCCTTCGAAGCTTGGCATTGATGGATATATTGGAAGGCTCAGGCAAGGCAGTCTTGGATGGTCCGACCCTTTAGAAAACCATATTGATTGCGGTGCACTAGTTGTAGGATTACCTTTTGCAGTCGATTGGCCAGGAGTTTATTGAGCATTTTTGAGGCAGCAGTTGAGTAGTGTTATCGGTCTAAAGTCACTGACTGACTCCGGTGAGTGAACTTTGGGGATCAGAGTAATAAGTCCATCATTGATGCTTGTAAGATCAAGATCCCCAGCATGGAATTGGGAGCAAAGAGCATAGAAGTCATGTTTGATCACGGGCCAATAGCTTTTGAGAAATGCCCCATTGAATCCATCAGGGCCGGGGGCTCGATCTGCAGGCATTTCTTTAATAACTGCGTCTATCTCTTTGTGTGAAAAAGGGTCGGTGAGATGATCCAGGTCGTTGGAGCATTGTATGAGTGTAGGTAGGTCAAATTTCATCTCAGCATGTGAAACGGTGCCTAGGCGGCTTTTGTAAGTCTGAAAGAGCAGGGCTTCTTTGCTGGTATGATCTTCTACTTGGTTGCCCTCGTCATCCAATAAGCATGCAATGTTGTTGTGTCGGTAGCGTTCAGTGGCCACCGCCTGGAAAAATTTCGTGTTATTATCGCCAAACTTAACCCAGCTAATGGTATTGTAACATCCCAAATTTCCAATTTGGAATGTTATACATAGGTCATATTGCATTTTCAAGTTTTTGCATCTTTATTCGTGGCGTTCCTCGAAATTCTAAGCAACTCAAGGACCTACGGAGAGAGTTGGGAATTTTACCGTTTACGTATTTGAGTTCGCTCGAAATACCAGTACGAGGACAGTGTGATTCTAATAATTTTTCTCTCCTAAAAATATTTCTAAATAAAATAAATGAGCGGAGATAATATGACTTCTCCAAAATAACAGAAATATTGGAGGAAAAATATTAAAATCACTTTTGGTATTTTTCTGGATTTATTTTCGCATTTATTTGCATAGGAAAAGTACGCGTTTTTCCAAATTGCATTTAGGTCCGGGAAAAATGTTCACTTTGTCCTAAATATTATTAGAGGACGGTGAAAATTTATTTCGGGAATTTTGGAGTCCGTTTGGTATTTCTTTCGTTAGTTTTACTGCCCCGGGACTCTATTTAAAAAGAAAAAAAAAGGAAACCGACTAAGACTAGTAAAGGACCAGGACTCTGGGCTTTAAAAGCGCCAGAGCCGGCCCGTTCGCCCCGCCAGCCCGTCGCCCCAAACCCTAGCGCCCGCCCCGAGCCGCAGCCGCCACCCCTGCCGCGCGCCGCAGCCGCCGCCGCCACGCCCGCCGCCCGCAGCCGCCGCCGCCGCCACGCCCGCCGCCCCGCGCCGCCGCACGCCGCCGCCATCGCCGGAACCGCCCCCGCCGCCCGCCGGAGTAGGGAGAGAGAGGTAGTTTTTTTTACTGTTAACCGAGCGTTTTTTTTTTTGAAAACCTAG
>LR738709.1:388754034-388802994 GCA_902687465.1 Secale cereale
GCCGCCGCCATCGCCGGAACCGCCCCCGCCGCCCGCCGGAGTAGGGAGAGAGAGGTAGTTTTTTTTACTGTTAACCGAGCGTTTTTTTTTTTGAAAACCTAGATCTGTTATATTTAATAGATCGGTTCGTTTATTTTTTATTTTCGACGGTTTAGTTAAATAGAGGACGTTCGTCCGTACGTTCGTTTTAACGAACGGTTTTCGTTAGTTAACCGCAGACAGCGAACGTTCGTTCGTTAGCCTGTTCGTCGTTTTTCTTTTTCGGGGTTTTTAACCACGATTTTTCCGATCGCGATTTCTGCCCTGATCTTGTTTTTCGTTTTTCCTTTCGCTCGAGAGTCGGAATCAGGTGATTGAAAATCCCAGATCTTCGTCTCGAAGCCCTCTTTACGTTAGATCAACTTGAACAAAGTTTTGGCTACTGTAAAATTTGACTTTAGGCCAACTAGTAATTCGGAGCTCGTTTCTTTTGCAGTTTGAGTTTCGTTGCTTCTTTTGAGTTGATTCTTTTTGCAAACCGGAGTTCTTAAGTTGAAATTTCTGGTTAGATCTCTTATTTGAGCTTTACCCGTGCATTAGTTAAGTACTTATTGTATGCTTGTTTGATTGATTGCGATAGAGTACCCGGAGTGCGCCGCTTGCTACTTTGAGTCTCTAGGTTTTGCGGATCATCAGCAAGGCAAGTAACACTTTGATCATGCTTTCCAATTACCCAGTTTTCATTGCATTAGTCAAACCCTCACACATTGCATGAGTAGGATCAATTAACTTGTGGGATTGGGAAGTAGATTGAGGTAGTACCTATTACCTGCATTACATTCAAACCCTTGGGAGTTACTTCTACGTTTGATGTTAGGACATGCTATGCTCATAGACGTGGTTTGGGTTTGAGTGAAATCCATGACAGATGTGAGTTGCTAATTAATGGTTCAACTTAAGGTGGCAACATTAATACACATCTGGGTGGATTGAGGCATCTGGGTATTCCAGGATTGCCTGTTTTTCTTTTGGACCGCCACCCAGGCTCAAAGGGATCATGAGATTTTTCATGCTAGAAACTTCCATGTGCAGCCACATGCCAATATGAGCTCTGGCATAGTTGAGTAAGTTGTGGGAAACCTTTCCATGATGGGCTAGCAGATGTAGTTGGGTTTTTGTAGGTGTACCGGCCTATCTATCTGGTTAAGGGGACCTCTTCGGAAAGACTGTGTCTCGATCATCCGTTTCTCAAACACCATGTAGTGCGAGAAACCAAACGGAGGCGATCGAGTCTTGTGGGGAAAGTGCACAAACCTCTGCAGAGTGTACAAACTGATCATGATTAGCCGTGTCCCCGGTTATGGACATCTTGAGTATCTAGTACTTGGATTATCCTGTGCATCTCAACATGTTACTTAATATAATTTTGTTGGGTTTAATGATTACTTTTAATTGGGGTTGAGAGGATGTCTATCTTCTCAACGATGTTTCAACTACCATGATAGTTAATTAAAATACATTCCTTTGAAGTAGGGAAAAATTGGCTTTACGCAAAAACTTAACCATAGAGCTTTCCACCAGCCATATTGCATATAGTATAGCTTTACTTTCATTGCATCTCTTGTGTTACCTTGCCAGCATATTCCATGTGCTGACCCGTTTTCGGGCTGCAACGTTTCATGTTGCAGACTTTTCACACGTCGAGTAAGATGCCCCTTTTTAGGTCGTGGTTCTATACTCAGTGATGCCGCTGGAGTTGATGGACTCACTTATCTTCCAAGCCTTCCGCTGTTATCGTGTTAGATGGCCTTCAGCCATATTATTTGTAATAAATTCATCGTTGGACTATCGATGTAATAAGTGTGTGATTGCTACTCTGTTATAAATCCTTCGAGTACCATGCGTGTCAGCATTACTGATCCAGGGATGACACTGATGCATGGAGATCAGACTGTTTGAGGTCTGGTCGCTACAGGTACATCGTTTCTTTCAGTAGAGCCTCTGGTATTGCAATAGTCATACGGTGTGTTTCTTGAGGATGATACGGAAGTTGTATTCAGGGGTAGTAAGAGGCCTTCTGCTCTCTAGTTCATCAAGATGTGCCAAGAATTGATTACAGTTGTCAATGGCAATCTTCAAGCATGAAATGTTCTTGCTCCAAATCTTGAGAGCATGTCTGAGCCTTTTGAGTTTATGGCATAGCACAGAGGCTGCGTTGGACAAGTGAACCGGTTTACTCCAAGATGCATGCACCACATCCATGAATCCGGGGTGTAAGATCCAGTATGATTCGAATCTGAAAATTTTGCTGCGTGGGATGTTGGTTTCAATAGTAACAATGCAAGGAGTGTGGTCAAATACAGCTTTACCGAGGGGTTTAACCAGTGTGTTGGGGTAGACCTGAGTCCAGTGTAAGGAAGTGAAGAACCAGTCCAACTGAACAAGGAGCGGGTCGATCTGCATGTTACTCCAAGTATAGACGCGACCCTTTACCGGAAGTTCTAGAAGGTTTTGCGTGCGAATAATATCATTGAAAGTAAACATGTCCTGAGTATTACCGCCTGGTTTGTTACGATTATCAGGAGCACGAATATAGTTGAAGTCGCCAACCAAAAGCCAATCTTGTGTCGGAGGTATATCCAGGTCGTATAACCAATTGGTGTAAGTTGTGCGATCGTCTCTCCCAAGTGCCGGGTTGTCATGCTTGCAGCAACCTGGGACTTGTAATTTCCTTATACTCATAAAAACTTCAACCAGTGTAGCCCCTAAGGGCTGGGTCATTATGCAATAATGAGCATGGACTTTATAAATATGATCATGTAGACTTGAAGAGCAACGTGTAGCCCCCAAGGGCCGGCTCAGTAAGATAATATTGAGCCGGGACTTTATATATACTTCTTCGAAAAGAACATCATATGATGTAACCCCCATCATGGGGCTTGAACCCACGTCCACAAGGTTAAGAGCTTTGTGCTTTACCAACTCAGTAGTGGACCCTTCAATATAATGGATTAAGACTTGTGTACCTTGAATTATTGATAGGAGCAATTGGTAGCCCCCAAGGGCCGGCTCATTACAATGTGATGAGTCGGGTCTTCAATAAAGCAAGTAAAAATGACCTTGCAATAGCCCCCAAGTGCCATGGTGCATGCTGGCAGTGACATGGGACTTGCGTATTTGATGTAATCTCAATTTTAATAATGTAGCCCCCAAATGCTGGGTCGTAAGCCTGCAGCGACTTGGT
Source organism: Secale cereale (assembly GCA_902687465.1). Taxonomy (NCBI): domain Eukaryota; kingdom Viridiplantae; phylum Streptophyta; class Magnoliopsida; order Poales; family Poaceae; genus Secale; species Secale cereale. The sequence continues at coordinate 388,757,258 of LR738709.1, forward strand.
ACTATTCCTTCCATTGTAGAATGAATCATATTCATTGATAAGATAATAGCCATTGCGCTAAAGCGACTTTGAAAACCTCAATCATAATATTGTTTATTGATAACCATGATAAAAATCCAGCCATGTTTGGCTATTAATGATTTGAATATAACCTAGTTTAAAAACCGGTTCCTGCAATATAAACCAGTATATCTATACATATATGATGCATGATGTAATGATGATGCAATGTATGATGATGTATGTGTATGATGCAATATATGATGATGTATGTGTACGATGACAAAATACTTCAATGAAACTAGCCTGAGCCACTGGAGTATCCTCGCTTTCTGTAGCCGGCTCTCACAGTACCCAATCGATGATTAAACCTGGATAAGTTCATATATGACTATCGAGAGTACACGAGGTTGGAGTAGCATCAAGCAAAGAGGAAGGTTTAACCAAGTTTCAATGAAGGCGGCTTTAGCAGCCTGGATATATCCTGACTATCTGTAAGCCGAGCTCTCACATGAAAGTCGGTGTTTTAACCTTAACAAGCTCAGGATCTTTGGTGAATACACCATAAAAGATTGATTGCTAAGAGTTCGGCGGGTCAATCAGGATGACCTGATGGAGTTGAAGCAGTAGGTATACAGATAGGATGACCCGGAAAGGTTATGTCCTCTTTGGTCGAATACGCCTATGTTTGAACAAGATAACCCTGAAAACTTTGGTGAATACACCTGGTGTACCAAGCCAGTCAAGGGGGTAGTGACGATATGTTCTCTTTGGTCGAATACGCCTATGTTTGAACAGGAAGCCCCCAAGTGACATACTTACAGCCCAGCCTATAAGCCGGATTTAAGAGCTTCAGCGCTTTGTGGGAGATAGATTTCCCTTGAGCCAGATCCTTCATTTTGAGCCGTAAACTTTCTGACGGCCCTTAAATTTTCATCGATATAGCAGTAATCTCCGGGGCCGGGTTCTTTTTCCTTCCAATGACCCAGAGTTCTTAAAGTCATTGAAACCGACCAATTCTGCCAAGTCATGCCATTGTAGCCCCTCAGTCTCAAGACGACTTGAGGAGTTGGCTTGAGATTCTCCATATTTGACCATAGCATAAGGTGTATATCATTGGTGTTGATAGCGCGATGTGAATCCATAGAAGGTTGAGGTGACTGCGGTGGGTTATAAATGATCTCGTATGAGCCATGTCAGCTACTCGGCCAATGGTTCCTTCCAACCGGCTTTTTGTAGTTAACCAAACTGTAGTGGCGGCGACTTGTGCGCCTGCTCATTGAGCCATCCAGTGCAGACGACGGCTGATAATACATGATAATTTGCCCTAGAGTTGTTGGAAGAAAACCGGGCTACCCAAGTAGTGACTGGCTTTATACTCAATAAATAGCTCATGTAGACAGGTGTGATCCGGTATGTTCTTGTAGCCCAGACCACGGTAAACGGACGGTAAAGACGATCGCAGCATCAGAGGCGGTACAGACAGATGAGTCGGCCGTGACGTGGTAAGCTGGCGAGTCAGTCTTGACATGTTGATGTAGACTGGACCACAGAGGTTGCGGCTTGCACATACATTCATTGATCATTATGGCGGGTCAGACACTAACCTATAATATCCATGATATGACCATCGCTCTTGCAGCGAACAATTATCCTGCATAAAAAACATCGCATGCCAGAGTAATTGTTCTTTGATAAAAACAATATGTGTTAATAAAGTAGACTTAGATGAATATAACCTGATTTGGAAGAAATAGTTAGCCGTGTGCTGAAACGGCGGCGGGCGTGGGGCAAAGGAAACCACGCGCAATGGATATGAGTCGGAGATGGTGGCCTAACACGGCGGGTCAGAGCACTGGTGGCGGCTCAGAATGGCTTGAAATCGCGGCAGGCGGCCCAAGGCATCGGCTCGATGCTGGTCCTCGACAATGAAGTGGCTCAGCGCGTCAGACTCAATCAGACGCTGCTGCAGAGGGAGACACGGGTAGCGGCTCATGGACCACTCGGCGACTCACGATAGAGGCAGAAGTTGATGCGAGATCGGCGGCGGAGGCGCCGACTCGTGGCTGCAGCGACTCACGATAAGGCATGGCAGGGCTGCAGGGCAACTTGTGGAGGCCAGTGCAGTGGAGGCTGGCTCGAGGATGAAGTGGCGGATCGTGAGCGGAGTAGAAGCGAGCGGCCGAGGGGACCCCCGACTAGGCGGCTCACGGCAGAGGTTCGGCAGCTTCTCGAGGCAAATAACGGAGGTGGCTGTGAAACTAGGTGGCTCAAAACTTGGCGATTTGGAAATCCCAAGGCGGCTCTCCTCGGCTGCTCGGATTCGGGAAGACCCAGAGGCGCGGGTCATGGCGGGTTGTAGACGAAGACAAGGTCACATCGGCGACTTGTGACGGAGTTAGGCCGACAACAACTCAGAGGGGTCGGCTTACAACCGCTCTGGCGAGGTGACAGTGGCTGTAGAGGGGACGACGACGGTCGGCGGTGAAGACGGCAGCTTGAGGCCGAGAAAGATGGAGGCGAGGTTGCTCTTGCATGCATGTTCCGATCGATCTTATCCGATCCGATGGATCTTTCTTTGCCTTGTGGATGATCTGATGTTTTTTCATATGCATATTCTCTGTACGTGTCCATCTCTTCAATTTTGTGGAGCAATAGCTTGTAGCTTTCTTTTTGAACAACATCGGTCAGCCATATACGGGCGGCTCAGTGCGCGGTCGTAGCTGTCGGCGTCCTGGGAACCAGGGTACCCAGACTTGCCTGCCTGCGGCCCGCGACGCGCTCCTACTGCGGCCTGGTACGGCCCAGCTGATCGACTAGCTGCTCAAGACCCTCGCGAGGGGGCTAAGCCTCGCGAGGAGAATGACACCAAGACCCTCTCAGGAGCGGCCTCGGCTAGGTTTCTCCGGAGGGGTGGAGATCCCAAGGCCAAGCCTGCCTCAGGAGGAGGCAGTGACGCGAGTAGTGACGCACCGCGTAAGCGGGTGCCAGCGCGTGCCAGCGGCGCAGTTGCCGTTTTCGTGCAAAGGAGAAAACGCAGGCGCAGGTTCCCGAGGGGCGAGACAAACGTATCCCCTTCGGTGCAACAAGACCAAAGACCGCAAGGACGACAGGGAGGATGTCTCCACCGAGCCCACCACCACGTCACCGTCTGATCTCTTTGCAGGCGGAGACCGCTTTTGTCAGGATAGGATCGTCCTTGTGTTCCCGCTCAAAATGGTCGTTGTGGGATCCCTTCCTGCCTAAAAATTTCGGGGGAAGAGGACCCTGGCTGCCTATATAAGTAGCTAGGGTTTCCACTGTGGAGGAGATCGGCATCTGCATCTGGATCCGGATCGACCTCACCTCAAACACTCCACCTTCGAGGAGCAAGAACACTTGCCTCCTGACCCAATTGATCTCTCCTTCTGAGCTCAAGAACCACTGTACTTGTTCATACTCAAGCCCTCCTGAGGCTAATCCACCAAAGCAGGAAGTAGGGTTTTACACCGCAAGGTGGCCTGAACCTGGGTAAATTCGTGTGAGATTTTACTTGTTGCTTGCTTGAATCTTAGCATCGGGCGAGGGCGTGGCACTAGGTAGACGTGAGTGGGAGAGATCTTTGTTCACGCCCCTGTGTTTGAACTTCTTGGGTTTGCGGAGCCCGTAATCCGACATTTGTCGCGCCAGGTACGGGGCATGTCGAAATGTCGCCTCTCCGACGACCTCCCCTCCCCTCTCCTGCTCCACACCGCCGTGATGGCTGCAGCTTGCCGCATCCGCGTGGAGGCTGGTGTTGTCCCCGTCGTCCGAGCGGCGTCGGCGGACCGCGCCACCCACGGGCGCTCCGCCCCCTTCCCCGACGATGTTCTCGCCGGCCGGGCCACCGGGGAGCGGTCTGCTTTGCCATTTTCGCCCCTGTGGCCTCGCCGGTGGCACTCTTAGTGGCGCAGAAGCTGCTCCGGCGACGGCCACCCACGGAGGAGCCCGACGCTTGGGTAGCCCGTGTTGTCGAGCTGCTGGGCGCTGCCGGTGGGGGGTCGCCCTACCGCGGGGTCGCCTGCATCATCGAAGGATCCCAGGCACCGGCGTCGGCTTGGCACGTCAAATCACACTTTCAACGGATCGGGGCCGCCGCCCAGCCGCAGGAGGTCCCGCGGGGTGGGACGCGCAGGGGCACGCCATCGCTTTTGGCCCGTGCGACCGCACCACAGTTGCAGCCGGCACGAACGTCCTCCCTACAATATGTACCCCCACCATCTGCGGGGTGGCTGTCACGAGGTCCCTCATCGACGGCGGCGCCGGGCTCAACATCCTCCCTCCGGAGGCTTTTGGTCATCTGCCCTTGTCCTACAGGCAGCTCTTCCCCACCAAGCCCTTCTCAGGGGTCGCGGGCTCGGCCGTCCCGCTCGGCCAGATCCGCCTCCCGGTCACCTTCGGCACACCTGTTAACTATTGGACCGAGCTCATCGATTTCGACGTCGCGCCCATCCACCTACCCTACAATGTCGTCCTTGGTTTCCCAGCCTTGGCAAAATTCATGGCGGCGACTCACCCGGCCTACAACGCCGTCAAGATGCCCGGGAGCAGCGGCGTCATCACTGTCGAAGGGGACCCCAAGGCCGCCCTTTAGGTCCTGGGGCGCGCTTAGAGGGCTGCAGCCGCGGCCAATTCAGGTACGGAGGGGGCTCCGGAGACGTCAGAAGCCGCACCAACCAAGAAGAAGCAACTCTTCTCTTAGGACCCGACCGAGACGAAGCAGGTACCTGCTGACGAGGAGGGCTCAGGAGCCACTTTCACCATCGGCACGGGCATGGACTCAGAGCAAGAGGCAACGTTGGTTAGCTTCCTCAGGGCTAACAAGGATGTGTTCGCTTGGAAGGCTGCTGACTTGGTCGGGGTGCCTAGGCGCATCATCGAGCACCACCTTACGGTGTGCCCCAACGCGTGCCCTATCAAGCAGAAAACATGCAGGCAGGCCCCGGAGAAGCAGGCCTTCATCGTTCAGGAGGTTCGGAAGCTAGAGGAAGCAGGTGTCGTACGGGAGGTACGACACCCAGAGTGGTTGGCCAACCCTGTCACCATCCCGAAGAAAGGAGGCAAGGAGTGCATGTGCGTCGACTTCACGAGCCTCAATAAGTTCTACCCTCAGGACCCGTTCCCTCTCCCGTGCATCGACCAGATCGTGGATTCGACGGCCGAGTGCGACCTGCTCTGCTTCCTCGACGCCTTCTCGGGCTACCACCAGATCAAGATGGCGGTGGAGGATGTGGAGAAGACGGCGTTCCTGACACCTTGCGGGGTCTACTGCTACACCTGCATGCCTTTCGGGCTGAGGAACGCGGGCGCCACCTTTCAGTGCCTGATGCACATCACCCTCAGCCCTCAGCTCAGGAGGAACGCGGAGGCCTACGTCGACGACATCATGGTCAAGTCCAGAGAGGCCAAGACTCTCATCCAGGACCTAGAAGAAAAGTTCGCCAACCTGCACAAAGTGAAGTTGTGCCTCAACCCGGAGAACTGCGTGTTTGGCGTACCCTCCGGCAAGTTGCTAGGGTTCCTAGTTTCGCACCGGGGCATTGAAGCTAATCCGGAGAAGGTCAACGCTATCGAAAGAATGAAGCCGCCAACGACCCTGAAGGAGATGCAGAAGCTTGCGGGATGCGTCACGTCCAGGGGGTGCTTCATCTCTAAGCTTGGCGAACGTGCCCTCCCGTTCTTCAAGCTCATGAAGAAGAAGAGGCCCTTCATGTGGACTCTAGAGGCCGATGCCGCCTTCAGGGGTCTCAAGGAATACCTCACCAGCCCGCCGGTTATGGTGGCGCCAAGACCCCTGGAGCCCATGATTCTCTATCTCGCCGCTATGCCTCTCTCCGCCAGTGCGGCGTTGGTGGTGGAGCGTGAGAAGAGGCCCTGAAGCGCGAGGCCGCGGGGCAAGTCGGCATCCTCAGGAGCTCCTTCGCCCCCCAGCGCAACTCCGGAGGTAGATTCGACCACGATTGCTGATGGCCCCGCCGTCCAGCAAGAGGCACCCAAGACTCCTGAAGCGCCTGAAGATCCTCCGGCACCGACCCTCGTGGAGCACCCTGTGTACTTCGTCAGCATCGTGTTGCGCGACGCGCGCTCGCGTTACCCGATGCATCAAAAGCTGCTCTTAGCGCTACTTGTTGCCTCCAGGAAGCTGCGCCATTACTTCCAGGGCCACCCCATCAAGGTTGTCTCATCGTACCCTCTCGAGAAGGTTCTCCGGGGACCAAACATCGTCGGGAGGGTCGCTGAGTGGAACATCGAGCTACAGGCGTTCCAGTTGGAGTTCAGCACCACGCGAGCGATCAAAGGAGCGGCTCTCGCAGACTTTGTGGCAGAATGGACCGACGTGCCGGAATAGGTGGCTGGCGAGGATCGCTCGCTAGCCCCCAGTGATGAAGCCCCAGACGGATGGGTGGTGTACTTCGATGGCGCCTTCTTGTGCCTTGGTGCAGGAGCTGGCGTCGTGTTAGTATCTCCCACTCAGGATGTACTACGCCGTGCAGCTTTGCTTCCAGCAAGGCGAGAAGGTCTCCAATAACATAGCTGAGTATGAGGGCCTGATTGCTGGGCTCAAGGCCGCGGCTGCACTCGGGGTCAAGCGCCTCACCATTAAAGGCGATTCGCAGCTCCTCGTCAACTTCTCCAACAAGAAATACAAGCCCAAGGATGAGCACATGGAGGCATATCTGGAGGAGGTGCGCAAGATGGAAAAGCGGTTCAAAGGACTGGAGCTACAGCACGTGCCAAGGGGCACGAATAAGGAGGCGGATGACATCGCCAAACGAGCCTCCAGGCGGGAACCCCAGAAGTCGGGCGTCTTCGAGGACCGGTTGCTCAAGCCGTCGGCAGCACCACCCGCTCCTGAGCCGGCATCCTCTTAGGAGGGGTTGCATGCGGTGCCCGCAGCTAGAGCTCCGCCCTGTGGACCGACCTCCAGAGCTTGCCTGCTACTCGCTGCGGAGCCCGAGGAGGGCTGCTAGACCAAAGAGCTCAAGATGTACCTACTACACGACACCTTGCCAAACAAGGAGGAATACATGGAGCGTGTGGCTCGGCAGGCCTCGGCTTACTGCATCCAAGACGGCGAGCTCTACAGGAGGCGCCCCAATGACGTCTCACTAAAGTGCATCTCGAGAAAGCAAGGATGCGAGCTATTGGCCGACATCCACGGCGGAGACTGTGGCCACCATTCGTCGTCCCGCACCCTCGTGGGCAAGGCCTTCCGCAGCGGCTTTTACTGGCCCACATCACTCAGCGATGCCACGGAGCTTGTGCAGGCTTGTGAGGCGTGCCCGTTTCATGCCAAGCAGATCCACCAACCAGCATAGGGCCTCCAGACGATCCCGCTCTCATGGACCTTCGCGGTCTGGGGATTCGACATCCTGGGTCCATTTCCCCGGGCGGCGGGGGGCTACCGCTTCATGTACGTCGCCATCGACATGTTCACCAAGTGGGCGGAGGTGGAGCCTGTTCGCGCAATCCCTGCCGGGTCGGTGGTCAAGTTCATCCAGGGCCTCGTGAGGCGATTTGGGGTCCCCAACCGCATCATCACGGATGACGGTTCACAGTTTACAAGCAATCTCTTTAGGTCATATTGTGCTAACCTTGGAATGCAGATCTGCTACGCCTCGGTGGCTCACCCCAGGAGCAACGGTCAGGCCGAACGCGCCAACACATAAGTCTTGTGCGGCCTCAAGACGCGCAGCTTTAAGAAAAAGCTCGAGGCTTGTGGCAGGGGCTGGATCGACGAGCTCCAATCCGTGCTATGGTCAATTCGTACCATCGCAACAAAACCCATGGGAGAAACACCTTTCTTCCTCGTTTACGGGGCGGAGGCGGTCCTCCCTCACGAGGTCAAGCATCGCTCCCCACGGGTCTTGGCTTTCAATGAGGAACGCCAGGACGCCGCTTCGCGGATGGACCTCATGCTCAGCGAGGAGGGCCGGCGCCGAGCTACGCTGAGAGCAGCGTGATATCAGCATGCGCTGCGGTGGTACCACGGCCACAACATCCACACAAGAACACTTGAAGTTGGTGACTTGGTCCTGAGGTGGGTCCTCGCCAGGGAGGGGTTGCATAAGCTCTCGCCCATGTGGGAGGGCCCGTTCAGAATCGCCCGTGTCTCTAGGCCTGGTGTTGTGCGCCTGGAGACGCAGGATGGGGTACCTATCCAGAATTCCTGGAACATTTGGCACCTCAGGAGGTTATATCTGTAATCGAGGATCTGTACCCGTGAAGGTCTCCGCTCGTGACACTCTCACATAATAATTAGTTGGGGATGTACACGCCTCGGAGTCTCGTGAGCGTTGCCTGCGGGCCATCGGACGGGGCTCCCACCCACGTCCCAGTGGCAGTCCTTACCTCCGCGCTGGGAAGAAGACGTAGTGTAGGGGTCGGATGCGACCTTTTTCCTTTTTTGGCTTGGTGTTTGGCTCTCAGCCTTTTCTACTTCCTTGGCTATCAGCCCTTCCTCTACCTCGTGCTATGAAGTTCTCGTGTTTCTTGCGTTTGGTTGGGAGTCTTGCTTGGAGTTTTTCTCGCTGATTTTTAGTTCAGCTTTTCAGGCAGGGGCTGCGCCGTTTGTTCTCCTTCATGTGCCTCGCGCGTGGGGGCTGGGACATGGTCGGTCTCGGCTCGCAATCTCGTGACCTCACCTCGCCAAGCCTGCTCAGGCTCTGGCATCGGGCTTCTCAGCCCACATGACCTATCCTGTCGAACCTCCTCAGGCCTTGGCACCTTAATCCACGCTCGACACTCTCAAGCGAGCCCAAGGGCGCAAGCCCTCGGCAGCCCGCGGTGGCTCACTCATACTCGGGGGCTTCGCAGGTCTGGACCCCTCGAACTCAACCACCCTCATGACCCGTTGGGGGCTCATGACGCTGATGAGTCAGGAGCACTTCGCCTCAAGACATCGCAACACATAAGCTAAGTAATCTCATCCAGACCAAGAACATAATAGCAAGTTCGCATTTCATACATATGCCATAGTCCATTACATGCCTTCTCGAGGCAACCTAAAATTTTGATACAGGAGGGAAATGAAGGAAAAAGAAGAAGCAGAGGTTGTCCCGCTGAGCCGCAGCTTGGCACCGTTGCCCCCACTCAGTCGGAGTCTTCCGGCTCCTCCCGCTTCACCAGGGCGCGGCGGCGCGATGACTCTCCCCCCTTGCCGAGCTGTGCTCGGTGGTGCGGTGGTTTAGTGTAGCCGCCGCTATAGGAGCAGCTGCTGCTGCCATAGAGGGGGGACCTGCGGCGCTCACCAAGACCAAGCTCGTCTCCAGAGGAAGAGCTGCTCCTCCGGACGCCGTCGCCACCCTCCTCGTCGTCGACGGCCTCGGGACAGCACCCAAGGCGCCTCCCTTCCTCCGAGAAGACCCTGACGAACAGCGTTGAGACACCGTCATACCTGAAGTGGAGCGTGCACCTCCTCTGCAGCCGGTGGGCATGCGCAAACGACTGCCAGCCGCGCTCCAGGAACACGTCGCCTGAGGGGGCAACATCGACCTCCACCCAGGAAGCAGCACTGCAGCAGCCATAGGTCTGCAGCCATAGGCCGCCGGGGCCTCCGGCTAGCAGCACGTTGCCAAACGAGCGGGGGAGCCGGTGTCATAAGCCTCTAGGCTTCTCCGCCCACACCACGAACTCCGACGGCACATCGAAGGAGTGGAGCTGTGGGCGCGGAGGATGCACAACCGCCGGATGGTGTCCCGCGCCTCCTCGCCCACCGCAGCCACGACCCCCTTCGCCGCGAGAGGAGGCGCCGCGTCTCCCACCGGCGACCGCATCTGACCCCGGAAGGCCACTCCCGCTTCCTCGAGGAGCCGCCGCGGGTGTAGCGGCATACTTCCGGGGGCGTCCACGGCCCCTCTTTGGCGGCGGCGAGGCCAGCTTGTTCGAGGCCTTCCCCTTCTCCGCGGCGGACGACTTCCTCAGTGGCGCCATGGGGACCTCGCAGCGAGAAGAAGAACATCGAGCGAACAAGAAAGCAGATGGCGCTTGCTTGAAGATGGCTTGGGGGCTCCCCCCTAGTCCCATTTATAGGGCGGAGGAGCCCAACCGCCGGTCACTCGCGCACGACCATGATGGCCCTGTCGTCCGCGCCAGGGAGACGTCAAGTCGCACGGTCACCAAGGCTGCGTGGGGAGCGGAGTCTCCCACGTCCCATCCAACTGTAACGCGCCAGCCTGGCCCATAGTCTTTTGGGGCCCGCAACGCTTCATCCTCGACTAAGGCTTCGCCCCGAAGCCAACTCCGCGCGCGCCTTGTGCCCGGGGGCTACTGTCGGCGTCCTGGGAACCAGGGTACCCAGACTTGCCTGCCTGCGGCCTGCAACGCGCTCCTACTGCAGCCTGGTACGGCCCAGCTGATCGACCAGCTGCTCAAGACCCTCGCGAGGGGGCTAAGCCTCACGAGGAGAATGACACCAAGGCCCTCTCAGGAGCGGCCTCGGCTAGGTTGCTTTGGAGGGGCGGCGATCCCAACGCCCAGCCTGCCTCAGGAGGAGGCAGTGACAGAGCAGTGACGCACCGCACCAGCGGGTGCCAGCACGCAGTTGCCGTTTTGGTGCAAAGGAGAAAATGCAGGCGCGGGTTCCCGAGGGGCGAGACAAAGGTTTCCCCTTCGGTGCAACAAGTCCGAAGAACGCAAGGACGAACGGGAAGATGTCACCACTGAGCCCACCACCGCGTCACCGTATGATATTTTTGTAGGCGGAGACCGCTTTTGTCAGGATAGGATCGTCCTTGTGTTCCCGCTCAAAATGGCCATTGTGGGATCCCTTCCCGCCTAAACATGTCGAGGGAAGAGGACCCTGGCCGCTTATATAAGTAGCTAGGGTTTCCACTATGGAGGGGATCGGCATCTGCATCTGGATCCGGATCGACCTCACCTCAAACACTCCACCTTTGAGGAGCAAGAACACTTGCCTCCTGACCCTCATGAGCTCTCCTCCTGAGCTCAAGAACCACTGTACTTGTTCATACTCAAGCCCTCCTGAGGCTAATCCACCAAAGCAGGAAGTAGGGTTTTACACCGCAAGGTGGCCTGAACCTGGGTAAATTCGTGTGAGCTTTTACTTGTTGCTTGCTTGAATCTCGCCACTAGGCGAGGGTGTGGCGCTAGGTATACATGAGTGGGAGAGATCTTCGTTCACGCCCCTGTGTTCGAACTTCTTGGGTTTGCGGAGCCCGTAATCCGCCAGTAGCCGCAGCAGCAGAGACGAGGCGGATCACAGGTGGACAGCGGCTACGTGAGGCTGGGGCAGCGGCTCAAAGGCGATCCGTCAACGAGGCGGAGGCGAGGGCGATTCGATAGCAGAGATCGAGCACATGTTCCAATCCAGTTCTGGGTCGTGACACCCTTTTTTCCTTTTACCCTTTTGTCGCTTCTGTTCCTTAGTAGTACTAGTCCATGGTTGATATCCTCTTGTTTCCATCACGTGATGAGTAGTAATAGCAGCAACTTTGTCGGATCTCCCCATAACTGGCCAGATCATCTTCGGAACTTGAGCATACAACTAGCCTCGCCTCGGTTTCTAATGACAGCTCAACAGAAATCGATCCGGATTCGACGGATCATCTAGTTGCGGTGGCGTGCTCCACTCAACCCTAATCTTTCTGTAATTCAAACCTCGTATGGGTATTAGATCTGACTACTCGCCTTGAATACAATGTAAATCCTTCCCCAACGATTCTTCTTCATCTGGAAAATTCCAAACTTCTCGATCCCTAGAAGAGACCCCTCCAAGAACTCAACACCACTGTGCGCTCACCCCACGGTGGGCGCCAACTATCGTGGAATTGTCACGACAGATGTCCTTAGTGTGAGGACTTATCGCGAGGCCAACGCATATATGTGGTAGCTTGAGAGAGGTTCAGTGGAATCGAGAGACGCGACACAAGACAAGGGTTTGGACAGCCTCGGGCCTGGGAAGCATCATCCGGAATTACCCTACATGCTGTTTGTGGCTAGGTCTCGTTATGCTCATGAGGGAGTCGCCGTATCTCCATCTCTCCTAGTTGTGTCTAGTCTTAACGATTATTCCACTTTCCCCCACTTGGGGTGCCCTGCCCCTCCTTATATAAGTTTGAAGGGGCGGCTTACATGTAGAGTCCTAGTAGGATTAGGATTACTCCATTACAAGTGGAGTCCTAGTCTTGCTTACTTTGTAAGGGAATACTCCTTACACTTTCCTCTTAAGCCGGCCCATCATAACATGAACCGGCTTTCGGGGCCTTAGTCCTAGTCCTCCATCTGACCCGCCGTCGGGGCCATCTGTGAGTCGCCAGGCTCGTGAGTAATCAGACCAGTGAACCACCAGACTCGTAAGTCGCCAATCCTTTGGCGGGTTACCAAAGAAACGCCAAGTCCCATCCGGGTCATATATGCAGCCGGGTCATACCGCGGGGTATATCCCTGACACTAGTAGTGTTGATTACATCTTATAGTTGATTACTATATGGTTTATTTGGTGGAAGATCATATGTTCAGATCCATTATGCTATTTAATACCCCTATGATCTTCAGCATGTTTATCACTTGTGAGTAGTTCCTTTAGTTCTTGAGGCCATGGGAGAAATCATGTTGCAAGTAATCATGTGAACTTCATATGTGTTCGATATTTCGATGATAGGAATGTTGTAATCCCCTTAGTGGTTGTGACGCCCCGACACCGATGCTCTAGAAGACTTCCAGCTATTATGTGTTTCGTCATGTGTTTTATTTGTTTGTTGCATTCATCATATCATCATTTGCATTGCATCAGTAGTTTGCATCCGCATGTTTTCTTAAAACTCGTATGCGTTTGTCGTTGCCGCTTCACTCCTTTTCTCCGTTGACCTGTTGTCAGACGGTTTGTCTTTGTTGACCTTCTCCTAGACGAACCGGATCGCTCTCTTCTCTCTTTTTTCGGGGCCATCGAAACCCCACATTGTCTTTGTTTTCCCCTCTTCGCATAGTGCACAAACCCCACGCGCCGTCCGAAAGTTGTCCCGGACCCAAACCGGGTTGTCATTACTGATGGGTCCGGATCTTCCCCAAACATCCCTAAAACATCTCCGTTTTCTTATTTGGACTCCCTAGAATATTTATTCTTGACCATCGGCTTTCAATCGGATGATCCAAACTACCCTCTTTCTCTTATATATATATATAGTCCAACCCTAGACCAATCCCTAAAACCTAGGAGGTTTGTCCCGGCACCGCGGCCACTGTTCTCTCGGAATCCTCCCAGATCCGATCCAGCCAGCCACCCGCAGCCATCTCCCTCCTCGATTTCATCCTCGGCCAATCGCCCACAACCAGCGCCAGCCATCCTCCTCCGCACCACCAGATCGAAGCTCGTGCTCCCCACCACCTCGTCCCATGCACCTCAAGCCGCCGTCGTCCTTCATCCTCGCGCAAGACCTTGCCGGCCAAGACGTCCACGACCTCACCGAAACACCACTGGCAGCGACCAATACAATCACCCAGGCCGTCCCTCTCCTTCCTCACGCGCATCTTCCCTTCCCTAAGAGCATCTCAGACAGCCGCGCTATACAAGCGCCGCGCCGTAAAAAAGGCAGTTTTAGCGCGCGCACAACGCGGCGGGCAGCTCCAGCGGACGCGCAAAAACGGCGCGCGGGCCATTTCCAATTCAGCGCGCTGGCCGAAACGCAATCCCGCGCCCGTTATTTGTTGCATCGGCTCGCGCGCACGCGACTCTCCCGCGCTCGCCACTACTCTCTCCCGCGCTCGCTCGCTCCCTCCTCCAGTCTTGCGACCGCGCCGCCGCCCCCATCCGACCGCACCGCCGCCGCCGCTCGCGCCCCCGGCGACCGTTTAGCGCTTCCCCGGCCTGTCCCCGCGCCGCCGTCACCGCCCGCGCTCGCCGACGACCACCCAAGCGCTTCCCCGGTCTGTCTCCGCTGCGGCCGCCGCCCGCGCCCCCCGGCGACCATTCAGGCGCTTCGCCGGCCTCCCCGCGCCGCTGCGCTTCCGCCCCACCCCCTCCTAGTCCGGCCGGACCTCGCGCGTCTCCGACGTCCGAGGAACAGCGCCCGAGGGCTCGCTGCCGCGCCGCGCCCGCAAGGTGTTCGACAAAACGCCTAAAAGGTATGTATTGCTCCAAACTTATGAATTTGGTGCATATTTTGAATTGTAGTTTTGATAGTATAGTATTGAACATTGTAGATGAGTTCGTCGTATGATTCTTCCGAAGAGGAATTTGATATGGAAGAGGACGAGGATCTTGCAATGATCATAGCTATGCATATCAATAAAAAACCGAAGCACGGTGGTTCGGTTATGGGTCGGGATAAAATTTGGAGAGATAGGATTGATGCCCATAACAGATTGATGAAGAACTATTTCGTGGAGAATCCCACATACCCGGAGTCGTATTTTCGTCGCCGGTTTAGGATGAGCACATACTTGTTCAAGCGCATTGCAGAGAAACTAGCGAGCCATGACCGGTTTTTCCAGCAAAGGAGGAATGCCGCCGGAGAGCTCAGGCATAGCACCTTTCTGAAGGTGACAGCCGCTTTGCGTATGTTGGCATACGGTATCCCGGCCGATCTAGTTGATGATCACTTGGCTATGGGTGAGAGCCAAGCCATCATGTGTGTCAAGCGCTTTGCAGTGGGAATTGTGCAAGTGTTTGGCGAGGAGTATTTGAGATCTCCCACTGCTGAAGATGCCGCCAGGCTATTGGCGATGAACAAATCTCGCGGCTTTCCTGGCATGCTTGGCTCAATAGATTGCATGCATTGGAGTTGGAAGAATTGTCCAAAGGCATGGCATGGGCAATTCCACGGCCAAAAAAAGGGTTCCACTATAATCCTTGAAGCGGTGGCCGATCAGGAGACTTGGATTTGGCATGCATTCTTTGGAATGCCTGGATCTTTGAATGACATCAATGTTGTCAACCGGTCACCACTGATGAATAAGATTGCGAATGGTGAGTTGCCACCGGTGCAGTTTGTAGCAAATGGCCATACGTACGACTATGGCTATTATCTAGCGGATGGCATCTATCCAATGTGGCAAACCTTCGTGAAGCCGTTGAAAAAGCCAGAAGGTAAGAAAAATCTTGATTTCCACAATGCTCAGGCGGCTGCTAGAAAAGATGTGGAGAGAGCATTTGGGATTTTGCAAGCCCAATTTGCTATTGTGAGAGGACCGGCTAGATTTTGGGATCAAAAAATGCTTTGGTACATCATGCACGCTTGTGTGGTCATGCACAACATGATCATCGAGAATGAGCGTGGCCAAGATTTAGGCTACTCACAGTATGAGCTCTTGGGACATCCCGTGCGAGTGCGACGGAGGGCTGAAAGGGTAGCCCGTTTTGTTGCCTCATATCATGCCATTCGGCGTCCCGCAACGCACAATGATCTTCAGAAGGATCTGATTGAAGAATGGTGGGCATGGCATGGACGACAAAGAGCATGATTTCATTGCATTATTTGTATTGTATTGTTCATGAACTATTGGTTGTGTTTATTGCATTATTTGTAGTACTGAACGATAAACTATTTGTTTGAGTTGTAATAACTATTTATTGTTGATTTATTTTGTTTGTTTGATCATTTTCTCCTATTTTTTGAATTGTATATGTGGTTTGTGCTTGCTGCGCGCGCTGCATTTTTGGGCACTTCTGGAGCGGCGCGCGCGCGCTGCATTATAGCGCGGCTGTTGGAGCTGGCGCCTATCCGCGCGCTAAACCAGCCGAAGCGCGCGCGGCAAATGCATTTTTGGGCGCGGCGCGTAGCGCGGCTGTTGGAGATGCTCTAATGCTCTTTCTCATATCCCTCTCTCTCCCTGTACTTGTCGTAGAAGGAGACCTCCATGGCCGCCCTAACCTGAAGCTCCATCACTGCCTCGTTCTTGCCTCGCCTCCGGTCAGATTGGCTCCCTAGGGTCGGATCTGAATGTCCGCTCCATCCCAGTCGTCCCACCGGAGTCCCCTGCCTCGCCAGACTCCGCTGTTGCCTTCCCATCCAGTGCCGCTCGATCCTCTGATTCCTCTGCATTGAGGTCGAATGCACGCGCCGCCCCGCGTTGACCGCTCCTGCGTGGCCAGGCCCAGCCAACACCCCGCCTGCCTCCACCTCCACAGACTGGGCTAAAGCCCATAGTGAGCAGCCCAGCTCGCTATTAGTTTTGGCCCAGCTGCTATTTTTTCCTCGGACGAATTTAGCATTTATCCGCAGAAAAGCGGTTTTACAGAAAAGTCTTCAAGCTTCATGCATATTATAACTCACAAACCATGCATCGGAATTAAACAAATTATATATGAAAATTGCTTAGAATTTTGTGTAAATTAATTTTTTGCAAGTTTCAACCCGGTTAAAAATGTTAAACCTGATGTTTGCTTTAATTTGGTTAAATAACATGCTAAAATGTTTTTTCATAACTAAATAACCGTAGCTTCAAATTTAATAAACTTTATATGTAAATGGGGTAGAAAAATGTGTAGAATAACTTGGTGCACTTTATTTTTCTGTTGAACAACTTTTAAAATATGTTTATAGGCAGAACAATACCAAATTCAAAATATCCACATGAGGGTTTTCCAGAATTGTTGTTTGTCATTCCGGCCTCATTTAAACTTGCCTAGATAGGTAGTTTACATTTACTTCACCTCTTCCCATGTAATTTAACATTTAATGTTGTTGTCTACATAGCCGAGATCAAACTAAATATGTGAATGTTGTGTTCCGTCAATATGCAACTTATTGCATATTGAGCTCCACTTAATTTGTAGTATTGTTTGATGCACTTTGCCATGCCATGCATATTTTAAACTGAACATGCATCACACTTGTTGGTGCATAATATGCCATGTTGTTTACCATGTTGTTTGCTTCTTTCCGGTTTGCTTCTCTCATTAGCTTCGGTTCTGTTCTGGATATGTGAGGATCTATTCGACAACGTTTGTTTGCCTTCCTCATGGACTCGTTATTCTTCCTTGCGGGATCTTAGGCAAGATGACCATTCCTTGATATCAAATCTATCGTTGCTATGCTAGTTGTCTCGCTCTATTGCTTTGTCGCGCTACCTTTCTATTTGATTGTCAGCCCCTACCTTGCCATGAAACCTCTAACTACCTTCCGAGAAACCGTTGTTTGGCTAAGTTAAGCTTTTTCTCAAGCCCCCTCTTATAGTGTTGTTAGTTGCAGGTGAAGATGAAGTTTGCTCCATGTTGGATTAGATATTTGGGGATATCACAATATTTCTATCGAAATTAATGCACCTATATACTTGGCAATGGGTGGAAGGCTTGGCCTTTTGCTCGGTGTTTTGTTCCACTCATGCCACCTTAAGAACCGATAAACTGGTGTTGTGTTCCTTGATTTTGCGTTCCTAACGCGGTTGGGGTTTATGGCCCCCGTTGATAGTTCGCTTTGAATAAAACTCCTCCAGCAACGCCCAACTTTGGTTTTACCATTTGCCTAATAACTAAAATTTTCATAGGGACTAGCTACCCCGAGGATTCTTAATTAACAATTCGGGCCAGTGCTCCTGATGATTGTTGGTCCAAAATGGCAGTAGCCGGGGCCACCAACGGGTGTGCCAGCCGGAAACTTAGCCAATCCGATTGTGGCTTGAGACGAGATACGCGCGGCTCCTATCAGGGTGTCGGCACATCGGAAGGTCTTGTTGGGCTTGTTTTACCAATGTCATAATATCTTGTGCACCGGGATTTCGAGTCTGATCGGGTTGTCCCTAAGATAAGAGGTTTACCTCTGCTGCTCGTGAGAGCTTGTGATGGGCTAAGTTGGGACAACCCTGGTGGGTTATGATCTTTCGAAAGTTGTGCCCGCGGTTATGTGGCGGATTGGAGTTTGTTAATATCCGGTTGTAGATAACTTGACACAAAAACTCAAACATAATACACTATTGTGTGAGTATTCGTGATGGTCTCTTTTCAAGGGGGGTCGGGAAGAGAACACGGCTGGGTTATGGTTGACTCGTAGGTAGACAGGATCATCTAGTGATCATGAATTAGTTCATGACTAATGGATTTCACTTCTCTTCTCGCTCTGAAGTTACGTAAGCTAGCCACCTCATCGTCTCTTAGTACTTGCAACATCCCACTTATACACTTTCTCCTTAACCAAAGGCTTTGATAGTTTTGATACCCGGGAATGGGATTGCTGAGTCCTCGTGACTCACGGTTTACTACAAACACATGTGTAGGTACAAACGAGTATGATGCAGGTGATGATCAAAAACTCAAGTTGGAGTTCGACGAAGAGCATGGGCGTATGTACGTGACGTTCCCCGACGATTAGTAGTGGTTCCTACTAGGGCCGATCGGCATAGTGGGTGGTTATCTTCTTTTCTTTTGGATTCGCCCGTAGTTGGACTTGTGTGTACTCTGGATGAATGTATGACTTATTTTATGCATTGTGTGAAGTGGTGATTGTAAGCCGACTATCTATTTTTACCTTCTTATTGTACATGGGAATGTGTGAAGATGACCATCTTGCGATCATACCAAAATGCGGTTATGCCTCTAAGTCGTGCCTCGACACGTAGGAGATATAGCTGCATCTTGGGCGTTACAAGTTGGTAATCAGAGCCTTCCCTGGCCTAGGAGTCCTTGCTTGATCGAACCACTGCCGATGTTGAGTCTAGAAACAAAAACGGTTTTGAGTCTTAGGAATATATATATCGAAGAGTAGGAATTCTTTTACTCCTTATCCCCTTCGTTGCTCTTGTGAGGACTCCTTACGTAGAAGTTTTGACTCCCTGTCCTCTTTTCACTAAATTTATTTTTTTAGCATCACGCATGTATTGTTGGGATCATTTCGGTATCTTTGTGACGAGAATTATGTCTTGGTGCCTCCCGTCTGTTTAGGCTTAGTCCCGGGGAGTTGAGCTCTGAGGTCTTGTCGTCGCATTGTGTATCGTTATAGTTCGGGAATACCAGGTGGCCGACATCGAAAACTCTTCTATGCATGTCTGGTGGTGAGATAACCCCGACGTCACCTAGTACTGGGGGGATAGTTCGGGAGTATTACCACAGCTAGTATAGCAGATGCTTTTCGAAGGTCTGAGGTACACGGTTTCGAAAGGTGCATGGTTATGTGTTGACGAATGGATACAGCTAGATGTAGGGATTGTTAGTTGGGTGAGATATGTTTCTTCCCCTGTATCCCCAACACCAGATTGCATAACCAGAATGTTTCGGGAATTAGTAGGTCGGAATTCAAGTAGCACTAGGTAATCTTCCAACGAATACATGATATGAGGTTGGGGTTCAACGTCTAGTGATTCGCTTGTCACGGTCGATTTTACACTCGTCACATTGCGTCCTAAAGAATCCTTGGCTATGCTGATTCGGGTATGTAATGTCCTTTGTAACATCGTGCCCGGGGGGGACCTCATCACGAAAACTTTGGACGGAATCTCTATCATATGTTTGTTCTGGCTTCTTTCGCTTGCCAAATCCTTTGTTTTGTTTTGATTGTGGTATTCGAGTTGCTTCGATGTCAAGTGTTGATTCCATACCTTTCCTAAGCGATGTTCTCATATTTCTATGGGAGTGCTAATCCTTCTTGATCATCGAGATTATTATGTTAAGTTCTTTTCAACCGGCGTGCTTCTCTTCAAGTTAACCCGATCCTTCCAATATGTGCAAGACCAATTCTTGGTTTTTGTCAATGGTGTCTGGTTCATTCATCCCAAGTTGTTTTTGTTCTTCCCCACCCTCCCACCCTTTTTTTATTTATGGAGCCAGAAATCTCAAGTCAAGTATCCATTTTATTCATGTGAAGTCTCTTCATCAATTTTTCTTTAATGTTTCATCCGCTGATTCACATGAATATGCTCAGGAGGTACAAGTTTATCATTCTCCGTTCTTGTTTCTTCTCCAGTGGACTAGATCCAAGCTTTGGTGTTAATCATATCTCTTCCTCTTGTTTCACATGTTTTCCCATGTTGGAATTTCTTATCCTAAGTCTATATTCACCTCCCTCTATTTCTTCTCTAGAGCCTCAATATATCTCAGAAGATTCGTGTTTCCATTCTTAATTTGTTCAAGCTATTTTGAGGTTGTTATCTCATTCAAGCCATTTAATTCAACCGGTGCAATCTCCCTTTCAAGTAATCATTTCAATGGTGTTTCTCTTGAATGGGAACCCACAGGTCTTTTCCCAAGATCTTACCCGACTCTTCTAATTTTTTTGGAGTTAT
The DNA here is from genome assembly GCA_902687465.1 of Secale cereale. Classification (NCBI taxonomy): domain Eukaryota; kingdom Viridiplantae; phylum Streptophyta; class Magnoliopsida; order Poales; family Poaceae; genus Secale; species Secale cereale. The sequence continues at coordinate 388,777,448 of LR738709.1, forward strand.
TCTCAAATTCTTTTCAAAGTGTGACGTAAGAATGGATTCCATCAGTCATATGCTTTCTCTAAAATCGCTTCCAAATTCTTTTCATCATCGGTTCAATCTTATATCCTTCATTCTTCGGGAGTATCACAAAATTCTTCATGGTGGTTCTCGTCGTCTTTCTAAGCATTTCAAGACCGGACAAGAGTTTCTCTTGAATATTGGTCCGTTCTCTTGAAGATTCATGGTTCTAGCTTCATGGCATCCTCATAATTGTTTTTGATTGTGGAAATTGTTTGCATGCCCCTCTAGAGCAATTCATGAGGTCTTTTTATTTCTCGATCCTCCGAAGGCCATCATTTCAAAAGATTTATTCATTCTCAGTTTTCAACTTCATCCTCCAACTATTCTTAATTGATGTCTCTTCGTTCGTCTCCAAATCATTCCGGTGCATCATTAAAGTATTCATCAGTCAGCTTGTGATCTCGTCGTTCTCTTGTATTTAAATTCCCTCTAGTATCTTCATAGTTTTCTAATTCTTCCCGACGATTCCTTCTCTTTTCTCCATTCGTTTCAATTCTTATGGTGGTTCGTTCAACATTCATTTTCCTTTGTCATCATATCAATTCATTCGTTCTTTCTGAAATCCTACCGATGATTCGTTGAATACTTTCTCAAGATTGTGCGAGATCTCTATTTAAATCTTTGCAACGCGAATAAGTAGTATGTCGAATCCATTGGTGGTCATCAATTTATATTGGTGAAGGATACGAATAACATAATTCATAATCTTATTTCATCCAAGTAATTAATCCCTTCCTTCGGAGTTTGTTCAGGAGGAATAAATTCTTGGTTTCATGTTGTTCGTCTTGTCTCCTTGTGTTCTATGCTCTCTCTATTATCTCGTCGTGAAGATCCATTTAATCATTGCAAGGCTTCAATCTTATTCTTTTCATCCTTCACTTCTCATCCTTTTGTTACCGGAGTTCTTCATGGTGGTTCGTTAAGATTTCTTTCATTCTCGAAGTGTTCATCAAGATTCTGGTGGAGGAGCTCAAGTATTCTTCTTCTTGCATTTCGAAGTGCAACTCTTGCTTCCTTATCTTTGGAGGTGGTGTTATGTCATTCTTGACAATTTCTTTCATGTTTCATGATTCACAAGTTATCAAGAATGAGATATTTAAACCCATTATTTTTCTTTGTTCAGGAGATTCTTTCAACCCCTAATTTTATTTGTTGGAGTTAATCTTGGGTTGTATCTCACCCAAAAGTTTTCCCTAAGGATTGTTTCTAATTATGATGCTTATAAATGACCCAAGTTATCTATTTATCCTCTCGGTGAAAGAAATTTTTTGTCTCCTTGTTGATCTCAATCCAATCAAATGTTTTTCATTAGTGGTCGGTTTTCACCTCACAATTTTGAGATTTTTTCATAAGTCCACGAGGAGTATATCATTTGATTGTTGACTCTTCAACAACTCCGCTCAACCCTTCTTCGTAAGGATATTTTCAAATTCATTTCCAGTAGAAGATGTTGTTCTTATTCGTTCTTTTCACTCCATTATTGGTTTCAGAGGCTTTGTGATATTGCTCTCTTCGAATCATCACCTTGTCATATCAAGATCATGTTCTTTTCCTTTCTGGTCCAGTTAACAGGAGTGTCATGTCCTCCATCAAAGTTCTCTCATCTTATCAAGTTTTTCCTCTCTTTTCAACCGGAGTGCTGTCTGAAATCTTTCTTACCCCTTGTGCAATTCTTTCAATTGTTCCAGAGGCAGTGAGTTGTTGATTTCATCAAGTATCATCCGATCTTCTCTAGTTCATGTTAATTCCTTCCATTTTCGGCGTGATGTCTGACTTATTTCATTCTTATTCCTTCTTTATCTTGTTTTAACCGGAGTGGTTTCAATATCTATCTTCTCACCTAAGCTCTTCATTCTCGTTGTATTCCTTGTTCCTCTTGTCCAACAGAGTGTTTGTAATCTCGTTCATCCCCATTGAATTCTTTCTTTCAATTGTTCAACCTCTCAAGGTTCATGGTTTCACTCGTTTGTCAAAAAGCAACTTGGTTTTACCTCTTCCTTTTCCTCTTCTATCCGATGACATTCCTAGGATCTCATGTCGACATCCTCTGTTAGTGTGGGAGAGTTGTGACGCCCCGAGACCAATACTCTAGAAGACTTCCAGCTATTCTGAGTTTCGTCGTGTGTTTTATTTGTTTGTTGCATTCATCATGTCATCATTTGCATTGCATCGGTAGTTTGCATCCGCATGTTTTCTTAAAACTCGTAGCCGTTTGTCGTTGCCGCTTCACTCCTTTTCTCTGTTGACCTGTTGTCAAACCGCTTGGCTTTGTTAACCTTCTCGTAGACCAACCGGATCGCTCTCTTCTCTCTTTTACCAAGGCTGTCGATACCCCCCCACTGTCTTTGTTTTCCCCTCTTCGCATAGTGCACAAACCCCTCGCGCGCGTCCGAAAGTTGTCCCGGACCCAAACCGGTTGTCATTACCAATGGGTCCCGATCATCCCCAAACATCCCTAAAACATCTCCGTTTTCTTATTTGGACTCCGTAGCATATTTATTCTTGACCACCGGATTTCAATCGGATGATCCAAACTTCCCTCTTTCTCTTATATATATGGTCCAACCATAGACCAATACCTAAAACCTAGGAGGTTTGTCCCGACCCCGTTGCCACTGTTCTCTCGGGATCCTCCCAGATCCGATCCAGCCAGCCACCCGCAGTCATCTCCCTCCTTGATTTCATCCTCGGCCAATCACCCACCACCAGCGCAGGCCAGCCTCCTCCGCACCACCAGATCGAAGCCTCGTTCTCCCCACCACCTCGTCCCACGCGCCTCAAGCCGTCGTCGTCCTTCATCCTCTCGCAAGACCTTTCCGGCCAAGACGTCTGCGACCTCGCCGGAGCACACCGCCGCTGGCGACCAAGACCATCACCCAGGTCGTCCCTCTCCTTCCTCATGCGCATCTTCCCTTCCCCGATGCTCTTTATCATATCCCTCTCCCTCCCTGTACTTGTCGTAGAAGGAGACCGCCATGGCCGCCCGAACCTGAAGCTCCGTCACTGCCTCGTTCCTGCCTCACCTCCGGTCAGATTGGCTCCCTAGGGCCGGATCCGCACATTCGCTCCATCCCCGTTATCCCGCAGGAGTCCCCTACCTTGTCGGACCCTGCTGTTGCCTTCCCGTCCAGTGCCACTCAATCCTCTGCTTCCTTTACATTGAGGCCGAATGCCCGCTGTCGGTGTCAAAATCGGCAGATCTCGGGTAGGGAGTCCCAAGCTGTGTGTCTTAGGATTGATGGTAACATGAACACAGGAGTTTATCCAGCTTCTGGCTCTCTCGAAGAGATAATACCCTACATGCTGCTTGATTGACTTTAATGAGTATAGGGGTTACAAGAGTTGATCTACCTCGAGATCATATGTTGTGGTCTAAACCTGAGGGTATGATGAATAATGTCATGATGATCTATCGACTAGCCTGGCATCGGCTTATATAATGTACAGGAGGCCCAGGATAACAAGAGTCCTAGTCGAATACGCTGGTGGAGAAGAGTCCTTGTATTGATCACCAAGTCTTGTGGAGTCTTCCTCGTCTATACTTCGGCTGTCCGAACTGGCCCATGGGTAAATGGCCATGGGGGTCCTCGGCCCAATCCAACTGATCGGGAGACGACATGGTGAGTACCCCCTAGTCCTGGACACCGTCAGTAGCCCCCTGAACCGGTGTTCAAGTTGGGGACGCTCTTCGATTCTTCCGAACTATTCTTCATCTTCAGTCATCGGTCTTGAAAACTGGTTCAACAAATCTTCTCATCTTTGATCTTGAGGATCGCCAAAGTGAATCCGAAGAGTTTACACATCGGGTATCCGAGGAGCCCCTTTAATTTCTCGGCCTTTATCAATGCCTTCTTACTTTTCACGCCACACATCGGGTTTGAAGTTGTTCCAGTGCGGCGGTGTCCTCTTGCATCCGAGCTCCAATGCCGGACTGCATTCGAGGTATCCTTTGCAACCGAGCACCAACGCCGAACTGTATCCGAGCTCCAACGCCAGACTACGTCCAAGCCCCAACGACGGACTGTATCCGAGCTCCAACGCCGGACTATGTACAAGCTCCAACGCCGGACTGTATCCGAGGTGTCATAGATCACCTTGGTTCAAAAAAGTTGAAGGAGTTTAGCCAAGCTAAATGCCGGAAATGCCCTCTATGGAGCCAGTCACTAGTTCTTGAGCTTTATATCGGACTGCTTCCGAGGTGGTGCAATTAATTTTTCTGTCGAGATATATAACCAGTATATGTCCAGTAGCCCTCAAGGTGTGTATCGGTCTAAAACCCGAGACGCACCTGAAGGAAAACATAAAACTGCTGATCCTAGTAGCCCCTAAGACTCAGGTTGATTTGCAAAATCAGCCCGAGGATCAACTCCTAGCTCAGCAGCATACGTAAGAATAGAAACGCAGTGTAATACATTAGGAATAATGATCGGCGGACAGGCCCCTGAGAGAGGGTTGTGAGAAGTCACCGTGATGTATTAGCTTGATGTCGCATAAGTCCCTGGTGGTACTTCTTGTTGCCCGAGGACGCGCTTGCCCATAGTTCGGTCATGCCAAACACCGAGCACTTTGAATACTCTGCATTGAATAAGCAATGGAGTAGCCCCCGAGACATTGGTCGGGTGGCAACACCAGATCAGGGGATGATGTACCCCTTTAATATTTGCAAATGATAAGCATGAAGCCCAGTAGCCCTCGAACCTTAATGTGGGCACGGGTGGCCGAATTAAGGGTCGATATCCAGAGTAAAATCACAAAGTATGTGTAATGATTCTATGTATCCAAGTACTCTACATCATTAATGCTCGTATCCGCATTGTACAAAACTTTGTTGACCGACCATCGGCTTCAACCTCCTTGGCCAGCAGCCGAGGAGTATTTGTCCTACTTTATAAAGCCTTTATGAGGGCAAAGATGTACGACAAACAAGGCAATCCGGCCATACGGTTTTATAAACAAAGGTACACGGAGAGATATGTTATATTACTTTTTAACGTAAGATACATCTTCCAAAGAAAATAGTCCCGCTATCGGTTCATTTCTTTGGTTCGTCATGCTTGTCATGATCATGAAACCTCACCTCCGATCAATGTGGGGGAAATATTGAGGATTTAGTTCGGGGAAAGTTCCCGAACTCTATGGTATTAATGAACCAAAATTTTCACTTTCGTCGTTGCCGACCAATATGATCCTTTAAGATTGCTAGCTTTCGGCTTCACCCAGTCTGAGGTACTAACTCTTATGACCCTGTAGTAACAATTACAGAGGTGCTCCCTTTACCACCTAGCCGAACAATCGGGTAAGCACAGGAGCCAGGCAACCCAGCTTGGCCAAAATCTTAAGTCAAATTGATGCATATTCATGGCTTTATAATGATGATTGCGGAAGGCGGCCCTCATATATTAAATACAAACATCGATGATATGTTTATTTTGACTCCGCTGCGCCCGTTTATCAGTTGAAAGTGGCCCATCGCCGGCTTCCGCCCCCTTGTAGATGCTACGCAGTGTGTTTTCGCAATAACAAAACAACCCTTAGTCGACCTCTCGGTGCCCGAAGGCGGTTGTGTTAGCGGAAATGAGGCAATCAGATATGCGGGCTTTATAACTTTCACTTAGTCATAGGAGCTTAAAGTTGGGAGGTCAGCTACTAGCCCCTAGTTAGTGTTCGGCGACAGCCGAGGTCAAGCCGTAAACACTTCGGCCAATGTTATGAATGGCCCATCATTTAACACAATCATCGGATCGCTGACCAGTTTACGCTTATTGTGATAGTCAGTTTTCAGATTTCTCCACTGAGGTGCTTAACCATGCGAGTTGGAAGCACAATCACAGTGGTTCTCCCTTTGCACACCTAGCCGAACAAAGCGGAACATAGGAGGCAAGCGCAAGAGCTATTGACCGAAGACACAATTCGAAACCGATGCATATATAGCAAGGCCCGAGAATATTTTTGCCGAATCTCGAAAGGTGTCTGGCGTTGCACTGCGAGACTAATGCTGGAAACACACAAATAGTTTAAAAGTGCCATAGGCTTGGAAAACCAAACAAACTTCAGTAAAAACTTCACGCCCGAACTAGATCAAGTGTTCGGTGCCATTCCGAAAATTGGTCTTAGAAAAAAAATTGCTTCTGTCGTGCTTTAACATGACACATCCTATCTCAAGACTTCAAGTGGGTCAGCCTATGGCTTCAACCTCCTATCCCGAAGGCGGAGTACTTCTCGCTAGGCCAGTTTAGCAAACTAAACTCTAGCGGCTTTGAGGGAGAAATTAGGCTCCCCTGCTAGTGACCACACACTCGTGTAGAAAAAAGGAGTGATAAAAACTTTGCAACGACTAAGAAGAAGAACACTTATTATAAAACAACTCATATAAATTTAAGAGCCCCCATGTGACTTGGGTAAAAAAGATTATGTACAATGATTATATGTACCGAAGTACTTATATCATATATGTGTTCACCCGAACTTTAAACGCGTCTTTACTGACCGTCGGCTTCTCCCTCTTCGGTCAAGGGCCGAAAAGTGTTATGTACTCCACCTATTGAGAATGTCGACGGTGTTTCCGATAACCAGGCAATCAGGCCATAAGGCTGTAACAGACAAAGCGCGCTCAGGGAACTTATGCTATATTACTGACGAAGTGTAAGAAGCATCTTTGAAGAAAATAGTACCCCCACCGATACCTTTCTTTGGTTGCTCATTGTTACTATGAGACTTGTGCAATAGATTTTTTGTACTCATGAGTTCCGTTGTGTGCCGACCATGATTGAAAACAATAAGAGTGCTAGCTTTCGGCTTCACCCAGTCTGAGGTCCGAGCTCGGATGACCCGATCGTGACAATCATAGAGGTGCTCCCTTGACTCCCTAGCCGAACAATCGGGAACGTAGGGGTAAACACAGGAGCAAGGAAACCCAGCTTGTGGAACACTTAAGTCAACATGGTGCATATTGTGGCATAATACAGGAACAAGGAACGAAGCCATACAAGTGTAAACATATAGAGGAAAGGCTTCGTAATGGAAGCCCCCAAGTAAACGGGGTATTTGAATTTATGTGTCAGAAACAAAGTTTTGACGAGGACGTTTTTCACAAACAACTTTTTGCCAAAAAAGTATAATGCTTGGTCGAACCGAACACAAGTTAAAAATTTAAGACTTTCAGCATGAAAGCAACTTAGCTGGTTAATGAGTTCGGCATTGATGATGAGGTCCGAGCTTGGTGCGGGACAAGGTTCCATTCCCCCAAGCCGGTCCGGAGGTGGTGGAGCGAAGAGCTCGGCACTCTGAAGTGGTGACATAGCACAGCCAATGCAGGCCGACAGAGTGACGCCGAAGTCCCCGGCGTGGGTTAATGAAGTGATGACGAAGCCCCCAGTCCAGCCGAGGTGACGTGGTATGTCAGTACGCCGAGGTGACAATACTGTCCGACCCGGATCATTTACCTGTGCACAAAAAATAGTGCAAACTGTAGATAATAGTAATAAAAGAATGTTACATAATTAATAATTTATGTGAAGTGAGTAATAAAAGAAATATGGCATGTGTGCCGAACACTCGATGAGGTAGAGCTCCCTCAGCGATGCCGAAGTCCCCAGGCAACCGAACATGTCGGTATGGCAATTCGACCAACAAGGTGATCACGCAAGCCGATTTACGCCAATTGGGACGACGACGTCGGCTTGCCGAAGTGATCGCGTGACGCAATCGAAGTCGATTACCTACACATGTAAAATAGTGCAGGCCAACAATAATGATATAAAAATCCTCGCGTAATTAATTTATGCAAAGTAATTTATTTAAAGATATGTGGCCTGGTGTTGAAGTCAATGTCGACGCAGGGCGTCGGCGTGATCCGGTAAACGCGTGGCAAAGCCTGAATTCACAGGTCGGTACGAGTTACGGATGCGGCGTCCGCCGAACTGTGTACGGAAACTAACTGAACCACCACTCAACCGTCGTTAATGCGTCCACCATTTGATTGACCTAGGTACAGATGATGGAACAAACCAGATTAATAATTCCTCGAGAAAAATAAATCCGAACAAGAAAAATTACTAGGATTAATAGCACCTGGTTTATTTGTTGTAGCAATCCGAAGAAAGGTGACTCCCAAAATTGGGACTCAATCTGCACACCCATTTCCTGATGGGTGATGAAGCGAAAGCATGGCAATGCTGGCAAAGGTTGGCTCGCGAGGCAAAGCCCCCGACCCAACTAACGTAACGAAGCCGGTCGGCTGGTGACGCCGAAGTCGCCGGGGTAGGTTGATGAAGAGATGGCAAAGCCCCCGGTCCAGCCGAGGTGTCGAAGCATCGATGTCAGCCGATGAGTCGAAGTAGGTCGGTGTGATGGACATCGGCTTGAAGAAGCAACAATGCGGCCATACCGGTGCAGGTCGTAACTCGTGACTTGGTCAATGCCGGCTTGATGAAGTGACCGTGCAGCGATGCCGGTGTTCCCGCTCCGTGTAATCCGTGGGGTAGTGATGTTGGTGACGATTTATCCTTCGTGATGCCGAACTCTTGTTTGCCGAGATGATAATCCGGAGAAGTTGAGGTTGGCTCAACAAAGCGACGACATGTCTAGCGCAGGTCGGCCGCCGTGGAGCAACGTTGACGGGCTGGTTTGACACCGGCGCGAGGGTGAAGATCATATTGGAAAAGACATTAAAATTAGTGAGATATGTTTGGAAACAAAACACAATACTCCATGCAAAACTTCCTTCAAAAAGGATGTCCGAAATCCCGTTCATAAAAAAGATGAACTCGGGTCGGATTCGTTCTCGCGCAGAAAACATATCTGAAAAGTGATGCACAAATCGGAAGGTTCCCCGAGTTTGGACGGTCGGATTGAGCTGAAATTTTGAGGGAAGGTAGATATAGGAATTCCGCAGCCGATCAAGGTTTGGATCTTCCAAAGGACGTCCGAGCTAGATGTTGTACACCACACCCCAAACTCGTCCAGATTCGACAAGGCTCCGGTATATCGGAGATTGACAGAGATTGCTCCATCAGAACGCGACGGAATTTCACAGGGTTGTTGTAGACTCAGTTCCGCACAATTCCATCGAAGGAATCGTCAAAGCGATACTCGAGGAGGTGGTGGCGGGAGATACAAGTTTGCTGTCCGAAAAAGAACAGCACGGTCGCCCGAGGGCAATGTTGACATTGAGCCCCCGAGCTCAATGGATGATTATTTCATGATCATGATAGAGATCGGAGCTGGTGTTGATGAAGGCCCTCGTCCGAACTTGATGATCGGAGACAGGGCACATTCCTCGGTCAAGCCAAGGCAACCGGTCGAGCTGGCAAAGAAGATGTCGACGTCGTAGTTCATCTGCAGTCCAGCCATTGATCCTTTTTCGATCACACAGCGGAATTCTCAATGCAAGCACCATTGTCGGTATGAAAACAGGTAGATCTCGGGTAGGGGGTCCCAAGCTGTGTGTCTTAGGATCTATGGTAACATGAACACGGGATTTTACCCAGCTTCGGGCTCTCTCGAAGAGATAATACCCTACATGCTGCTTGATTGACTTTAATGAGTATAGGGTTTACCAGAGTTGATCTACCTCGAGAACATATGTTGTGGTCTAATCCTAAGGGTATGATGAATAATGTCATGATGATCTATCGACTAGCCTGGCCTCGACTTATATAATGTACCGAAGGCCTAGGATAACAAGAGTCCTAGTCGAATATGCCGGTGGAGAGGAGTCCTTGTCTTGATCACCAAGTCTTGTGGAGTCTTCCTCGTGTATACTTCGGCTTTCCGAACTGGCCCATGGGTAAACAACCATGGGGGTTTTCGGCCCAATCCAACTGATCGGGAGACGACGTGGTGAGTACCCCCTAGTCCAGGACACCGTCACCCGCGCCACCCCGCGTTGACCGCTCCTATGTGGCCAGGCCCAACCATCGCCCCGCCTACCTCTACCTCCACACACTGGGATAATTCCCATGGTGAGCAGCCCAGCACGCTATTAGTTTTGGCCCAACTGCTATTTTTTCCTCGAACGGATTTAGCATTTATCCGCAGAAAAGCAGCTTTACAGAAAAGTCATCAAGCTTCATGCATATTATAACTCACAAACCATGCATCCTAATTAAACAAATTATATATAAAAACTGCTTGGAATTTTGTGTAGATTAATATTTTGCAAGTTTCAACCCTGTGAAAAATGTTAAACCTGCTGTTTGCTCTAATTTGGTTAAATAACATGCTAAAATGTTTTTCCATAACTAAATAACCGTAGCTTCAAATTTAATAAACATTATATGTAAATGGGGTAGAAACTGTGTAGAATAACTTGGTGCACTTTATTTTGCTATTTAACAACATTAAAATATGTTTATAGGCAGAACAGAACCAAATTCAAAATATGCACATGAGGGTTTTTCGAAATTGTTGTTTGTCATTCCGGCCTCATTTAAACTTGCCTAGATAGGTAATTTACATTTACTTCACCTCTTGCCATGTTAATTAACATTTAATGTTGTTGTCTCCATAGCTGAGATCAAACTAAATATGTGAATGTGGTGTTTCGTCAGTATGCAACTTGTTGCATATTGAGCTCCACTTAATTTGTAGTATTGTTTGATGCACTTTGCCATGCCATGCATATTTTAAACCGAATATACATCATACTTGTTTGTGCATCATATGCCATGTTTATGTTTGTGTTTACCATGTTGTTTTCTTCTTTCTGGTTTGCTTCTCTCGTTAGCTTCGGTTCCGTTCCGTAGTTGTGAGGATCCGTTCGACTACGTCTGTTTGCCTTCTTCATGGACTTGTTCTTCTTCCTTGCGGGATCTCAGGCAAGATGACCATTCCTTGATATCACCTCTATCATTGCTATGCTAGTTGTCTCCTCTATTGATTTGTTACGCTACCTATCTATTTGCTTGTCAACCCCTACCTTGCCATGAAACCTCTAACTACCTTCCGAGCAAACCGTTGTTTGGCTAAGTTAAGTTTTTTCTCAAGCCCCCTCTTATAGCATTCTTAGTTGCAGGTGAAGATGAAGTTTGCTCCATGTTGGATTGGATATTCGGGAATATCACAATATCCCTATCTAAATTAATGCACCTATATACTTGGCAATGGGTGGAAGGCTTGCCCTTTTGCTCGGTGTTTTGTTCCACTCATGCTGCCTTAGGAACCGATAAACCGGTGTTATGTTCCTTGACTTTGCATTCCTAACGAGTTTGGGGTTAATGGGCCCCCCTTGATAGTTCAATTTGAATAAAACTACTCCAGCAAGGCCCAACTTTGGTTTTACCATTTGCCTAATAACTAAAATTTCCATAGGGACTAGCTACCCCGAGGATTCTTAATTAACAACCAGGGCCAGTGCTCCTCGTGAGTGTTGGTCCAAAATGGCAGTAGCCGGGGCCACCAACGGGTGTGCCAGCCAAAAACTTAGCCAATCCAATCATGGCCTGAGACGAGATACGCGCGGATCCTATCGGGGTGTAAGCACATCGGGAGGTCTTGCTGGACTTGTTTTACCATTATCGAAATAACTTGTGCACCGGGATTCAGAGTCTGATCGGGTTGTTCCTAAGATAAGAGGTTTTACCTCTACTGATCGTGAGAGCTTGTTATGGGCTAAGTTGGGACACGCCTGCAGGGTTATGATCTTTCGAAAGCCATGTTCGCGGTTATGTGGCGGATTGGATTTTGTTAATTTCCGATTGTAGATAACTTGACACAAAAACTCAAACATAATACACTACCATGTGAGTAGTCGTGATGGTCTCTTTTTGAGGGGGTTCGGGAAGAGAACATGATTGGGTTATGGATGACTCATAGGTAGACAGGATCATCTAGTGATCATGAATTAGTTCACGACCGATGGCTTTCACTTCTCTTCTCTCTATACGTAAGCTAGCCACCTCATCTTCGCTTAGTACTTGCAACACCCGACTTATACACTTTCTCCTTACCCAAAGGCTTTTATAGTTTTGATACCCGAGAATGGGGTTGATGAGTCCTCGTGACTCATGGTTTACTACAAACACAGGTGCAGGTACAACCAAGTACGATGCAGGTGATGATCAGGAACTCAAGTGGGAGTTCGATGAAGAGCGTGGGCGTATGTACGTGACGTTCCCCGACGATCAGTAGTGGTTCCTACTAGGGCCGATCGGTCATATTGGGTGGTTATCTTCTTTTCTTTTGGATTCGTCCATAGTCGTACTTGTGTGTACTCTGGATGAATGTATGACTTATTTTATGCATTGTGTGAAGTGGCGATTGTAAGCCGACTATCTATTTTTACCTTGTTCTTGTGCATGGGAATGTGTGAAGATGACCATCTTGCGATCATACCAAAATGCGGTTATGCCTCTAAGTTGTGCCTCGACACGTAGGAGATATAGCCGCATCTTGGGCGTTACAGTGGTGTCACGTGAATGTTGACTACATGACACTTCACCATATTTGGGCCTAAGGGAATGCATTGTGGAGTAGTTATTAGATGATGGGTTGCTAGAGTGACAGAAGCTTAAACCCTAGTTTATGCGCTACTTCGTAAGGGATCGATTTGGACCCAGATGTTTAATGATATGGTTAGATTTTATCTTAATACTTTTCTCTTAGTTACGGATGCTTGTGAGGGGGTTAATCATAAGTAGGAGGTTTGTTCAAGTAAGAACACCACCTAAGCACCGGTCCACCCACATATCAAATTATCGAAGTAACAAACACAAATCAAACCAACATGGTGAAAGTGACTAGATGAAATTCCCGTGTACCCTCAAGAACACTTTGCTTATGATAAGAAACCGTTTGGCCTGTCCTTGGCCACAAAAGGATTGGGCTACCTTGTTGTATACTATTTACCGTTACTGTTACTTGCTCATTACAAATTATCTTGTTCCCGACAATTTTAGTGCTTGCAGACATTACCTTGCTGAAAACCACTTGTCATTTCCTTCTGCTTCTCGTTAGGTTCGACACTCTTACTTATCGAAAGGACTACGATTGACCCCCTATACTTGTGGGCCATCAGAAGGCACCCCCTAGGTGCCTTGGGTAGGGAGGAGGCCTCCCTAGTGAAAGAACATGTGGTGCCTCCATGTTTGGCTTTGGTAATTGATGACATTCTCAATGGACTAATGGTTGCCTTGAGTTATATTTTAAGGGGTTGTCCATAGGATTTTCTTGAAGTTCATTATTGGTTTCAAGGAGATTATCTATTGACCAAGGTGCTATTCAAGGAATTATATAACTATTGGTCATGATAAATGGTAGATCAAGACGAAGTCACGAGTTAATCTAGTTAATCAACACACATAACGTACAACATGTATCGTGGGGGGTCAAATGATCCCATGGTATGGTAAGATCTGTCCATTGCGCTTTGTGTACTAACCCATGGTCTACGTGAGAGTTCTTTGTGGGGTTAGGTATGTTTCCATGGGCTTGCGTCAAGAGGAAGATCTCATACAACCCATGGAGGATGACATCAAGTGGTGATCGTCATCAATATTGCGGTGTGCAAGTTCAAGTGGAGCATCACGAAGAGATCATGCTTGAAAGTTGACATCCATTGTGGTGACAATGGACTTGTGAAGATGTGTCGAACACTGGCTCACCCGTAGTGGATTATGGGGGAGCAATCTACTTGTGTTCATCAAGCCAACGCAATCGAGAAAGGTGGTCCATCTTGAGGAGGACAAGATCGTCTTCATCTAGCTCAAGTGGATTATGCGCAAGGCAAAGGTTTGCCCTTGATAGGTTTTATATTTTACCGGTCTCATGGTGTTAGTCGGGATACCGGGTTATAGGATCGATTGCCATACTATAAAGGGGAGATCTCAAGTAAGTAGCTTGATCGTATCATTCGTAGAGAGCTCAAACCACTGCATCCTCGCATCATCTTTCTTGGTTCTTGCTTTGTGTTTCTCTTTGTGAGTTTTAAAGCTGTAATGCCCAGGATGGGACTATACCTCCTACGTGTCGAGGCACGACTTAAAGGTATAAGCCCATTCTGGAATGATCTCAAGTTCGGTATCTTTGCACGACTCATGTAAAAATAGGGATGAAATTGCAAAAGGATAGTTGGCTTACACTCGCCACGTCACACAATTCATTACATAAGCAAAACATCATCCAAATAACATCACAACCCGACTACGAGTGAAGATCCAAATGAAAGATACCAAAATACATAAAGCCACTTGTCCAAATCGCCCCTAGTAGAAACCACTACTGATCATCGGGATAGTGCACATAGTATCGACTATGTTCTTCATTGTACTCCCAGTACAGCTCTGTGCTGTGACCTGAGTACCTGCATCTGGTGTGGTGTAGAATCTGTGAGCCACGTAGGACTCAGCAATCCCGTTCCCGGGTAGCAAAACTATCTAAGCCTTGGGTGTGAAACAAGGCTGAAGAAAGATAAAAGGTTGCAGCTGCACTAGCACTAGCTTACGTGTTAAGAGCGAGAAGAGAAGTGCCACGAGCGATAAAGTGATCACTAAGTGATCCTATCTAAGCACGTAAAACATAACCCCACCGTGTTCACTTCCCGAACCCCTTTCAGAAAATGACCGTCACGGTTACTCACGCTGGTAGTGTGTTCTGAACATGGTGTCAAGTTTTCTACAACCGGATATTAACAAATTCCCATCTGCCACATAACCGCGGACACGGCTTTAGAACGTTCAAAACCCTGCAGGGGTGTTCCAACTTGGCCCATTACAAGCCCACGATCCGCAGAGTCGCAACTCCAAGGTGGGAAGGCCCGAGTATTCTCGGAATCCCGTGCTCAAGATATACCGACATAGGTAAAACTAATCCAGCAAATCCTCCCGGCGTGCCGACACCCTGACAGTAGCCGCGCGTATCTAGTCTCAGGCCACGACCGGATGGGTGATGCTACAGGTTATACCAGATACCTCGGGTTTCCCCAAGGCGGCCCTGCAGGACCCCCAGTTTGGACCAACACTCATGTGGAGCACTGGCCTGGGGTTGTTAATTAAGAAAGGGTATAGCTAGTCCCTATGCAAGTTTTAGTTATTAGGCAAATGGAGTACCAATGTCGGGACTTGCTGGAAAAGGTTTAGCGCTAAGCGGGTTATCGAGGGGGTCCCATAACCCCAACCGTGTTAGGAACGCATAATCAAGGAACATAACACCGGTTTATACGGTTCCTAGGGCGGCATGAGTGGAACAAAACACCAAGCAAGAGGCTTAGACTTCCACCCATTACCAATAAATAGATGATTCAGTTTAAGAGTTTATATAGTGTGATATCCCAACAATAAATTCAACATGAAGCAAGAATCTTCAATTCTTCTCCTGCAACTAGCAATGCTATAAGAGGGGCTGAGCGAAGCTTACGTAGACAAACAATGGTTTGCTAGGTTGGGTGGTTAGACAGATTCATGGTTACAATAGGAGGCTGACAGACAAACATGGGCATCGAGGCAATAAGCTAAAGAGCGAGACTTCTAGCAATAGGCAAAGATAGTAATGATATCTGGGTCAGGTCATCTTGCCTGTCGAGTCATCGATGGGATCGTAAGACGGCTCCTCATTCTCAACCTCGGTAGTAACCTCGTTCTCGTACTCGGTCTCGGCTTCTGGCTCTACTCAACACAAGAACACACGTGGCACGAAATCAAACAAGGTGCAATGCACAATCTACATGATGCACGTATGATGCACTTAGGATGCACTGCAGATGCACTAAGGATGCATTACATGACGACATAGGAAGCACACCAGAACAACACAAGAACAAGACAATATGCTCAAGCAAGTAGGATGCAAGACAGATCTATATAGGATGCAAAGCATGGCAAGGTAGGAAGCACAGAGAAACAACACAAGAAACAACAGGTTTAAAAGAGGCCGGAAACTACTTAAGACAAATCCGGTAAGTCCTCATATGCATAGTTTGAAATTAGACCAGATCTGAACAAACCTTAAGTTGAAGTTTTTAAACATCAAGTTAACATGCACCATGATGATCTACACGAAATTCTAGTCAAGTTACATATAAGTTTGTTTAAAACGGAGCTACGGTCTAGAAGATATGATGAAAACAAGATAAGCATGGCAACGGTGCAAGATGCACCCAAACATCAAGCAAACATACTCCAAACATGTTAAGCAGATGATATTATGATTCTACATGCAAAATCACACAAGTTTCATGTAGGGCACGCTCAAAACGGAGCAACGGACTAAAAGATACACCCGATACAAGAAACAATGCAAAGCTGAAATTAACAGCCACATAGCAGCTTTGGAGCAAGAAATATATACTCTACTGCACTCAAACATGGTGACAAGAAGCATGGACATGAAGTAGACATAACCTACAGCAAACAACTCCATTGGAGCAACTCCATAGGAGGCATGGATCAATAGCAACAAGCGACAACATTTTGATCAAGACATTAAAAACCTGACAGTAATATTTTATAGCAACTTGGGAGCAAGAATTAAATATGCTACAGCAACCCATATGAGCATGTGAGGGCATGGATGGACAGACAACAACATATACAACAAGGAATGATCAATGGCCACCCAAAAACTAACATGGATTTGCCTAGAGCATCAAGCAAACATAGCATCAGGATATGACAGATTCCAGACTTAGTGAAATTTCACGAAGTGTTAAAACAGTTAAGTTGGCATGGCATGTGTGCAAGCATGTTTAAGTCACTTCAAGGCATATCATGGCAAAAGGTTTGCACCACAGCAAAGATCACATGAAGGGAAATCTAAAACATATGAGCATGCGACATGGGGACAAACACATCAATAGCAACGAGCTCCTCAACTAGGCATCTCGTAACAAGTTACAAAACCTAACAGCCACATGCACTTTTGCAACAGAGATAAACATGGCAATATGAACTCTAACATGCATGCTACAGCAAGCAACATGTAGAGCATCTCATGATGAACGTTTTGACATATCATTTGCTTCATTTGGATAAACATGCACCAAGTTATCACATCTCAAACATGGCATGAAAATAACAAGTAGCAGTAGTTTATATCAAGTAGCACTCTTCTCACGAAGATTAAGACATCTAGATGGACTCAAACAAGAATGACACAATGGAACAAAACGTAGTACACATCACCACGATCATTTTGACATATCATATGCACAAATCGGACATGCACACAAAAAGTTATAGCCATCACAAGAAGCCATCAGACAACTAAAAAAACAAAAGACTTAGCAAGAAAACAGGGGGATCACCTCGCGGGTCGGGTTGACCCAGCGGATCGGGCACAGGCTCGGAGCGGGTTACGGGCGCGGGGCCCGTTAGGGTTCGGGCAACCGCTTAGATCGGATCGGGCCGATCCGGCGGCGAGCTGCGGTCTCCGGTGATCTACAGCGGCCGGCGGCGAGGGGAAGCGACCGGGGCGATGGGGCTTCGCGGCCGGCGGGAGCTGGGGCCGGCCAGAGCGGCGACCGGCCGGAGGAGGCGAGGCGGCGGCTTGGGGCGAGGCCGGCGGTCGGCGGCGGAGCACTGCGGTGACGCGGCGGCGGGGCGCTCCGGTGGCGCGGCGGCGGAGGATGGCGGCGCTTCGGCGAGCTGCTGGCGGCGGGGCGGCGACCGGAGGCGGCGGGGAAGGCGAGTTGCGGGCGGCGGCGGAGATGGGCAGCGGGGGCCGGGAACGGGCCTGCGGGCCCGCGCGGCGGCGGAGGCGGATGGATGGCGCGGCGGATGTGTCCGGTGACGGGCGGACACGTCCGCCCAGCATGGTTTTCGAGGTGAGGCTGGAGGAGGAAGGAGACTAGGGTTTTTTGGACGAAAATGGCAAGGGGGGACGTTTTTATAGGCACGAGGCGCTAGAAGAGTCCAAATGGGGAGCGGTTTTCGGCCACGCGATCACAATTCGACGACCGAGATGATGGGAAGGGTTGTGCTGGGTTAGTGGGCTATTGTGGAGGGGGTCTTGGGCCTCAAAGAAGAGGTTCTTTTAGCCCACTAGGTTAACCGTCGAAGTACCAAACGAACTCCCAACGCGACGAAACTTGACAGGCGGCTGATAACCCTCAACCGTAAGGGATCGTGATAGTCTTCGCGGGTAAGAATAACCCAATTTATTGATTCGACACACGGGGAGCCAAAGAGTATTTATAAGCTTTGACAGTTGAGTTGTCAATTCAACCGCACCTGAAATATACTTACTTGCAACAAAAGATAAGTGGTAACAGTGATATGATAGTGATGGTAGTGATAGTAAAAGTAACAGCAAAAAGTAAATAGCAACAGTAGATAGCAAAGTAAATAGCAAAAGTAGCGACTAGTAACAAGCAAGGTTTAAAACACTGTAGGCTAGGGAGATGGATGGTTGGGCGCTGCATGGATGAGATAGATTCTAACTTGGGGCACGGCACACAGAAAAGTAATGATCATCTAGGCAAATATCACACATTAGGCATGTATCCCGTAGGTAGTTGTACGTGCTTGCAATAAGAACTTGCACAACATCTTTTGTCCTACCATCCCGCTACGAACGGGGCCAAAAGGAACTTATGGATATTAAGGTGCTCCTGTCAAAGAGCACCGGAACAAAGCAATGAACTCAATGGATACATGTAATCCTCAAACTACGGACCATCCCCTTTGTTGTCCCAAGCTGTCACTTTTGGGATCGCCGGTTCCGAACCGTAATAGGTGCAAACAACTCATAGATAGGATCACGAACACAAATATATTCATACAAACACATATGGTTCAGATCTGAAATCATGGCACTCGGGCCCTAAGTGTCAAGCATTAAGAATAACAAGTTGAAGCAAAGATGATAAACACCATAGTAGATGATAGGCAACATGCCCCCAACGATCTGATAAACTATTACATGATCTGACTCATCCAATCCCTACCATCCCCTTCGCCTACAGCAGGGGAATTACTCAAACATGAAAGGGGAAGTCATGGAGGGATGATGGAGTGGTGATGATGATGACGATGGCGACGATCTCCCCTCTCCGGTGGCCAATTCAGCCTCCACATTAGCCCTCCCGAGGAAGAACAGAGGGTGGCGGCGGCTCCGCGACGGAAAACTGCGAAATAACTTCTGATCTGGGGTTTCTGCGTCGGGAGTAAAAATACGAGGCGAAGTAGGGCACCAGGGGGTGTGGGCCCCACCCAGGCGACCCCCCGGCGCGGCCCAGGGAGGGCGCGCCCACAGGGCACCTGGGCACCCCCTGGCCCCCCTCTGGCCCCACTTCTGGCTCCTGGTTCCTTCGGGTGCGTGTATTTTCTGTGATTTTTCGTGGATTTTTCTGAGATACTTAAAAATCCGTTTTCCTGCACACAAATAAACCATACAGGCAGCTCTGCTGAAAACAGCGTCAGTCCGGGTTAGTTTAGTCCAAATCATGCAAGAATGAGGCCAAAACAATATCAAAAGTGTTTGGAAAAGTAGATACGTTTGAGACGTATCAACTCCCCCAAGCTTAGCATATTGCTTGTCCTCAAGCAATTCAGTTCAACGAACTGGACGCGACAAAGAAAACTTTGACAAACTTTTTTGCTTCATTAGATGTATATAAGCATGTACTACGAAAAGAGTTTAGCAAGTATTGAAACAGTACTATCAGGACAATGCAAGGATTAATCCTTCTTTCAAGTGACCAGTCACAAATACTTAAAAGTAAATAATATATTACTGAAAATCAAGACAAGATTACATTGCACATAGCTTGAGCATATTAGGGTGGTATCTCGCTAGCCTCCATGAGTGAAGCAAAACATAAATGCAGAGACTCCTCCAGAGTTTTAAAGGAGACTAGAACTAAGAATTTCAGAATAAATCATATCACAAGTATGCAGAAGACAATGTAATACTTTGGGACAATGCACATTACACTCAGAATGACAATTATGCTCTCCTAGTCGGTGCTTTGAAGAAAGAAGGTGAGACTCTCAAACCGTGGCTTTTATTGGCAAGGTTGAAAACCCGTGGTCGGAAACAAAAACTAAACATGTACCAGAGCTCTTGGTTAAAAAAACCCAGGAGTAAACATGTTTTGAGAAGTGCATATTTCGTCAACGAATGCTAGCAGATAACTCAATCACTTTTTGAGTGGACAAGTCTCGAGGAACGGCTCCCGCATGAGGACGATCACATCCTCTTAATCTTCTTTGTTTATGACTGCCAAAGTTTTCTGATTTCTCATGAACAAAACGTGAAGGAGGGTTTGTTTGTTATATTATCTTTTTGAGCCGGGCGCACTCAATGCCAGTTCCTTTTCGTATTAGGGGTTTGCACATTATACATGCACTCCAGGGGTGAAACTTGTCCAACTTAAAAAGATCATGAATTAACTACTACTTCCTCATGAGCTAAAACATAGGCACAAAAGAGAAATGCTTTTGATTAGTTTCGAGATGGTACACGAAAGTCTTCGTTAGGAATGGCAGGTAAATACCATGTATAGGAAGGTATAGTGGACTCATATGGCATAACTGGTTTTAAGGATTTTGGATGCACAAGCAGTCAGTCCGCTTAGTACAGGTGGAGGTTTAGCAAAAGACTGGGAGGCGACCAACTAGAGAGCAATAACGGTCATAATCATGTAGAGCGACAAAGCAACATTGAATAGGGCATGAAAGTGATATAACTATTCTAAAACTCAAAGATCATCAAGGCAGAGTAGACTTTTTAGTCTTAAACATGTGTAAGCATGTGCCAAGTCAATCCAAAAATTCTCTAAAGGGAAATACCACCTTAGTATACCAGACTATGAACAGTGCAATGCATGCAGATCATTTCAATAACACATTATATACTCTAGTTATTCGGGACTAGCCACAAGGAAAGCATGAACCACTGGAAGAGCATTGTAAACATAGCACTATGTCGCTACAAGCTGGTCTCTAGATCATAAGTACAGGCATATGTACAAAAGTAGAAACAAAAGGAGTTCATACCGGTCTTCCTTGTTGCTTCCCTTTAGTCGATCTTCGTCATTACTGCTTGTCACTTGCACGATCGAACGTAGGAAATATAATCAAATGCCATCACGGACTCGAGCTGACCTCTGAAAACAAAGCAAACTAAAGAGAAAAGGAAATCTTTTTGTTTTTTTTCAAAGGTTGAATAAAAGCGAAAGAAAGAGAAAATCTTTTTGTTGTTTTTGCAAAGAGAGAAATGAAGAAGAACGGGCAAAAACTTCGAAAAGATCAAAGCGAATAAAACGGATAATACAATGGAAAAGTGAGAAGGGCACGTACTCCCCCAAGCTTAGGCTTTTGGCCTAAGTTGGTAGCAGCTACTGCCCCCAGGAGACTCCTGCTCCAGGGGTATGGTGGTGAGTCCAAGGGTTCTAGAAGGATGCTGGCGCGTACACCGAACTCCTCGGAGTCTCCCACGTGGAAGGTTCCGAACGCCAAACAGAGGAAGACCCTTCACCAAACTCGGTGGCGGTCTCTTCCTGAAAATGTGGTATCTCACCGTGCCCCTCCTCGTCGGGCACAACCCCCTCCCTTGGGTTATGAAACTGATGCTGGACCATGAACTCATCAAACTGAACAACATCAAAGGACCATCCGTTCCTGCGAGAAAAATCAAACAAAAGAGGTGCAGGTAGACGGATCTCGCGTTCCGCGGCAGTTCCGAAACGCAAGATATAAATAAGATTATCAAGCTCAGAACCCATGGTAACAAACTTATGCCTTTTCATAGCAGCAAGATCAAAGCTTAAATAAGTAAAAGGAGTATCATCAGGGTGTGGGGTGCCTCCAAGATGCTCTAAGATAAGTGTGGCATAAACGCCACCATATAAGTCCCCCTTGTTACCGTTCATAGCAAGGCGTCGAGCAATTAAGGTACCCAGATTATAATCAGACCTCCCTGAGAGGGCTGCTGCCAGGATAGCAATATCCGGAGCAGAAATGTTGCTCGTGTTGTCACGAGCTAACACCCCTCTAGCAATATAATATGCAAAATACCTGAGGTGAGGAAATAAGATGCTGGAGAACTTCGACCGATGAATATCCCTCGTACCCATGCTGCAGAGGGAGTTGATGACGGTTTTCAGCTCGGAGGGCTGAATGGCCATCCTTGCCGTCCTCCCAACGTTCGGCACACCTATTATTTCACAAAAAATTCCCAAAGTCATGGTGATAAGATCATTATAAATTTTAAACTCAATAGCACCTGAATCGGGATTATATCTAAAACTGTTAATGAAACTGGAGGTGAGTTTTTGATATTGAGTAACACGGCTCGTGACGAGTCGTGTCAAACCTGCATTAGCACAAAGATTATAAAACTCATCCTTGATTCCCGCAGCTTCCATGAATTCATCACATGGAAATGTCATCGCACGTGCTGGACTTGTGTCTTCCAACAACTCCAGGGGCACATGATCTTCATTATAGCTCACCCTAGCAGTCGATGGTGAAGCTGCGGCTCTAGTAACTCGATCGGAGTGTGCGGGCCTCCTCTTCTCAAGCCACCCTTTTGCCCTTCCTAACAAACTCATTTCTGAAATTTTTTACAATTTACAAAAACGAGGATTAAAACAAAGTGAGCTAAGGCAAACTACTCAACTCACTTGCCCAAGGCATAGACTTGCATCAAAACTTGAAAAATAACTTTCGACATAAGCATGCAAGCTCATCTATACAGCACCAAGAACTACTAAATACTCACAAATGAAGCCACCAATCAAAAATCTAATTGGAGGGGTGGAGGAGTCACATACCAGGGAGTATTTGCTCAAAATTTTAGCTCAAATGAGGGGTTGTAGAGAGAGATCGAAGAATCGCCTCCAAGAACAGCAAGAACAAAAAGAACAAGTGCAGAACTCGCGTTTTTGGAGAAAGAGAGAGAGGGAGGAAGAAGACATACCTGGAGGGGGGGCCCTGTGGGCCCCAGACGCCCTATGGGCGCGGCCAGGGGCTGGGCCGCGCCAGCTGGCCGCCTGGGCCACTGGTGGCCCCCCTGGCTGGCCCCAGGACTTTCTGGGTCTCTCCCGACGTGGAAATTTTTATTATAATTTTTCTGGAATTTTTCTGAAAACTTCACTGTTGAAAAATTTTCGAAGTTCAAAAAGCTGTGAAACTCTCTGAAAACTTGAAGCAGTTAGTGGTATTGTGAAGCTTCAAAAACATAAATACTTGGTACAGCAGGTAGGACAAAACTAAAAACAAATGAAAACATAACAAGCTCAACTTTTTATCCATATAAAACATGTTTACTAGTAAGGTTGATCAAGTCTTACCAACAAACAAGCGATATATAGAGCAAAAAGTCTCACCTCTTATGAAGTAATCACTGAACCTTTACTTTGATGGACATTGTCCCCACCATGATAGTTTTATATTTGTGAGGCACATGTACTGGATAGTCCCATTCTCCAATCTTCACGGTCTCGATATTCTCTATAGAGTTGAGGGCATGCCTCCTGTCGGTCTTCTTCGGAAAATATACCGTGTGTTCTTTATCATTCACATGGAAGGTAACCTTCCCTTTATTGCAATCAATAATAGCACCTGCGGTGTTAAGGAAAGGTCTACCAAGAATAATGGACATGCTCCCATCCTCGGGCATGTCAAGCACAACAAAATCAGTAAGAATTAGACAATTAGCAACTTCTACGGGAACATCCTCACAAATACCTATCGGAACAGCGGTTGACTTGTCAGCCATCTGAAGGGAGATATCTGTAGGAATTAGTTTTTCTAAACAAAGCCTCTCGTAAAGAGAGAGAGTCATAACACTCACTCCTGCTCCAAGATCACATAAAGCAGTTTTGACATAATTATTCATTATGGAGCAAGAATGGTGGGTATACCTGGATCACCGAGCTTCTCAGGAATCTTTCCACTGAAAGAGTAGTTAGCAAGCATAGTAGATATTGCATCATTAGGAACTTTTCTTTTATTAGTGACAATATCTTTCATATATTTTGAATAAGGAAGTAACTTAATAGCATCAGTCAAAGGAATTTGAAGAAAAAGAGGTTTAATCCATTCACAAAACTTATTGTAATGCTCTTCTTCTTTAGATTTGATGGACTTACCTGGAAAGGGCATGGGTTTCTGTACCCATGGTTCTCTTTCCTTCCCATGTTTTCTTGCGATGAAGTCTTCTTTAGTGTACCTCTTACGTTTGTTAGGTGCTTCTTCTTCTCGAACTTCAGGTGGATCATTCTTCTCATTATTATTACCTTCAGGTTCAGCACCGTCTTCAGTCTCAGCATCGGAAATAGATACACTGTTGGGATCAATAGCTGGCTCTTCATCTGCAATAGGATCATTAAAATTGTCAGTCTGTTTATGTTTCTTCTTCTTCTTTGGAGAGACAACAATTTCTTCTCCCTGTATTTGAGAATCCTGCTCGATTCTCTTCGGATGTCCCTCTGGATAGAGAGGATCTTGAGTGCTAGTTCCTCCTCGGGTCTTAATCCCGAAAGCCTGCAAATTATCTTGTTTGGCATTGTTAGCAAGCAAATCTCTTTGCACATTAGAAATTTGATCAAGCTGAGTTTGAACCATATGAAAATGCTTCACAAGTCATTGAACATCATTAACTGTTCTATCTAAAACATCAAGCAGTCTTTTGATAGCAAGGGAATTATCATGCAACAGACTTTCTATCCTCTCACTAAAATGATTCTGTTTCATAATAAAATTATCAAACTCATCTAAACATTGATCAGGAGGCTTACCATGAGGGATGTCACTTGCATTGAAATCTAAAAGAGAGTGTACCTCTACCATAGGAGGGTGAGTGGTAGGCTCACACAACTTCTCAATAGGGGGTAGATTCTTCACGTCTTCAGCTTTAATACCTTTCTCTTTAATAGACTTCTTTGCTTCTCGCATATCTTCGGGGCTCAGAACAAACATGCCCCTCTTCTTTGTTGGTGGAGGTGGTTCAGGGACGAACCAATCTTCATGGTTTTTGGCAATCCTGCCCATCAAATCTTCCGCATCGTCAGGAGTTCTTTTCCTGAAAACACAACCAGCACAACTGTCCAAATGTGACGCCCGAGACCGACGTCCCAGAAGATTCCAGAAGATTCCAGATGTTCAGGGTTGCCCGTGTGGTTCTTTTGTGCTTGTGTTATTTATTTTTGCATTGCATCATGTCATCATGTCACCATGTCATATTTTATTTTTGCATCTCAACCTAAATAAACCGTGTGGACCTTCGGTCCATTTAAATCGAGGGAAGGTGACTTCTCTTTATAACATATAAAAGTCTCTCATTATTTTATGGAGCTATTATAAATAAAATATTCCATTGCTTCGGAATTACCCCAACACACTTACATTTTTTCCCCATGCCTTGTCTTCGCATTCCTGGCCTCAAACCTCCCTTTATTTCTTTTTCTCGTTCATCGAGGTTCCTCCAAAAACCCCTCCAATAATTTTATTAAATTCCTTACATTTTGCGGGTCCAGGAAATTTTGACCTCTTGTCCAAATTCCTTCCCTAACCTCTTTTACTTTCCTTCTCTTCTTTATTGTTTTTTTT
>LR738709.1:388803580-388873063 GCA_902687465.1 Secale cereale
GCCGCGAGCGCCCCGAGCTTCCTCTCCAGCAGCGCCGTAGGCTGCGTACTACCGTCGCCCGGCGACCGAGGATCTCCGTCGCCTGGCCCATGGCCCCGTGCGTCGGCGCCCCTCCTCCTCTTCAATCGCCAGGAGCAGCCGCCCCAAGCCAGTCCGCCCCTCCTCCAGCCGCCATGGACGGGGCTGGTGCCGCATCTTCTTCGCGCCGGCGTCCCGTCCAGAGCCCCCTCAAGTCCTGCCTCCTTACCGTGACCGTGCTGTAGTTGTGGTGTTTTTTTTGTGTTGCTGTTTTGTTTTGTTCTTTTGATGTGAAGACCGCAGCCGCAAGTCCGAAGATCCGTGAACATCTACAAAACGCCCGTGTACGACTACCGACCCGACAAGTACCACTACATGTACAAGTACCACGACGACCCGAACCGCTACAAACGTGAACCACGACGACCGAGTACAACTACGACCGGGACCGAGACCGGCAAGTACATCTACGACCGAGTACACCTTCACGACGAACGCCAACGTGTTCCACTACCGTCGCCGAAGACCCGTGAACAACTACCGCCGACGGAACGACTACTTCCTCTCCGTTAACGTGTTCCCCGACTCGCGGAACGACTTCTTCCACTATGACTCGAACCGCCCCGAAACGCACGCTTCGAAGGTATACCGAAACGACCCCGTGGATGACCCGTGAGATGCATGCTTGCTTGTGTTGTATGAAATGTCTCTCGTGTGTGCTTCGTGCCCGTTCCACCTTTTGTCATGTTCCTCGGTTGCCTCGTCACCGACTCGTGGGAACCCGGTAACGGGATCGCCCCACCTTTCATCTTGTTCAACTCGTTCACTCCACCTTTTGTTTTGCACCGGTCCCTCACCGAGTTACCGGTACCGAGTTGTTGCCTTTGCATCATTTCGGATCGTTGCCGTGGCACATTTTCCATCCACCACGGTGACATAAACTTCATATCCTTTAAGTCAACCTTTTAATAAAACTTGCATAACTTGATCATATCATCCGCATCATGTTAACAACCCTAAATGCTTAATTGTTGTTGCTTTATAATTATTAAACATGCTCATGGGGATTTTCCGGATATGTTGTTGTTATTCTCCGTCCTCATTTAAATTGCCTAGTTAGTGTAGTTTCTTTATGCTTCACCTCTTGCCATGTTAACCAACATTTAATCTTGTCTTGTAAATAACGAGAGTCAACTAAATAATAACATGTGGTGTTTCGTCAATATGCAACTCGTTGCATATTGATCTCCGCTTAACTTGTAGTGTTGTTTGTGCACTTTGCCATGCCTTGCATATTTAAACCGGACATGCATCATACTTGGTTGTGCATCTTATGCCATGTTTATGCTTGTGTGTTTACCATGTTGTTTTCCTTCTTTCCGGTTGCTTCTCTTGTTAGCTTCGGTTTCGTTCCGGAGTTGTGAGGTTTCGCTCGACTGTGTTGCTCCGTCTACTTCTTGGATCCGTTCTTCTCCCTTGTGGAATTCCAGGCAAGATGACCGAACCCGGATACCATTACTATCTTGCCTTTTGCTAGTAGTTCCGATCTATAGTTTTGCCTCGATGCCCATGTTTTCCTGTCAGCCTCCTACTTGTAACCAATTGCCATGTTTAACCACCCTACCTATGCAAACCGTTGCTTGCCTAAGTACGCTTCGCTCAGCCCTTCTTATAGCATTGTTAGTTGCAGGTGAAGATTGAAGATGCTTGCTTCATGTTGAAGTTTGGTTGGGTTATATCACACTATATAAATGCTTAAAAATGAAATCATCTATATACTGGCGGGGTGGAAGGCTAAGCCTTTTGCTTGGTGTTTTGTTCCACTCATGCCGTTAGGAACCGTATAAACCGGTGTTATGTTCCTTGATTATGCGTTCCTAACACGGTTGGGGTGTATGGGACCCCCTTGATAAACCGCTAAGTGCTAAGTCTTTTCCAGCAAGTCCCAACATTTGGTACTATTTGCCTCATAATAACAACTTAATTAATTAATTAAATTTGCATAGAGGGTCGCTCCCTCGAGGATCCTTTATTTCTACATAGCAGGGGGGGCCAGTGCCGATGGTGTTGGTCCCAAACGGGGAGCCTGCGGGAACCGCCTTGGGGCAACCCGAGGTATTTGGGTCCTGTAGCTTCGCCCATCCGGTCGTGTCCTGAGACCTAGATACGCGCGGCTACTATCAGGGTGTCGACACGCCGGGAGGATTTGCTGGATTAGCCTTACCTTAGTTTGGTTTAACTTGAGCACGGGATTCCGAGAATACTCGGGTCTTCCCAACTATGGAGTTGCGACTTCGCGGATCGTGGGCTTGTAATGGGTCAAGTTGGAACACCCCTGCAGGGTTTGAACTTTCGAAAGCCGTGCCCGCGGTTATGTGGCAGATGGGAGCTTGTTAATTCCGGTTGTAGATAACTTGACACAATGTTTCAATACACTACCAGCGTGTGTACCGTGACTGTCAATTTCCGAATAGGGATTCGGGAGTTGAACACGGTGGGGTTATGTTTGACCGGCTTTAGCTAGGATCACTTCGTGATCATCTTTCGACCGATGCTCTTCTCTTCTCGCTCTCTTTTACGTAAGATAGTGCTAGTTGCTGCTGCAGACTCTTGTTTGTTCCTTCACCTCATATTCTTTCTTCAGCCTTGTCCTCACCCAAGGCTTAAATAGTCTTGTTACCCGGGAACGGGATTGCTGAGTCCTCTGTGGCTCACAGTTACTTCACCACACCAGATGCAGGTTCAGCCGAGTTTGATGCAGGAGTTGGTTCAGATCTTCATCAGGAGCTCGATGAAGAGTTTGGCTGTTTGCTCGTGACGTTTCGACGTTCAGTAGTGGTTTCTACTAGGATTCGATCCTGACCTGTGGCTTTATGTTGTTTTGGTATCTTTCTTTTGGTTCTTCACCCGTAGTCGGGTTGTGATGTTTTGACTGATGTATTGCTTATGTAATGTATTGTGTGAAGTGGCGAGTGTAAGCCAACTATCTCCTTTTGCATTTTAATCCCTCTTTTACATGAGTTGTGCAAAGATACCAAACTTGAGATCATTCTAGGATGGACTTATGCCTTTAAGTCGTGCCTCGACACGTAGGAGGTATAACTCCATCCTGGGCATTACAAGTTGGTATTCAGAGCCTTCTCCGACCTAGAAGCCCCCACTGTTTGATCGAATCGTTGACGGTTGAGTCTAGGCACACACTGAAAACTTTTTGAGTCCTATATTATATCGGAGAGTAGGATTTCTTTGCTTCTCATCCCCTTTCTTTCTGGTGAGGACTCCTGACGATTACTCTTTTCTCTTCTACTTTCAAAAATTGCACCAAATTTTTTTTTTAGGATCCCGCGAGTATTCTGGGATTGTTTCGATGTTCTTGTGACAAGGATATTGTTCTCGATGCCTCCTGTTCCCGAGGAGTTGAGCTTCGGGGTATCATTGACACAAGCATATCGCGGCAGTACTAAATACTTAAGACGGCCGACATCGAAAATCTCTCCTATACGGCCAGTGGCAAGATAACCCCGACATCACCCAGTACTGGGGAGGTAGTTCGAGAGTATTGCCATAGCTTGTTATAGTGGATGCTTTTCGAAGGTCCGAGGTAAACAGTTTCCGAGAAAGACTGGTTATGTGTTGAAGGATGGATACACCTGGATGTAGGTTTAGAGTTGATTGCGCGGTGCTTCCCGTGTATCCCCAACACCTGATTGCATAACTGGAAACTTTCGGAAATCTATAGGTGGGTTCATCTAGTAGTTCTAGGCATTCTTCCAACGGATGCTCGATATGAAGTTTGGGGTTCTGCATTGAGTGAAGTGGTTTTATGGACTTGTTCTGATCGGGAGTTGCTTCTTAAAGGGTCCTTGGCTATGCTGATCCGGGGATGGCAAAACCCTTTTGTAACACGTTCCATGAGCTTTCAGCACAAAGATGTCGAACGAAACTTCTATCCTGTATTTGTTCTATCTGTTCCTTGTTCCTTTTTATTTTCATTTTGCTCTCCAAGTGGCTTCTCGTCTAGTTGATGTACCTGCGGAATTCATTCGTTCAATTCTCTGTTCGGATGATATTGTGAAGATCATGCTGCACATCTACCCTTTGTTTTTGTTTTGATTCTGGTATTCGAGTTGCTTCGATGTCTAATGTTGATTCCATACCTTTCATAATCGGTGTTCTCATATTTCTATGGGAGTGCTAGTCCTTCTTAACCATCGAGATCTTCATGTTAAATTCTTTTCCAACCGGTGTGCCGTCTCTTCTAGTTATTTCCATACGGACGTCGTTGGGAAATCTGACGATTTGTCTGTTTCAATCATCCCAAGTCATCTTTGTTTTCCCCACCCTCCCTCCCTTCTCTTTATGGAGCTGGAATTCTCAAATGAAATATCCATTTTATTCATGTGATGTTTCTTCATTCTTTCCTTCAATGTTCTTATTCCGGTGATTTATCGTGAAGATGCTCAAGAGCTTCAAGTTCATCGTTCTTAATTCTAATATTCTGTCGGTGGATGTAATTCAAGATTTCGGTGTTGATCTTATCCTTTTCCTCATTTCTTAATGCTTTCTTATTCCGGTGCTCCAATTAATCATTCTCCTATTGTTTTTCATATCCGGAGTGCTCAAGATGCATAATTCCATTCTTAATCCGTTCAAATTAATTTTGAGGATTGTTATCTTATTCAAGCCATTTAATTCAACCAGTGTAATATCTCTTAAGCAATCTTTTCCAACGGTGATTCCTTGAGTGGGCCCTAACCCACAGGTCTTTTCCAGGATCTTACCTGACTCTTCTATTTTTCTGGAGTTATACTCAAATTCTTGTCAAAGTGTGACGTAAGAATGATTTCCATCAGTCACATGCCTTCTCCAAGCTTGTTTTCAATTATTTCCATCTTTAGCTCCACCTCCCATCTTTTTATTCTTCCGGAGTGCTCAACAATTCTTCATGGTTTTTCTCGTCTTCATTCTCAACATTTGGAGACCGGAGAAGTGTTTCTCTTAAATCTTGGCCCGTTCTCTTGAAGATTCGTGGTTCTAGCTTCATGCCATCCTCATTATTGTTTTGATTGTGAGGAATTCTTTTTATACCATCCGAAGCATTTCATGAATTCTTTTCTTTGTGATCCTCCGAAGGCCATCATTTCAGAAGATTTCTTCGTTCTCAGTTTTCAACTTCGTTCTCCAACTATTCTTCATTGATGTCTCTTCGTCCGTCTCCACATTCTTACGGTGGTTCATTCAGTTTACCCTTCCGTTGTTATCGTTTCAATTCATTTGTTCTTTTCACAATCCTACCGGTGCTTTGTTGCAGATTTACCCAAGCTTGTGCTAGATCTCTCTTTAATTCTTTGCAACGAGAATAAGTAGTATGCCAAATCCTTTGGTTGTCATCAATTAAATTGGTGAAGGGTATGCATGACATAATTCTTATTCTTATTCCTTCAAGGTGTTTTAATCTCTGTTTTCCGGAGCTTGTTCATCATATCATATCCTTGGTTCTAAACTCTTCATCTTGTTTTCCGGAGCTCCAAGTTATTTCTATTATATCATTCCAAAGCTCAATCTAATTCAACAAAGGCCTTGAATCTTATTCTTTTCATCTTTCACTTCTCATGCTTTCATTACCGGAGTTCTTCATGGTTGTTCATCATGTTTTAATTCATCCTTGAAGTCTTCATCAAGATTCTTGTTGGAGCTCAAGCATTCTTCATCATGCATTCAAATTGCAATTCTTTCTACCTTATCTTTCAGATGGTGTTATGTCATTTTGACAATTCCTTCATGTTTCATGATTCACGAGTTATCAACAATGAGATATTTAACCCATCATTTTCTTTGCTCAGGAGATTCTTTCAACCCCTCTTTTTTATCTCTTGGAGTTATTTTGGGTTGTATTTCACCTAAAAGCTTTTCCCTAAGGATTGTTGCAATTATGGTGCTTATAAATGACCCAAGTTCTTCATTTATCATTCCAGTGAAATAAGTTTTTCATCTCCTTGTTGATCTCAATCCAATCATTAGTTTTCCAATAGTGGCTGGTTGTCACCTCATAACTTTGAGATGTTTTCCATAAGCCCACATGAGCTTATTCTTTTCGTTGTTGATTTTTCCAACAACTCAGTTCAACCCTTCTTTGTAAGATGCTCTTTCAAATTAAATTTTGAGAGATGTTGTCATTTTCTTTTCCATTCATTTCTTTCATTGATTTATATTCTATTCTCCAATTCCGGAGGAATTGTAATGTTGTGCTCTCTCCAAACCATCATCTCGTTTTATCGAGATCATATCCTCCCTTGCTTGTCTTTTTATCCGGAGTGTTGTATTTTCATTCAAGTTCTCTCATCTTATCAAGTTTTGCCTATCTTTCAACCGGAGTGCTGTCTGAATCCTTCTTAACCTTGTGCCATTCTTTCATTGTTTCGGAGGCAATATGTTGTTGTTTTCATCAAGTATCATCCATCTTCTCAAGTTCTTGTTCAATTCCTTCCATTTTCAGACGGAGTGCTGCCCAAATTCTGTCATTCTTATTCCTTGGCTATACCATTGCAGTTTCATATTCTTTTGGTTCGTGAGCTCTTGTTTCATGTCTTTCAACCTTCAAGGTTCTCATAATGCTCCTTGTCCCTCTTTTCTAACGGAGTGTTTTCATCTTCGTTCATCTCCGTTCTATTCTTTCTTTCAACTTGTTCAACCTCTCAAGTTCGTGGTTTCACTCGTCTGTCAAAGAAGCAACTTTGTTTTACCTCTTCCTCTTCCGTTTTTTACCCGGAGATATCTCTAGGATCTCGGGTCGAGATCCTCTGTTAGTGTGGGAGAGTTGTGACGCCCGAGACCGACGTCCCAGAAGATTCCAGAAGATTCCAGATGTTCAGGGTTGCCCGTGTGGTTCTTTTGTGCTTGTGTTATTTATTTTTGCATTGCATCATGTCATCATGTCACCATGTCATATTTTATTTTTGCATCTCAACCTAAATAAACCGTGTGGACCTTCGGTCCATTTAAATCGAGGGAAGGTGACTTCTCTTTATAACATATAAAAGTCTCTCATTATTTTATGGAGCTATTATAAATAAAATATTCCATTGCTTCGGAATTACCCCAACACACTTACATTTTTTCCCCATGCCTTGTCTTCGCATTCCTGGCCTCAAACCTCCCTTTATTTCTTTTTCTCGTTCATCGAGGTTCCTCCAAAAACCCCTCCAATAATTTTATTAAATTCCTTACATTTTGCGGGTCCAGGAAATTTTGACCTCTTGTCCAAATTCCTTCCCTAACCTCTTTTACTTTCCTTCTCTTCTTTATTGTTTTTTTTAAATAAAACAGAGAGCAGCCGCGCCCTCTTGGGCCTCTCTCTAGCCTTCCCTGGCCCATCCCGCGCCGAACCCTAGAGGTCGCTCCTCTCCCTCTCCCTCTTACCGCCGCCGCACTCTCCTCGTGGCCCCATCTCACCCGAGCCCGATCCCCATCGGCTGTTTCCCTCTTCCCGAACCGCTCGACTCCGCGCAGCATCTCGCCGAACCCTCGATCCTCCCTTCCCTTCGACCCGAGCCTGTTCCCTTCTCCCTCTGCCTCGACCTCCCCCTCTCGCCTCGATCTGCAGGCGGCGACTCCTCCGAGCTCCCACGGCCAGGAGCCCGGCGCGGCTCCCTTCCCTCGCCCCAGGGCAGAGCAGCTGCTGGCCCTCGCCTCGTCGCCCGCAAGAGCAGCGGGCCAGCACCGCGCTTCCTCCACGCGAGCGCCCTCGAGCTGCGACCGTCGTCCCGCAGGCTGGCCGCCCCGGCCTCGTCTTCGCCCCGCGCGCGGGCTCCCTTCCCCCTCGACGGCCATCCTCCGCCCCGCATCCTTGCAGCGCCGCGCTAGAGCTTCTCAGTGCCGCGAGCGCCCCGAGCTTCCTCTCCAGCAGCGCCGTAGGCTGCGTACTACCGTCGCCCGGCGACCGAGGATCTCCGTCGCCTGGCCCATGGCCCCGTGCGTCGGCGCCCCTCCTCCTCTTCAATCGCCAGGAGCAGCCGCCCCAAGCCAGTCCGCCCCTCCTCCAGCCGCCATGGACGGGGCTGGTGCCGCATCTTCTTCGCGCCGGCGTCCCGTCCAGAGCCCCCTCAAGTCCTGCCTCCTTACCGTGACCGTGCTGTAGTTGTGGTGTTTTTTTTGTGTTGCTGTTTTGTTTTGTTCTTTTGATGTGAAGACCGCAGCCGCAAGTCCGAAGATCCGTGAACATCTACAAAACGCCCGTGTACGACTACCGACCCGACAAGTACCACTACATGTACAAGTACCACGACGACCCGAACCGCTACAAACGTGAACCACGACGACCGAGTACAACTACGACCGGGACCGAGACCGGCAAGTACATCTACGACCGAGTACACCTTCACGACGAACGCCAACGTGTTCCACTACCGTCGCCGAAGACCCGTCAACAACTACCGCCGACAGAACGACTACTTCCTCTCCGTTAACGTGTTCCCCGACTCGCGGAACGACTTCTTCCACTACGACTCGAACCGCCCCGAAACGCACGCTTCGAAGGTATACCGAAACGACCCCGTGGATGACCCGTGAGATGCATGCTTGCTTGTGTTGTATGAAATGTCTCTCGTGTGTGCTTCGTGCCCGTTCCACCTTTTGTCATGTTCCTCGGTTGCCTCGTCACCGACTCGTGGGAACCCGGTAACGGGATCGCCCCACCTTTCATCTTGTTCAACTCGTTCACTCCACCTTTTGTTTTGCACCGGTCCCTCACCGAGTTACCGGTACCGAGTTGTTGCCTTTGCATCATTTCGGATCGTTGCCGTGGCACCTTTTCCATCCACCACGGTGACATAAACTTCATATCCTTTAAGTCAACCTTTTAATAAAACTTGCATAACTTGATCATATCATCCGCATCATGTTAACAACCCTAAATGCTTAATTGTTGTTGCTTTATAATTATTAAACATGCTCATGGGGATTTTCCGGATATGTTGTTGTTATTCTCCGGCCTCATTCAAATTGCCTAGTTAGTGTAGTTTCTTTATGCTTCACCTCTTGCCATGTTAACCAACATTTAATCTTGTCTTGTAAATAACGAGAGTCAACTAAATAATAACATGTGGTGTTTCGTCAATATGCAACTCGTTGCATATTGATCTCCACTTAACTTGTAGTGTTGTTTGTGCACTTTGCCATGCCTTGCATATTTAAACCGGACATGCATCATACTTGGTTGTGCATCTTATGCCATGTTTATGCTTGTGTGTTTACCATGTTGTTTTCCTTCTTTCCGGTTGCTTCTCTTGTTAGCTTCGGTTTCGTTCCGGAGTTGTGAGGTTTCGCTCGACTGTGTTGCTCCGTCTACTTCTTGGATCCGTTCTTCTCCCTTGTGGAATTCCAGGCAAGATGACCGAACCCGGATACCATTACTATCTTGCCTTTTGCTAGTAGTTCCGATCTATAGTTTTGCCTCGATGCCCATGTTTTCCTGTCAGCCTCCTACTTGTAACCAATTGCCATGTTTAACCACCCTACCTATGCAAACCGTTGCTTGGCTAAGTACGCTTCGCTCAGCCCTTCTTATAGCATTGTTAGTTGCAGGTGAAGATTGAAGATGCTTGCTTCATGTTGAAGTTTGGTTGGGTTATATCACACTATATAAATGCTTAAAAATGAAATCATCTATATACTGGCGGGGTGGAAGGCTAAGCCTTTTGCTTGGTGTTTTGTTCCACTCATGCCGTTAGGAACCGTATAAACCGGTGTTATGTTCCTTGATTATGCGTTCCTAACACGGTTGGGGTGTATGGGACCCCCTTGATAAACCGCTAAGTGCTAAGTCTTTTCCAGCAAGTCCCAACATTTGGTACTATTTGCCTCATAATAACAACTTAATTAATTAATTAAATTTGCATAGAGGGTCGCTCCCTCGAGGATCCTTTATTTCTACATAGCAGGGGGGGCCAGTGCCGATGGTGTTGGTCCCAAACGGGGAGCCTGCGGGAACCGCCTTGGGGCAACCCGAGGTATTTGGGTCCTGTAGCTTCGCCCATCCGGTCGTGTCCTGAGACCTAGATACGCGCGGCTACTATCAGGGTGTCGACACGCCGGGAGGATTTGCTGGATTAGCCTTACCTTAGTTTGGTTTAACTTGAGCACGGGATTCCGAGAATACTCGGGTCTTCCCAACTATGGAGTTGCGACTTCGCGGATCGTGGGCTTGTAATGGGTCAAGTTGGAACACCCCTGCAGGGTTTGAACTTTCGAAAGCCGTGCCCGCGGTTATGTGGCAGATGGGAGCTTGTTAATTCCGGTTGTAGATAACTTGACACAATGTTTCAATACACTACCAGCGTGTGTACCGTGACTGTCAATTTCCGAATAGGGATTCGGGAGTTGAACACGGTGGGGTTATGTTTGACCGGCTTTAGCTAGGATCACTTCGTGATCA
Source organism: Secale cereale (assembly GCA_902687465.1). Taxonomy (NCBI): domain Eukaryota; kingdom Viridiplantae; phylum Streptophyta; class Magnoliopsida; order Poales; family Poaceae; genus Secale; species Secale cereale. The sequence goes on from LR738709.1 coordinate 388,814,031, forward strand.
TCTTTCGACCGATGCTCTTCTCTTCTCGCTCTCTTTTACGTAAGATAGTGCTAGTTGCTGCTGCAGACTCTTGTTTGTTCCTTCACCTCATATTCTTTCTTCAGCCTTGTCCTCACCCAAGGCTTAAATAGTCTTGTTACCCGGGAACGGGATTGCTGAGTCCTCTGTGGCTCACAGTTACTTCACCACACCAGATGCAGGTTCAGCCGAGTTTGATGCAGGAGTTGGTTCAGATCTTCATCAGGAGCTCGATGAAGAGTTTGGCTGTTTGCTCGTGACGTTTCGACGTTCAGTAGTGGTTTCTACTAGGATTCGATCCTGACCTGTGGCTTTATGTTGTTTTGGTATCTTTCTTTTGGTTCTTCACCCGTAGTCGGGTTGTGATGTTTTGACTGATGTATTGCTTATGTAATGTATTGTGTGAAGTGGCGAGTGTAAGCCAACTATCTCCTTTTGCATTTTAATCCCTCTTTTACATGAGTTGTGCAAAGATACCAAACTTGAGATCATTCTAGGATGGACTTATGCCTTTAAGTCGTGCCTCGACACGTAGGAGGTATAACTCCATCCTGGGCATTACACCAAATAGGACCTGGATTCATCAGTTAGACCAGCATAGAATATATCGATTAATTCATTCTTAGGGATTTCATGTCCTGGTCTAGCCCGGATTAGACCGCAGTACCTCCCCCAAGCTTTAGCGAGGGACTCATCCTGCAACTGTTTAAAGTTATAAATTCTTTGTAAAGCAGCATGTTGCATGTGAGTAGGAAAGTACTTATCAACAAAAGAGTGAGCTAAGTCTTGAGGACTCTTAATGGAACCGTATGGGAGTGAATCATACCATGCTTTGGCACCCTCCTTCAACGAGAAAGGAAGAAGCTTGGTCACATAAAAGTATCGTATCTTTTCATCTGTGGTAAATAGGCTACCCAACTCACCAAGTTTAGTTAGGTGTGCAATAGCATCATCATTTTCTCTGCCATAAAAGGGGTCAGCTTCAACCATAGGTATAAGTGAAAGATCAACAGAGAAATCAAAATCAGGATCATCAATGCATATAGGAGATGTAGCAAATTCAAGATTAGGAACGGTTTTGTTCTTCAAAGAGTGTTTTTCAAATAGTTTCTTAATAACTTCAGGGTCAGAGCCGGAAAACTCGGTCAGTTCCCTGCATAAATCTTCATCAAGTATATAGTAATCATCATCAAGGAGACTCTCCTTGAGTTTACTCAAATCAGGATAATCATAAGTTTCACCAATAGGGTAGCGAGTAACAGGAAGTTCAATTCCAGACTTTTTAGCAGCAGCAGCAATTTGTTTCTCAAGAGCATAACCAAGCGAACTAATATCATCAAAAGTAGTAGAAGCATCATCAAGAGTATCAGACATAGTAATAGATTCAGTACGAGCATCATGTGGTGGTGGTGAGGCAAACTTACTCATAACGGAAGGTGAATCAAGTGTGGCACTAGTGCTCAGAGCAGTACCTCTTCTTGTAGTGGATAGTAAGATCGGAACCTTGGGGTCTCCTTTCTTACCCATAATGGATAAAGTGCAGCAGGTAGAATACCTCAAGTAGACTTGTAAATATTGCTATGCTCCCCGGCAACGGCGCCAGAAAACGGTACTTGATAACCCTCAACCGTAAGGGATCGAGATAGTCTTCGTGGGTAAGAATAACCCAATTTATTGATTCGACACACGGGGAGCCAAAGAGTATTTATAAGCTTTGACAGTTGAGTTGTCAATTCAACCGCACCTGAAATATACTTACTTGCAACAAAAGATAAGTGGTAACAGTGATATGATAGTGATGGTAGTGATAGTAAAAGTAACAGCAAAAAGTAAATAGCAACAGTAGATAGCAAAGTAAATAGCAAAAGTAGCGACTAGTAACAAGCAAGGTTTAAAACACTGTAGGCTAGGGAGATGGATGGTTGGGCGCTGCATGGATGAGATAGATTCTAACTTGGGGCACGGCACACAGAAAAGTAATGATCGTCTAGGCAAATATCAAACATTAGGCATGTATCCCGTAGGTAGTTGTACGTGCTTGCAATAAGAACTTGTACAACATCTTTTGTCCTACCATCCCGCTACGAACGGGGCCAAAAGGAACTTATGGATATTAAGGTGCTCCTGTCAAAGAGCACCGGAACAAAGCAATGAACTCAATGGATACATGTAATCCTCAAACTACGGACCATCCCCTTTGGTGTCCCAAGCTGTCACTTTTGGGATCGCCGGTTCCGAACCGTAATAGGTGCAAACAACTCATAGATAGGATCACGAACACAAATATATTCATACAAACACATATGGTTCAGATCTGAAATCATGGCACTCGGGCCCTAAGTGTCAAGCATTAAGAATAACAAGTTGAAGCAAAGATGATAAACACCATAGTAGATGATAGGCAACATGCCCCCAACGATCTGATAAATTATTACATGATCTGACTCATCCAATCCCTACCATCCCCTTCGCCTACAGCAGGGGAATTACTCACACATGAAAGGGGAAGTCATGGAGGGATGTTGGAGTGGTGATGATGATGACGATGGCGACGATCTCCCCTCTCCGGAGGCCAATTCAGCCTCCAGATTAGCCCTCCCGAGGAAGAACAGAGGGTGGCGGCGGCTCCGCGATGGAAAACTGCGAAAAAACTTCTGATCTGGGGTTTCTGCGTCGGGAGTAAAAATACGAGGCAAAGTAGGGCACCAGGGGGTGTGGGCCCCACCCAGGCGACCCCCCGGCGCGGCCCAGGGGGGGCGCGCCCACAGGGCGCCTGGGCACCCCCTGGCCCCCCTCTGGCCCCATTTCTGGCTCCTGGTTCCTTCGAGTGCGTGGATTTTCTGTGATTTTTCGTGGATTTTTCTGAGATACTTAAAAATCCGTTTTCCTGCACACAAATAAACCATACAGGTAGCTCTGCTGAAAACAACGTCAGTCCGGGTTAGTTTAGACCAAATCATGCAAGAATGAGGCCAAAACAATATCAAAAGTGTTTGGAAAAGCAGATACAATTGAGACGTATCAGCGGCCTACACGTACCAAAACAACATCGCACGACAAGTCTCACGTCATTCCGGAAATGTTACACGGCCAAACACGAAAGAAGGACTCGGGGATGCTACGGGCACGTGTGAGAGCGTCGGAACTCGAAACGGACAACGGGAAGAGACGAGTGGGACCGGATGCAAGTGACAACACAAATGCAATGCAATGCACATGACAACATGGCATGGAAGAAATGCACACACGCACACGACAAAACGTAGAAACCCAAAAAGAAGAACCCGGAATGGAATTGATGAAGCCCAAGTTTATATATTGCCATATAGGGAAAGTGTTACATCCGGGGCATTACAAACTCTCCTCTACTATGAAAAGATCTCGTCCCGAGATCTAGGACTGGAAGAAGGAAGGGTACTCGGAACGAAGGTGATCTTCTCGTTCCCACGTAGCTTCTCGGTCGGTATGGTGTGACCACTTAACTTTCAAGAACTTGATTGACTTGTTGCGGGTCTTGCGCTCGGTTTCTTCAAGAATAGCAATGGGGTGCTCATGATAAGACGAGTCTTGTTGAAGATCAATCTCCTCGAATGGAATGGTGTGTTCAGGTGTCTTGAAGCGCTTGCGGAGCTGAGACACGTGAAACACATCATGAACATTTGCAAAGTTGGAAGGGAGCTCAAGTTGATAGGCTAGATTGCCTCTTTTGCCAAGGATCTTGAAAGGGCCCATGTATCTAGGAGCAAGCTTGCCTTTGATACCGAATCTTTGGGTGCCTTTCATAGGAGAAACACGGAGATAGACATGATCCCCAATGTTGAAGGCCAAATCACGATGCTTGCCGTCATAGTAGCTGTTTTGACGCGACTGAGCGGCCTTGAGATTCTCACGTATGACTTTGCACATTTCTTCGGCTTCTGAGATCAAGTCATTGCCAAGAAGTTGACGTTCACCAGTCTCGGACCAGTTGAGAGGAGTACGACACTTTCTGCCATAGAGGATTTCAAACGGAGCTTTGCCGACACTTTCTTGGAAACTGTTGTTGTAAAAGAACTCGGCAAACGGAAGACAATCTTCCCACTTCATGCCAAAAGATATGACACAAGCTCTGAGCATGTCTTCTAGGATCTGGTTCACTCTTTCGACTTGACCACTAGTCTGAGGGTGAAATGCAGTGCTGAAACGGATCTTAGTGCCCATGGCAGACAGTAAGGAGTCCCAGAACTTGGATGTGAACAAACTTCCACGGTCTGAGGAGATAACTTGAGGAATGCCATGTAAGGACACAATTCTGGAAGTGTACAACTCTGCCAGCTGAGCTGCATTGATGGATTCTTTGACTGGAAGGAAGTGAGCTACTTTGGTAAGCTTGTCAATCACCACAAAGATAGAATCATTCCCCTTCTTGGACTTGGGAAAACCAGTGAGGAAATCCATTTCAATGTGGTCGAACTTCCACTCGGGAATAGGAAGAGGTTGGACAAGACCGGCTGGACGTTGATGCTCTGCCTTCACTCTTCTGCAGACATCACATTCATTCACAAATTGGGCGATCTCCCTTTTCATGTGAGTCCACCAGTAAGATTGCTTGAGGTCTTGGTACATCTTGGAACTTCCGGGATGAATCTAGAGGAGGGAGTCATGTGCTTCGTTCATTATGAGCTTCCTGAGATCACCCTTGGGAACCACAAGTCTGTCCTCAAAGAACAAGGTATCTCTCTCATCAACGCGATAGCACTTGTATTTGAGAGTACCCTTTGCAATACCATGTTTCACTTTCTGCACCATAGCATCACTGAGCTGGGCCTCACGGATCTGATCTTCCAAGGTAGGAGCAACTTGAAGATTTGCAAGAAAGCCTTGCGGAACAACTTGGAGGTTAAGCTTCCTGAATGCTTCACAAAGGTCAGGTTGAAACGGCTTGATAAGGAGACTGTTGCAATATGCCTTTCTGCTCAAGGCATCTGCAATGACATTGGCCTTGCCGGGTGTGTATTCGATGCTTGGAGCATACTCTTGGATCATTTCAACCCAACGAGTCTGGTGAAGGTTCAGGTTCGGCTGTGTGAAGATGTACTTCAAGATCTTGTGATCGGTGAAGATGTCCACTTTTCTGCCCAATAGAAGGTGTATCCACGTGATCAAGGCGTGTACCACAGCTGCTAACTCGAGATCATGTGTGGGGTAGTTCTTCTCACTTGGCTTCAGTTGACGAGAAGTGTATGCTACAATCTTCTTTTCCTGTATTAGCACACCACCAAGTCCTTGAAGAGAAGCATCACAGAATACTTCGTAGGGCTTGGACTCATCTGGAGGGGTAAGAACTGGAGCAGAGATGAGCTTTTCTTTGAGAGTTTTGAATGCCACATCACAATCCAGAGACCAGTTGTACTTGACATTCTTCTGCAGCAAGTTGGAGAGAGGCTTGGCAATCTTGGAGAAGTTCTCAACGAACCTTCTGCAATAGCTAGCATGACCAAGGAAGCTTCGGAGTTGCTTGACGTTCTGAGGAGGCTCCCAGTTGAAAATCGCTTCAACTTTCTCGGGGTTGACCGCAATACCGTCAGCAGAGATGATATGGCCCAGATACAAGACCTTATCGAGCCAGAATTCGCACTTGGAGAACTTGGCATAGAACTTATGTTCAAGGAGTCTGTCGAGAACCAGACGGAGGTGTTTTTCGTGATCCTCTTCATTCTTGGAGAATACCAAGATGTCATCCAGATACATAAGCACAAATTCGCTGGTGTAGGGGTTGAATATGTAGTGCATCATCCTCGAGAAGGTGGGTGGAGCATTAGCGAGTCCAAAAGACATGACTGTATATTCATAGGAGCCGTAGCTTGTTCTGAATGCAGTCTTGTGAATATCTTCTTCACGGATGCGGATCTGGTGATAACCCATCCGGAGATCGAGCTTTGAGAACACTTTTGCTCCTTTGAGCTGCTTGAACAATTCATTGATGTTGGGGAGCGGATACTTGTTCTTTATTGTCTTCTTGTTCAATGGCCGGTAATCAACGCAAAGGCGCTCCGTGCCATCCTTCTTCTTGCCAAATAAGACACCACAGCCCCAAGGAGAAGTGCTAGGCCTGATCAAACCCATACGCTCTTGCTGATCGAGCTGTTTCTTCAACTCCTTCAACTCTTCAGGGGAAAGCTTGTACGGACGCCGGCATGCTGGCTCAATACCGGGCTCGAGTTCAATGACGAATTCAACTTGACGATGCGGAGGCATGCCTGGAAGCTCTTCAGGGAAAACATCTTCATATTCATTGACCACCGGAATTTGAGAGATGGCATTAATCTCGCCCTTGTCATTGAGAGAGAATAGCTTGATTGTGTTATCTCGAGAGGCGAAGATAATCACGTCTTTGTTAGGATGAGTAATCTTGACTTCCATATTTGCACAATCAATGTGAGCATCATGCTGGGAAAGCCAATCCATCCCAAGAATAACATCAATGTCGGAGTTGCCGAGAACAATTGGAGAAGCCAGAAAGCAGTAATCACCCATACGAATAGATACATCCGGAGCAAATATACTAGAATGCATTCGTCTCCCCGGAGAAATAACTGATAATTCCCTTGGCAAACTTTTGATGTCAACATTGTGCTTGGATGCAAAAGGTTGAGACATGAAAGAACATGATGCACCCGAATCACACAACACTTTAGCAGGTTTAAGATTGACTGGAAGGTTACCAAGTATCACATCTGAAGAATTTTCTGCTTGAGCTGCATTCATCAGATTCACTCTTGCTGCCTTCGGATCATGCTTGACAATAGCAGTGCTGACAGGTGGAGGAGGCGGAAGGCGCCTTTGAGTACACTTGTTTGCATAGTGACCCTGCTTGCCACACTTGTTGCAAACCACTTCTAAGAGAGGACGGTAAAAAGGAGCACTTGACTTCGAAGCTTGAAAGTGGTTCTTTGACTGATTGCTTGGGTTGGGTGGGTGGGAGAAAGCACGGCCACCAGAATTCTTGTTGTTATTGTTGGGAGCTCGGATCACTGGAGGAGGTGGAAGCCAAAACTTCTGTTGCTTTGCGACCACTTGAGAAGAAGAGGAGGAGTGAACGGCATCTCTGGTCCTCTTTTTGGAAGCTTCCATCTTGAACTGGGCTGCCTCTTGCTTAAGTGCCATGTTATAGAATTGATCAAACTCATCAGGCTCGAACAAGGTGAGAGCTAGTTGGAGTTCATCCTTCAGACCACCACGAAACTGATAGATCTTGCTCTTGGCATTTGGGATGTCTTGCTTGGCATAGCGGGCAAGGTTCTGGAACTTGACATTATATTGGTAGACAGTCATTGAGCCTTGCTTCAGGTTGCGGAATTGCTCACGCATACCCTCGATGACACTTGTAGGAATGTGGTGGCTGCGGAAGTCCTTGCAGAAGTCATCCCAGGAGATTACACGTCCCTCTCTGGAATCTTTGTACTGCTGCCACCAATCAGCGGCTCGGTCCTTGAGTTGGAAGGCGTCAAACTTCACATAGTCCTCGGGCCTGACGTTACTGCACTCGAAATGCTTCTTGATATCTGTTATCCAGTCTTCAGCATCTAGAGGGTCCACACAGTAACTGAATGCCTTTGGTTGGTTTGCCAGGAACTGGTTGAGCATAGTAAAGTGAGGTTCTTTGAACAAATTGTCTTGGCCTTGGTTCCCATGAGTACCCTGATTTGCTTGATTTGCTTGAATGTTCTGCATCATTTGCATAAGCATCTGGGTGTTCTGGTTCGTAGCTTGCATAATTGCTCTCCAGGCCTCAGACGGAGGAGGAGGGGAAGGAGGACGATCAGGAACCTCTTCACCCTCTGGGTTAGCGTTGGGAACCTTTTTAGGAGCCATCCTGAATGAGATGACAACTATTAGCCATTGATTGAGAGAAAAATATAAGCTGAATCAACTGCTAGAAATTGCAACATAGTCTTCACAAGAACATTCGAACAAGATGAACGAATGTAATCCACAGTTCAATAGCAACAACAATCTTCACGAGAAGCCACTTGGGAGAACAAAAGGTAAATAAAAACAACAAGGAGCAGATAGAACAAATACAAGATAGAAGTTTCTTTCGACATATTCGTGCTGAAAGCTTATGGAACGTGTTACAAAAGGGTTTTGCAATCCCCGGATCAGCATAGCCAAGGACCCTTTAAGATGCAAATCCCGATCGGAACAACGTCCATAAAACTACTTCACTCAATGTAGAACCCCGAACTCCATATCATCCATTCGTTGGAAGAATGCCTATGAGCTACTAGATGAACCCACCTATTAATTTCCGAAAGTTTCCAGTTATGCAATCAGGTGTTGGGGATACAGGGAAAGCATCACGCACTCAACTCTAATCTTACATCCAGCTGTATCCATCCGTCAACACATAACCAGTTATTTCCGGAAATCGTTTACCTCAGACCTTCGAAACGCATCTACTATACAAGCTATGTCAATACTCTCAAACTACCTCCCTAGTACTGGGTGACGTCGGGGTTATCTTGCCACTAACCGCATAGGAGAGTTTTCGATGTCGGCCGTCTTAAGTATTCCAGAACTGCTGTGATATATTTGTGACGACAACACCTCGGAGCTCAACTCCCCGGGACACTGCCACAACCCCTAAATGACAGGAGGCATCGAGAACAATGTTCTCCTCACAAAGACATCGGAACAATCCAAACAATACTCGCGAGATTCCTAAAAAAAAATTGGTGAAATTTTTGAGAGTAGAAGAGACAAGAGTAATCGTCAGGAGTCCTCACCGGAGTGAAAAGAGATGAGGAGCAAAAGAAATCCTACTCTCCGATATATATATATGACTCAAAACATTTTAAGTGTGTGCCCAGACTCAACCGTCAACGATTCGATCAATCAGTGGGGGCTTCTAGGTCGGAGAAGGCTCTGAATACCAACTTGTAATGCCCAGGATGGGACTATACCTCCTACGTGTCGAGGCACGACTTAAAGGTATAAGCCCATTCTGGAATGATCTCAAGTTCGGTATCTTTGCACGACTCATGTAAAAATAGGGTTGAAATTGCAAAAGGATAGTTGGCTTACACTCGCCACGTCACACAATTCATTACATAAGCAAAACATCATCCAAATAACATCACAACCCGACTACGGGTGAAGATCCAAATGAAAGATACCAAAATACATAAAGCCACAGGTCCGAATCGCCCTTAGTAGAAACCACTACTGATCATCGGGATAGTGCACATAGTATCGACTACGTTCTTTATCGTACTCCTAGTACAGCTCTGTGCCGTCACCTGAGTACCTGCATCTGGTGTGGTGTAGAATCTGTGAGCCACGGAGGACTCAGCAATCCCGTTCCCGGGTAGCAAAACTATCTAAGCCTTGGGTGTGTAACAAGGCTGAAGAAACATAAAAGGTTGCAGCTGCACTAGCACTATCTTATGTGTTAAGAGCGAGAAGATAAGTGCCACGAGCGATAAAGTGATCACTAAGTGATCCTATCTAATCACGTCAAACATAACCCCACCGTGTTCACTTCCCGAACCCCTTTCGGAAAATGACCGTCACGGTTACTCACGCTGGTAGTGTGTTCTGAACATGGCGTCAAGTTTTCTACAACCGAATATTAACAAATTCCCATCTGCCACACAACCGCGGGCACGGCTTTCGAAAGTTCAAAACCCTGCAGGGGTGTTCCAACTTGGCCCATTATAAGCCCACGATCCGCGGAGTCGCAACTCCAAGGTGGGAAGGCCCGAGTATTCTTGGAATCCCGTGCTCAAAATATACCGACATAGGTAAAACTAATCCAGCAAATCCTCCCGGCGTGCCGACACCCTGACAGTAGCCGCGCGTATCTAGTCTCAGGCCACGACCGGATGTGTGATGCTACAGGTTATACCAGATACCTCGGGTTTCCCTAAGGCGGCCCTGCAGGACCCCCAGTTTGGACCAACACTGATGTGGAGCACTGGCCCAGGGTTGTTAATTAAGAAAGGGGGTAGCTAGTCTCTATGCAAGCTCTAGTTATTAGGCAAATGGAGTACCAATGTCGGGACTTGCTGGAAAAGTTTTAGCGCTAAGCGGGTTATCGAGGGGGTCCCATAACCCCAACCGTGTTAGGAACGCATAATCAAGGAACATAACACCGGTTTATACGGTTCCGAGGGCGGCATGAGTGGAACAAAACACCAAGCAAGAGGCTTAGCCTTCCACCCATTACCAATATATAGATGATTTAGTTTAAGAGTTTATATAGTGTGATACCCCAACTATAACTTCAACATGAAGCAAGAATCTTCAATTCTTCTCCTGCAACTAGCAATGCTATAAGAGGGGCTGAACGAAGCTTACGTAGCCAAACAATGGTTTGCTAGGTTGGGTGGTTAGACAGATTCATGGTTACAAAAGGAGGCTGACAAACAAACATGGGCATTGAGGCAATAAGCTAAAGAGCGAGACTTCTAGCAATAGGCAAAGACAGTAATGATATCTGGGTCAGGTCATCTTCCATGTCGAGTCGTCGATGGGATCGTAAGGCGGCTCCTCGTTCTCAACCTCGGTAGTAACCTCGTTCTCGTACTCGGTCTCGGCTTCCGGCTCTACTCAACACAAGAACACACGAGGCACGAAATCAAACAAGGTGCAATGCACAATCTATAGGATGCACGTATGATGCACTTAAGATGCACTGCATATGCCCTAAGGATGCCTTACATGACAACATAGGAAGCACACCAGAACAACGCAAGAACAAGACAATATGCTCAAGCAAGTAGGATGCAAGACAGATCTATATAGGATGCAAAACATGGCAAGGTAGGAAGCACAGAGAAACAACACAAGAAACAACAGGTTTAAAAGAGGCCGGAAACTTCTTAAGACAAAGCCGGTAAGTCCTCATATGCATAGTTTGAAATTAGACCAGATCTGAACAAACCATAAGTTGAAGTTGTTAAACAGCAATTTAACATGCGCCATGATGATCTACACGAAATTCTAGTCAAGTTACATATAAAGTTTGTTTAAAACGGAGCTACGGTCTAGAAGATATGATCAAAACAAGATAAGCATGCAAGATGCACCCAAACATCAAGCAAACATACTCCAAACATGTTAAGTAGATGATATTATGATTCTACATGCAAAATCACACAAGTTTCATGTAGGGCACGCTCAAAACGGAGCAACGGACTAAAAGATACACCCGAAACAAGAAACAATACAAAGCTGAAATTAACAGCCACATAGCAACTTTGGAGCAAGAAATATATACTCTACAGCACTCAAACATGGTGACAAGAAGCATGGACAGGAAGTAGACATAACCTACAGCAAACAACTCCATTGGAGCAACTCCATAGGAGGCATGGATCAATAGCAACAAGCTACAACATTTTGATCATGACATTAAAAACCTGACAGTAATATTTTATAGCAACTTGGGAGCAAGAATTAAATATGCTACAGCAACCCATATGAGATGTGAGGGCATGGATGGATAGGCAACAACATATACAACAAAGAATGATCAATGGCCACCCCAAAACTAACATGGATTTGCCTAGAGCATCAAGCAAACATAGCATCAGGATATGACAGATTCCAGACTTAGTGAAATTTCACTAAGTGTTAAAAGAGTTAAGTTGGCATGACATGTTTGCAAGCATGTTTAAGTTACCTCAAGGCATATCATGGCAAAAGGTTTGCACCACAGCAAAGATCACATGAAGGGGAATCTAAAACATATGAGCATGCGACATGGGGACAAACACATCAATAGCAATGAGCTCCTCAACTAGGCATCTCGTAACAAGTTACAAAACCTAACAGCCACATGCACTTTTGCAACAGAGATAAACATGGCAATATGAACTCTAACATGCATGCTACAGCAACCAACATGTAGAGCATCTCATGATGAACATTTTGACATATCATTTGCTTCATTTGGATAAACATGCACCAAGTTATCACATCTCAAACATGGCATGGAAATAACAAGTAGCAGCAGTTTATATCAAGTAGCACTCTTCTCACGAAGATTAAGACATCTATATGGACTCAAACAAGCATGGCACAATGAAACAAAACGTAGTACACATCACCACGATCATTTTGACATATCATATGCACAAATCGGACATGCACACAAAAAGTTATAGCCATCACAAGAAGCCATCAGACAACTAAAAAACAACAAAAGACTTAGCAAGAAAACAGGGGGATCACCTCGCGGGTCGGGTTGACCCAGCGGATCGGGCGCGGGCGCGGAGCGGGTTACAGGCGCGGGACCCGTTAGGGTTCGGGCAACCGCTCAGATCGGATCGGGCCGATCCGGCGGCGAGCTCCGGTCTCCGGCGATCTGGGGCCGCGGGGCTTCGCGGCCAGCGGGAGCTGGGGCCGGCCGGAGCGGCGATCGGCCGGAGGAGGCGAGGCGGCGGCTTGGGGCGAGGCCAGCGGTCCGCGGCGGAGCACTACGGTGGCGCGGCGGCGGGGCGCTCTGGTGGCGCAGCGGTGGGACACTGCGGTGGCGCCGCGGCGGGGCGCGCAGCCGGTGGCGGAGGACGGCGGCGCTCCGGCGAGTTGCTGGCGGCGGGACGGCGACCGGAGGCGGCGGGGAAGGCGAGTTGCGGGCGGCGGCGGAGATGGGCCACGGGGTCCGGGAACGGGCCTGCGGGCCCGCGTGGCGGCGGAGGCGGATGGCTGGCGCGGCGTATGTGTCCGGTGGCGGGCGGACACGTCCGCCCGGCACGGTTTTCGAGGCGAGGCTGGAGGAGGAAGGAGACTATGGTTTTTTGGACGAAAATGGCAAGGGGGACGTTTTTATAGGCATAAGGAGCTAGGAGAGTCCAAATGGGGAGCGGTTTTCGGCCACGCGATCACAATTCGACGACCGAGATGATGGGAAGGGTTGTACTGGGTTAGTAGGCTATTGTGGAGGGGGTCTTGGGCCTCAAAGAAGAGGTTCTTTTAGCCCACTAGGTTAATCGTTGAAGTACCAAATGAACTCCAAACGCGACGAAACTTGACAGGCGGCCTACACGTACCAAAACAACATCGCACGACAAGTCTCACGTCATTCCGGAAATGTTACACAGCCAAACACGAAAGAAGGACTCGGGGATGCCACGGGCACGTGTGAGAGCGTCGGAACTCGAAACGGACAACGGGAAGAGACGAGTGGGACCGGATGCAAGTGACAACACAAATGCAATGCAATGCACATGATAACATGACATGGAAGAAATGCACACACACACGCGACAAAACGAAGAAACCCGAAAAGAAGAAGAACCCGGAATGGAATTGATGAAGCCCAAGTTTATATATTGCCGTATAGGGAAAGTGTTACATCCGGGGCATTACAAAAGCTTATGGTCATCTTCATGACAAGCTCGAGTTCATCGAAAATTGAGTTCACATGCATCTTCACAGGCTTGAGTTTCCTCAATTCAGAGCTCATATTCATAGAGTTTTGGATGGTACTCGTCGTCATCTATCCAACAAGCTTGAGTTTGCTCCATTTGAAGCTCATATGCAGAAGTTATGGCAGTTCTGGTTTTCTTGCTCCTTCTGTTTTGCTTGGCCAGTTTTTCAACTCGAGCGGTAGTAGAGAGCGGTAGTACCTCTCAAACAGTAGTACCTATCCCCAAGCAGTAGTACCACTTAGGTGGTACTTCCGCTGATCAGTACCGCTTCCACTTTCGCTTATTTTGTGCTTCTGTTACCCAATCGATTGAGTGGTAGTAGAGAGAGGTAGTACCTCTCTAAGAGGTTGTACTGCTCCCCTGAGCGGTACTAACTCTCAAGCCGTACTACCTCCCCCCCCCCGAGCGGTACTACTCAAGTGGTACTACCTCTCCTCCGAGCGATACTACCTCTCTGGCAGATCTACTATTCATGTTTTCCTGTCTCGTTGAGCTGTTTTGGTCATGGTAAGCGGTAGTACCGCTTGTGCACGACGAGTGGGCATAACAGTTGGATTCGGGTGTGCCTATTTAAAGGGCCCTTCTTCCCCAATGGTACCTATCCATTTGAGCTCGTGTTTGCCCCCCCATTGTTGACCTTCTTTGACCTTGCTATCTCTCAATCCTTCCAATGATTCTTGCTAGTTCTTGAGGGAAATGAGAGAGAAGATCTAGATCCATATTTTCACCAATTACTTTCTCCTCTATGTGAGGGGAACCCCTTGGATCTATATCTTGGAGTTCTTGGTGTTCTCCTTCTTGTTCTTCCTCTCATATTCCTCCATAGCTTTCATTGCTTTGATGGGATTTGAGATTGAGGGACTTGGGAACTCGGTGTGCCCTTGCGCTTGCATTTGGTGCATAGGTTTGAGTTCTCCACGGTGATACGTGGAAGTGATGTTTGAGAAGCTTTTTACTCTTGTGTGCTTGGTAACCTAGATCTAGTTCCTATTGGATGCTTGGGCGCCCTAGACGGTTGGTGTCGGTGTCAAAACCGGCAGATCTCAGGTAGGGGTCCCGAACTATGCGTCTGAGGATCGATGGTAACAGGAGACTAGGGACACGGTGTTTACCCAGGTTCGGGCCCTCTCGATCGAGGTAATACCTTACTTCCTGCTTGACTGATCTTGATGGATATAGGGTTACAAGAGTTGATCTACCCCGAGATCGTAATGGCTAAACCCTAAAAGTCTAGCCTATGTGATTGCTATGATTCTGATGTCGTCCCTAGGACTAAACCCTTCAATTTATGTATGCACTGGAGGGACCTAGGGTTTGTACATGATCACCTTGCAGTGGAAGGAAAGTATTACACCCGGACTCTAAACTTGCTATTTTACACATGGGGAGTCCTATCCGGATACGGGATATAGTCTTCATAGATAATCTTCATGGCCCACCAGTCCGGCTCACAATGAACGATCTGGCCACCTGAGGACCCCTTAATCCAGGACTCGCTCAGTAGCCCCTGAACGAGTCTTCAATGACGACGAGTTATGTTGGTGCACTGTCTTCGGCATTGCAAGGCGTGTTCCTCCTCCCAAACATATTGAAGCAATATTCCCTACCAAAGGTACTATGTCCGGCTTTGCATGGTTAGTACAACCCTTAGCCTTGAAGGCAAGGCATCGAAAAAACGGATACTGTGTCTTTACTCAGAACCTTTCAGCGAAGCTTCAGGTATGTCCATTTAATACATATCGAACCGTTTTCTTGGCCCTGGTTTCACGTTTCGAGGTATAGGCTCATTGGCACGTCTTGTCAAAGCAGAGATCATGCCCGCCTATTACGGGATCCTTGTCAATGTGACGTGAGCATCTTAACCGCGCCTTACGCACGACCTCGTTGGGAACCAGCGAGGTTTATGGCTGGAGTGGGGGGGCGTTTAGCATTCACCGCTTATAAAAGGACTCGGGTCTTAGCCTTTATCCCCACGCTTTCCTCAAGCCCTAGTTCTCCAATCTCTCCAACCCAAGCACCCACATCTCTTGCGCCCGCAATCCTCAACTCCTCCACCACCATCGCCTTTCCTAGCAATGGCTGGCTCTGGCTCTAAAGGCAAGTGGGAGGCATCTACAGTCACAGAGAAGACCGTGAAGAGCCTCCGGAGCGCGGGCTATCTCGCCGACGATGTGGCGCATTGAGTCCCCAAGAAGTACCAAGTGATCCCCGTCCCTAAGGCAGGTGAGAGGGTTGTATTCCTCTCGCACTTCATTCGGGGGCTGCAATTTCCTATCCACCCCTTTGTAAGGGGCCTCTTGTTTTCCTACGGGCTAGATTTCCATGATCTAGCCCCGAATTCAATTCTTCACATATCCGCTTTCATAGTGGTATGTGAGGCATTCCTCCGAGTCCCCCCACACTTCGGCCTATGGCTCAAAACCTTCAATTTGAAGCTGAGGGTGGTCGACGGGCAGCATGCGGAATGCGGAGGCGCTATGATAAGCAAACTCCCAAATGCCACTTGGCCAAAGGGGGCATTCGTGGAGACGAACAAAATTTGGCAGCAGCAGTGGTTTTATATCACTGAGCCCCGCGACACCGAGTGGGCGGCAACTCCCGCATTTAGATCTGGACCCCTAGAGAGGCTAACCTCCTGGACCAACAAGAGTCCGGATTGGGGGTCTCAGGCAGAGGTACTAGCGCTCCAAAGCCGTATCACCGACATGATCTCCAAGGGCATCCAACTCACAAACCTAGTTCAGATAATGCTCGCCCGTCTCATCCTTCCCTGCCAACACCGGGACTCCCATCTGTGGGAGTTCAATCCGAAAGGGTCCCAGCCCTTGAAGCACCTCTTCGGCACTACGCACGAAGACATCTAGAAGCACCTCTACAAGGCCCAGAACGGGTGGCTAGCGGAGACGGAGGACAGGGTCTTCAGTCCCGCACTCACCGCATCAGAGGTAATTGATATTTCTGCCGAATATATACTCCTTCTCTGTTTTAATTATAACAGGAGTTAGAGTTTCTGCGTTCTATCTAGGTCTGGACGAAAAAGGCAGAGCGGATTAAATGTCCGGATCCTTTGCCAGAAGACCCAGAGATGCCTCGGGTGACGACGATGCTGGTCCTGGTGCCGTAGAAGGCGCTGGAGAAGAAGGCCAAGAAGAAGGGCAAGGAGGTCAAAAGCGACCCCCGCCCTATAGGTCCCACAGACACAAGGTCCAGGGAAACTGACTCCCACCTCTCTCCCAAAGAAGAAGAGGAGGACGAGGAAGAAGAAGACTCCCTCGCCCTGACAAAGGGGGGGAAAAGAGCGGCCCCTGCTGACGCAGGCAAGGCCGTGCCCAGGAAGAAGCTGACTCTTCCAGATAGTTCGGACTCATCGTCCGAACACAACTATCTGGTTCAGCCCAGGATCAAGCCCCTGGCCGAATCGTAAGTATTTAAACTACTTATATTCAGATATTTTTTCCTTTTTAGTATCTAATATTTATTTTACCTTTATATATCCCTCCGCACAACATCCCCGTGGCTTCACTGTCCTCTGGGAATTCTCTAGCGTCCGGAGAGACGGAGAGCGATACGCCTCCAAGGGGCTCATCGCCCATCATAGGGGATACCGAGGTATCCTCTCAACAAACTCCCCTTGTTCCAGCAGGTGGGAGTGGGGCTGACGAAAGGGCGGCCGAGGTCAATCCCTCGGCCACGGTCAACCAAGGGGGAGCGATCCCCATGGTGACTGAAGACGGGGGGCCCAAGCAATTCGTGGCCCCGCCGAACACTATTCCGGAGTCCAATGTGGCTCTGGAATCAAGAGACCAGCCCCCTGTGATGGGGGAGCGAGCAAGTGCTCCTGCGGCGCCTACCGTCAATCCGGAGGCGCCGAAATCTCTTGAGGGAGCACTGCAAAGTGCTTCCATTATAGAGGAACACTGCACTCTGATGAGTGCGGTCATGGAGAAGATTTAGTCCGTCAAAGGCGGACTGAACGAAGCTTTCAGCAGCCTATTAACAGGCTTTGAGGTATGCGATGTAATGTTTCTTCAAAGAGAACTTTTGTTTTATTTTAGATATAGATATAGACAGTAGCCCCTGATGCTTTGTTTGATTCTGGACAGAATCAGACGAAGCATCCATGTTATAGCATATGATAGAGTTGAACTGTATATTGTGTGCTTGAACATGCTTCCTTTGTGGTGGCAACTGCCCAAGCCGCAGAATTTTTGAGTTAAATCGGAAGCTTAAAATAGCTGATGAAGATCTCGACCGCGTCAACAAGCGTATTGATGAAACGCAAGGTATACGGGTTTAGGAAATCAAGATTTTAACACACTATATGTGTGAACATGAGCTAACTTTTATTATGCGTTCTCGTGAAACAGCTGATGCAGCTACGGTCGAGGCCCTGAAGGGCGAGCTTGCGACGACCAAGGAGGAGGCCAGAGCGAGCAAGGCATCCGCTGATAAAGCGGCTGCCAACCTAGAGGCCGAGAAGGCCGTGCATCAACAACACGAGGCTCGGGTGATCAAAGTCGAGGTCGAGCTGCAAGATGCAATTTGCAAATGTGATGCATTGGAGCAGGCGAATTTGGAACAAGCTTCTGAACTCACTGCGGTAGTTAATGCTGCCAAGGAGGCGCGGACTGAATTGTGTAGTGCTCAGGAGGAGATCAAACAAGCGCGTCAAATAGCAGCTGGTAAGGTTTTTCTCTTGCAGGGCATCTTCGAAGGTTAGAGGTATCTTGCGCTAACATGATTGTGGAGTTCTCCAGGCATGTTTGTGGATCTCCCGAGGAGCATCGTCGACGCCACCCAATACTTCCGAGCTTAGGAGGGGACAGCACGGAGAAGCTGTTTTGGTCGCAGTTCATTGCGCCAAACCATCTGATGCCCCTCAATGACCAGATGAAGCAGCTAGTCGAGCTGCACAACATGGCGGGTACGGCCCTGAAGGACTTGATAGTCCGGCTATGACCCGATGATCCAATCCCAAGTAGCTACTTTGGATTGGTGAAGAAGCTCGTCGAAGCGAGTCCGCGGGTAGACGCTATTAAGCGCTCGGCCTGCATAGAGGGTGCTCGGATGGCCTTTGCCCGTACGAAGGTGCATTGGACGAAGATGAAGGCCACGGAGGTAGCCATTGCTGGCCCTCCAGAAGGCAAGGATCACCGCAAGCCGGAAAGGTACTTCGACAACGTCCTAGAAGGAGCCCGCCTTGTAGAGGGTAAGTGCTCAAAGGATATAATCTTTGAGTGATTATATTCGGGTTTTAAGGACTAAGCCTATGTGCCGATGTATATAAATTTTGCGCTTCTATATTTTTGAGCGAGTTTTTCCTCCCGTGCGGCTGTTTATTTAAATATGAAAGTTTCCAATCGTCAGCTTCAGCCCCCATGTAAATATTACAGGGGTGTTCAGTTCATACGCATGAGCACTCTTTATCCAACATCTTGGTGCATATAGGAGGTGTGTGCGGAGTGAACCAGGCAACCAGACTATGCGGCTTTATTGCTTTCACTTAGCCATAGGAGCTTAACTAGTGGGGCTAAGTACTAGCCCCTAGTGCATACAAGGCTTTTCGAACTATAGTGCATGTTTGACGTGGCTGGGCGAAGACCAGCCCCTCGTATAACACGGAATGGATCGCTATCGATCGTAGTATAACACTAGGTCACTGGATCGCTTGACCGGCTCTCGCCTCATCATGACACTCAGTTTTCGGCTTTCTCTACTCAGGTACTTAATCGGACGAACCAGAAGTACAATCGCAGTAGTTCTCCCTTTACTACCTTAACTGAACAAAGCGGAACGTAAGGTGGCAAGCACAGGAGTCGGGCAACCCAACTATAGACCAAAGACATGATTCAGAACCAATGCATATAATGCAATATCCGGGATGCCGAACAGTTCCCTATAGGTGTTCGGACTTTTTTGGAGGCGTGCCAGGTTGGGTACGGCCCCTGGTTTTAAGTCCAGGTATTAATGCATGTGCGGTGATCTGACTTGGGGGTGGAGAATAGAGGTGGTAAAAATAGAAAAACTCCAAGCGAATTGGAACCAAAGTGCTTCTTTTCTATCCCGTTTAATACGGCGAGCCGTGAGGTTACAGATAACGCTAATAACAGCCTCGGGCATTTGAAATGCCAAAAAGAAAAGAGAGAAAGAGAAAAAAAAAGGTTTACACAGAGCCTGAATCTAAAAGAAACAGATTTCAACACGTGGCCCTGCTACACATCTGCGCCTTTTTTCTCCTGGGCAATGTCCTTGAGAAGGAGAATTAAGATGGCCGCCTGTAAAAAATAAAAATAAAAAAGGCAGGATTCGAGAAAAGAATATCTTGTATGGTCGTAAACAATGTAGGTTCTTCTGAAAAACAAGATGTATTTTAGAGTCCGAATAGGGTCAAGCCGAACTATGGAGTATTTATATGTTGTGTGCCCCAGTGTCACCCAAGATATTTTAAGGGCATAATTGTGTACGCGAGGTACGTATGCTACCACCTTATGGGGCAGTCGAGATGGGCGCAACTGCTAATCGAGCTCAGGTTCTTCTGAGCTGCCGCATTGTAGTGTGGATGGGACATGTTTCCCCGTGTCCGTGGTCTTGACGACCGGTGAGCTATTCAGCCTGAATAAGCCGCTTTGAACCTCGACAGCTAGGGCCGCAGTGTCTTCCTCGTGCGGAGGGAGCGCTCCATATTTACATTGACCGTAAGGACGCCGCGTGGTCCACGCATTTTGAGCTTTAAGTAGGCATAATGCGGGACTGCATTAAAGCGAGCGAGTAGTGCGTGATAGCCACTTCGGAACATAGCGATGCCGAAGATTAACTCTTCGCTTCGGAAGTTATCAGGGGAGCCAAATACGACTTCCAATGTTAATGAGCCCATGTAGCGGGCTTCTACGCCTGGTATTACTCCTTTAAAGGTAGTGTTGTTGGGCTTAATTCTTGACGGGTCTATCCCCATTTTGCTGACAGTGTCTTGGTATATGAGATTGGGACTGTTGTCGTCGTCCATAAGGACTCTAGTAAGATGGTATCCGTCAATTATGGGGTCAAGCACTAAGGCCGCCGAACCTCTGCGACGGATACTGGTTGGATGATCCCTACAATCAAATGTGATCGTACAAGCCGACCATGGATTGAATTTGGGGGCGACAGGCTCGACGGCATATGTGTCTCGTAGTGCACGCTTGCGCTCCCTCTTGGGGATATGGGTGACGTAGATCATGTTCACGGTTTTGACTTCCGGCGGAATTTTTTTTCTGTCCCCTCGTGTTTGGCTGGCGAGATTCATCCTCGTCTTCGTTTTGAGGTCATTTCCCCTTGTGTTCGGCGTTTAGCTTGCGGGCCTGCTTAAAGACCCATCAGTTATGGTTGGTATGATTTGCACGTTTATCAGGGGTGCCATGGATCTGGGAGGACTTGTCTAGGATTTTGTCCAAGCTGGATGGACTATCTCTATTGCCTTTAAATGGCTTCTTCCGTTGACCGGGCCTAGAGCCACTGAATCCGGCGTTTACCGCCATGTCCTCTGTGTTTCTAGTATTGTTTCGACACTTGTTTTTATTGCACCGTGGCTTGCCATTGCCGTCCTTGACTTCACACGTGCCAGGGTCGCTGGTGCTGTTGCTGCTATGAGCCAGCCAGCTATCCTCGCCCACGCAAAAGCGGGTCATGAGTGCAGTTAGGGCTTCCATTATTCTCGGCTTCTCTTGGCCGAGGTGTCTAGCCAGCCATTCGTCTTGGACACTATGTTTGAATGCCGCCAAGGCTTCGGCGTCTGGACAGTCCAATATTTGGTTCTTTTTAGTTAAGAACCAATTCCAAAGCTTATAGGCTAACACCCCGGGTTGTTGGATTATATGACTTAAATCATCAGCATCCGGGGGCCGGACATAAGTCCCTTGAAAGTTGGCCCGAAAAGCATCCTCAAGTTCTTCCCAGCTTCCGATAGAGTTCTCTAGGAGGCTGTTTAACCAGTGCCGAGTTGGCCCTTTCAGCTTGAGAGGTAAATATTTGATGGTGTGGAGACCGTCTCCACGAGCCATGTGTATATGAAGGATAAAGCCGTCTATCCATACAGCTGGGTCCGTTGTTCCATCGTACGCCTTGATGTTTACGGGTTTAAACCCTTCTAGAAATTCATGATCCATCACCTCGTCGGTGAAGCACAGAGGGTGTGAGGCACCCCTGTATTTTGCGATTTCGTGGCGTAGTTCGGACGGTATTGGTATTCGGTGTTGACTCCTAAATGAAATGTGACCGGTCTGTTTGGCTTAATTGCCGCCGCTCCGTGTGTGGGTACGTTCCCTTGGTCCGTAGATTGATCTGGTCTGGCCAGCCTTTTTATTCAGGTCCTGGCGTAGGTCGTACTTATGGCCTTGAGCCGCTGTATCCTTGCCTTTACGGTGAGGAGGTGCGGGCTTGTGTATGGTGTTGTTGGCCGCTTTGTCCCGTCCATGGGGTGGTCGGTCCAGTTGATCGGACTGATCATACTTCGGCGGAATTGGCGCTGGGACCTCATCGTCGAATTGGGGCAGCAGTTTGCGCATAGCATAGCTCTTTGTTTGGCCCTTATAGGCATATCGTTCTTCAGCGTCCAACACATCATTCCATCTGTCGTTGAGCATATCATGTTCGGCTCTAAGCCGCCGGTGCTGCTACTTCAGGATCCTTGCAGTGATAATGAGTTGTTGTTGAAAACGCTTTTGCTCGAGCGGTTCTTCTGGGATGATGTATTCTTCAACTCCCAGGCTGATATCCTCTTCGGAGACAGGTTATAACAGCTGTCATCCGCGTCGTTGTGATCGGCCAACGGTTCCTCTGGACTGTGTTCGCTGTCCTCCCGTTCGTCCTGCTCTACCGCTAGCTCTGCGGGGTCATCGGCTTGTTCTGGATCGTCATCATCTTCAGTGACAGTTTTACTCTCTTTCTCTTTACGGGGTCGAGATCAACACTTCTGACTCCGGCGTCTGGGAGGTACATCGACGGGCTTGTCCTATTCCGGATTGATATCACCGTCGCCCTCCTTTTCATTAGGTGTGACACCCCGAGACTGGTGCGCCAGGTGTCAGCCAGTTATTCGTTGTCAGTGCCTTGTCATCTGCTTGCGTGTTGCATCTTTGGCATGTCCTCTTGTGTGTTGCATCAGCATGTTTTCAAAACTTGCATCCGCCCGAGTCCTCTCGTTCCTTCCCGTTGTCCGTTTCGAGTTCCGGAGCTCTCTCACGTGTCCGTGGCATCCCCGAGCCCTACTTTGGTGTTTGGCCGTGTAACGTTTCTGGTTTGGCGTGCGACTTGTCGTGCGATGTTGTTTTGTGGTGTGTAACCCGCCTGTCAGATCTCGTCGCGTTTGGAGTTCGTTTGATGCTCCAACAGTTATTCTCGTGGGCTGAAAGTACCCCCTCTTTGAGGCCCAAGACACCCCTCCAACAGCCCACCAAACCAACCCAAACCCCTCCCTTCATCTAGGCCATCCAATTGTGATCGCGTGGCCAAAAACCTCCCCTCATTTGGACAACCCTAGCTCCTTGTGCCTATATAAACGTCCACCTCCCCCAATTTTCGTGTCTGAAACCCTAATGCTTCCACAGTTCGCCGCCGGTGCTTCCACCGTTGACGCGCGGTGCTTCCACCGTTGAGCCGCCGTGCTTCCGACGTCCCAGCGAGTCGTGCTTCCACCTCACTCCAATCGTGCTTCCACCGGGCACTCGCTGTGCTTCCACCCGACGCGCGGGCCCGGGGGGGCCCGAGGTCGTCCCCTACCTCCGGCCGTGCCGCCATTCTTCTTCCTCGCCGCCGGTTTCTCCTCCCGCCGCCGCCTCGGCCGGCGCCGGAGCACCCCTCCGCCGCTCCGCCGCCCGGCCTCTTCCCCGCCGCCGGCCGGGCACCTCACCGCCTCCCCGAGCCGGAGCTCCGCCGGCCGAGCCGCGCCCCGCCACCTCCGTCCCTCGCCGCCGGCCGGTCCTCCGCCGCCGGCCAGGAACTGCCGCCGCCGTCGGCCACCCTGCCGCACCGAAGGCCGCCGCCGCCCTTGGGGATCGAGGGAGATCCCCGATCCAGATCCCCAGCGCCACACGCCTAACGGGCCGAAGCCCGGTAGCCCGCAGGCCCGTTAGCCGATCCGGCCCGCTCCGTGAGTCTCCGCCCGCGTTGACCGGTCCGCCCCAGCCTGCTAACCCGGTTGACCCCGTTTGACCAGATCCGATCTGAGGTAGTCTCGTTTTTTCACTAAGTCCCTGGTAGTTTTAGTTTCGGATGCTGTTTTATATTGTGGATAACTTTTTGTGTGCTTATCCGTTTTGAGCAAATGATATGTCAAAATGATCGTGGGGACATGTACTACGTTTTGTTCCATTGTGCCATGCATGTTTGAGGTCATCTAGATGTCTTAATCTTCATGGGAAGAGTGCTACTTGTTATAAACTGCTGCTACTTGTTGTTTTGTTGCCATGTTTGCAATGTGATAACTTGGTGCATGTTTATCCAAATAAAGCAAATGATATGTCCACATGTTCATCATGAAATGCTCTACATGTTGATTGCTTTAGCTTGCATGATAGATTTCATCTTGCCATGTTTATCTCCTTTGCAAAAGTGCTAGTGGCTGTTATGTTGTTAAACTTGTTACGAGATGCCTAGTTGAGGAACTTGTTGCTATTGTTGTGTTTGTCCCCTTGTCACATGCCTAGATGTTTTAGAATCTCCATGATATGATCTTTGATGTGGTGCATTTACCTTTCCATGATATGCCTTGTGTTGACTTAAACATGCTCACAAACATGCCATGTTGCTGCTGCTGTTTTAACACTTAGTGAAATTTCACTAAGTCTGGATTCTGTAATTTCCAGATGCCATGTTTGCTTGTTGTTCTAGGCAAATCCATGATAGTTTGGGGTGACTATTGATGATTCCTTGTTGTATATGTTGTTGGCTATCCATTCATACTCTCACATGCTTATTTGGGTGGCTGTAGCATATTTAACTCTTGCTCCAAAGTTGCTATGTGGCTGTTAATTTCAGCTTGTTGTTATATATTGTTTCATGTGTATCTTTTAGCCCGTTGCTCCGTTTGGGGTGTTCTTTATATGTAACTTGTGTGATTTTGCATGTAGATTCATATTATCCTCTTGTTATCATGTTTTGAAGTATCTTGCTTGATGCATATTGTCGTGTTCCTTGTGCTATATCTCTGTGCTTCCTATGTTGACTTTCTGTGCTTCCTAAGTGCATCTGCAGTGCTTCCTTAGTGCATCAGCCATGCTTCCTGTATATAATTGCATCATACCTTGCCTTGTTATGCATCATCCCTTGCCATGTTATGCTTCATAGACTTGTTGTTCTTCCATATAGAATTGTTTGCATCATACTTGCTTAAACACATTGTCATGTTTCCTGTGTTGTCTTCCTATGCTTCGTACCTTGCCATGTTAAGCTTCCTGTATAGACTTTCTGTGCTTCCTGTTTAGTTTTGTCATGCATCATACCTTGCCACGTATTGCATCATATAGACTTGTGTTGTTTCTGTGCTTCCTACCTTGCCATGTTTTGCTTCCTGTGTAGATTTTCTGTGCATCATAAGTAGACTTGTTTTGCATTCTACTTGGTAGTGCATATTGTCATGTTCTTGAGTGGTTTGTTTACCGTATTGCCTGCTTCTTTTCGTTAGTGCTTGTTCCGTTGCGTCGTGAGAATACGATCGTCTACCCGTGGTCCTTCTTCAAGGTTTCTTCTTCGTCTTCTTCACGGAACCGTTCTTCTTCCTTGCGGGATCTCAGGCAAGATGACCATACCCTTGGATACCATTACTATCTTTGCCATGCTTAGTTGTCTCGATGCTATCGTTACATGTCATGCTACCCATCATTATTGTCAGCCTCTCCTTGTTGCCATGAAACCTCTAACCTTTGAAACCTTCCTAGCAAAACCACTATTTGGCTATGTTACCCGCTTGCTCAGCCCCTCTTATAGCGTTGTTAGTTGCAGGTGAAGATGAAGTTCGTTCCAGGCGGGAACTTGTTGTTGGATTATCACAATATCTATAATTATTATTAACACACCTATATATACTGGGCATGGGTGGAAGGCTTGGCCTTTTGCTCGGTGTTTTGTTCCACTCATGCCACCTTAGGCGCCGATAAACCGGCATTATGTTCCTTGATTTTACGTTCCTTACACGATGGGTGGATGGGGACCCCTTGACAGTTCGACTTTGAATAAAACTCCTCCAGCAAGGCCCAACATTGGTTTTAATTTGCTCATAATAACAACTTAATTTATTAATTAAATTGCATAGGGAGTTAGCGCTACCCGAGGATTCTTCTACATAGCAGGGGGGGCCAGTGCTGATGGTGTTGGTCCCAAACGGGGAGACTGCGGGGCCACCACGGGGAAACTCGAGGATTGGCTCCCGTAGGATCACCTATCCGGATGTGGCCTGAGACGAGATACGCGCGGCCACTATCAGGGTGTCGACACACCGGGAGGTCTTGCTGGACTTGTTTTACCATTGTCGAAATGTCTTGTGCACAGGGATGCCGAGCCTGATCGGATTTCCCTGAGATAAGGGGTGATGATATTATATTTATCACTTCGGCTAATCGTGAGAGCTTGTGATGGGCTAAGTTGGGACACCCCTGCAGGGTTATGATCTTTCGAAAGCCATGCCCGCGGTTATGTGGCAGATTGGAATTTGTTAATGTCCGGTTGTAGAAAACTTGACAGATGATCCGAAGTAAAACACACAACTGTGTGAGTAACCGTGACTGTCTCTTTTCACTTTGAGAAGAGAACACGGTGGGGTTATGTTTGACTCGTATGTAGTTCAGGATCTTTAGCGATCACTTCTATTGGCGACCGTTTGCGTAGATGCTCATCTTATTCTGGTACTCGTAAGTTAGCCACCATACTTTTGCTTAGCCGTTGCTGCAACCTCACCACCTTACCTCTTCCTTCCTATTAAGCTTTGATAGTCTTGTTACCCATGGTTATGGGATTGTTGAATCCTCGTGGCTCACAGATACTACAACAACAGTTGCAGGTGCAGGTTTCCGGTGTCTTGACGTGAGAGCGTTGATCGTTGTTTGGAGTTCTTTCTACTTCTTCTTCTTCAGTCTTGGGTTAGGTTCCGGGTCTGCAGCCTGGGATAGCAGATGGATGTCTTGTGTTTTTTTCTTGTTTGTATCCGTAGTCGGATACTTTGTTTTGAGGATGTTGTATTCATGAGACTTGTATGTATTGTTTTATTCCCCATGTATGTATGTAATGGTACGATGTAATGATATCCATCTTGCTAAGCGCCCGAAATGCGGTTGTGCCCCAATCACGTAAGTGTCATGTGATGGGGATAGAATCGCATCTTGGGCCTGACATTAGGTGTGTCCAGCATGTATACATCGTATGTAGAAGTAGCCATCCATCGCCCGGTTGCAGGCGGGTTTGTACTTAGATTGGCTTCGACATCGTGGTCCATCCCGTCGATGTCCTCGGAAACGTAATCTAATAGATCGGTTAAGTCCTCGACCGTGGCTACCAAGTGGGTGGTGGGTGGGAAGTGAAATTCCCTGTCCTCAGCCCCCAGTTCGAACAGGGCATGATTCGGCTGGGAATTCTCTGCGAAAGAGAGAATTTTCAGTAAGTCCAGCGCTTTGTCCAAGGGCGAGTGCCAGATATGTGGTCGGATATATGTTGGGCTGAGTTCGGTTATAGCCGTTCGATCAAGCCCATCGGATGCAGATCCTGAGAGTTTGGAACCTGTGGTCGAAGACGAGTTCGGAGTTCCGGTGGAGGGAATCCCGCTCGAGGCTGGGTCTGTGTGCGGCTCAAGCACCGCTAGGTCTCCGGTTTCCGTGGTGGGTTTAACCTCCTCGTCCTCGGATGAAGCGATCTGCTCCGGCTCTAAGGCCAGAACTGCTGCAGGTGTTACCCCCTGAGTGGAGTCTGATGACAAATCTAGGTCATGTTCATCGTGGTAGCAGGGAGCATCTGCCATGGGTGCGAATCGGTCGAAGATCAGATCTCTGTGGATATCAGTAGCGTAGTTTAGGCTTCCAAATCTGATCTAATGACCAGGGGCATAGCTGTCAACCTGCTCGAGGTGGCCTTCAGTGTTGGCATGAAGCACGAAGCCACCGAACACGAAAAGCTGGCCGGGGAGAAAAACTCCCTCGGCGGTGGCCTCGTTGTTGGTGACGAAGCAAGCCATTAATCCTTCAAGCTACTACACAGTGGAACTCTCAATGAAAGCACCAATGTCGATGTCAAAACCGACAGATCTTAGGTAGGGGGTCCCGAACTATGCGTCTGAGGATTGATGGTAACAGGAGACTGGGGACACGATGTTTACCCAGGTTTGGGCCGTCTCGGTCGAGGTAATACCCTATTTCCTGCTTGATTGATCTTGATGGATATGGGGTTACAAGAGTTGATCTACCTCGAGATCGTAATGGCTAAACCCTAAAAGTCTAGCCTATGTGATTGCTATGATTCTGTTGTCATCCCTACGGACTAAACCCTTCGGTTTATATATGCACCAAAGGGACCTAGGGTTTGTACATGATCACCTTGCAGGGGAAGGAAAGTATTACACCCGAACTCTAAACTTGCTATTTTACACATGGGGAGTCCTATCCGGATACGGGAGATAGTCTTCATCGATAATCTTCACGGCCCACCAGTCCGGCCCACAATGAACGAGCCGGCCACCTGAGGACCCCTTAATCCAGGACTCCCTCGGTTGGTGATGCGTTGGAGCTCAATCATTGTGGTGTCAAGCTTCGGGCAAGTGTCGGGATCTCTAATTAGGTTGTGGAGATTGTCCCGAGCAATTTGTACCGGTTCCGATGACCGCCCCAAGGGTTGCCAAAGTGTACTAGTCCGGCGATCGCCCCAAGGGTTGGCAATTATATGGGTTCGGTGACCGCCCTCAAAGGCACGACATCTTGCATTGTGCAAGGGCATGAGGAGATTACGGTGGCCCTGGTGGCCTCCTGGGGAGCATTGTAGATATGATTTTTCGTCCTCCAAAGGATCCTCAAAGATTATCTCCAGAGGATGAGAAAAACTCTTATTTCAATGCTCAAGCTTTTAATGTTTTTTTGATGCTTTGAGCAATGTAGTTATATTTCAACTCATGCCGTTTCGGGATGCTCATGAGTTGTGGACGAAGCTTCAAGATAAATATTGTGTGTCCTGGATTTGTTGGGATGATTGTTCTCCCTCCACGTCCTACCATGTTGTTTTCTCAACTTATTTTACTTCACCTACATGTGGATTGCCACAAGGTAATGATATGGTGAGTAGTGGTGTTCATTGCAATGATGATATTGGGCTTATTGTTGATAATCCTTCATCACTATCTTATTGCAATGCTTCACCTTTGGACTTTAATGTCTTGCGTTAACTCGTACAACAAGGAGAAGCTTGACTAGTAGTACGCCCTCTCCCTCGCCCATGCGCGTGGTGGCTCGTAGACGAGGAGAAGTTTCTTCTTACAACAAGAAGCTCCCCCCCCCCCATGCGGTGGACATGCAGCAGTTGATTCGGTACTGTAGAAGTAGTAACATCATTGTTCGACTTCTCAAAGAGGTCAAGAACCAAGCGAAACCCAAACATGGTAATTGCGAACACTCGTGTGTCAGTCTTATGTGTACGCGAGGGGCGTGGTGTGGAAGTTTTGTGGCAATTCTTTTCTATTGTTGTTTGCGTCCAATAGGTGCCACCGTCAGATGTAGATCTTACGGTTATTGTGGCGATTGCTAGTTATAGTCATCTTACAAAAATCAAATAATCCCAAAACAAACTGACCACGTTTCTTGTTTCTAGACATGAATATGAATCAACCAACAAGAGACGTGGGTGGTGTTTGTTTTTAATGCCTTGAGACGTACTACTACCACTGGTGTAGAGACGTGGTATACAAACGGTTTTTAACCCCTTTCTGCGAGGACATATTAAACCGTCATCTAGTCAGTGTGGGCGATAGGGGGGTCCTTCCCACACGACCCAAAAACCGTCGGGATAGGCCCTCCGGTTACACACGCTGCGCAAAAGGAGCTCGCGTGCGATCGGGCTAGCTATACATCCAATTATACAGACCTAATCGTTTTCATTCGTAAGTACATCCCACATAGTGAGTCCCAGAGAAACGTTTCCATTCGTATGTATATCACACACAATTTTTTATGTGTAATGGGTTGTCAAAGGTGGCCTACCGCAAACAGTTCTCTGGCCGAAGCCGTGTGTGATTGTTAATTCATCCAACACGCATACTTTCTTGAAACCGTGTGGGTCGTTTGAGTTCATCGCCCACGGTGTCATCAAAGAAACCGCTTGCAATGGAAAACCCCAATAAGCAGGCTAATTGGCCAATTATTTATAATCTATGTAGTAATTAATTTTACATTTCTTATAAAACACACCATACATTTCATATATGTATAACGGTAACCAAGATTTCATAAGCGACTTACATCAGATAGATTCAGCACTCGGTTACACCATATAGGTTTATAGCTAGCTACGCCATTACACAACAACACCAAGTTTCACATGCAACATAAAAACCTTTGAAAAGTAGCATCATACACGGTAAATAGACTACTGAATCTCATCTGGGAAACTGTAGAAGCGGAAGGCGAATAGTGAGCCTTCAATGATGTTGAATGTCTTTGCAACTTTTGGCCAGTGGCTATGGATAATTGCCCGCCCAACCTTCGTCCTCTTGAGGATGATTTCAATATTGTACCGTGGGTGTTGAATTAATACTTTTGTCGCCTCTTGACCATGTAGGTTGTTTAAGAGGTAATCATTGGTGAATTGCTTTGGAAAGTACTGAAAACAAAGATATGCGTAAATAGATGTTATAAGTTTTTTAATGACAGAAGGGGAAAAACAAGGTAAAAGAGCTAGTATCATCCTATAGTTGTTTGATGTCTTCTTCATTGTGCAAACAGAGATCTTGTTGTTATTCATTGCAAGTTTCTTTATCCTAACAATCTTTCTGAGTTTCTTGACTTGACTGATATTCATGAAACTTGGATGGTGTCATGAAAATGCACCAACATGATGTGGTAACAAAATTGGCCGAATTGAGAAGGTGCGCGCATTAACAATTAACAAAGTCATTTTGGAAGAAGAGTTGTCACGTTACAATCAGAAACACAAGTATTATTGAAACTGTGGGCATTGTACTAACCATTTATGTACCGCCATGTGTCCCCTTTTTATTGGCTACGAGGCGCCGCGCGCAGTAGCTATTTTAGTACAGGAGGCGTGCGAACAGACCGTTGTGCATTCTTATCTGGAGGCGAGCCCTTTGACCTCCATCCGCCGCGTACCTCTCTCCCAACTTCTCCATTAATGGCACCCGAGCCCATGATTATTTTATAGCCGCTTAATGGTGTGGCTATGTCTCACTTGACTGAGATTTAAGAGGAAAAAAATCTGACAAGAAATTTTTGCATGGATCTTGATATAAGATCTGACGGACATATATAGCAATGACTAAGACTTAGCAAGGCTGATATAAATATAATGACGATGACGATGGAGGAAATATAATGACAATGACAATGGATAATAATTTTATAATTGTTTTACATATTTAGGAAGAAAAAAATGCCACATGCGGCAACGCTCGAAAGACACAAGGGCAAAAGAATAAGGAAGACACTCCCGCCAAAAAGAAGAAGAATAAGGACGGCGCACACTAGTTCTGGCGAGGAGCAATGATGATCTCTCTCATGTCCTCAACACGTTGCTCGGCAACAGCCACGTATTCCTCCACCAGCCTTTCACACTCGATGTGGAGCATGGCATTCTCGTCCATAAGTTTCCAGATGATGTCGCCCATCCTCTTCATCAAGGCAGTGGTCTCCTCCTGTTGCTCCACACTTCCGACGATCTTCGCCCTCAGCTGGTCGCGCTCGGTGCGGAGCTTCGCATTGTCCTCCCTTAGACGTCAGATGATGCCGGTAGCATTTTTAAAGGAGGCATTCATCTCATCCTACAACCTCGACCAGCCGAACATCTGATCCATAGGGTTATCGAGCATCGCATGCATGCGCCTATGAGAGTCCTCCTCTGCTTGCGAGTAAACTTCCCAGGCCACCGCGACACGAGAGAACCTCTCTACAGCAACCTCGACACGGTGGGACATATATGTCGCTTCCGTGGCGCGACCAGTCCACTACTTCAACGGCATGGTGGGACCTCTGTGCTACTTTGGCGGCCCGGCGGGACCTCTGGGCTGCTATGATGGCGCGGCGGGACATGTCAGTGGCTTTTTCCATGAGGCGGGACATCTCTCTTGCTTCAGCTTCCATTCTCGCCTCTCTCCCTGGTAATTTCTCGACCCAGATCACGTGGGCCACGTGAGAGGCAAGGAAGGAGAAAGACTTGTTTGTCTCGTGAAGAGGAGGGCGATTGAGGAGGAATGTGCAGTCATCCAGAAGTACGTAGGTAGTATTTATAATCCCAGTAATACGCTGCTAAGTGGGAAACCGTTTAGGTTTTGATCGGTGTGAACTATGGACAGGTTTTGACCGGCGTGAACAATAATTGGGAATGTGAAGGGAAGCAAGTTCCAAATTTATTGATGGTTCGTATTTCGAAGTGTGGTACAATTCTCGTAAGGCGTAAAGTGGGCACACGTTCTCGAACGCGTACGTGGCGTTTGCACCATATGATGCACCGCAATCGGCGATGTTAGGACACAACTTGTTACAGCAACCGTGCGTGCTCGTTATTACTCTCGCGCATGCTTCTTTTAATTAGACTGTGTGCCCGTCTAGCACACACATCTTGATCTATCTAAACATTTATGTTAGGCGTGCCTAATCATAAACAGTTCATCCGTGTGAAGTTCATGTCGTATATCACACACAACTTGACCTGGCTGGCCGTTTCTGTTGTTGTGCTCATCGCACACAGTTCATTCGAGTGAAACGTATTCCACGCATCGCACACGCAACTGTAATGTGAACTGTGTTTGATGTATCCGCCATCGCAAACGCTTTACATATTTTTGACGTTTTTTAACATCACGGTTTGCGGTTAATGCATCGCACACAGTTACATTGTAGGGTCTCTGATTGGACTGTCGCGTTTGGACCATCCTGCAGTAGTGTACCTAGCACAACATGCATCGGTCAGTTCATTGCATGCAATGGTATTAATTAGCAAATAAATATTAAGTTCTCTCGTTTTCCTCTCCGCCTTGGTCGTGGTGCACAATGTAATAGTACTACTACTTACTAGTCTCTTTTTGACATGCATTTACGTTGATACGGCTTGAATGCTAACGAGGGAGAGGGTAGCGGTTCCTGAAATGTTGAATGGTCAATGATGCATCCTCATTCAATTAGCATCCGGAGAGAATTAATTGGAGAAGAAGAATGGAGCCAGCATGATGTTGATGCAACACAGTTTGGACTCTCATATAAAGGCACCCCACCACTCCAATCCATCTACTCCTAGTCTTTGTGCAACACTACTCACTCTAATCCAAGACCAATACCAAGTGACCCGAAGCCACAAGCACCCATGGCGTCAATGGACGCGAGCGGCAGTCAGCTGTGCCCGATCATCCAAGACGCCGGCATGCAGCCCCGCACCGCCCAGCATTTCCAGACGGTGCTGGCGACCGCCGGCGTCATAGCCCTCGTCGACGCCGGCTTCACCTCTCGCATGGACGAGATGATGGTCCGCTCCATCCACAAGTTCACAGCCGTCAAGAAGCGCGCGAACGACATTGTCGTACTCCTCCAGCCCGCGCGCCCAGGCTCCTCATTGCATGCCACCCTCATCGGCCTCCATGGTGACCAACTATTTCAAGCACTGGTGGCCCTACAGTTGCTGCAGGTCGCAACAAAGAATGTGCACCGCGAGGCCGCGGCCATCGCGCAATGCCTCACCATGCAAGAAATTGTCGATCTACACATCCATGTCTATGAGGAAATCATGTACATAGGCCACTATAAGGCCATGGAGGATAGAAAGACGTTGGCCTTCTTCGACCATCTGGAATCTTTGGACGTTATTGTTCAGAAGCACGTTGACCTGGCCACGAAAGCCGTTGCTACTTAGCCGTCGTTCGATGGGCCGGTGCCCTGAGTCGAGGAGGAGGAGGAGGTCATCGATGCATGCATCTTTCTTCTTGCCTCCTGTAACCAGCACTGCATCGCCTCGTGGCCTAAATGTGTAAGTGTATGGCATTTTTATTCCTGTCGTAAATGACATGTGTGATCCCTTACTCTTATCTGGCGTAAATTATATGTAGTATCACTGTCTTTGTCCAGGTTTAGTACCTAAGTCCTTGTTTACTACCTTCGCATATCCCCACCCCATCCACCATGCGTCGGCTGACTGAGTTAGATTAGAAGAGAGAAACGAGGGAGAAGAGCTAGTTGTAGGACGGAGGCTATTGTCAGATGAGACTTGTGTTGATAGATTAGGAGTACTGAGTACTCATACGTCTAGTACCACTAGTTGGGTGCATGTGACCTATACATGTCTTCACTTTAGGTCTCTTGTTTGAACCGCAGATCTACGTTGCATAGTACATAAATTTTCACGCATTTTTCCTCCAAGGCTATTTCCACGTGCTTCCTTTCGCCGACATGTGGGACGTAGAGCATCTGGGTCATAGTGCGTGCACGACTCGGAGCATATGCAACCATGCTGACGTACTTTACATTTCATAACTGACGAATTACATGCAAACCCCCCACAGAGGAATAAATAAATGAATGAATTACTACATGCAAACTGGATTATTTTCATAGAAACTAGAGCATGTTCATTAAATTTTGGACATAACACATAAAAAACGACTGAACCAAACCCAGTCTAAGGGCCTCTTTGATTCGCAGAATACTAAAAATATGGGAATAGGGAAAGTATGATGGCGATGAAATGGGAGGAGGAGGAAGAGGAGGAATACTGTACATGCTAGAGACTGGACTGTAGTACATACATTGTTTTCTATGGTCATATCACCACATTGATTTCCATGGCCTATCGTCTGCTGGTTCATGATACGTCCATTTTGCATCATGTTTTCTTACTATTATTTATGATTTTTTTTATGTATAATAATGCTTTTTGGAGTAATTCTATTGCCTTTTCTCTCATAATTTGCAATGTATGCACCAAGAGGGAGAATTACGGCAGCTAGAAATATGGACCTAAAAAAGCTACGTCAGGCCACCTATTCTACACAACTCCAAACAAGATGAAACTTCACGGAGCATTTTTATGAATTATTTGAATAATATTGGAGCAAAGAAGTACCACAGGGAACCCACCAGGTGGGCACAACCCACCTGGGCACGCCAGGGAGCCCATCCCGCCATGGTGGATTGTGCTTACCCAGGCCCACCTCCGGTGCCCATCTTCTGGTATATAAGCTATTCTGACCTAGAAAAAATAAGGAGAAAACTTTCGGAATGGAGCGCCACCGTCTCGAGGCAAAACTTGGGTAGGAGCACTTTTGCCCTCTGGCGGAGCGATTTCGCCAAGGGAACTTCCCTCCCGGAGGGGGAAATCATCGTCATCATCATCACCAACAACTCTCCCATCTTGGGGAGGGCTATCTCCATCAACATATTCAACATCACCATCTCATCTCAAACCCTAGTTCATCTCTTGTGTTCAATCTTGTTACCAAAACTATAGATTGGTGCTTGTGGGTGACTAGTAGTGTTGATTACATCTTGTAGTTGATTACTATATGGCTTATTTGGTGGAAGATTATATGTTCAGATCCAATATGATGTTTAATACCCCTCTGATCTTGAGCGTGTTTATCATTTGTGAGTATTTACCTTTGTTCTTGAGGACACGGGAGAAATCATGTCGCAAGTATTCATGTGAATTTGATATGTGTTCGATATTTTGCTAGTATGTATGTTGTGATTCCCTTAGTGGTGTCATGTGAACGTAGACTAGATGACACTTCACCATATTTGGGCCTAAGGGAATGCATTGTGGAGTAGTAATTAGATGATGGGTTGCGAGAGTGACATAAGCTTAAACCCTAGTTTATGCGCTATTCCGTAAGGCACCAATTGGATCCAAAAGTTTAATGCTATGGTTAGAGTTTATTCTTAATACTTTTCCCGTAGTTGCAGATGCTTGTGGGAGGGTTAATCATAAGTAGGAGGTTTGTTCAAGTAAGAAAAGCCCCTAAGCACCGATCCATCCACATACCAAATTATCAAAGTAGCAAACACGAATCGAACAAACATGATGAAAGTGACTAGATGATATTCCCGTGTACCCTCAGGAACGCTTTGCTTATTATAAGAGACCGTCTTGGCCTATCCTTTGCCTCAAAAGGATTGGTCTACCTTGCTGCACTTTTTCTACTACTATTGTTACTTGCTCGTTACAAAATTATCTTGCTATCAAACTACCTTGTTACTTACAATTTCAGCACTTGCAGACATTACCTTGCTGAAAACCACTTGTCATTTCCTTCTGCTCCTTGTTGGGTTCGACACTCTAACTTATCTAAAAGAGCTACAATTGATCCCCTATACTTGTGGGTCATCAAGGCTATTTTGTGGCGCCTTTGCCGGGGAGTGAAGCGCTTTTGGTAAGTGGAAATTGGTAAGGAAACATTCATATAGCGTGCTGAAATTTATTGTCAGTTGTTACTATGGAGAATAATCCTTTGAGGGGTTTGTTCGGGGTATCTTCACCTCGACCGGAACCACAATTATCTACCCCTCAACCTGCTGCACCTACTGAAAATATTGAATATGAAATTCCTTCGGGTATGATAGAACAACTGCTAGCTAATCCTTATGCAGGAGACAGAACCGAACATCCTGATATGCACTTGATATATGTGGAACAAATTTGTGGATTGCTTAAGCATGCATGTTTACCCGGAGATCATGTTATGAAGAAGGTTTTTCCTTTATCTTTGAAGGTAAAAGCATTAGCATGGTATAGGATATGCGATGATATTGGAGCTTGGAACTGGAATCGATTGAAATTGGAGTTTCACCAAAAAAATATCCTATGCATCTAGTTCGTTGTGATCGGAATTACATATTTAATTTTTGGCCTCGTGAAGGAGAAAGTATGCTCTAGCTTGGGGGAGGCTTAATTTAATGCTATATTCATTCCCCAATCATGAGCTCTCAAGAGAAATTATTATCCAGAACTTTTATGCTCGGCTTTCTCATAATGATCAATCTATTATTGATACTTCTTGCGCTGGTTCTTTTATGAAGAAAACTATTGAACTCCGGTGGGATCTTTTGGAAAGAATTAAATGCAACTCTGAAGATTGGGAACTCGACGAAGGTAAAGAGTCAGGTATTAAGCGTAAGTATGATTGTGTTAAATCTTTTATGGATACCGATGCTTTTCAAAAGTTTAGCACTAAATATGGACTTGACTATGAGATAGTAGCCTCATTTTGTGAATCATTTGCTACTCATGTTGATCTCCCTAAAGAGAAGTGGTTTAAATATCACCCACCTATTAAAGAAGAAATTAAAGAACTGGTACTAGCTAAGGAAGAAACTATAATTTATAATATCGATCCAGTTGTTCCTACTGCTTATATTGAAAACGCATCTTTTCCTGTTAGGATAAAGGAACATGCTAAAGTTTCAAATGTGGTTAACAAAAGTTATAATAGAACACCTAAACTAGATGAACAAATTAAAGTAGAACCTAATATTTCTCTGGTTAAAGATCTCTTGGAAGAAAATGTAGACGGGCATGCTATTTACTTCTATGAAGAAGCTGCCAGAATTGCCAAACCCGATATAGAGGATAAACGTAGACCTGTTGTTGGCATGCCCGTTGTCTCAGTCAAAATAGGAGATCACTGTTATCATGGATTATGTGACGTAGCTGCTAGTGTGAGTGATATTCCTTGCACTTTATATAAAGAAAATATGAACGACATAGCACCACAGAAATAGAAGATATGGATGTTACTATTAAACTTGCTAATAGAGATACTATATCACCAATTGGGATAGTTAGAGATGTTGAAGTCTTGTGTGGGAAAACAAAATACCCTAGTGATTTTCTTGTTCTTGGTTCCCCACAAGATGACTTTTGTCCCATTATCTTTGGTAGACCTTTCTTGAACATCACTAATGCTAAAATAGATTGTGAGAAACAAATTGTGGGTGTTAGTTTTGGTGATGAGTCTCGTGAATTTAATTTCTCCAAGTTTAATAGAAAGATTCATGAAAAATAATTGCCTAGTAAGGATGAAATAATTGGTCCTTCTTTTATTGTTGTGCCTCTCACTGATCCTCTAGAACAATATTTGCTAGACCATGAAATTGATTTACATATGCATGAAAGAAATGAAATAGATGATATTTTCTTTGAACAACGACCTCTGCTTAAACACCATCTACCTATTGAAACTCTAGGAGGTCCTCCTCCACCTAAAGGTGATCCTGTGTTTGAATTAAAACAATTGCCTAACACTTTGAAATATGCTTATCTTGATGAAAAGAAGGTATATCATGTTATTATTAGTGCTAACCTTTCAGAACTTGAAGAAGAAATATTATTAAAAGTTCTAAGGAAGCACCGAGCTGCTATTGGATATACTCTTAATGACTTAAAGGGCATTAGTCCCACTCTATGTCAACATAAGATCAATATCGAACCTGATGCTAAACCTGTTGTTGATCATCAACGTCGGTTAAATCCAAAGATGAAAGAAGTGGTAAGAATGGAAATATTAAAACTTCTGGAAGCAGGTATAATCTACCTGTAGCTGATAGTAGTTGGGTAAGTCTTGCTCATTGTGTTCTTAAGAAAGGAGGTATTACTGTTGTTCCTAATGATAAGAATGAACTTAATCCACAAAGAAATGTTATTGGATATAGGATGGTAATTAATTTTAGAAAACTAAATAAAGCAACTAGAAAAGATCATTACCCTCTGCCTTTTATTGACCAAATGCTAGAAAGATTATCTAAGCACACACACTTTTGCTTCCTTGATGGATACTCAGGTTTTTCACAAATACCTGTTTCTCAACCTGACCAAAAAAAGACCACTTTTACTTGTCCCTTTGGAACTTAGGCTTATGAACGTATGCCTTTTGGTTTATGCAATGCACCTGCTACCTTTCAAAGATGTATGACTGCTATATTATCTGACTTCTGTGAAAAGATTGTAGAGGTTTTCATGGATGACTTCTCTGTTTATGGGAAGACTTTTGATGATTGTTTAAGCAATCTTGATCGAATTTTGCAGAGATGTGAACAAACAAATCTTATCTTGAATTGGGAGAAGTGCCACTTTATGGTTAATGAAGGTATTATCTTGGGCCATAAGATTTCTGATAAAGGTATTGAAGTGGACAAGGCTAAGGTTGATGCAATTGAGAAAATGCCATGTCCTAAGGATATCAAAGGTATTCGTAGTTTCCTAGGTCATGCTGGTTTCTATAGGAGATTTATTAAAGACTTTTCTAAAATTTCTAGGCCTCTTACAAATCTTTTACAAAAGGATGTTCCTTTTGTTTTTGATGACGATTGCTTCAAAGCCTTTGAAACACTCAAAAAACCTTAATTTCTACACCTATTGTTCAACCACCAGACTGGAACTTGCCTTCTGAAATTATGTGTGATGCTAGTGATTATGATGTTGGTGTTGTTCTAGGACAAAGAGTTGATAATAAACTAAATGTTATTCATTATGCTAGTAAGACTCTAGACAGTGCTCAAAAGAATGATGCTACTACTGAAAAGGAATTCTTAGTAGCGATGTCTGCTTGTGACAAATTTAGATCTTACATTGTTGATTCAAAAGTAATTGTTCACACTGACCATGCTGCTATTTAATATCTTATGGAAAAGAAAGATGCTAAACCTAGACTTATTCGGTGGGTTCTCTTGCTACAAGAATTTGATTTGCATATCACTGATAGAAAAGGAGCTGAGAACCATGTAGCTGATAACTTGTCTAGGCTTGAAAATGTGCTTGATGACCCACTACCTATTCATGATAGTTTTCCTCATGAGCAGTTAGTTGCAATAAATGTTGCTCATAATACTCCTTGGTATGCTGACTATGCTAATTACATTGTTGCTAAATATTTACCACCTAGCTTTACATACCAACAAAAGAAAAAATTCTTTTATGATTTAAGACACTACTTTTGGGATGACCCACATCTTTATAAAGAAGGAGTAGATGGTATTATTAGACATTGTGTACCCCGAGCATGAACAGGGACAAATCCTTTAGAAATGTCACTTCGAAGCATATGGAGGGCATCATGCTGGAGATCGAACTGCTCACATGGTATTGCAATCTGGATTTTACTGGCCTACTCTCTTCAAGAATGCCTGTTTGGAGTCCCTACATATTTAATGATGGATGGTGGAGCGTGGACTCAATGCCAATCACCTCATGGTCATGGACCTTTCCCATGATCTCAAGGTGGATGGCAAGCCCATGAAGGACATCATTTTCACCTTCAACGAGCAAATCAACTTCCTCTAAAGCCAGATCTATGATCTCCAAAACCAAGTCTTTGAATATGAGGCGAGGTTTAAAGGTATGAGTTTGGCTGCTAGTTGTAGGACCCGTGGGACTTATTCTTCCTCCTATGACGGTGAACCTCTGCCATGGAAGCCCGAGGACAAGATC
Organism: Secale cereale; assembly: GCA_902687465.1. NCBI lineage: Eukaryota > Viridiplantae > Streptophyta > Magnoliopsida > Poales > Poaceae > Secale > Secale cereale. The sequence goes on from LR738709.1 coordinate 388,854,104, forward strand.
GCACCTATATCATCACCACCACCATCTTCTTCGTCACCAAAAGAAAATTGAGTATCTGGTATGGGCACTCCCCTTGGCTTCCGCCAAGCTTGGGAGATGTGCCCCCGTATCGTATCATCCCCACTATCCTTTTGCATTTACTTATTTTTAGTTCGATCTTTTGCTTTAGAATGAATGAAAGTTTAGTTCGATCCTTTCTTTTCGAGAGTTTGCTTAGTGATCTATCCTTGTAATCGTGTGCGAGACTTATAATAAAGTTTAGATTGAGTTTTTGCTTTCTTTACTTACTTGTTGCCATAAAAAGAAAAGTTATTAATAAATAAATAAAAGAAAGGAAATAAATTAAGAAGATCATATATATGCTAATCTTATGGTAGGTGATGGCACCACATAAGGAAAAGTATTAGTAGAAAATTTTATTAGAGATTGACAAACATAGCATTGGTCAAAGAAGCAACTCACGAAAGAATTAATAAGGGAAGATAAATTCAAATATAAATATACTATCCTATAAATCTTTTGTGATTGTGAGCCCCCGTCAAAATATTATATGCCAAAATAGTTGGCGTTGGACAAGGAAGACAACTTAATGATTTATGTTTGTTCATACACATAAAAGTCATAGTGTCATAGATCCTTTAACATGTGGTGCTTGCTCAATATCTTTTCTAGCCAAAAAATCCACACTAAGTAGAGATACTACTTGTGCATCCAAAAACCTTTAAACCCAAACCTTTTTTGAGAGTCCACCATACCTACCTATGGATTGAGTAAGATCCCTCAAGTAAGTTGTCATTGGTGCAATAAGGCAATAAAAATTGCTTCTAAAAGTGTGTGATCATTTAGTGTAAGATAAAATTGAGCGTTGCACGAACTTGCGATGGTGAAGAATAAAAGCGACAGACTGCATAATAAAGGTTGCTATCACAAGGGGAAATGCAATGTGACGTTCTTTTGCACTAAGGGGTTCAGCATACAAACAAATAAGCGCATGGCAACCTCTGCTTCCCTCTGCGGAGGGCCTATCTTTTACTTTTATGCAAAGAGTCAAAGTTTTCTCTCTATTCCTTTTTATTTTTATCCTTTGGCAAGCATCATGTGGTGAGGAAAGATCTAGGCACATATGTCCAGTTGAATATGGGTGGCATGAGTTATTAGTGTTGACATCACCCTTGAGGTGAATACGTTGGGAGGCAAAACTATAAGCCCCTATCTTTCTATGTGTCCAGTTGAAACATTTTGCTCATGTGTATGCGGTGAGTGTTAGCAATCATACAAGACTATATGATGGTTGAGTATGTGGACTTGCCTAAAGGCTCTGATACGCGACCCTTCCTAAAAAGATGATGAATTGTAGTTGCAAAGTTTACTGAGAACATAGTTTTTGGTTTCTAATAGAGTTTACGCTTTATACTTCAATTGTGTGATGAACTGTTACTTGTTCGTGGGAAGTCTATGATAAAAATCCTTTGATTAAAGTCTTATGTTTAAATTTGTTGTTGTTATAATACTTTACATGATGCTTCTATGTCTGTATTTTGTTTTTATCGACACCTCTCTCTAAAAGCATGTGGACATGTTTTTCGATTTCGGTTTTCGCTCGAGGCCAAGTGAGGTCTAAGCTTGGGGGAGTTGATACGTTCATTTTGCATCATGTTTTATTAGTGTTATTTAGTATGTTTTTATGTATAATAATGCTTTTTGGAGTAATTCTAATGCATTTTCTCTCATAATTTGCAAGGTATGCACCAAGAGGGAGAATTCCAGAAGCTGGAAATCTGGACCTGAAAAAGCTACAACAGGCCACCTATTCTTTACTACTCCAAACAAGCTGAACCTTCACGGAGAATTTTTATGAATTATTTGAAGAATATTGGAGCAAAGAAGTACCGGAGGGGACCCACCAGGTGGGCACAACCAACCTGGGCGTGCTAGGGAGCCCAGACATGCCCTGGTGTGTTGTGCTCACCCAGCCCACCTCCGGTGCCCATATTCTGGTATATAAGCTATTCTGACCTAGAAAAAATAAGGAGAAGACTTTCGGGACGGACCACCGTCGTATCGAAGTGGAACTTGAGCACGAGCGCTTTTGCTCTCCAGCGGAGCGATTTTGCCGGGGGAACTTCCCTCTCGGAGGGGGAAATCATCATCATCATCATCACCAACAACTCTCCCATCTTTGGGAGGGCTATCTCCATCAACATCTTCAGCAGCACCATCTCATCTCAACCCCTAGTTCATCTCTTGTGTTCAATCTTGTTACTGAAACTATAGATTGGTGATTGTGGGTGACTAGTAGTGTTGATTACATCTTGTAGTTGATTACTATATGGTTTATTTGGTGGAATATTATATGTTCAGATCCAATATGCTATTTAATACCCCTCTGATCTTGAGCATGCTTATCATTTGTGAGTAGTTACCTTTGTTCTTGAGGCCATGGGAGAAATCAGCAAGTAATCATGTGAATTTGATTTGTGTTCGATATTTTGATAGTATGTATGTTGTGATTCCCTTAGTGGTGTCATGTGAACGTCGACTACATAACACTTCACCATATTTGGGCCTAAGGGAATGTATTGTGGAGTAGTAATTAGATGATGGGTTGCGAGAGTGACAGAAGCTTAAACCCCAGTTTATGCTCTATTCCGTAAGGGACCGATTGGATCCAAAAGTTTAATGATATGGTTATAATTTATTCTTAATACTTTTCCCATGTTGTGAATGCTTGTGGGAGGGTTAATCATAAGTAGGAGTTTGTTCAAGTAAGAACAACATGTAAGCACCGATCCACCCACATACCAAATTATCAAAGTAGCGAACACAAATCGAACCAACATGATGAAAGTGACTAGATGAAATTCCCATGTACCCTCAAGAACGCTTTGCTTATTATAAGAGACCGTCTTGGCCTTTCCTTTGCCTCAAAAGGATTGGGCTACCTTGTTGTACTTTTGCTACTACTATCGTTACTTGCTCGTTACAAAATTATCTTGCTATCAAACTACCATGTTACTTACAATTTTAGCACTTGCAGACTTTACCCTGCTCAAGACCACTTGTCATTTCCTTTTGCTCCTCGTTGGGTTCGACACTCTTACTTATCGAAAAGAGCTACAATTAATCCCCTATAATTGCGGGTCATCAGTTCACTGGGCTGCCCTTTTTTGCACTCCTCCGGCGTGAGTTGTACTGTATATACTAGTACTATTATATATACCGCATGATTCTTTGCTCCTTCTTACGTCGTCGGCATGTGGGAGAGCCAGCATCCGGGTCGACGTGTCATGCGCTAGATTAGAGTAGGGAACGAAAGGGGAGCCTCACCCTGGTCGTAGCGTCGTAGTAATAATGACTACAATGAGCTGTCATATCACAAAACCCCATCTTTCCAGCAGTAACAAGCCGTCCAATCACACATCCCTACCTTTCCAACAGTAAGTTGAATCTGCTAGTCCCTCACCCTCCTCCTCTCTATCAAACCGGCTAGGCGAAACTCCCACATGTACTGCCCGGGAAAAGCCACGCCCTCGACTTAAATACTCCAATAATTTTGTATCAATGAATTGCGCCATGGAGCAGAAAACCAAAAGAAGAAGGTGGTACATGTAAACAAATACAGTTCAAGCTCTAGCTAGTGATTCGGAATGTAAATCGTGCATGTTTTTTAATAGTATAGTACAGTACAAAGTGTGATGTCTTAGTCATGTTAAATAGAGAGTTCTGTTTCCTTAATGCCACATACACAAATTGAAATGCTTGTTGTAGAGAGGAAAATATAGTCACTCCACTATATATATAGGTAGGATCCTAAGCGCTTGATTTACTAGGGTTGCTCTCTTCATTCTCTCATCCTCTCTAGATCTAAACAAGACAGTGGTAGCGGCATTTTCTCTCCACTCACCGCTGGTCACAGATCCGTTCGGATCCCTTCGACCGGGGAGTGTAGGGGACTAGGTGCATCATTCACGTGGTCATCGGCTGCGTGGGAGGAGACCCACAGCTGCTGGCGGGTCCTGATCCTTTGCATGTGTCGCTCTCTCCGACACAACACCGAGTCGCGAGGTCCTCGAACCCCTTCTTCCTCCCTGTCATATTGTGGGCAAATCCGACCTCCCGCCAGCCCCCTAGCCACATCCCGATGACCCTCTGGTATAACTTCCTTCAAAAATGGCCTTGCTCTATTGCCCCAGCTCGCCACATGGCTGCATGTGGATGTTTTTCTACTTCCATCAAATCTTACAAAGCCACCTAAAATTTTAGTATTATTAGTGGTAAAGACACTTCATGCAGTGGAATCTAGGACTTGGTTCAAACATGGAAGAAAGGGGGGAGTCATAGCATGAATCTAGGACTTGATTCAAAGAGGAAATAACATGGGGAAAGCAGTAGAGACCGGATTCCCAACAGATCTCTTGGTTGAAGAAGGAAATAAAGGGAAAACATGGTTTAAACAGGATAAGGAACTTGTCTATTATTAGTCCAAAAAGGAAAGAAAATGGTGGTCGGGGACAGGTCAACAGAGTATGTCTGGGATTAGATTTGCTGCCCTCACATAGTAAAAGGTGGGTAATGAGAACAAAATTTGGGACCAGCCCTGATCTATATTGGATGTTGGCATCACAACTTTATGCCTCCCTGTAGGTACATGGTGCTGGTGCGTCCACTATCGCATGCCCTTATACCAACTTTTTTTGTTTTTAATGTAAGGGTGGATGTAGAACGAAGCAATCCCACTGTTACAGTAAGGACATGTCTAACCAATGTTGTTAATCTAATGCCTCCAGTAATATGATGCAATTAAACTATTCTACAAATGGTACTCTCCTATTGTTTTCCCATTATGATAAGTTGCTTCTTTACGCTGGTGAATGTCCTGGTGTCCCCACTATCCCATGCCCTTGTACCAACTCTTTAGCTGCTGTTAATCTAATGTATCTGGTAAAACAAGCAATGCCACCATTAAAGTAATGCCATATTTGACTAATGTCATTGTTGATCATAATGTTTTTTGTAATATGAAGCAATGCTACCGGTTTAAAATTTCTACTGTCCTTGCGTGATTGCCATGAAGATGATTCTTTTCATTTTGTGTATGTTTCATATCTGGTTATTAACCAGTAACTGTTTTCTTTTTATCTTTTTTGTTCAGATAGAGATATCCATTTCACCTCGTTGCTATTGTGACCTTTTGGTGAACTGCACAAAACACTATTTTTTGAAATAGTGTCTTGTGCAGTTCAACTAAAATGTCACATGGGCAACGTCTCTCGATTTTGGTGGAACTGCACAAAGGGTGATTGGAGTTCCAAGCCTCTTTAGCTAAATCTACGGGTTATCTCGTGCAATAGTTTATTTGCCTTTGCAAGATTAGCCACCACCGTCACCACAATGGCCCTTGATTTTAGCGAAACTACACAAAAGGATAAGAAAATTATAGTTGCACATTGCATGAGCATGACAGCCAACCATAACGTTGCTCAATTTTAGAAGAAGCTACCAACTCATGAGACCAAGTACTTCTTGCTAGCTGCATGATGCAAACATTGCTTCATTTTAGGCGAACTGCCCCGAAAGGTGGCATGAATTGAATCATCCGAGTGTAGCTGCAGGTTCACAACTTGCATGAGGCGTATCCAGTTGAATCGAGTCCTGGACTAGCTGAGTCCATCAAGCCTACCGTTGTGGTGGCGCAAGGCCCCTATCTCAGTTTTGCTTCCCATGACCGAAAATGTTCCTATTTGTTGTTTTGACTCTGCATCCAGCTAGTGATCTTGTGCTACTATTTTGGCACTGCCATGAGAAAGCAAGAATGATAGTGTTTTGCATCTTCAATTAATGCCACTAATAATTTGAGGCGATGTTTTGGCACCCCTACTGCCACTTATAAAATGAAGTAATAAATACAATTAAAATAGACCTATTGTCTTAGCTACCATTTCATTTCCAATGTAGATAACTTGTAGAAGGTGTATCCGGCAGAATCAAGTCCATGTGCACTTCATCAATCACATAGCATGTGCACTGAACTAGTTGAGTCAATCAGGACTACCGTCGAGGATGCGCGCAGGCCCCCTCTCTCCTTCACGGCATGGCGGACGCCATATTTTTTGCTGAATATCACAAAAAAAGAGATTGGAATGAGTCAACGCTCCTTCTACTGCCACACTAATCGGTATTATCCTTCATCCACATGATCGTGCTTTGTCATACTGTGCTAACATTGTATTTTTAAAATAAAGCTATTCTATTACAATCTTTTCTCTTTTTGAAACTAAAGTTGCTTCAAGTAGTGCCACTATTATAGTAATCATGCTCTTTCTTTATCTGAGCTAACAGGAATACCCAACTATAGATGTTGGTCTTAAGTTGTATGACATGGCTGGCCAACATGGATTTAAACTCAGGTTTCACTTTAGCCAAAGGCTCTGAGTGCCATGCTATGTGCAAGCTAAGCAACATCATTAGACTCACAAGCCTACGAAGGAGAGACACGTGTCACCACTAGAGCTCATCGGCTCATACATTCAAATCTGTGCGAGATGAATGGTGCCTTGACTAAAGGTTGAAAGAAATATTTCATGACGTTGATTGATGATTCCACTAGATTGTGCTATGTGTATTTGTTAAATACTAAGGATGAGGCTCCACACTACTTCAAAATCTATATCGCAGAAGTTGGAAGTGGTAGTGCTACGAGTGATGCATAACATTTTATCAGCCAATGTTTCACCTACGTGGTCGTAAACAGGACTGGTTTCAATAGCAAATATTTGAATCAAATTGCTTACACGAAGAATTAGTTGATTTTTATTTATTTGTTCACATTCTCACAATGTTTTAGTTGTAAGGTAACTATGGTTGTGATATGTGAATCATTCAGATGTGTAGGCATCTTTGTTGTACTTATTATTTGAATCTTATGGGTTGGTTGTGAATCTTGCAAGCTGGGAAACACGGCATGATGATCCAAAGGGCAGCAACCATAACAAGTTGTTCAAACTTGGTAATATTGTAATAGTGAAAGTGCGGCAAATGAGCTGATCATGTACGTCCTGAGAATACTAATTGTAATTGTTTTGTGTGTTGATCATGTTGCACTGATAGAAGGAGTCAATGCTTTGCTTGTTTTAAGAATAAAACTTAAGTAAAGCAAATAAAATTTAAGTAAAGTTACCCACTCGTGAACGGGCGTGTGGCTAGAATAGGTTTCTCAGCTTCCAGGCCGGTTTAATGGAGGCGTTTGAATGCGTCGAGGAGGCGTGTTCTTTCGGGCGTATAGCGGGCGAGGGAGGAGGGGTAGTAGGAGTATAATGGTTGCCGGTTGTACCCGCTACGTTTACTCACGATTGTAGTTCCCAAGAGTTGAAAAACTAACTACTGCCACTGCATACTCACTATGCTCATTGGCGACTGAAGTTCCCCAAGATTGAAAAAATGAACTACTGCTGCCGCCCCCCAGCACCCCACTGCACACCGATCCCAAGTGTAAATAAGGGGTCCTCCGCTCCCCATCATCTTCATCTCCTCCTGCCCCCAATCCCCACAAAACAAGAACCTCTAGATCAACTCTGAGTGTAAAGTGACTCCAATGGCGATCTGAGGGGTGATCTTGTTGGATATGGACTTCAGCAAGGAGTTCGCCGTTCAGACCCATGGCAGCACCAAGTTGAATGTGATGTGCACCAACGATCTAGACGTGGTTAAGCTCTGCATTGCCAAGTTCAAGCAGTACCTACAGGAGGAGAAGCACAAGGTGGCGGGACTAGACCTTGTGCCCATCCATCCATCTCCTGGCAGGGACTAGCGGATCGCCGTCGCCCAGGTATGCATGCGGGGCGAGGATCTCTTATACCATTACTGTAGGGCCATTAGAGGTTCTGGAGCATTCACACATTTCATTGGTACCACCGACTACACCTTCGCTAGGTGGACAACAGGAAGAAGGCCACTATGCTTTATGATTCAGCCATTTGGTGCAAAAAACTCGTTGACATCCAAAAGCAATACAACATCGTTGGCAATGGGCAGGAGAAGGACTCCATGGTTAACCTCCCCACGACCACCGTCGACCCCTGCTACACCAACATGAAAGAAGACATGGCTACGACATACCTGAACAAGTGGGAGGTACCTATGAATCTAGCCTACATCACCTACACAACTAAGGACACATATGTATGCTACGACAAGTACATGCGGATCTTGGACATGAGGGTGTGTCTACTTCCCGTAACTGAGGAGTACACAGACAGCCGCAGCGTCATGATCAAGCGTGCGAGGAAGATCTAGATGGTGTACTTTGTTTGTTTAAGCACCTTTATCATCTGTGTGTTTCATGCATTATCCTATGTGTCGTAATTATCTGTTTTATCTAAAATATTTCGTCTAAGAACCCATTAACTTGTTTGCCTTTTATTTTTTGAGTGGTTGTTTGCTTATGTATGTAAGTAGTTCACTGGGCTGTCGTATTTCCTTTTTTAAGGTCCAGTAGGTATCAACTAGGCAGTGGACTCCCAGCACAAGTTTATTTTCTTAGGACATCCGCGGGCCACAACATGATTATGGGGATCGAGCAGGTGTATCATTTTTTTCAGTGCGGTTTTTCCTTTCCTTTGTTTTCCCTTCTATAATAGTATGTATATTTATTTTTTATTACATGTTTTTTAAACAACCTAAGGTTCCCGTTTTACCTATCTTTGTCCAACCTTTGTATACCTTAGCACTTCTTTTTTTCCTTTTTATTAATCATATCTCTGATTTTTCTCACATTTTCTTTTTTGAGGTAATCTATTTTTTTTTCTCCGACTAGTGTTCCCTCGAACCAAATCAACAGTCCCACGTCTAGCCTAAAAGGTAATAATACCCCACGTCTTATTAACTCATCAAATTAAAATATTATTTTATTTCATAAATGATAAGTTCTTACAAAATAATAATAATAATAATTGTTAACAATAAGTTTGCAAGTTAATTCCTGGTGAACATAAGCTTGCTAATATTTTACTGGCCAATGTAGTAATAAATGTGCAACCACATATTTATGTTTTTATAACATTTCTCCGTCCAGCCTAACATGATAACCCAATACAAAACATATGTGTATTTCGAAAAAGTATTGTAAATGGGGTTGTAAATTCTAACATAACATACAAACGGGTTGCGTAGACGCTACATTGTTGTTTCACCTAGCCCACCAAATGGTTTCGCTGACATGTGGGCCAATAGGTCGAAGCCTAAGAAAGGCATTGGATTTACATCCAACAACCAACATTCTTCTTCAATCTCTCGTATTCTTCCTCCAACGCTGGCGGGACCGCATCACTACAAAAAATACACTTTCGTGATGATACGTTCTTGTCACAGTAGGTCACGTTTTCTGTCATCCCTGTACATCCATGACGATTTTATGACAGAATCAAGATAGTCATACCTATGCTGTCGTAGAAGTGTTCCATGACATTACCAAAATTATCATCACGGAAATGTCCTCTTCCATGACAATAAATCGCGCGTCAGAGAACTGCTTTCGTCAAGGGTGACCGACACATGGCATCCACCATAACGGAACGCCGTTAAGCTTCAGGTCCGGTTTTGGATCCGATAACCTGTTAACAGCCCCGGCCAATGGGGATTTTCCACGTGTAAAATCATCATTGGCTGGAGGAAACACGTGTCGGCTCACCGTTGGGACAGATGCCGTCATCTCATTGGACACCCAGCGCCTATGATACGTCGACACGTGGCACGGCCCAACAGAGGCCCATTCCTGTGAAAAGGCCGGCTCGTTTGACTTGGTCAAAAGGTGGCGGGCCGGCCCACGGAAAGCCTGTTAACGGCTTGTTCGCATATAGCCCATTTACAGCCCGCTAACCCAGGGCCCATTACGACCTATCCGAATTAGGCCTAGTAGCGTCATCTGGACCATCCAATATGATTCCAGCCCATTTTAAGTTCAAGCCCATGTATGGCCCATGACTTCTTTCGGCCCATATGAGGCCCTTTTGTAACTCTTGGCCCATTAACGGCCCATGGTGAAACTGTCCCGTAATGAACAGTGTATCAATTTATACCCATTAACGGCCCATTAATCCATTGGGCCGTTTGTAGCATATGTTACCTTTCGGCCTTCTCAGGGCCCATTTATTCTTGGCCCATTAACGGCCCGTGGTGAAACTGGCCCGTAATGAACAGTGTATCACTTTATACCCATTAGCAGCCCATTAATCCATTAGGCCGTTTGCAGCGCATGTTATCTTTCGGCCTTCACAGGGCCCATTTATTCTTGGGCTCATTTTCAGCAGGTTACTTACGGCCCGTTACTGCCATTTTCTGCTTGTGGGCCAAATTCAGCCCGTGGTTATAGTCGGCCCGTTTGTGGCCCGTTAATACGTTGGGCCGTTTTCATAGCGTCATCAAATACGACCTATTAATGACGACCCGTTATGGTCGGCCCATGAACGGACGACTCCAACTCTAGCCCATTTACGGCCATAATGCGGTCTGTTTTTGGCCCATGTTGGGCCAATCGATCATTTGGCCCGTCTAAGGCCCATTGATGATACGGCCCATAGAAGGCCCATTGTCTCTACGGCCCGTAGAAGGCCCATTGTCTCTATGGCCCGTAGAAGGCCCATTGTTTCTATGGACCGTAGAAGGCCCATTGTTTCAACGGCTCGTAGGAAGCCCAGTGTCACTATAGTAAATATGTAGCCCATGGCCTGTTAAAGGCGGGAAACTACTATAGGTTAAGACCTGCTAATGGCCCAAGATGATTATAGGCCCATATGAGTAACGGGCCGGCCTGAAGACCGACAACACTGAGATCCACTGAACCTTCTGGCCTAAATTACAGCATACCGACCAAAGAATAAACCTAGACTATCAACAAAGAAGTTACGGCATATTACATCCATTGGAAATCAAAGTTCGCTACCGGTGATAATAAAGCGCAACATGACCGCGGATTTCATACACTGGGCATCAAAGGTCGCCACTAGTGCATATAAACGCGCCGACAAAAGAATATACAAAACTGAGAGCACTTCAGAAGGCACTAGACCTGGCAAGCTCGGGCCCCGCAAGCAGCCGGACAAGCTGATGAGACCTCAGTTGTGTCAACGATAGATGCTTCATCCCTAGCTGTATGGCACCATATTGCGCAAGGCAGTCCCCTGACATCTTCATTACATCTTTGACTTCAAGTCGGAGCTGAGCTGAAGCAAGCCTTTCCTCTTTAAGTTGAGACTGAAGAAGTCGAATTGACTGAGGCAGCGACTGCACAGAGGTTGTCTCAGACCTGCTGGTGAGTAGCTTCAACTCACTGTCTTCATCAAGACAGGACCTTGGGGTCATCTCGCTGTCCTCAAGATGGTTTGGCTCACTATCTTTCCTAAAGTTCTGCCTGGCATAAGAGATACGACTCTGAAAGAGAAACAATGAGACACGTAATAGGTTTCACAATTATATAAGCAAATAAATGGATCTGTTCTGCATAAGGAACATGTTTTTACAACTACAATTTAAAACTGGTAGTTGTTGCAAACATCCAATCAGATGTAAACAACAGTGGAGGAAATGATGCCTATCCAAATCTGTACTAGAACAAAGTTTGAAGGCTTGATAAGGATGAACTTACATTACATGTTAACATGGGCTGGACAAAGCCCTTCTCCATGTTGATGGAAAGACAATTCAAATAATTCCCCAAAGAAAATTCTCTATAAGCGTTGCCATTATTCTACATTTGGCAAAGAATAAATATAGATCAAATAATATTGGAAGAAATAGAGGATAATGAAGCTCAGGTGCAGACTGATGATACATAATCAAATAGCAATTAATTAAGTACAGCGTTACAAGGCAAAAGGTACTGACAAGAGGAATGCAGACATCAACGTGTGCAGTGGCATTGGCTTTATTCAACATTTTGGTAAGAGTAAATGTAGATATTATAATTTGGAGAAAGTGGAGGGCAGGGCAGATAAGATGCAGAGTAATACTAGACAATCAACTATCTCGTGATGCATGTACAGTAATACCACCACCGTTCGTTATTAGTTGTCGCTCAAATGGATGTATCTAGCACTATTAAGTTTTAAAATACATCCAATTGATCAACAATTAATTCGATATAGAGGGAGTACATGACAACAGGTACTTACATGAGCAATCCAAAACTTCATAACCATTGTGTTAATTCTACATTTACCTAAGAGTAAATATAGATCTTATAATTTCAAGCAAAGGGAGGATAAAGAAGCGAACATTTACAGTGATGCTACATAATCAAACAACAATGAGTGTAAGTATGCTGACAAAGGGCAAGAGGTACTGACAAGAGCAATGCATAGCCCAGTATTGTTTTGAGATCCTATGATCCTTTGAGCAAGGAGATTCGTCTGAAATTAGTTTTCATACAAGAGAGAAGGTAAGGCACATGTAGAAATTTAGGAGTTCAAAATTTGAATTGATATCATAGACAGTACCTGACGCTGGGCTGTCAGCAGTTCTAATAGGGGTTTGGCCACTGAAGTAGGGGTAAAGTCTATTACAGTTGGGCCTGTGTTTTCTGTGGCTGCTGATCTATCTGATTTAACAGGTATCACTACCTTTTCCAAATACGTAGTTTGTACTCCTTGAGGATCTGCAATCACCCTCTTCCTTTTGGACATCTATTACGAAAGAACAACATTTGACTGGAAAAACATAGTATGACGACACATGGAATAGGTACAGAAAATGGATAGGTATGGCATATACTCATATATGATGCTTAAACTAAGCATATGGTGTAACAAAGTAGAAGTAATGCAAGAGGTCGGATGCAAAATATGTGCGACCAATACAACCTTGCCAAGTTAGAGCATGCACCTTGATGGGTGAATAAGATAGGCCATCCTCCACCATGCCAAGTTTGTTAGCCAGTGGGTTGTCCTGCAATATTCCTCTCGTGTGCCCATTCTCATATTCATTTTGATAATGTTCAATACCTGACATGCATGAAAACATAAAAACAAGTGAGATTATCCTTGTAATGCAGAAGTCATTCTAATCCAATACTTCCTCCCTATAAACCCCTTTGTGCTATCTCTACAATTCTTCTAAGAGGTGCCATGCATGCTGTAATTTGGTGTGTGCATTAATATAATGTGGCCTACTACTCAAAATATGAGAGCTCCAGAAGTGATGATACTTCGCAAATGACAGCTTCAACATATAGTAAAGAAGAACAAGTCGATCTGACCTGACAGATTCAAAATATACTAAGGGAGAATAACTCGACCTGACCAGTCGACCGCAAGAGAAGAGGATCATCTTAAAGAAGAGCAGAAGAGCAAGCAGATTGAAGATATTACAAGTCTTTCTATACAATGTCGGTTGGCCACCCATAATGAACCAGAGCGCACAGAGAAATACAATTCCTTCCGGTCTCTCCATATGTGGCTCACATGCATTTCGAAAATAAAGTAGGAACATTTAGCTGACCAATTAAACATCTCCCAGTTTTACTAACATCAGCATAATATTAGATTTGAATTTTTTTCAACTAAGCTTCTTTAGCTCGATGGGTGGAGCAATGCTATTACGACACGAACCACATAGGCTGATCGTGGTCATCATAAAATGGGGAAACCGTAAGCATGATGAGTATAGTGTTGACTGTGGCAGTGGGATGGCAGATCTGAAGCTGCAAACCGCGCAAAGGGTAGTTAGCAACCGATATTTGCTTTGAAATAACAACTAAGATTTGGTATGGACAAGAAAGTACAGTCAACAAGTGACAAAGAAATGCAATTCAGCTGTCTCTCTATATGTCACGACATGCATTTGGAAACTCAAGTGGGACCTTTACCTAACCAATTAAATGTGTCTGTTAGCTAATATCAGTATCATATCACAATCATATTTGAACAACTAAGCTTTGGAATTTTGAGTGTTGTGTTGTTTAGCTTGAAGGGTGGAGTAATGCTAGTATGACAGAAAGCACCTACTCAGATCATAGTAGAGTAGATAAAAGGGGAAAACCCTAAGCATCAAGAGTAAAATCAGGAAAGTTGAACTAGTTGGACTAGTGGGTGGCGCACATGCTTTTCGAAACGAATATAGGAACATTAGGTGACCAATTAAATGTTCTTTGTTTTAGTAATATGAGCATCATATCATATTCGTATTTCAACACGTAAGCTTTGGAATTATGAGTGGCATGTTGTTTTGCTTGATGGGTTGAGGTCTTGACGAGCAATGCTAGCACGACACGAAGCAGTGAAGCACCTATGATGATGCTAGTGATTATAAAGGGGGGAAACCATAAGCTTTATGAGTATAGTGACCGTGCATGGCGGATCTGAAGGTGCAAACCGGACAAAGCTACTTCGCAACCAATGTTTGCATTCAACTAGCCACCACGATTTGGTACAGACAAGAAAAGTACAGTAAACAATTTAAGATCTATTTTCCGGGTGAGATCAATAACTTAAGCACATATGGAAGAGTACCACCTCTCTTGCAACGCCGTGTAGGCCCCTGCTGATACGTTGAGGGTGTTGCGGGTGCAATGGCTGTCGGCGGTGGGGAAGAAGACTTTAGATGGCAGACGGCCGGGTTGGGGGATAAATCATGTTGCCGTAGAGGAGGTGGTCGTAGGAGCGGCAACGGCAAAGTGGACGACGGCGCCGATGAAGCGAGACGAAGTGATGAAAGGATCCTGGTCCGGTGACGTGGATGAGAGACGTCCATCTCTTGAAGTGGACGACGGGGTAGGGCTAGCGGCTCCGGCAAGGTGGAGGATGGGGTGGCGGACTGAGGAGGCTGGCCGCAGTGGGGAGGTTGTCGTGGCGCCGACGGTGTATGAATGTGGAAATGGAGGGGAAGGGGGGATCTCAAACTTTGGGACGGGCTTGTCTGAAATGTGGCAAAGTTACGAACTTATCCCCCATTTAAAATTTTGGACATCACGTCGGTTGGGGATAGGACGGTAATCTCGCATCTCCCAAATATTTGTCGGTAACGATTTCGGGCGAGGAGAGGGTGTTTTGCCACCCACGGTTGGCGCCCACGGTGTATGAACAGGGCTGACAGGTAGGGCGGTTGTGTCATGTCTGAGGGAAGTTACACATTTGCCCCTATGTAAAATATTAGCCTACATCGATTCCGGACAAGGAGAGTTTGTTTTGCTGCCCACCGTGGATGAATGGGGAAATGGAGGGAGAGACACATGTCTTTCGGACGAGCTTGAATCAAATGTGTTTTGCCACCTACGTTTGGCGCCCACCGTGTCTGAATGGGCTCAGAGGTCGTCGTGTCACGTCTGATTGAAGTTACTAGTCTACCCCTATCGATAACAGTGTAAATCCGGGCGATAAGGATGTCAAGTGTCAGGGTAGACAGTAATTTCCATCTCGCAAACACTTGCTTCGGGCAGCCCACAAATCATAGTGGGTGTTTAGCCGCTTCGTTCAAAACTTGGGAGAATTAGCATCCACCTTTGCCCTGGGCCCTGGCAACTAAATCCAAATCCAATTTTTATTCGATTACGAATATCCACAGATAATTCTACGTTTTGTTATTTATTTCTTCAAAACCACAACAAAGATTTATTCCACCTTTATATATGATTATGATTTATAAATATCGTGATCTTCGAATTCAGTAGGTTGGATACACTATGAGTCAAACAGTTATTTCATCCAATACAATATGCTCACACGAAAAATAGTTCACCTTATGTCAATCATACAAGTACCGAGGATTAACTCGCCTAAAAAATTCGGATCATTACAACACATGGACAACATAGGGGGTCTTACAACATAATCCATTCAGAGACATGACACAACATGCAAGTACAATAATATAATGACAATTTCAACTGCTATCTAAAGAAGAACTGGGATTACCCTAGGCTTCAGATAGCAGAAGCAGCAGGACCTCCTCCGTCTTCAAATGCAACATTCTTACTTCCTCCAATTCTTGGGTTGCTTGCATAATGCGTGCAGCTAATTGCGTAATTTCCAGCTTCAAGATCAAAATTACCTCATTCATGGCAGCCACACCATCTCTTTCTGCCTCTTGTAGAGCCTCAAGAACTATAATATATGTGCTCAGACTGTTCTCCGGCGGTGTTGCCTCTGAACTGCTACCATCTGGTAACATGGATGGCGCACTGCTTCCACAAATAGATTATGGGGTTGTACATTGTGTCCTAGTGTGAACGGCATCCTGAAAGGTTTCCGCTAGACATAAGTTAGAGATAGTTATCGCATGATCCAGGCTGTAAGCTTACATGGTAAACGACATACGAATTATTGCCGAGCATGGCAAGCTATATTTAAATGGTTCAAAGCAGCATCAGCCGAAAAGAAATTAAAATGGTAAGATGAAAACTTGTAAGGGAGTGTACCACCGCTATATTTAAGTTGCCAAGGCATCTAAGCAGTTGAAATAATCTGAGAAAGCACTTAACAGTGTGGCCTCATGTAAACTACGAAGACAGTCTTGTGATGAAGTTCAGAGGAAAAGCTAAGGACTCAAATGAACTAGGCATGCATTTCTTTACGATAATACAACAGGCACTGCTGACATATTGGCCAACTCAGGTATAGTGTAACAAGTAACAAACAAGCATTCGAATCAAGCAATACAGCAAAGTAGACAACTGAACTATTTGTTATTTTGTAGGATTGCAGGTTGAGGGCACAAGCCAAGAAAGCAGCCCACACGCATTACATTTCACATGTACTAAAACACACTGGCTTACCATATGTTGTTGTGAAGCCTTGCTGCTGTTGCAATGTTCTTTGAAGATATCGTGAGCATCCTGTGGTTGCAAATCTACTTGTTGTAGTTTATTCTGCACCCTCTATTTAGGTAAAATTAATTTTAATCGCATGCACTAGTTCGAATTGATCATCAATGGTTCATCTAAACTAATGAAAGAAGGGTGTGTGCATACACGACAATATATCTGCTTCCCTCTATTTTTACGCTTGTTCGAGGTGCCAGCCCCAAAATAACAAATATTTTGCTTGATGGGGTTGGCAGCTCCATAATTAATAGAAGCATCAAATTAGTCATGCAACTTGGGAAGATCAAGAACACACAAAAAAGTAATGAACAGAAGCTCATAGCAGTGATGTAATAGCTAGCATCGAATAATGTAGGGTAAAACGAACAAAAACCAGCGGAACCACATGCTAGTTTCCTGATGTGTAATTAAGCATAAAGAACATGAAGCAGTCTGATGGAACCAACAGGTGGCATCAGAACAACGCCATTATCATAAATATAGCATGCAATAAGTAAAATAGTAGGCAATGATATCTAGGAAGTACAGTAATACTTAGGACAAAACTAAAGCATATTAACTATATGTGCATTGGTATGTAATTTAGCACATGTAACATGTTCACTGCCAGAAGTATGGCCCTACAGGTGCAAGCAGAATAATGCGTCTCATGAAAAACTGAATGATGCCCTGAAGAAATTCAAAGGTGCGGTGCTTATGCTAAGAAAGTGAACGTAGGCGCCGGCCGTTGGATAATAGTACCTGATTCTCGGCGGCGTACGGGCATCGTTGGCATACTTGATAGCTAAGGATCGTCGATGGTGCTCGTGTTGCGGTTGAGTTTGGGCCGACTATCGCCGTCGCTGAAGCGGCTCCGGTGCTATGGTTGCGGTGCCTATCGACATACAAGAAAGCTCATATGTGGTAAGTGAACAGTTGCACGATAAAGAGAAAAACCGAAGGAGTACAGATCGAAATAACCTGATGAGGCTGCGGCGTCGGTAAAGCAGGGCCGGTGGAGTTGAATATGGTGTCCGTGGAGCGGGTCCGGTGCAGTGGACGAAGGCTTCGGCGGGCGCGTTGTATAGTGCTTTCGGTGAGGCGGATCTGTTGCGGCGGACAAGGGCTTGTATGAAGGGCCAGCGAAGGGACGGACGAGGGAGTGAGTGAAGGGCCTATACTATGGTGGACGAGGGCGCCGGTTAAGCAGATCCGGTGTGGTGGAGCATGATCGCGGTCAAGGAGATCTGGAGCGGTGTACAAGCCAGTCGCTGAAGCGGCTCCGGTGAAGTGGTGAGTTGACAGTTGGGGGTTCCAAGGTGCGGAAGGTAGATCCGTCGGGGTGTGAGGTCCACCGCTGCGGCGGAGGACTAGATTCGGCGGCTTGCCATGGTTGGGGGGGTCGGGGAGGGGAAGGGGAGGGGCTCTGGGGAAGAATGTTGGGTGCCAAGAGGGGAAAACAATGGAGTTACCAAAGCAACCCTTTTCCGTTCATGTGGCAGGGGTAAAACAGGAATATCGCAGGGCTAAACTTTTGGGCGCGAGATATTTCGATGTGAGCGGGAAGTTTGAAAGCTTTTGGCGCCTGAAATTATATTTTGCTCTTATACAACCGAGTATGATATCATGGCCGGGAATTTGTTTGTTTTGCACGCCAAAAAAAAGTAAAAGTTTTGAAAATCAATGTCTCCAACTCCAAACTTAGATTGTCCATTCAATTCAAATATGGATCATTGAGCTACTACAAGCAAATACCATTATATGGTCCAATTCAAATGACATTCCAAATATGTTTATCCTAAATATGATGACAAAAGCAAAAATGTGTATGTGTATGAATAAAGTGGATGATTATAAAGTTTGAACATGACCATATGTGTATATCTCTAGGTTTGATATATGAATTTGAAATCACGAAATCCCGGCTTAAAAATGTACCTCCGTTTAAATGAATTACAAAAACTAATGATGGAGTCGAATTCCAAAATTCCAATCTTAGGTTTGTAATTCTGGTACATCAAAGTATATCACGCATGTTCAAAAGTATCATTATCTCATAGTCCAAACTATGAAACAAATTGATCATCCTTGAGTGCACACACTATTGACCATGTATATCTCAATTACGCTAAAGTCCCGCAAATATAGACACCTCACTCTTTATCTGAAGCCAA
>LR738709.1:388879636-388895456 GCA_902687465.1 Secale cereale
CGCCGCCCCCTCTCCCAGCCGCCCCGCCTCCTCGCCCAGCGGCTGCCCTCCCATCTACCGGCCGACCCGCGCCTCCTCCACCGGCGATCCCCTGCAGGTGAGTTCTTCCCCCCTTTTTTTAGTTTAGTTTTTTTAGTTTCTTTTAGTTTAGTTTCTGTTTTAGTTTTAGTTTTAGTTTAAATTTTAGTTTAGTTTTATTTTCAGTTTAGTTTTAGTTTTAGTTTAGTTTAGTTTTAGAAGAAGAAGAAGAAGAAGAGGAAGAGACGAAGGAAAGGAAAACCTCCCCTCGCCAACTTAGTGTCTATGTGGATCTGTAAAGGATTGGTTCAAGGAGGCTAATATTAAGGAACCTTATAGAGATAGATTCATCATTTCCTAGCCAACTTATCTGCAATATGCATGATGTCATTGATACGTCCAAAACGTATCTATAATTTCTGCTTGCTCCATGCTTCTTTTGTGTGATATTGCTATGATATTGATGCACTTCCATGCACTTTTGATCATATTTGGACTAACCTATTAACTCAGTGCACCACAGTGCCAGTTCATGTTTTCTATTGTTTTTCTATTTCAGGTTTCCCCCATATTAAAAGTGCTCCAAAAATTCCAGGAAAAATATAGGAAAAAGCAGTGTACAGGAAGCTTCGCGAAGAACCAAAGATGGGCCAGAGGGGAGCCAGGGGAGGCCCAGGTGGCCACCTGGCACGGCCCCACCCCTGGCCGCGCCAGGGGGGTGCCTGGGGCCCCTGCTCTGCCTCTGGCTGTCCCCCTTCGCATATATATCCCTCTCGTCCCGAAACCCTCGAGGACAGAACCCTTTTTCGCGATCTCGCCTCTGTTCCGCCGCCGCAGCGCTTCCAAGATCGGGAGCATCAGGAGAACTCTTACCGGCACCCTGCCGGAGGGGAGAACCACCACCGGGAGCTTCTCCACCACCATGGACGCTTCCCGGATGAGTCGTGAGTAGTCCACCTTGGACCATGGGTCCATGATCAGTAGCTATGTGATGTTCTCCTCCCCTCTTTGCTCTTCATGGTTTAGACCTCGTGAGCTACCCTACATGATCGAGGCACATATGTAATCTTTCTGCTGTTGCTTTGCTGAGTTTGCTGGGATCTGATGGATTATGAGACTATGTTCAGATTGTGTTTGAGTAATATATTTGATTCACCTCTTTTATATCTTTGTTCTTGAGTAATTCTTGCATGTTCTCCGTTGCTGTTTATTGATTTGGCCAAGTAGTAGGTAGTAACTCCAAGAGGGAGCGTTATGCTTGATTGTGGGTTCATGCCCCCTGATGACTAGCTTGAGTGACAGAAACATGAGTCTAGGGGATGTGTTGTTGCCACAAGGGAGAAAACAACGGTGCTTGTACTTGCGGGTGCAAGGATTGTTTACTTTATGCAAAGTTCTTTTAATGCAGTTGTCTGTTGCTTTGAGTTTACACTTTGGGTGGGATTCACAACTTAATACCAGCGAGATGTTCTGGATAGATATCTCAAGGTGGATGATTAGTAGTAGATGCAGATGGATTTCGGTCTACTTGCCTTGGCGTACCGCCCATGCTTTTGAGCATCTACCTTTCTTTGCAGCATAGTTAGCATTGGTTTGTGCACATAATCCTGTCAATTGCCCAGCTGTAATTTGTTTACCTCGCTTTGATGTTTTATCGTCTTTTGGGAGAGAGACATCACTAGTGAACATCATGGGACCCCGGTCCATATTACCACCGCTGATCACACCTTCTATTTACTTCCTATTTTTATTTCCTAGTTGCAGTCATAGCTATCATTATTATCTCTTGTGTTTGATCCTTTGTAAACAACAAGGCCGGAGGGATTGACAACCTCTCTGTACTCGTTGGGAGCAAAGTTATCTATATCTGTGTGCAGGTCCCGTCAACCGCTAAGTTTCTGGCGCCGTTGACACCTACTTGTCGACCCTCGGAGTCTCACCGGATTCGATCCTTGGTACCTTTGCCAAGGGAAATTTGCCGCTACGCTACATCTCAACCTTCCACTTGGGGTAACCAACGAGGGGCGAGAAGCCATCAAGCAAGTTTCTGGCGCCGTTGCCGGGGACTCCACTCTTCAAGATAGGGGAGTTGCACGCTATCTTTTATCTTTGCTTTTTAGTCTTGTTAGTTTACCTTTCAGTTTTTGCTTTAGTGTCCCTTACCAAAAATCACAAAAATAGTTATCTTGCTTGCTACTGCTATGGGTTCCACCAAAAAAACTAAGTGGGAGGAGTACACCCCTTCTTCCATCACACCAATCACCACTGTCGGGATCTACAAAAGTAATCAACCTTGTGATTATGTTAGTTTTAATGGAGAGTTATGCCCATGGCATGGTCTTCCAGGAAAAAAGTATGAGCCCCTGTTTAAAGTTGCTCCCACACTTCCCCAAACTTGGGAAGACGTCCAAACTCTTATAATAGAGAGCAATTCAAACAAAGAAGATGACACTACAATTCTGCTCAATAATGATAAATTTGATTTTGATAATTGTAGTCTCTCAGAAATTGTCACCTTTTTACAAAGAATGGCTAAAGACCCCCACACTAGCACACTTAACCTTGCCTTCACAGAGCATATCACTAATGCTCTTATCAAAGCTAGAGAGGAGAAGCTTAGGGTAGAAGCCTCCATACCTAGAAAGCTAGAAGATAGTTGGGATCCTATGATTAAAATTAAGTTGAATAACTTCTCTTGCTATGCTTTATGTGATGTTGGAGCTAGTACCTCCGTTATGCCCAAAAGAATGTATGATATGTTTGAATTGAAACCTTTTGATCCTTGTTCTTTTGGTGTTCGTCTTGTTGATTCTTCCGTAAAGAAACCTTTGGGGAAGATCGACGATGTTCTTATCATTGTCAATGACAATTATGTTCCCGTTGATTTTACTATTATGGATATTGAATGTGAACCTTCATGTCCAATTATTTTGGGACGTCCTTTTCTTCGCACCGTTGGTGCTATCATTGACATGAAAGAGGGGAATATAAAATTCCAATTCCCTCTCAAGAAAGAGATGGAACACTTCCCTAGAAAGAAGATTAAGTTGCCTTTTGAGTCCGTTACACGGGCTAGCTATTCTCTTACTCTTGATAAAACTTGATCTTCTCTTTTTGCATCATGCCTAGCTTAAAGGCATAAAAGAAAGCACTTTTGGGAGGCAGCCCACAACGAATTAGGTTTTATTTTGCTTTTGTTGTGTCTTGATGTCTGTTACTATAGTAGCATCATCATTGTATCTTTTCTTTTCAGCTTTGTGCCAAGTTTAGCCTCCGATTGCAAGAAAGTTCAAAAGTTGTGACGTGCTCTCCAGAAAACAGATTCTGTCCTTGGACAGAAAAATTCGAATAAAATCACCAGAACATCTTTTTGATCTGAATTTCTTTTGACAGCGTGCTCTATACAATTGGCTTTCGAGCGTCTGTTCTGAGTTTTTTGATTTGAGTTGCAGAAGTGCCCCGAAAAAATTATTTACTACCTGCTGGTCTGTTTTTCACGGATTCTGTCCTGTTTTGCCTTTTCTTCGTTTTGCAAACCATGAGCTTGTTTTTTCTTTGCAAAAACCTTTTGGCAATCTTGAGAAACAGTAGCTCTTCAAGATTATCTTTATTTCCAGTAGGGAAAAATTATTTTATTGTGGGTACTAACCTCGCTAATCAGATTATGATGAGTTATGTATGAAGGGAGTTTTCAAGTGTGCGAGGGAAGATGATAAAAGAAGATTCAGGAGGGTCAAACGCTCAAGCTTGGGGATGCCCCCGTGCACCCCCAAGAAATATTAAAGAAGACTCAAGCGTCTAAGCTTGGGGATGCACCCATGCATCCCCTTCTCCATCAACAATTATCAGTTCGTATTCCGTTCCACTATATTCTTATCACTTCATGCGTCATGTGCTATGCTTGGAGCGTCTTGCTCTTAGTTTCCTTTTTTAGTTTTCTTTAGCTTTGCTTGCTGTTCATAACAAGTTAGAACCCAGCTTTCTTTGTGTGGGAGAGAAACACGCTCCACTTCAACCTAGAACACAACATAGGATTTTCATGCTTATCTTTGCTGTGTGTGTTCTTTGTCTTTCCATAGCTGCTGTCATGTTTAGCTCTTAGTTTTCATGCTTTTCTTTTTAAAGAGCTTTTGTTTAGTTGGTTGCTGAACTCTCTTGAGTTTTCATGTTTATCTTGTTAAGAGAGTTTGCCTGTTGCACTGAGTTGTGTGTCTTAACTTAAAGTAGGTAATTGAGGTTGCTATTTAATTTTAGTAGTAACTTGCAATAGTTTGAGGTATTGCCATGAGTAATGTCTGAACTTTTGGTGTCAAGAGCTTTAGCCTATTAGTGATAGATGTCGTATTTTGGGCAATCCATGTTTATTTTCGAAAACCTACAAAATAGTTGAGAACTTTAGCTACTAGATGGATCACTAATCTTTGAAGGGATCGAATATTAGAGTACACTCACGTACCATGAGTCGAGGATGCGCAAGGATAACCAAACCCCCATACACTCCTCCTCGGGGTACTTGTCTCTTTGTGAACCTCCTAATTAGATTGAGAGTTATCGATAATAAGTGCATGAGTTCTTCGGACTAATGTGAGTATTCGAAAGTTGACACTTCCACCTAGCCATATTTTTCTAGCCTCTTCGGTACCGTGCATTGCCCTTTCTCACCTCGAGAGTTGGCGCATACTTCGCCGGTGCATCCAAATCCTTGGCACAATACGCTCTGTCATCATAAGCCTCATTATATCCTTCCTCAAAATAGCCACCATACCTACCTATCAAGACATTTCCATAGCCTTTCCGAGATACAATGCCATGCAACATCCATCTTCTCATGACTTGATCTTCATGTCATACATGCTTTTTGCTTGATCGATGAGCCGCATGCTAGTTGGGCCTTGCCCTAATCATTGCTACATGACGCGCTAGTATCATTGCATATCCTGCTACACTGGCAGAGGCATACATTTGCATACATCATGATAGTTTCATCTTCTTTATGTTGAGTACTTTTGTAAAGTGTGAAAGATCTTCTATACTTCTTGTAATATATAGAATGTTGCCCCTAAAGTGAGGAAAAGATCCCAAAGAGGACAAAATCAAAAGATCCCAAAGAGGACAAATGAGAGTTAAATAGAAAGAGCCATTGAGGCCACAAAAAAATAAAAAAATAAAAAAAATAGAAAAAGAAATGAAAAGAGAGAAGGGGGCACACTACTATTCCTTTTGAGAGATCCACACTCGTACTCCATCTTATACCTTGTACTCCATAGAGATTATCATTCATGCATATAGCTATGTGGGGACCTTCACACTATAGAACTTGGCTTGTATATTCCAATGATGAGCCTCCTCAAAAGAGCTCTAGGTCTTCTTGAGCGAGCAAGTTGGATGCACCCCCACTAGTTCCATTGGAGAGCTTACCTTAGCTCATATGTGCATCTGTTGCATGGCAATCCCTACTCCTCACATCATATCTATCATTTGGCTTTCTCTCGCCTATGATTGTCCTCATTTATGTGAGCCTTTCACACCTTTTTTGTCTTCCCCCTTCATCATTTTTCTCTCTTTGCCATCCTAAGTGTCAACTTTCTTGCTTACGCTCATCCATTGCATGAGTGCTCAAAATATCGAAAGGGAGTGGATCATTTTGACTTGTACCTGGCTAGTGGTCTGGGGATGAGTCAAGATAAGATTCCAAAGAAGACCAAGTGTGAAACTTTAGTAGATTAAGTTCTCAACAATACAAAAACTATGTTTTACTCTCTCGTATATCCCTATCCCCTTTCTTGCACGCAAACACCATTTGGAGACATTCGAGTCACGGACAGCGAGAGCTCTTGCACCTTTATGTTCTTATGTTGCTTGTTACAATGCTAATATAGACTCTTGCTTGTTATGACTTGAATTGAATTACATGCCTTGATTGCTTTACTTAAAAGTTCTCATATGGTTGATAGCATGTCACCACAGAAATTATGCTTGTTATCATTTACCTACTCGAGGACGAGCAGGAATTAAGCTTGGGGATGTTGATACGTCCAAAACGTATCTATAATTTCTGCTTGCTCCATGCTTCTTTTGTGTGATATTGCTATGATATTGATGCACTTCCATGCACTTTTGATCATATTTGGACTAACCTATTAACTCAGTGCACCACAGTGCCAATTCCTGTTTTCTGCTGTTTTTCTATTTCAGGTTTCCCCCATATTAAAAGTGCTCCAAAAATTCTAGGAAAAATATAGGAAAATTCAGCGTACAGGAAGCTTCGCGAAGAACCAAAGATGGGCCAGAGGGGAGCCAGGGGAGGCCCAGGCGGCCACCTGGCGCGGCCCCACCCCTGGCCGCGCCAGGGGGGCGCCTGGGGCCCCTGCTCCGCCTTTGGCTGCCCCCCTTCGCATATATATCCCTCTCGTCCCGAAACCCTCGAGGACAGAACCCTTTTTCGCGATCTCGCCTCTGTTTCGCCGTCGCGGCGCTTCCAAGATCGGGAGCATCAGGAGAACTCTTCCCGGCACCCTGCCGGAGGGGAGAACCACCACCGGGAGCTTCTCCACCACCATGGATGCTTCCCGGATGAGTCGTGAGTAGTCCACCTTGGACCATGGGTCCATGATCAGTAGCTATGTGATGTTCTCGTCCCCTCTTTGCTCTTCATGGTTTAGACCTCGTGAGCTGCCCTACATGATCGAGGCACATATGTAATCTTTCTGCTGTTGCTTTGCTGAGTTTGCTGGGATCTGATGGATTATGAGACTATGTTCAGATTGTTTTTGAGTAATATATTTGATTCACCTCTTTTATATCTTTGTTCTTGAGTAATTCTTGCATGTTCTCCGTTGATGTTTATTGCTTTGGCCAAGTAGTAGGTAGTAACTCCAAGAGGGAGCGTTATGCTTGATTGTGGGTTCGTGCCCCCTGATGACTAGCTTGAGTGACAGAAACATGAGTCTAGGGGATGTGCTGTTGCCACAAGGGAGAAAACAACGGTGCTTGTACTTGCGGGTGCAAGGATTGTTTACTTTACGCAAAGTTCTTTTAATGCAGTTGTCTATTGCTTTGAGTTTACACTTTGGGTGGGATTCGCAACTTAATACCAGCGAGATGTTCTCGATAGATATCTCAAGGTGGATGATTAGTAGTAGATGCAGATGGATTTCGGTCTACTTGCCTTGGCGTACCGCCCATGCTTTTGAGCCTCTACCTTTCTTTGCAGCATAGTTAGCATTGGTTTGCGCACATAATCCTGTCAATTGCCTAGCTGTAATTTGTTTTCCTCGCTTTGTTGTTTTATCGTCTTTTGGGAGAGAGACATCACTAGTGAACATCATGGGACCCCGGTCCATATTACCACCGCTGATCACACCTTCTATTTACTTCCTGTTTTTATTTCCTAGTTGCAGTCATAGCTATGATTATTATCTCTTGTGTTTGATACTTTGTAAACAACAAAGCCGGAGGGATTGACAACCTCTCTATACTCGTTGGGAGCAAAGTTATCTGTATCTGTGTGCAGGTCCCGTCAACCGCTAAGTTTCTGGCGCCGTTGACACCTACTTGTCGACCCTCGGACTCTCACGGGATTCGATCCTTGGTACCTTTGCCAAGGGAAATTTGCCACTACGCTACATCTCAACCTTCCACTTGGGGTAACCAACGAGGGGCGAGAAGCCATCAGTCATTCGCTCATTTGCTCAATTTATGGCTAGGGATTAAACATTAGTAGCTCACAGTGGAGATACTGCTAAAAACACACGTGGTGGTAGGGTGGGAGATGGGTTGGTCCAAGGAGGAGTCTCTGAGTTCAAGGAGGAGGAGCAAAGAGGATGGAAAGGGAAAGGAAGAAGAAGATGAGGAGGAGAAAAAGAATAAGAAAAAGAAGAAGAAGAAGAAGAAGAAGAAGAAGAAGAAGAAGAAGAAGAAGAAGAAGAAGAAGAAGAAGAAGAAGAAGAAGAAGAAGGAGAAGAAGGAGAAGGAGAAGGAGAAGGAGAAGAAGAAGAAGAAGAAGAAGAAGAAGAAAAGGAAAAAGAGGAAAAAAGAAGAAGAGGGGAAGAAGAAGAAAAAGACACATTTTTATACATTCTTATTTAGGGTTCCGCCACGTTTTGCAGTTTCTTTCTTTTCTTTAGTTGAATGTTTTTATACTGCTAGCTAGGTGCCTAGTTTGCTGACCCAAAGAAGTTAAAATAGTTATTATATGAGATTCAATTAAAGTCAACATTTTTGACGACTAGTGTTACTAATAAATTCAACTAGAGCCATCATATGTCCACAAGTGCATTGTTTTTTGAATGAGAAATGCTAAATTGGTGTAGTTGATTATCTTCTTCTCAAAATTTCTTATGTTATAATGTTGTATGATAATGTTGTAAGGGTACTAACTGGTCTCTTCTGCTGCTTATCGGAGATGGGGGGAAGCCGCCACCGCAGACTCCGCTCTGCCACACCAGAGTATCAGTTGGATGCTTTCGAGTTCTTCAGTATCATACTTGGGACATCAGTATCATCCACGAGGCAGGTATATAAAAGGAGAGATCTCCCCTTCACCCATCTCATTATGATAACTCTATTGTTTGCTACATCACTCATTGTCCCAAACTGCAGAGGCTGCCTGACACTTTTATGAACATGATGGGTGAAGATCCGCCAAATAATGTGAAGCTGCGACAGGTCGGCAGCGGGTTTCGCAGGCTGTGGGACGTGGAGTTGGTGAGCAAGGAGGGCCACATGTACCTGTGTCGTGGCCGGGAGAAGTTCTACCGTGCCTATGACCTACGGCAGGGGTACTTCCTTCTCCTCAGGTATGACGCGGATGCCACCATGCTCATCGTGAAGGTGTTCAACGCGACATGTGTTGCATGCGCTACACTGACGACGATGGTGCCAGTACGTTCTGCCTCTTCCTTTTCCTCTACACATTTGGCTTCATCTCGCATCGATTGTTAACCGTCATTGTTGCATTTGGACATGCAATGGGAGTAGCAGCAGCGACACTGGCTACAGCCAAAGCAGCAGCGATTCTGGCTGTAGCCAAAGAAGCAATGATTCTGGCTGTAGCAAAAGCAACAGCAATTCTGGCTGCAGCAAAGACAACAAGGAGGATGATCCGGACTAGAGTGGGGAAGAAGAGGAGAAGAGTGGGCATCAGGCTGAGGGTGACCTAGCGATGGTGGTGGCTGACGTGGGGCAAGAGATGGTGGTGGCTGACCATGGGCAAGAGATGGTGGTGGCTGACCATGGGCAAGAGATGGTGGTAGCTGAGGATGACCTCGTGATGGTGGTGGTGCCTGACAATGACCTCGCGCCAGCGGTGGCGCCGGTGATCCCACAGCTGGGCGACATGACCACGCCAATTGTGGTAGAAGACTACATCCCACTGCCTCCACCGCCTCGCCGCTCTTGGCGCATCAGGCTGATGAAGGAGAAGGAGAAGAACAATGTCAACTGAACTATGTCAGGTATATGTTTGATCTCCAAAATGATCTATATATACTTAGCTTTGTTTCTTCCAATATGCTTAGTTACCTATGTTAGCTCTAATATGTGTAGTTACCTATGTTAGCTCTAATATGCTAAGTTATCTCTACTATGCTTAGTTTCCTATATGTTAGCTCCAAAATTACTTATGTTAGCACAAAATGGCCAAGTTTACAAAATAAGCTTATAGTCTTCTTCTTCTTCTTCTTCTTCTTCTTCTTCTTATTATTATTATTATTATTATTATTATTATTATTATTATTATTATTATTATTATTATTATTATTATTCTCCAAAATGACATAAGTTAGCTCTAAGTTAGCTCTAATATGCTTACTTTCCTATAGGTTAACTCCAAAATTACTTATGTTAGCACAAAATGACCAAGTTTACATAATAAGCTTATAGTCTTCTTCTTCTTCTTCTTCTTCTTCTTCTTCTTCTTCTTATTCTTCTAGTCTTCTTCTAGTATTCTTCTAGTCTTCTTCTTCTTCTTCTTCTTCTTCTTCTTCTTCTTCTTCTTCTTCTTCTTCCTCTTCATTTTCTTCTAAGTTAGCTCCATTTTACTTAAGTGTGCTTACTTCTTATAGTCTTCTTCTTCTTCTTCATTTTATTCTTCTTCTTCTAACATCTTGTTTATCATTTTGCAGATTTGATTTAATTCACAGAAGCTTGCATGGATGGAGTGCTTCTTTTCCATTTGTGCTTTTATTTTGTATCAATGAACTTGCATGGTTGGAACTTGTTATATGGATGGATGGATAACGGTGTTGGATGAACAAATGTGAAACTTTTGTAATATGTAAGGATGGAACTATATGTGATATGATTGCTGTTAAATAGCCCTGTGAAATATATCTATATATGTCATATATATTTGCTGTGAAAATTGTTGGATTAAAAAAAAACAGAAAAAAAGAGCCAATATGCAGGCTCTTTGCCGTCGGCCACCGACGGCAAAGGGTCCTTTGCCATCAGCAGCATACGGCAAAGAGGCCACGTGGCAGGCAACTGTGCCTCCTGGGAGGCTGACCAATTTGGTCAGTTTGCCTACAGTGGCTGACGGCAAAGGCTTTGCCATCAGCGGCAGACAGCAAAGGCCTTTATTGCCGTCTGCTTTCTTTGTCGTCCGTTGCTGATGGCAAAGGACCCTTTGCCGTCAGCCGTCCGAAGCAGACGGCACAGTAGTTGTTTGCCGGACCTTACTTTGCCGGGGCCTTTTGCTGTCCGCGATGGACGGCAAAGACATTTGCCGTCCGCTGTTCATTCCTTTGCCGTCCGCGGTGGCAGACGGCAAATTACCTGTTTCCTGTAGTGATCCTGCCCATGAGGCATGGCTCGCATGTGTCAAGCAATTCAAAATCAAGTGACTCCAAACATCCATCAGCATGGAGTTTCTTCATGCATTTTATGCCAAAATGACCTAAGGAGCAGTGCCACAAGAAAGTGGTACTGTCATTATTAACTCTACATCTTTTGGCGTTAATATTATTATCATGTGTATTACTATGATCGAGATTCAATAAACCATTGGGTGCATGACCATAAAGGTAGTATTCATATAAACAGAATAACCATTATTCTCTAACTTAAATGAATAACCGTATTGCAATGAACATGATCTAATCATATTCATGCTCAACGTAGACACCTGATAACAGTTATCTAGGTTCAACACTAATCCCGAAGGTAGAGGGAGCGTGCGATGGTGATCTTATCAACCTTGGAAACACTTCCAACACACATCATCACCTCGCCCTTAGCTAGTCTCCGTTCAGTCTGTAGCTTTTGCTTCAAGTCACTAATAATAGCAACTGAACCGGTATCCAATACCCCGGTACTACTAGGAGTACTAGTACGGTACACATCAATAACACGTATATCAAATATACTTTGTTGAAGTTGCCAGCTTTCTTATCTACCATGTATTTGGGGTAGTTCCGCTACCATGTGACCGTTCCCCTTACAACAGAAGCACTTAGTCTCAAGGTTTGGGTTCAACCTTGGGTTCCTTCATTAGAGCGACAACTGGTTTGCCATTCATGAAGTTTTCCCTTCTAGCCCTTGCCCCTTTTGAAACCAGTGGTCTTGTTAAACCATCAACACTTGATGCTCCTTCTTGATTTCTACTTTTGCGGTCTTAAGCACCGCTAATAGCTCCGGGATCATCTCCATCCTTTGCATGTCATAGTTCATCACGAAGTTCTAGTAGCTTGGTGATAGTGTCTAGAGAATTCCGTCAACCACTATCTCATCTGGAAGATTAACTCCCACTTGGTTTAAGTGATTTTAGCACCCAGACATTCTGAGCACATGCTCACTAGTTGAGCTATTCTCCTCCATCTTGTTGGCAAAAGAACTTGACAGAGGTCTCATACCTCTCAACACGGGCATGAGCCTGAAATCCCAATTTCAGCTCTTGGAACATCTCATATGTCTTATGGCGTTCAAAACGTCATTGGAATCCCGATTCTAAGCCGTAAAGTATGGTGCACTAAACTATCAAGTAGTCATCAGGACGTGTCTGTCAGGTGTTCACAACATCCACAGACGACGTTGTAGGGGTTTGCACATCGAGCGGTGCATCAAAGATGTAAGCCTTCTGTGTAGCAGTGAGGACACTCCTCGGACTACGGACCCAGTCCACATCATTGCTTACAATATCTTTAGACTTAGTCTTTCTCTAGGATCGTATTAAACAGGGGGCTACAACGCAGGCTATTGATCTACGGCATAATTTGCGAAGATGACTTAGACTATTGTTCATGACAATTAAGTTCATCTAAACAAATTTAATGGAATCCCACTCAGATAGACATCTCTCTAGTCATCTAAGTGATACATGATCCGAATCGACTAGGGCGTGTCCGATCATCACGTGAGATGGACTAGTCGTCAACGGTGAACATCTTTATGTTGATCGTATCTTTTATACGACTCATGTTCGACCTTTCGGTCTTCCGTGTTCCGAGGCCATGTCTGTACATGCTAGGCTCGTCAAGTGAACCCTAAGTGTATTGCGTGTGTAAATCTGGCTTACACCCGTTGTATGTGAACGTTAGAGCCTATCACACCCGATCATCACGTGGTGCTTCGGAACAACGAACCTTTGCAACGGTGCATAGTTAGGGGGAACACAATTCTTGAAATTTTAGTGAGAGATCATCTTATTTACTACCGTCGTTCTAAGCAAATAAGATGTAAAACATGATAAACATCACATGCAATCAAATAGTGACATGATATGGCCAATATCATTTTGCTCCTTTTGATCTTCATCTTCGGGGCTCCATGATCATCATCGTCACCGGCATGACACCATGATCTCCATCATCGTGTCTTCATGAAGTCGTCTCGCCAAACATTATTCTACTACTATGGCTAAGGGTTAGCAATAAAGTAAAGTAATTACATGGCGTTTTTAGTGACACGCGGGTCATACAATAAAATAAGACAACTCCTATGGCTCCTGCCGGTTGTCATACTCATCGACATGCAAGTCGTGATTCCTATTACAAGAACATGATCAATCTCATACATCACATATATATCATTCATCACATCCTTTTGGCCATATCACATCACACGACACATGCTGCAAGAACAAGTTAGACGTCCTCTAATTGTTGTTGCAAGTTTTTACGTGGCTGCTATAGGTTTCTAGCAAGAACGTTTCTTACCTACGCCAAAACCACAACGTGATATGCCAATTTCTATTTGCCCTTCATAAGGACCCTTTTCATCAAATCCGATTCGACTAAAGTGGGAGAGATAGACACCCGCTAGCCACCTTATGCAACTAGTGCATGTCAGTCGGTGGAACCTGTCTCACGTAAGCGTACGTGTAAGGTCGGTCCGGGCCGCTTCATCCCACGATGCCGCCGAATCAAGATAAAACTAGTAATGGCAAGTAAATTGACAAATCGACGCCCACAACTACTTTGTGTTCTACTTGTGCAAGAAACTACGCATAGACCTAGCTCATGATGCCACTGTTGGGGATCGTAGCAGCAAATCAAAAAAAATCCTACGCATCACCAAGATCTATCTATGGAGTCTACTAGCACCAAGAAGGGAGTGCATCTTCATACCTTTGAAGATCGTGATGCGGAAGCGTTACAAGAACGCGGATGAAGGAGTCGTACTCGTAGCGATTCAGATCTCGGTTGGTTCCGATCTAAGCGCCGAACAACGGCGCCTCCGCGTTCAACACACGTGCAGCCCGGTGACGTCTCCCATGCCTTGATCCAGCAAGGAGAGAGGGAGAGGTTGGGGAAGACTCCGTCCAGCAGCAGCACTACGGCGTGGTGGTGGTGGTGGAGTGTGGCACTCCAGCAGGGCTTCGCCAAGCACCGCAAGAGACGAGGAGGGAGAGCGGTAGGGCTGCGCCAAGAGGGAGATGATCTCGTGTGTATGGCAGCCCCAAAAAACCCACTATATATAGGGGAAGGGGAGGGGCTGCGCCCCCCATCTAGGGTTCCCTCCCTAGGGGTGGTGGCAGCCCCCAAAACCCATCTAGAGTGTGGCCAAGGGGGGAAGAGAGGGGGGCGCCCTAGGGCGGGCCTTAAGGCCCATCTGGACCTAGGGTTTGCCCCCCTTCCACTCTCCATGCGCCTTGGGCCTTGGTGGGGGGCACACCAGCCCACCTGGGACTGGTTCCCTCCCACACTTGGCCCATGCAGCCCTCTGGGGCTGGTGGCCCCACCTGGTGGACCCCGGGACCCTCCCGGTGGTCCCGGTACGTTACCGATAGCACCCTAAACTTTTCCAGTGACCAAAATTGGACTTCTCGTGACGTCCGAGATCTCATCCGGGACTTCGAACAACATTCGGTAACCACGTATATCTATTCCCTATAACCCTAGCGTCATCGAACCTTAAGTGTGTAGACCCTACGGGTTCGGGAACAATGCAGACATGACCGAGACAACTCTCCGGCCAATAACAACAGCGGGATCTGGATACCCATGTTGGTTCCCACATGCTCCACGATGATCTCATCGGATGAACCACGACGTCAAGGATTCAATCAATCCTGTATACGATTCCCTTTGTCTATCGGTATAGCACTTGCCCGGGATTCGATCGTCGGTATACCGATACCTTGTTCAATCTCGTTACGGCAAGTCTCTTTACTCGTTCCGTAACACATCATCCCGTGATCAACTCCTTGATCACATTGTGCACATTACGATGATGTCCTGCCGAGTGGGCCCAGAGATACCTCTCCATCACACAGAGTGACAAAACCCAGTCTCGATTCATGCCAACCCAACAGACACTTTCGGAGATACCCGTAGTGCACCTTTATAGCCACCCAGTTACGTTGTGACGTTTGGTACACCTAAAGCATTCCTATGATATCCAGGAGTTGCACAATCTCATGGTCTAAGGAAAAGATACTTGACATTTAGAGAAGCTTTAGCATATGAACTACACGATCTTGTGCTAGGCTTAGGATTGGGTCTTGTCCATCACATCATTCTCCTAATGATGTGATCCCGTTATCAACGACATCCAATGTCCATGGTCAGGAAACCGCAACCATCTATTGATCAATGAGCTAGTCAACTAGAGGCTCACTAGGGACATGGTATTTGCCTATGTATCCACACATGTATCTGAGTTTCCTATCAATACAATTCTAGCATGGATAATAAACAATTATCATGAACAAGGAAATATAATAATAACCAATTTATTATTGCCTCTAGGGCATATTTCCAACATTTGTCTCCTGGGCATGCACACATCTCTTCCCCCACTCTCTAGCTAGGTCACCCGGGCATCTCTCTTACCCAAGCACACGCACTATGTAGAGTGTATCTTTCCCATACACACAAAACGTCGCCCCCAAACGTCTGTCTCCCTAGTTATGTGGTTATCGCACACTCACCTCACGTACAACCCCCACTTCAAAACAAGCACACTTTGTCTCCTTGTGCATTACTCTCCTCTTTCTATCTCTCCCACATGCGGACCCGCCCCAGCTCCTCCATGTATACATATATGTCGTGACTCTTTCCATAGCCCCCTAATGTATCATCGTTCTCGATCTCGCACATTGTTCTCTACACCATCTATTCTTGATCTCTCATGAAGTCCCTATCACACACACGATGACTCGCTTCCCTTGCGTCTCCGTACATAGGCCAATTTCAAACAACATCAACATTGTCTCCCTATCTATGCGCCATTTATGGACACAAACGCCCCCTCTCTCGCCCTCTCTCTCTCTCTCTCTCTTGTCCCCTCTCTTTCTCTCTCTCTCTCACTCTCTCTCTCTCTCTCTCTCTCTCTCTCTCTCTATCTCTCTCCGTCGCTAGCT
>LR738709.1:388895568-388980417 GCA_902687465.1 Secale cereale
TCGCTAGCTCTCTCTCTCTCTCTCGCTCTCACACCCCTCTCCCACACACAATCGATGTCTCTTCCAAATAGCCTGCTCCCCCCGCCTGCACCCATGCTATCCCGCTACTACACATGTCACACCATTCCCCCTTCCCTTATACTAGGTTTACATCATTAGTGGTCTCTCTAATCCACATACACACACTCCTCTCACACACAAACGCGCGCACAAACACACACAGACATGCACAAACACCCATTAATCTGGATCCTCATCTCTCCCCATGTCCGCATGTGTATCTCGCATACTCACTCTCTAATTATGTATATGTGTCTCCACGTTACACAACACAAAGCCCGTACATGTCTCTTTCTATCCTCCACACACATAGACACAAAGAATCTGTTATCATTGCCTCAGTCTCTAGACATATCACACACGCACACTGTCTCTCTCTCTCACAAACACGCTCAACAAGGGTTTCCCCATGAATAACTTACCGTCTATTCATCAATAGTCGTGGAAGTACGGCGAACACGAGACGTCAAAAAGAATAAATCTACACGTGCTTAGACCACCTAGTATGACTACTAGGACTATAGCAAGCCAAAAAGCGCGCCGCCGTCAGCCCCTCCTTATTGGCCACGGGAAAACATTTGTTTTACACAGTCGAGAAGTCATTGTGCTAAGGCCTCACATGCTGAGGCGTTGAATAGAATGTAGATCCTAGTTTACGGAAACAAGTATTGAAAATACGTTTGTATCTCAATACTTATATTTCTTCTCATATAAAAAAACCGAGTTGGTGATGATGGTACGCGTGCCATCTTGCAATATAGACCGTCCGATCTATATCTGACTGATGGAAATTAAACTAAAAGATACCCGCACCCCTCTCCACATTTGCATACAAGGCCTTCCCCCGTTCATCCTTGTCTCCAACAACCTCACTTTTGAGAAATTAAGAACGGAAGCCTCTGGAACAAACTGGCCTGGTGGCCGTTGTCGGCGTCGTCAATCCCCATGCCTCCGCTCAGTACGACCACCAATCACCACCACACCCCACTCCTCTTCACCTTATCTCCTAGTTCTCGAGATATCATTAGTTTTTACACATGGGATTACTCCCGCATGGGTCAATCACAACGAGTGTTTTAATAAAAAAAATGCATCTTGATGTTCCGTGCAATGCACGGATCTTGCTAGTACTCCTACAGAAGACTAAGTTGGTGATGATGGTGTGTCTGCCATCCGTCATTTGTGACCATTAGATCTACATCTAATGACTATGAGGTAAGTTGTTGCCTTTTCTCACAAACATCCCACTTGTCTACCAATTTGCAGAAAAACCCATAATTAGTATCTTAAAACCAACCACATCCCTCCCTGACCTCACCAAAACAGCCCAAGGAATATATTCTAATTGACACATAATATATCTCTAGTGATATATGTATATCAAAATTAGAGTGTTTTGTATCAAGTTTGTGAATAAGTATTATTCTAATTATGATTCGTTGCAACGCACATGAACATTGCTAGTATTTCCAACCATGCAAAAAAAATTCCCTAGTATTACATAGTTTCGAGTTTTCCATCAAGATATTAGTCACTCATGGTTGATATTTACTTTCAATCATGTACACATATGCACTATGTAACTAGCCTTGCTTATTGGCTTCCAAAGCTTTACTTTCACTCCTACTTACTCCCTCCGTCAGGTGAAGAGTGAACATCTAGAGATTTTAGGACAAATTATGGAGTGAAGTAAAAAATGCATTGGAAAAGTGCAAGTCGTCATCTCTCTCCTCTTTAATTAACCAACCCCCAATGAGCTAAGTGCATGTAGAAATTAAGAAGACCATGTGTAGCTTGTTATTGGTCTTGATTACCGTGTGATGAGAGAGAAGTATTTTTCTACTTTAAAGTGCATTGGAAAGATAGAAGTACACTCTTTTGTGGACAAATTTTAAAGTCAAACGTTCACTCTTTACCGGACGGAGGGAGTACAATATGTAGAGTATTTATCAAAAAACTACCACTTTCAACCAGCCCTAGGAAGAATCTATTGTACAAAAAATAGCAAAAACATACCCAAAATTTCTTAATCCACGCCAAAAACTACTACCTACCGATTAGGTTAGTTTAAACCCATTTATGACAGGGTTGGCCCACACGTCCGTGCTGACGAGGCAGCTTAAACCAACACATTTTGTTTAACCGTTAACACGAGGGACCCACATCTGACCTTCTATCCTGTTATTCCCCCTCAAATCATTATTCTTCCTGAACATTACTTCAAACAGTAGTGATGCGTGTTCGTCGATGGCGCCGGTGAGGAGCGAGTTCGCCGCCGCTCCTTCGGACAGGCCGGACGCCGCGCTGGCCTCCGCACGGGTTGCTAGGCTGGCCCGAGTGTGACCCACGAGCGAGCAAGCCGCCCCGCTGGCCTTCGCTCGAGCCAGACAGCTGGCCTTAGCGCGGCACGCGCGAGCAAGCCGCCGCGCCAATCTAGCTAGCAAACCTTGCAGACAAGCAGCCGTACGGAGCTATCTTGGCTAGCTAGCGGCCGCGAGCGCTGGACAGAGCTGGCATCCAGGCTGCCGCAAGATGGGCTCCGCACCGCCGGCGGTTTTGACCTCGCCTTCTGCCGGCGGCGGTAGCTGCGTCCGATGGCCAAGGATGACTAGGTGGACGGGCCGGAGGTAGGAGGTCACTCGGAGATTTTTTTGCAGACTGACATGTAGGTCACACAAGTCATAACGCCCGCTCGAATAGAAGGCGTTGACTTAATGGGCGACGTGGGCCCTTTTGGATACTCTAAGTCAGAGGTTAGATTCTAACCCTGAACTAACTCTAACCAAAGTGGTGTTTGGATGGCAGGGTTAGATTGACAACAAATGTATCCAAACAGGGCCATGGGTTGAAACGTGCCTATAACGACACTTTGTAGAGTAGTCATTTCTTGGTAGGGCTGGTTGGTAAGAGCATGTACAATGGTTGATAAGGTAGTCTTATCTTAAGTCTGCCATGTATGCAAGTGGTAGTGGTTTCTTCGCATTATTAGTGGTTTCTTGCATTATTAGGGGTTTCTTGTAAGGAACAATGTACTACTAGTGGTCGCGGGAGTGTATACCTCGTTTTGTGGGTTCGATCCCGGTCGAATGCACGGTGTCGGTGTACTAAGGTAGGGGTACCTCAGTACCCCAACTTGTGCACGGGCAGTAGCAGCTTCCCGCGGCAGGGTCAACCACGTGCTCGCCGGAGACCTTCCTGCTCCATATAAAACCATTCAAAAACAAAGTATACAAGACAGAAGATCGAGACCCCGACAAGTGGAGCTTGCCGGGAAGGCCGTTCCAGGCTCAAGATTACCTCACTCACGCAAGGCCCTGGCAAGAGGAGCTTGCCAGGAAGACTAGAAGATTCCATTACAGAAGACATGCCTCGGCGCTATATGCGCCCCGGCAGGGTCCGGGGAGCGACAAGCTTCAGAGCCCGGCAAGATCCCGGGCCCAGCAAGGTCAAGACCCCGGCAAGGTGCTTGCCGGGGAGAGTTGTGCTGTGTGCCCGCGCTCCAGCTCATCGAACCACGCGTCGCACTGGGGCCATTCCAGGGACGCGTGGCGGATGGCTGTGCAGCCTGGGGGACACGGTGGCACTCCACGGTGGTGAAGCCATCGCCGTGGCAAACGGAGACGCAAGGGCGGGCGCTTTTGGGGTCGACGGCGACGGGCATTAAATGCTCTTGTCCCCCACTGTCAAAGTAGGTAGCGACCACTGTTCATACACTGTAGCTCCACTATTCCCGCACTGTTACAACTACCACCTCTTTTACATTTTTACCCTTTCTCCTACGTTGACACCTGTCGGTGACCCCTTGCACTATAAAAGGAGGCCCATGCACAACGTAGAGGGGGTTCGGAACCTAGATCATTCACACGCTCGGTATAGCTAGTTCTTCAAGCTCCCGAGCTCTCCAATTCAATACAAACTAAGCAGGAGTAGGGTTTTACGCGTCCATCGCGGCCCGAACCTGGGTAAACTGCCTGCGCGATCTCCACGATCTGCTCTTCGTGCTCCCTCCGCCCTCTTACCGCACAAGCAAGGGGCTCCGGCCCCATAGGTGTTCGTGGCGGACAGTTTCCCCCGACATCTTTGGCGCGCCAGGTAGGGGGCGTCGAGGTTGTGCGAACCTGATCCGGCGTTCACGCGGGCGCATTCTTCATCAACCTCTCCGAATTCGTCAGCTTCATCAACAACAGCACCATGGCCCCGAAGAAGAAGGCTTCGGAGGTCGGAGGCCCGTCTGCGTCTCATCCGCCGCCACCGGAACCAACGGTGGGCGGGGGAGACGCCGTCGGAAGGGTGGTCGCCGGCGAGGACACTCGCGGCACCACCAAATCCAAGGACAGGACGGACGACCGAGCCTCGGTCTCCGTGGACGCGCCGCGTCCGTCTCAGCAAACAACAACCCAGCAGCGCCATGCCACAGGAGGTGGCATCCGTTTGCTGGGCCAAGGGCAAACTGGAGGTTCGCGGGACGCTCCGGGCCATCGTCCTGGCACGAGCAAGGCGCGGTCGCCGGGGCGGGACCCTGCTCCTTCTAACGCCGTTAGGAGTCCGAGCATATCCCGCTCCTCGCACCGCTCGCCCCCGCTCCCCTCCACTCCAGCAGAAGCGCTCGCAAGGGCGCAACTGCTCCTCGACTTTCCTCCAGCGGCAGACAAGGCCGAAGACTGGAGGGCCACCATCCAGAGCCTGATCGCCTTCGCCAACAACGATACGCCGCAGCAGCCGGCGACCTCGCGGCCGCGGCAAATCGAGAAGACGAAGGCCGACGCCGACAAGACTGCCGGGGGTGCAACCACCGTGCACTCCCCGCCGCAGAAGCAGAAGACGCCACCCCGCCGGAACAACGCCGACGACGGCTCCACGGCGTCGTCGGATCCGCGGGCTCGTCGGGACCAGCGCCAGGTCCTTGACGACCGGCGGCAAGAAGATGCTCGAACAACAATCGAGCGCCGCCGAGAAGCCCGGCGACAATCAGACCAGAGAGCTGGGAACGCTGTCGACGCGCGCGCGCCCGGTGAACCAGGCGACTTGCCGTACGCGGCAGGCTGCCCTGCGTTCACCCGCGAGCTGCGGCGCGTCCAGTGGCCCAGCATGAAGAATTTCAAGCCCGATGTACCGGAGAAGTACGACGGCAAGACGCACCCCTCGGAATTTCTCAGCATTTACACCATCGCGGTGCAGGCTGCCGGGGGGCGCGACGAGAAGATTCTAGCGAACTACTTCCCGCTAGTGCTTAAGCCAAACGTCCGTTCTTGGCTTATGCATTTGCCGGAAGGTTCCATTTCTTCTTGGGCGGACCTTTGCCACCAGTTTGTTGGCGCCTTCACCGGCGGCCACAAACCCCACGGCCAGGAGAGCGATCTCCACATTCTGGCCCAGAAGGAAGGAGAATCCCTGCGCAAGTACATCCAACGCTTCAGCCGTGTACAGCACAACATCCCCGACGTCCACCCTGCCGCGGTTATCAGCGCGTTCCACCAGAACGTGCGTAACCGCCGCATGCGTGAAGAAATGGCCATGACCAAGATTCGGGATGTCAGCGAGCTCTACGCTCTGGCTGATAAGTGCGCACGCGCAGAAGAGGGGAGGAGACTCCCCGGGGAGGATGCTGGCGCAGGAGGAAGCGACAGCGACGACGCCGCCCCGGCAAAGAAGAGCCGGCGGCGGAATAACAGAAGGAAGAACAAGAAGGAGGTGCTTGCCGTCGAGAAGTCCGGCAAGGAGGCTCCCACCAAGCAAACACAGGCCGGCGGCTCCGGCAAGGAGCCTGCCCCTGTAGCGGCGGCCGACAAGCAGGACGGCTCCGACAAGCAATACTGCAAAATCCACCGCACCAAGGGCCACGACCTCTCCAACTGCAAATGCGTCGAGTACCTCGTCGAGCAGCAGAAAGCTGAGTACGAGAGGCGCGACAAGGAGAAGGCCCAAGGTGGCGGAGGAGAACCAAGCAAGAAGCGGCCATTCAATGGCCGGGGAGGACGCCGCGGCAAGGCCAAGCAGCGGCAAGGTGATCGACCTCCCCGGGGCCGCGACAAGGATGAAGAGGACGACGATGAAGACATGGAGGATGAGGATAACAGCGAGCAGGAGTTCCAGAAGGCCACGGAGGTCCTGTGCGTCGACGGTGGCGCCTCTCTGCACACCTCCCACCGCCAGCTCAAGCAGTGGGTGCGCGAGGTGAATGCAGCAGAGCCGCCCGTGGAGTCGCGCAGGCTCCTCAAATGGTCCAGCACGCCCATCATTTTTGATCTTGAGGATCACCCTGACTGCACCACTGCGGTCGGGTGCTTGCCGATGCTGGTCTCACCCACCATCCGCAACCTCAAGGTCACCAAAATGTTGGTTGACGGTGGGGCCGGGCTGAACTTGATCTCCTCTGCTGTGATCAAGAAACTCCAAATCCCAGATGGCGAGCTCGAAGAGACCGGTTCTTTCCAAGGAATCAACCCGGGAAGAAGCAAGCCCAAGGGGAAAATCACTCTGCCGGTGACCTTTGGCGGGGAGCTCAACTTCAGAACTGAGCGCATCACTTTCGACGTCGCTGATATTCCATTGCCATACAATGGAATACTCGGCCGTCCCGCCCTCGCCAAGTTCATGGCAGCTTCCCACTACGCTTACAACGTACTCAAGATGCCGGGGCCGATAAGCGTCATCACTGTCCATGGCGACAAGAAAGATGCGCTTGTCTGCGCCGACAAGATCTACCGGGATGCAGCAGCCGCAGCAGAAAAGGACACA
Source organism: Secale cereale (assembly GCA_902687465.1). Taxonomy (NCBI): domain Eukaryota; kingdom Viridiplantae; phylum Streptophyta; class Magnoliopsida; order Poales; family Poaceae; genus Secale; species Secale cereale. Next base: position 388,902,367 of record LR738709.1, read on the forward strand.
CTTGCCGCTGAAGCCCCCGGGGGGAAGAAGACGAAGACCAAGTCCGGCAAGTGCTCTGGGGCCCACTCCGGCAACCGCACCTCTTCGGAGTGCTGCGCTGCCGTCGAGGACGTTCCATCGAGCTCCACCGGCAAGTGTAAGAAGGGGATGGCCGCTCCTCCGGCAACCAAGAAGGTGTCCGCCAAGGAGGACGGCACTGGTGGTACCTTCACCATCAGTGCCACACTTGACAGCAAATAGGAAAGCGCGCTCGTTGCCTTCCTACGGGCGAATGTCGATGTGTTTGCATGGCAACCATCTGACATCCCCGGTGTTCCCAGGAAGGTAATTGAGCACAAGCTTGATGTTTGTCCTCATGCGCGGCCCGTCAAGCAGAAAGTGAGGAAGCAAGCCGTGGAGCGCCAAGAATTCATCAACGAAGAAATCAAGAAGCTAGAGGCAGCAGGCCTAGTTAGAGGTGTGATCCATCCGACGTGGTTAGCAAACCCAGTCGTCGTGCGCAAGGCCAACGGGAAGTGGAGACTGTGTATAGACTTCACCGATGTGAATAAAGCATGTCCCAAGGATCCATTCCCTTTGCCGCGCATTGACCAGATCGTTGACTCCACTGCCGGATGTGAGCTACTCTCTTTTCTTGATGCATATTCAGGCTACCATCAGATTTTTATGGCCAAGGAAGACGAAGAGAAGACTGCATTTATCACTCCATGTGGCACTTATTGCTTCATACGCATGCCATTTGGGCTGAAGAATGCAGGATCAACATTTGCAAGGGTAGTGCACACTGCTTTCGAGCCACAGATCCACAGAAATGTAGAGGCTTACATGGATGACATCGTGGTGAAGAGTAAGAGCAAGGAAACCCTGGTCCAAGATTTGGAAGAAACATTTCAGAACCTGCGCAGGATACAGCTCAAGTTGAACCCCGAGAAGTGCGTCTTTGGAGTCCCCTCCGGCAAGCTTCTCGGGTTCTTTGTGTCACAGAGGGGGATTGAAGCCAACCCCGACAAGATTAAAGCCATTGAGCAGATCGAGGCCCCGAAGCGCGTCAAGGATGTCAGAAGGCTTGCAGGTTGTGTGGCTGCCCTCAGTAGGTTCATTTCAAAGTCTGCAGAACGCGCCCTACCTTTCTTCAAAATCTTGAAGAAGGCAGGTCCCATGAAGTGGACTCCGGAAGCGGAGGCAGCGTTGCAAGATTTGAAACGGTACCTATCCTCCACTCCTATACTTGTCGCACCTAGACCACAGGAAAAGTTGTTGCTGTACCTAGCGGCAACCAACCAGGTGGTTAATTAGTGCTGCGTTAGTAGCGGAGAGGGAGGCCGACGAGGAGTCTACACCACCGGCAAGCGAATCCAGCGACAAGCAGGGGGCTGCACCGGCAAGCTCTGGCCCCGACAAGGACAACTCTGCGCAGGAACAGGAAGAAGTGCGGAAGAAGATGGTGCAGCGCCCAATGTATTTTGTAAGTTCCCTTCTCCAGGGGGCTAGATCAAGATACTCTGGTGTGCAAAAGTTGCTTTTCGGCCTCCTCATGGCCTCGAGAAAGCTGCGCCATTACTTCCAGGCACATGAGATAACAGTGGTCACTCGCTTTCCGCTGAAGAGGATATTGCACAACCCAGAAGCAACAGGCAGGATCGTTGAGTGGGCACTGGAGCTGTCGAGCTTTGGACTCAAGTTTGAAAGTACTTCAACCATACAGAGCCGAGCTTTGGCAGAATTCATAGCTGAGTGGACCCCAACGCCCGATGAGGAAGTCCAAGAAACAAGTGCACCCGTACAAGAAGCGACAAGTGAATGGGTAATGTATTTTGATGGTGCCTTCTCGCTGCAAGGCGCCGGTGCTGGCGTGGTACTCATCGCGCCCACCGGAGAGCACCTCAAATATGTTATCCAGATGCACTTTCCCAGGGAGCAAGCGACAAACAACACTGCTGAATATGAAGGTTTGCTCGCCGGCCTCAGGATTGCGGCCGAACTTGGGATCAGAAAGCTGATTGTGCGAGGAGATTCTCAGTTGGTGGTCCGGCAAGTTAACAAAAGCTACCAGAGCCCTTTGATGGAAGCTTATGTAGATGAAGTAAGGAAGCTTGAGGAGCACTTTGAAGGTCTGCAAATGGAGCACGTCCCGAGAGCTCAGAATGAAATAGCAGATGGCCTTTCGAAGTGTGCTTCGATGAAGTTACCTGTGGAACCAGGGACCTTCTTGCTCAAGCTGACTCAACCATCCGTTACACCATCAATTGGGCAGTCCAAGAAGAGAAAGTTGGTCTCCGGCGACTACTTGCCGGCGGATCTTCCTGAAACTGCCGCCAAGGTCCCCAAGATCAGCAATCAGAACGCCGAGGAACAATCTGCTCCTGCAGATCCAAGGATCTGTGCAGTTGAAGCAAGTGTTCCCGACAAGCCTCGCCCCGGCGAGCTTGCCGGGGGACCATCAGCTCCGGCGGAACCAGTGGTTCTTGCCGTAGAAGTCGAGGTCCCCGCAGCGGCCCTCATGCCTTTAGTCCTTGCCGTTGAGCCTCAAGCTCCGGCATGGGCGCAGCAGATCGTCCGTTTTCTGCAAACTGGAGAACTTCCCGACGATCCAGAAGAAATAGAGAAGATGACCAGGCAGTCAAGTATGTACCAGTTCGTGGATAACGAGCTGTACAGAAGAAGGCTCAATGGTGTCAGATTGAAGTGCATCTCCAGGGAAGATGGACAGAAGCTGTTGGCAGAAATACATGGAGGCATATGCGGCCACCACATTGGCGCAAGGGCGCTTGCCGGGAAAGCTTTCCGGCAAGGGTTCTTCTGGCAAGAAGCCCTCCAAGATGCAACTGCACTGGTAACCAAGTGTGAAGCGTGCCAGTTCCATGCAAAGCAGATTCATCAGCCAGCTCAAGCTCTCCAAACAATTCCTTTATCCTGGCCCTTCTCGGTCTGGGGGCTCGATATCCTCGGCCCCTTCCCCCGAGCCGTCGGGGGCTTTGAGTACTTGTACGTTGCAATCGACAAGTTCACAAAGTGGCCAGAAGTGGAGCCAGTGAGAAAGGTGACAGCACAGTTAGCAGTCAGGTTCTTCAGGTCAATTGTTTGCCGTTTCGGAATCCCCAACAGGATCATCACCGACAACGGTACACAATTTACTAGTCGCACCTTCATGCAGTACGTCCAAGACCTTGGCGCCAAGGTCTGTTTCGCTTCTGTTGCTCACCCAAGAAGCAACGGTCAAGCGGAGAGGGCCAACGCTGAAGTGCTGCGCGGACTCAAGACAAGGACCTTTGACAGGCTGCGCAAGTGCGGAAGAAATTGGATAGAGGAGCTACCGGCGGCTCTTTGGTCAATCAGAACAACACCAAGTCGAGCCACCGGACAGACACCCTTTGCTCTAGTCTATGGAGCAGAGGCAGTTCTCCCCACGGAACTCGTATACGGATCTCCTCGAGTGCTCGCTTATGATGAGCTCGAGCAAGAGCAACTGCGACAAGATGATGCATTGCTCCTTGAGGAGGAACGTCTCCAGGCTGATGTACGAGCTGCTCGATACCAGCAAGCCTTGCGTTGCTACCATAGCCGCAAGGTCAAGGCCAGGAGTCTCGAGGAAGGCGACCTTGTTCTTCGGCGTGTTCAGTCCGCCAAGAATTCCAACAAGTTGACGCCGAAGTGGGAAGGCCCTTATCGGGTGAGACAAGTCACAAGGCCCGGCGCTGTCCGCCTTGAGACCGAAGAAGGCTTACCGGTGAGCAACTCCTGGAACAAAGAGCATCTTCGCAAGTTTCACCCATAAGGCGCGGTTGCCGTGATCCGCTCCGGCAACCACCTTTTGTACAAGCTTTGCCGCTGTTGCAAGTAACCCGTTGTACAAAGCCGGGCGCAGATCCCGTGCATCAGTAAAGCTTTTGTGTTTTGCGCTATTCGCCTTTTGCATGCTTTTCTTTGCTATTTGCATGTGTTCTTTGGCATCTTGTGCGACATACACATCCGGTAAGCACTAGCACGCCGAAAGGCCACATACTTGTTTCCCTCTTCTTTTTCCTTGCCTCTCAAGCAGAAGAGACGTTCCTCGCGCACAAGTTTGCCGGGGGGGAAGGAGATGGAAGAGGAACCTAGTGCTGTTCAAGAAAGAGAAGCCTTACCGAGAAGCGAGCAATATATGAAAGCTAAGTCATTAGAATTTGATCAGTTCAAATTTTTAATTTTAAGTTGTCTTCCTTGAACAATCACACTTTGTATGGAAAACCTGTGCGCGGAGGAACCTACCCGTAGCTAGCCGCACCCTTATCTTGTTTTCGAGTACACTCAACGATTCAAGTGAGCTGCGACAAGTGTCGCGCCCTTGGTTCATTTTCGAGTTCACTCAACAAGCTGAGTGCGTCGCGACTAGCCGCGGCAAGGTTGCTTGCCGGTGAGACCTTGACCAGCAGGCTGCTCAGAGTCCAGCACTCAGCGCTCGCGGCAAAGGCCCCTTGCCGGCAAGCTCCCCAGGAGCGTAGGGTGAAAAGCATACAAAGTAAAGGACTAAGACAAGGAAGATAACATTGCACTGACTGATCAAAATAAGATAAATATCTTACAAAGGATAACTTGTCGCAATGATTAATGAGTTCATAACACCCTATGCAGCAACAAAAAGAGATAAAGATAAAGGAGGCCTAATCTACGCGGTCGCCCTCAATCCTGGAGATCTTGTTCACTTTGGCGATGATGTGGGCGACCTGCTCCTTCAGCGCCTCCATGTTCGCGTTGGCCGGTAAGCTGCGGAGAACGTTGGTGAGGTTTATGCCGGGATTGCGGTATACAATATTCGTCAGCACACGCTCCAAGGTTCCTGTGCAGAGCCGGCGCGACTCCTCGGCCAGTTGCGCGGGGATCTTCTTCCGAAGATCTGCAAGGGCCGGCGCGATCCCCCTGAAGAAGAGGCTGAGCTTGGCGCTGTGAGGGAGGTTTGGGTCCGGAGAGTAGATGAGATGCTCCAGCTTCAGCGCCAGCAGCTCCTGGTCGATGTTGGACGCAGAAGATACCAAGTCGTCGGTCCACACCTCGATGGTCCGGCGGAAGTTCTCGGCCGCAGTGTTGGCGCTCGCCACCAAGCCTCGCTCCTTGCGGAGCTCTTCCTTCAGCTTGGTTTCCCGGGCCCGGACGGCGTCAAGCGAGTCCTTCAGCGTGGAAACCTTCAGCTCCAGATCCTTGATGGAGTCCTTGGCGGCCTTCAGCTCGTCGCCCTTCTCAGAGAGACGCACCTGGAGTTCGGAGTTGGTGTGGGCGTCCTTCTCGCGCTCTGTGTTGAGCGCAGCGACCCTCTCCACGCTCGCCTTCAATGACTCCTCCAGTTGCGCGACCTTGGCGGCAAGCTCCTCCTTGGCGGTCTCCGCGGCAGCCGCGGCGGCTTTCGCCTCCTTCAGCTCTCCGCCAAGGGCCTGTTCCCGAGCGGCAAGGTCTTCCTCGTGGGAGTCGAGGTTGACCTTCCGCTGGGTCAGCTCTCCTTCTCGCCGGGACAGCTCCTCCCCGGCGAGCCGCTGCTGCTCTTCGGCCTCGGCCTTCTCCAGCAACCATTCCTGGTACTCCCCGGCGAGCTTCTCGCACTCCTCCGCCACCTCGCGGAGGGCAGCCTGGTTGGCGGCGCGAAGCTCTGCCGCGCGCTTCTCCATCTCCACGGCGGCCTTAGCGGCAAGGGCCTCCCGAGACGCTAGCTTCGCCTGCCTGGCCCGGTAAAGGGCCAGGAGCTGGTGAAGCAGCTTCTCCTCTTCGGGCCCGTCGCTTCCGCCGGGCGCCTCGACGATCTTCAAACCCGCGGAGGCGAGGACCTCTCCATCAAAGGCCTCGCCCTCCGCGGGGGCTCGCGAAGAAGAACCCCACGGCACCTGGATGAAGATGCCGTTGGGAGCTTCAAGATAGTAGCCGGCCTGCTCCTTTTCGGCGGAAGGGTCGGCGGCCGGCGCAGCACTCGATGCTCCTGCCGCCTCCGGGCCGGCAGTGCGGTCGCCGTCCCCCTCCCCGGCCGCTGCGTCTGCAGCCGGAGCGGTCTCCTCCGTAGCCGGCTCGGCGGCTCCCGCCGTGTCCTCAGCGACAGGGGCGTCGCCGCCGCCGCCCTGCGCGCCCTCCTCCTCGACGTCGATGACCTCCGTCTCCATCCGTTCGGGGGGAGGAGGATCTAGAAGAAGAAGAAAAAGCAAAAGAAGTTCAAGCAAATATCCAAAAAGAGACGAATCCAAAGTGACAAACTTACGGAACTTACCTTGGCGGACGTCGTCAGCGGCGGGCTCCCTCGCCGGGGAGCACTGCCTTGGCGGAGTGGCCGCCCTCGCCGGGCTACTCGCCCTTGGCGGGGTACTCGCCCTTGGCGGAGTACCCGCCCTTGGCGGAGCGCTCTCCCTCGCCGGGGAGTTCGGCCTTGGCGGGGACGGCGGGGCCCGCGGCTCCTCGGGAGCGACCTCCGGACGCTCCTGGGCTTGCGGCTCCACCTCTGCACAAGACAATCAAGACAAGACAAAAGCATCGGGATATTAGCACAAGACAAAATCTTCAAGCGCGCCCGACGAGCGGAAGTATGGAACCCAGACTTACGCTGGGGGCTGCGTTGGGGGCTGCTCCTCGGAGCGGCGCTCGGGTCCGGCAGGCTTGGCTCCGGCACGTCCCCAGTCGCCGCGACGGGCGAGTCGTCCGCGACTTCGACCACGGGCACCTTGGCCTTCTTCGCCGCTCGCTGGGCCAAGGTCCTGAAATCAAAACAAGAAACAAGATCAGCATCAACAAGAATCAAGATAATATTAAAGAAGATGCAAAGCCTCGAGTTCTTACTCCTATTCCTCCTCGTCGTCGTCGTCGCTCAAGGCGGAGAAGTCAAACTCCACCTGAGGCGCGTCCGCGCGGGGAGCAGGAGGCGAAGACTCCCTCGGGCGCTTGGCGGTCCCTGGGGCTGGGGGCTCCGAAGACCCAGCCCCTATGGTAGCCGGGGCCCGGGGAGCGGGCGGAGCCGCCGCTCCGCTCTGTGAAGACTCCCTTCCGCTCGACGCTGACTTGCGGGGCGCCTCTGCCGTGGCCTGCGTGCGGGCCGCCTCCGCCATGGTTGGTGCGCCGGGCGCCCCCGTCGCAGCTTGGCTCCCCTGGGTAGCTCGCGCCGCCCGGCGAGCTGGTTGTTGCCGGGGCGCCTGCGCCCTCGTCCCTGTCGCCGTCTTGCGGAGAGGCTTCAACGGAGAACGCCTAGGGCTTGCCCGGGGCGGGGAGGTCTCCGACGACGAGGAGAGGTCGTCGGCGTAGAGCCCCAGGGATCCGTCGGAGTCTTCGTCGGCCCCGGCGTCCTCCTCCTCCTCCTCCTCCCCGGCAGGCTTGGTGGGCCCAGCGCCCTGCACTGTGGCCTCTTTCCCTCCGGCGCCTCCGCTCCCTCCGGCGCCTCCGCTCCCTGCGGCGCCTCTGTTTCCTCCGGCGGCGTTGCCTCTCGCCGCGGCCTCGGTCAGAATCCCGGGGATCCCGGAGTGCCTCAGGGAAGGGACCCCGGCGAGCTCGTCGGGAGGAAGCTTCAACAGTCTGTGGATCTCCGCCTCCTCTGCTTGGCAGGACGCTTCCGCAGCCTCTGCCTCCTCGGGCGAGAAGCCGAATTCTCCTGCCGCTGCGGCTGCAGCGGCCTCTTCAACCCGAGAAGCTATGTACGCTATCTCCTGGTCGGTGGTGTCCCGTGTCAGCTCCCGGACCTCGTTCTTGTTCTTCGCCACCTCCACCAGGTTGTCGAAGAAGTTCAAGACGACGTCTGGCTTGGGCGGAATCCACGTGCGGTCGACGCCGTGCGAGTCACACGCGGGCATCATGGCGCGAAGGGAATCCCGGGCCGTGCTGTTGCTGAGAGGCACCACTCCCCGGGGACCCCTGAACCACTCTGGATGGGCCGGGTCATGCTTAAATAGTTCTCGGACCATCCCCTTCAGCTCCAGCGACGTGAAGTTGAAGTTGAGCCCGGGGCGCAGCCTCATTATGTCCGCCGAGTTGCCGTAATCCCAGGCTGGCCTCTTCCTATCTTGAAGGGGGGCGATGCGGCGGCGGAGGAAATCTGTGCCCACTTCTCCGACAGACAACCTTGCTACCCGAAGACGAAGAATCCTGATGAGGGCGACGTCGAGCTTGCTATCGTCCGAATCCAGCTCGCTCCAGTCCCTGCCGCGCACGATAGGTGTTGTGCGCGGCGCGGTGAAAGATTGCGGCTGGTCCTCGACAATCCAACACCAGTCTGCACGCCACTCCTCCCACTTGCCGCGGAGCTCCCCCGGCAAGTAGGACTCCTTCTTGTTCAGGCGAAAAACCCAAGATATCCCTCCGGAGAGGGGAGCGCCGGCTTCTACTCTAGGGGTGAAGAAGTGCCTAAACAACGCTACGTTCGGATATATCCCAATATAGTTTTCGCACATATGTGCGAAAACCGCCATCGTGAGGATGGCGTTGGGGGTGAAGTCGAGAAGATGGAGGCCGTAGGTGTGCATTATGTCGCAGAAGAAATCAGAAAAAGGAGGACAGAGACCGCAGTGGAAGAAAGCTGCGAAGAAATAGTACCCGCCGGGGTAGTTGTCCTTGGCGGCGGCCGGATAGGCTCGGGTGCGGGGATGCGCCTTGGTCTTCTTGGCCCAGAACAAGTAATACTTGTTCCAGAGCTCCCGCGCGCTGAGCCTCGGCGAGAAGACGAGGTTCCGCTTCCGCAACAAGGTAAGCCTCGCCGCTTGCTCCGATTTCTCCTTCTTGGTCTTCTCCACCTTCGCCTTCTCGGTCTTCGGGGCCATGGCGGAGGTGGCGAGGGAGGGGGGACGAAGAGTCCGGCGGCACCGCAGATACGGACGGCGGCGGAGGAGGTGTGGAGGCGGAGCGCAAGAGGGGATCTCTGGAGATGGAAGAAGATGCAATGAAGGCGTAGGAGGGGAACCGCTCCTGCTTCCTCTGCTTTTATGGGGAAGTGGGGGGCGTTTCGCTCTTTCCATTAAAAGAACGTGGCCACGTCCCATCCCACGACGCCGCAATCGACGCGTGCCGTTACGGGGGGACGCGGCGGATGCGGAAGCGGACTCGGCGTGCCGTGGGCCGCGCGTGCCCGTGCACTGTTTTGGGCCTGGCCCAACAGCGCTCGGCACCGTGTGTGGCCCAGGCCCGGGGGCTCCTGTCGGTGTACTAAGGTAGGGGTACCTCAGTACCCCAACTTGTGCACGGGCAGTAGCAGCTTCCCGCGGCAGGGTCAACCACGTGCTCGCCGGAGACCTTCCTGCTCCATATAAAACCATTCAAAAACAAAGTATACAAGACAGAAGATCGAGACCCCGGCAAGTGGAGCTTGCCGGGAAGGCCGTTCCAGGCTCAAGATTACCTCACTCACGCAAGGCCCTGGCAAGAGGAGCTTGCCAGGAAGACTAGAAGATTCCATTACAGAAGACATGCCTCGGCGCTATATGCGCCCCGGCAGGGTCCGGGGAGCGACAAGCTTCAGAGCCCGGCAAGATCCCGGGCCCGGCAAGGTCAAGACCCCGGCAAGGTGCTTGTCGGGGAGAGTTGTGCTGTGTGCCCGCGCTCCAGCTCATCGAACCACGCGTCGCACTGGGGCCATTCCAGGGACGCGTGGCGGATGGCTGTGCAGCCTGGGGGACACGGTGGCACTCCACGGTGGTGAAGCCATCGCCGTGGCAAACGGAGACGCAAGGGCGGGCGCTTTTGGGGTCGACGGCGACGGGCATTAAATGCTCTTGTCCCCCACTGTCAAAGTAGGTAGCGACCACTGTTCATACACTGTAGCTCCACTATTCCCGCACTGTTACAACTACCACCTCTTTTACATTTTTACCCTTTCTCCTACGTTGACACCTGTCGGCGACCCCTTGCACTATAAAAGGAGGCCCATGCACAACGTAGAGGGGGTTCGGAACCTAGATCGTTCACACGCTCGGTGTAGCTAGTTCTTCAAGCTCCCGAGCTCTCCAATTCAATACAAACTAAGCAGGAGTAGGGTTTTACGCGTCCATCGCGGCCCGAACCTGGGTAAACTGCCTGCGCGATCTCCACGATCTGCTCTTCGTGCTCCCTCCGCCCTCTTGCCGCACAAGCAAGGGGCTCCGGCCCCATAGGTGTTCGTGGCGGACAGTTTCCCCCGACACACGGCGGACTTTTTTTTAAATAGTAACTTCGCTGCGAGCCAATATTTTACACGGGTAGTTTGAGTTTCGAAGTCAAACAGACGTGCGGCACCACAATCTGGGTGCACTGGATAGTCTAGCCACGTGAATGGGTTTTCCTTCCCAGCATCTCGTGGCTCGCTTGCTCGCCCTAGCCGCACCTCGCTTGCAGCTTCCACATCAGCTAGTAGCATATTTAAACTAGCGCCTCCCAATTAAGCCCGAGGAGCCGGAAAAGCCTGGCGGGGCATTGGGAACTATGCAATATGGCTCTGTACGTAAATTGCTCTACTACTACTCTATAGCTTGTGGCATTGCACGCATGGACTTCACTCCATTATCGGCTCTACTATAAAACAAATTCCTCTTGACGTGTTTTTTTTTGAAACGGAGGCAAAAGCTTTGCTTCATCTCATTCATAAAGAAGGAACTACTAACAAAGTTCGACGAGATCCATTACACCTCCACAAATGGAAGCGAAAAGCCTAGTCTCGCTGTATCAAATAACTCAAATGTTCTGCCCCTGCAGTAACCGTCGCTGATAAACAGGCTGCTAGTGTGTGCGTGAGAGGAGCGGTTGAGGCCCTCCACTATGTGTTCGGTGCCAGAAATCTAAAAAGTTTGCCACATACACTTCGATGCCAAATGAAAAATATTTAGCACCGGCACCACAACGTGAAGGATTTGGCGTCCATCCACCTCTGGCCCACCTAGCTATAAACTAGTAATATATCAGCTCAAATCAGTGGCTGCTTCGCATGCAAAAGTACAGTGGCTGCTTTGTTTAATGCCCCAACGAAATATGGCGTCGGAGCAAGTAGAAGCATCGATGCCCTAAAATATTTATATGGCATCGGCTGGGCAATGTAGGACACCAGTGCCAAATGTTCAAAAAGTGAATTTGGCACCGGTTTTGGCCTACATATGGCATCGGCTGGGTAATGTAGGACAGCGGTAGTAATGGAGGGCCTGAGTAGGCCAGCTACGTGAGAGGAGCGGTTGAATAGAGCACCGAGAGTACCCACTAGGCCACTACGCAGGTGTACTTTCCCTGCATTGATAGTACAACGATGGTTCTAGAGAACAATAGTACCCTCCACTTCCAACTGTAGCTCCTTGGCCCTGAGATTCAAGAGTTCAAAACTGGTGCACTATATTGTATAGTACATAGCACTAGTAGTACCCTCGCACTACTAGTTGAGAAAGCAGTACTAGTACTACTACAGTACGAGTACGTACTCCTCCGTCACATAATGTAAGACATTTTTTGACACTAGTTGGCGTGTACAAAAAATAGCAAAAACATACCCAAAAATTCTTAATCCACAACAAAAACTACTAGCTAGTGCCAAAAAATTCTTACTAGTGCTATTATTTACAGTATAATGCAATCCCATAATGTCACATAATGCTAGTACTAGTAGTAAATAATGGCCTGACCCCTTCGCTATAGTTGGAAGGAACGTGGCCCTGCGGTTACTACGCTCTTATCTCCTCCTCGCCAGTTCCCCTCCCCCCAAAGAGAAGGCAGTTTGTCGCCGCTCCCATGGATTCGCCAGGCGGTTCTCCTCCTCGTCGGGGCTGGGAGACCTTGGACGACGATCCTCTGGGAGAAATCGCACGCCGCTCCGACGTCCTCACCGTCGCAAGACTCGGTGCTTCCTGCACCAACTTTTTCAAGACGATGCTTAAAATGGCTTGGGAAAAGGCCATGCTTGTTGGTCTTCCATGCGTCCTCGAGGAGAAGGTTCTTCTATGGGACAATCCTTCGAACAGTCCACCGCTCCCTAGCCATGGTTGCGCGTTGACTCCGCTAGAGTTGCCGATGTTGAGAGGTAGTCGGATTTTGTCCGATGAGCAAGTCAGTAATGGAGTTTGATCATGTAGTACTTAGTTATTCCATTTCCATCCCGTATTTTCTCCGTTGCCCACCGTCTTATATATAGGTTTGGATCGGTGCCAACAAAGATTGGCTTGCAAAGCTCCGGCCGGATACCACCATCATTTTGCAAAACATCCACAGCAGTGCGGCCGTTCCGGTAGACCCCTTCTCCACCATTGGGATCGGCCCTCTGGACTGGCTGGGCTTGAATATGTATGATGATGCCTACATGAGATTGAAGAAGATAGCAATTGCGAACCCGCCGACAAAGCGACGTGGCTACGATGATTACTATCTCATCGCGGTGTTCGACATAAGGATTGCCATCAATGCAAGAGGCACTAACGGCAGAGGCTGGCGCATGTTGGCGGCGGCAGATTTGTACCCCTACACGTTCGAAGCCGTCGTGCGCCATCTAGGCCGCATCTTCGCAGTGACAAGCCAGGGGACTTGTTTCATCTGGTCGCCATCCTACGGTACGGGACATTACAAACGGAATGCACAAACCATCATTGCATCCCTAACGGTACTCCATTATTTTGTAGGGACCGGTCATCCCGCGATCAAAATAAGATCGCCGATCCTGGATGTGCATTTGCATCCGTGATTCGGTCTAACGTGGAACCTTGTAGCTGATTATGGCATATTGGGATCAACTATCTTAGCAGTCGTTACCCATGGTACCACTGATGTGCAACATGGTCACACAATCTACCACGATCGGACCGTCACCTTCTACCCACGTATTCCATTTTTTAACCCTCTCGCCTTCTCTTTCATTGTTGTACTAGTACTCTACTTACGTACTAGTAGGAGTACTTTTTACCTTGGAGGATGCATATAGCTATCTAGGCCCTTGAAGACTTGAACCCACTAGCTGCCACCATTTTTGTTTTTCCATGTCTTACTATCTCATCCATGTAGCCAAGAGTGGCTATATATAATAAGCCGGTTATTTTACTTCCTCTATATTGGAGTATTACTGACCGCCATATTTGAGCACAACATTATTATGCATAGACCTTGACTATGTACGTCACCATGTGTCCAGATCTGAGATGCCGCGTGTACCAGATGAACGGTGCCGAGTTCGACCCCCGTGATGCTACGTGGGTGCCGAGGAACACTCTTGGAGAGTACTCGCTTTTCATTGGGGATAGCTACCCCATTGTAAAGCGGATGCCACCTTCCGTGCATGGCACGGAAGGCCTGCCGTTCATGAAGCATGGTTGTGTCTTCAGTGCGCACCGCCGGATGCACGACATGATGGGACATGCTATCCCTGATTTATGTCGCTTCAGCTTAGATGAATCTCCATCATGTGGAACCGGACTAGAAAGCTGCGACAATGATTCCCGTTGCCCACCGCTATGGATCGTACCATCCATGAAGAACACCTGGGACTTGAACCTGGAGGAGGACATGTAGCCCATCTATAACGTGTAAGTGGAGTACGGTAAATTGTGAACGGTAGCGTTGTGAATATATGTAGACTAGTCGTGCACAAATTTATCACATGAATTGGAGATGAACTTGTGTGGCATACTGGCATTTGTCCTTTAGAATTTATTACTAGTAAATGTGTTATGTGTACGTGCAACTTGTGTGGTTGTTGCACGGGCTCCAACACGCTCTTTGAGAAGAAAAAAAGGTGGCACAACTTTGGATATACGTGACGTGGCGGCATCATACAGTAGCATCGTTCGCTATAGTTGTACTCCGTGTAGTACGCTCCTACTAGGACGACAACTCCTATAAAACCTTGCGCTTGGCACTTTGCCTCTTCAGGAGGTTCAACAGTTCGTACTCGTGTGAACCTTGCACTTGGCTCTTCGCCTCTTCGGAAGGTCCAACAATGATGATACTACAGTACACATTATGCTTCTGCCAATCTGACGCCGATTGAACTGTTGCACGTCCACCGTGGGGGAGAGGGAGAGGGAGAGGGCGCTGTAGTCAAAACCCTCTCCTCGTCGTGCGAACCACCGCGCGCGTGGGCGAGGGAGAGGCGTAGTAAGAAAGCTTCTCCTCGTTCGGCGAGTTGACGGGACACATCAAAACAGTACTAGTACTAGTCCATACTGCGTCCTTTGCGGCTAATATGGCTTAATTTGAAACGAGAAAAATACACAGGCAGTCAACGTATGTAACAATACGCTCTTTACGGTCACTATATATAGTTTTGAAGTGATTATACGATCACTAGCTCATCGTAGAGCACCACATTGCACCCTACTGACCGGCCACATAGTCGACGTGGCACTTTGTTGACTGGTTAAATTGTCACCTGGTTTCTGGGTCCCACCTGTCAGTTGGCAGAGCAAAGAAATCAGCTAAAAAACAAAGAGTGTAGTACATCTACACTTCCAATGCATTTAGCCTTTAATCTAAATCGATATTGATTGACTAATGCACCAACTTGTGCTCTAGGTATAGGTTACATGTCTATCCTTAATTACAGCATGCAACGACATTCATTTAATCTTCTTCTTTCAATGGTCGCATGCACACATAAGTCTGCTACTTTTGGGCGTTAATTATGCCCTGGTTAATGTGTAAATCTCTAAATGTACAGTCTTTCACGGACGTAGGGAGTAGGTTGAGCACTTGAGCATGAGCGTGTGTGTTACGTCGTGTGTTGTGTGCCGCATGGGTGCGTGAGTGTTGCGTGCGTCCATGTGTACGTGTGAGTGTTGCATGTTGCATGCATGCATGGGGCTTACTCCCTCCCATTGACATGTTCATATTTCAAGCTTCCTCTGTTCCCTTCATATGGTGATACTCCCTCTGTTCCCAAATACGGAGTAAAATCCTGCCTCTGTTCCCAAATACGGAGTAAAATCCTCCCTCTATTCCCAAATACGGAGTATTTGTCTTTCTAGAGATTTCAACAAGTGACTACGTACGGAGCAAAATGAGTGAAGTGAGCGTAGAGGCATAGGAAAGGAAGTCTTTGCGATCCATTATTCCCCATCTCGGTCAGAGAGAACTATTCAACTAGTCTTCGTAGTGAAGTGATAATACACGCTGCAGCAGATGGGACACTTAATTAATAAGCTGAACCAGCGTGTTGGTGTTACTAAATCAGCCTTACCCAGTACTGCCATCATGTTTGCTAGTAAAGCACGCTTCTGTCCTCCATTAACTGACGTATGGGCCCTCTTGTGGTAGACACATATGTCATCGGTGTAACTATTTACACTCCGAAGGACGGTATATCCTGGTAGTAGTAGTAGAATTGAATTTAATGCACTTTCTTCCCTGTCTTCCACTCTTCTTCCTCCTCTCTTCTTCCTCCTCCTCTCTTCCCCATCGTCGGCCGTACACCATTTCCCCCCGCTCTTTGGTCGCCCGCCCGCGCTATCTTCCTTGGTAGCTCGCGCGTACTATATCCCCCTGCTCACTGCTCGGCCACACGAGGAGAAGCTTCTTTGCTCGCCCGCAATCCACTTCCCCGCTGGCTCGCAGGCACCGAAAACCCCAATAGCAGAACCAACTGACACGCAGAGCCGCGATTGGAATTCCCTCCCCGATGTTCTCTTGGAGCAGATCTGTAACCGTATGGACCTACTCAGCACCGTCCGTCTGGCCGCATGCTCGGTGTCTTTGTACCGTCTACTCGTCTACAACTGGCCGGCTCTTTTCAAGACACCATGCTTGCTGATGCCCGATCCTCACATGTGGCCTAGACACCGACTTGACGATCCTACGGAGGTTGCCGTGGTGCCCCTCGACATGCTACCACTACCCGTCCACCTATCCTTCATGCGCGACCACTATTGTGCGGGCATGAAGGCCAACTGGATCGTCCTCATCCACCAATCCGGTAGTGTGTGGCATCTCGTAGATATCTACACCCAGCGAGAGATCACCCTTCCATCTTTGGATATCGCCACCATCGAGCTTCGCGGCCCGCCGGACACTCCTGCCTACTACGCACGAGACGCGTCGAGCTTTTGGCTCGACCTTTGTTTGCTGAAGGTTGTAATCTGCAAAGTGCCCACACCATCAGAAGACTACATGGATTACAAGCTCATTGCCGTGTTCAACATGGGATTAGTCTATCTGGAATCCGGTCGCCATACATGGTTATGGCTCATCGTCGATCCTCTTTACCTAACACTTCTGTCTGATGTTATAGTGCATGATGGCATCGTTTATGCGGTCGACGCACAGATTGGCTGCCTATACTGGTAGAATCTATCGTCGTGTAATTGTTCTATCTCATCTCATCTTTACCTTAAGAATACGACTGCTTGTTCATTGTTACAAATTTAGAATATATAGTATATCTATAACCACATCATTGCTATAAGTTCCTCTCATTTCCTAGATTTTTATGACCACACATGTTATTGTTAGAGTTGATATATCACTTAGGCTTCAAGTGCGTACTTGTTAGTTAAACCTATGGTTAAAATGTGACACTAAATACGACTAGTAAGTAGTACAATAGCAGTACTAGTATACATCGGTCAAATTATTCATCATGTCCACACATTGAATTGACGTGACAACACGCTGCGCGTGAGGTGACACAAGAATCCTGGCGGCGTGTTCGGGTATTCTGGACTTCAGATTTGGAGTACCACTTATCTGTCGAAATCTTTCATCATTCACTTAAAACAGTCGATTGGTCATACATTGAGTACCATATAACTGGAATTAACCCATGCAAGTCGAAGAAGGATTGGCCGGTGCTGTCGGCTGACGTCAAATTCGATCCCACGGATCAGGAGCCGATCGAGCACCTTGAGGCCAAAGTGAGTGCTGACGGCGCGAGATCTCACCCTCTCATCGATTTGTTCGTACCAACCATCGACAGTGAGCACGGCATATGCTACACCCATCCTGACAAACTTCCAGGTAAGACACCGATCGGCCGTCTACTTGCACAAACATATTCCTTTGTTTATATCTCTATTTTTCTTTTTAGACGCAGACCTGGTGAAGCAATTACAACTTGACAGTTAATAAAAAGTGAAACAAGTGACTGCAACATGCCAAAGATGTTATGAAAATGCCAACTACGTACACTAAAACTTGTATTCGACAATACTGCAGGTATCACAGTGAGTAGCCTAAGCAAGCATTTCTTCCAGTGCAATTCCAGGGCATTCAAAAGGGGCACGTATACGCGTGGCAAGATACAGTTGGAGTGCGGCAAGCACGCGATGTGGAACAACACCGGCAATACCATGCCGGTGATGGTCAACGGCCGGCAGACGGGCAACAAAAAGGTTCTGGTGCTGCACACCAACAAGAACTTCGACCAGGAGAGGACCAACTGGGTGATGCACCAGTACCACCTCGGGGACCTGGAGCAAGAGAAGGAGCGGGAGCTGGTCCTCTACAAGATTTTCTACTAGACGAACACTAGGGCCAATAGTAAAAAGATTATGAGTTAGTTTGGTATTGGTACGTGTACTACCTTGTCGTTCGCAAGTTGGTATTGTTGTTAACGATATTTTGGTATGAACTTCGCATTTGCTTCCAACCATCATGCCGAGGGTCGACGTGGATATAAAGCTGAATCATTTGTTTCGAAACGAATTTTCAGGCACCTAATTTTTTATTTGATGGGTAGCATAAGCACCTCCCGTTCGAATTCCTAGTTCTCCAATTTTTTTGAAACAAGGCATGCTCTTATTATCACGATGAAAAAATAATATCTCTGCTGCATCCCAGTTATCAGTCTGTACTTGCAGAATTATCTCGTTTATTGAGCACGTATATTGTTTTTTCAGGTCGAGCAAGTTTCAACTGGGTTGTAGACTGCCCAGGCTTGGTTTTGTTTTTAACCGGCCTAGCCCATGACGACAACGGGGCACAAAGATCCAGCAGGTATCTACTGGCCTCTGGCCCGTCAGCGTTAGTTATATTTGTCTTACAACATCCGCAGGCACTTTTTTTACTGAATCAAACACACAGTCCAGTTCTATTTTCCTCTTGAAACGCATGTCCTACATCCGTTTTCTAATCTCTACCTATAGTTGTACTAGTTCCTATACACGTATCATTATATTGAAAATACATAAAATTCACTTTTTATATTTACATCCTTATTTTTGTTGTTGTTTTCCCTCCCAGCGCTGATTTTTTTACCATTAGTTTTCCCTTAAACCAACTCAATGTCCCACGTCTTATTAGCTTACAAAAACAAAATGATTTTTTTGGCAAATCAATAAGTCCTTAAAAAGTATTTATCATTTCGGGATTACAATAGTTCGGACTCCACCAAAGTATACAAAATAAGGGAACTTTTTGACCATGGTCCTGGCAGAAAATGGGATGTAATAAATTACTGAAGAATTAGCAAATGGGCTGGTAATTATTAAAAAATAGCAAATGGGCTCTATGTTGTCTGCCATAGATTTGGAGGCTGACTTGTGGGCCTACTAAGTTCATCCGTACACAAGGTTTATCAAAAAAGAAACTTAGTCAACAATCGACTTTACCAGCGTCAGACCGTTAGATGTCAATCTAATGGCAATCCTGCTTCTTCAGTCTCTGATCTTCCTGCCCCAGCCGCCCAAACCAGCGACGTCAAAACCGCCTGCTCCCGCCGCCTGTGGCCGGCTATGCTGTCGGGCAGGCCTCACGGCCCCATCATATACTCGCATCCCTGGCATGTCTATCCCTCTACTCACCCACACCTCCTGTTATTTTCCGGCGACGGCAGCCGGACCAGTCAACCCTCATACTCTCCACCGCGTGGACAGCCACTACCGTGTCTTCCCCGGCTCTGTGGCATTCCCTTCGTATGGCCTCGTTGTCGTCCACCGCCCTGGTGCTCTCGACGCGGTGTGGTCAACGTGGTCAACGAACGACATCCACCGGAAGTGGACTGTACGCGGAGAGGTTGACAGCTAGGTCCATGGCCGCACACAAGGAAATGCCTCCTTATTACGCGCAAAATAATGATTCCTCCACCTAACATCTGGGACCCGCCGGAAGGGCCTTTGTATTTTGCAAAACAAACGTTCCCTCCGCTGACAGGTTGGACCCACCAACTATATCTTCGCATGCAAGGAGGTCCCTCCTTATTGTGCACAAAAAATGAATACCCCCTGCTAGCTGGGACCCACCACGGTGGGAGGCTGACTTGTGGGCCTACTAAGTTGACGGGGATGGAGGGCTTTGTCAACTTAGTCAATATGAACGATTCTAGCTCCAGTGACCGTACGATGTCCATCCAACGGCCTTAGTGCTTCTTCAACCTCTCGTCTTCTTGCTCTAGCCGCCCAAAGCAGCGCCGGTCGTGGCGCCTGCTCCTGCCTCCCATGGCCGGCTGTGCTGCCGCGGAGGCCTCACCGCCCCCATACTACTCCCACCGCTGGCCAGGCCATCCCTCCACTCACCCACACCCCCTGTTATTCTACGGTGATGGCAGCCTCACACCGCAGCCAAACCAGTGAACCCTCGTACTCCTCTCCACGATGGCATCCACTGTTGCGTCTTCCCCGGCTCCGCGTCATCCCCTTCCTAGGCCTCGCCGTCGTCCACCGCCTTGGTGCTCTTGGCGCGGCGTGGTCAATGTGGTCAACGACCGACTTCCATCGGAAGAGTACTGTACGTGGAGAGGCTGACAGCTGGGTCCACGGCCATAGCCTAGTTTTTTTTCTGATTTGCCAAGTAAGTCACTTTGTTAGGCCTGTTGGGCTGCAAATCTTTCAAGACGAGGAGAGCTTCATTCGGCTGGCCGAGAAAATGGCCTATCAGTAATGAAAAATGGGTTGTACATTTTTAAAACACATCAAACCGGCAATTAGTTTCAAATTTCTTTTTTTTTCATTTCGAGATTTTAAATTGCGTTGATTTTTATGCGTGGACAATTTGTTGGATTTTATATTGATATACATTTATTTTTAAAATCAGTTTGAATGTGACTCAACATTTCGGGATTAAAAACAGTTCGGACCGCACTAAAATATGCAAAATTTCGTATAATTTTTTAACCGTGGCAACAATATGGGTTGTAATGCTAACAAAAAGAATATGGGCTCCAAAAAAACCTTAAGAATTACCAAATGGGTTGTAAATTATTAGAAATAATGGTAGATGGGCTGTATGATGTTTTTCATAGATTTGAGGCTTTCCTAAAAAAAACGGTTGACGAACAAGCAGTGACTGTTGGATGTCCATCCAACGGCCGTCGTGCTTCTTCAATCTCTGCTCTTCCTGCTCCAGCCGCTCAAACAAGCGCCGGCGGGACTGCCTGCTTCCTCCTCCCCGCGTTCGGCTGTGCTGTCGCGCAGGCCTCACCACCCCACCTCCCATCGCTGGCCTAGCCATCCCTCTACTCACCCACACATGTTGTTATTCTCCGGCGACGGCAGACGAACCAGTGAACCCTCGTACAGTCGTACTCCCCTCCACGTGGGAAACAACTGCTGAGTCTTCCCTGCCTCCGTGTCGTTCCCTTCCTAGGCCTCGCCGTCGTCCACCACCCTGGTGCTCTCGGCGCGGCCTGGTCAACGTGGTCAACGACCGACATGCATCTAAAGTGGACTGTACATGGAGAGGCTGACAGCTGGGTCCACAGCCGCACGCAAGGAAATGCCTCCTTATGACGCGGAAAATAATGATTCCTCCACCTGACATCTGGGACCCACCGAAAGGGCCTTTGTATTTCGCGAAAAAATGTTACCGCCGCTGACAGCTCGGACCAACCAGCTATATGTTCGCACGCAAGGAAGTGCCTCCTTATTACGCACAAAAAAATGAATACTCCCCTTGCTAGCTGGGACCCAGTATAGTGGCAGGCTGACTTGTGGGCCTACTAAGTTGACGGGGACGGAGGGCTTTGTCAACTTAGTCAATATGCACGATTCTAGCTCCAGTGACCGTACGATGTCCATCCAACGGCCGTAGTGCTTCTTCAACCTCTGGTCTTCTTGCTCCAGCCGCCCAAACCAGCGCCGGTCGTGCCTCGTGCTCCTGCCTCCCGTGGCCGGCTACGATGCGGTGGAGGCCTCACCGCCCCCTACTACTCCCACCGTTGGCCAGGCCATCCCTCTACTCACCCACACCCCCTGTTATTCTGCGGCGACGGCAGCCTCACACCGCAGCGAACCAGTGAACCTTCATACTCCTCTACGCGTGGGCATCCACTGCCGCGTCTTCCCCGGCGTCCCCTTCCTAGGCCTCGCCGTCGTCCACCGCCCTGGTGCTCTCGGCGCGGCGTGGTCAACATGGTCAAGGAACTACTTCCATCGGAAGAGTACTATACGTGGAGAGGCTGACAGCTGGGTCCATGGCAGCCGCAAGGAAGTGCCTCCTTATTACGCGGAAAATAATTATTCATCCACCTGACAGCAGGGACCCACCGGACGGGCCACCGTATTTAGCGAAAAAAACGTCCCCCTGACTACTGGGACCCATCGAACGGGCCACCGTATTTCACGAAAAATATGTTCCCCCCGCTGTCAGCTCGGACCCACCGGAAGTGCCTCCTTATTACGCACAAAAAATGAATACTCCCCTTGCTTGTTGGGACCCACCTTGGTGGGTGGCTGACTTGTGGGCCTACTAAGTTCACGGGGACGGAGTGCTTTGTCAACTTAGTCAATATGAACGATTCTAGCTCCAGTGACTGTACGATGTCCATCCAACGGCCGTAGTGCTTCTTCAACCTCTGGTCTTCTTGCTCTAACCGCCCAAAGCAGCATCGGTCGTGCTGCATGCTCCCGCCTCCCATGGACGGCTGTGCTGCCGCGGAGGCCTCATCGTCCCCTACTATTCCCACCGCTGGCCAGGCCCTGCGGCGATGGCAGGCCCACACCGCAGCCGAATCAGTGAACCCTCGTACTCCTCTGCGCGCGGGCTTCCATTGTCGTGTCTTCTCCGGCTCCGTGTCATCCCCTTCCTAGGCATCGCCGTCATCCACCGCCCTGGTGCTCTCGGCGCGGCGTGGTCAACATGCTCAATGAACGACTTCCATCAGAAGAGTATTGTACATGGAGAGGCTCACAGCTGGTGTGACGCCCCCGATTTGACCGTACACTAATCATGCACGCAAATGTGTACGACCAAGATCAGGGACTCACTAGAAGATATCATAACACAACTCTAGACACAAATTAAAATAATACAAGCTTTATATTACAAGCCAGGGGCCTCGAGGGCTAGAATACATAGCTCGAAAACACAAGAGTCAGCGGAAGCAATAATATCTGAGTACAGACATAAGTTAAACAAGTTTGCCTTAAGAAGGCTAGCACAAAAGTAAAAACGACCGAAAAGGCAAGGCCTCCTGCCTGGGACCTCCTAACTACTCCTCGAAGCCGAACTCCACGTAGAAACCTCCTCGGGATCATCTGGCTTCTGGACTCCACCAATCTGGTTGCGTCATCCGAGAAGAAGGGAGAAACGGGGAAAAGGGGGAGAAAAGCAACCGTGAGTACTCATCCAAAGTACTCGCAAGCAAGGATCTACACTACATATGCAATGATATATGTGTAAAGGGGTAATATATGTGGACTGAACTGCAGAAAGCAGAAAAAGAGGGGGATAGATAATCCAATCGAAGACTACGCTTCTCGTAACCTCCATCTTGCAGCAGAAGATGAGGGTAGCTGGAAAGTAACAAGTATCCTCGCTTCTCGCAGCCTCCGTCTTGCAGCACTAGAAGGGAGTAGATGGTAAGTTCACCAAGTAACATCGTATAGCATAATCCTACTCGGCGATCCTCCCGCACATCACCCTGTGAGAGAGCAACCACCGAGTTGTATCTGGCACTGGTAAGGGTGTGTTTTATTAAGTATCCGGTTCTAGTTGTCATGAGGTCGGAATACAACTCCGGGTCGTCCTTTTACCGAGGGACACAGCTATTCGAATAGATTAACTTCCCTGCAGGGGTGCACCACATAACCCAGCACGCTTGATCCCATTTGGCCGGACACACTTTCTAGGGTCATGCCCGGCCTCGGAAGATCAACACGTCGCAGCCCTACCTAAGCACAGCAGAGAGGTCAGCACGCCGGTCTAAACCCTAAGCGCACGGGGGTCTGGGCCCATCGCCCAATGCACACCTGCGCGTTGCGAGGGTGGCCGGTAAGCAGACCTAGCCTCTCCTAATACCAGAGTAGGCTTTCCAGTCCAATCCGGCGCGCGCCGCTAAGTCGCTGACGTCAAGAAGTCTTCGGCTGATACCACGACGTCGAGTACCCATAACTATTCCCACGTAGCTGGTTAGTGCGTATAGGCCAACGGCCAGACTCAGATCAAATATCCAAACTCGTTAATCGTGTTATTATGAAATAACCGCGGACAACGACCAGGGCCAGGCCACCTCTCCACTAGGTGTCTCAACCTGCCCTGTCGCTCCGCCACAAAGATCCACACAGAGGGCCGTCGAAAAAGTATATCCTTTCAGCCCCCAATCCGTGAATCAACTACGGGTACTCAACGAGCCGACACGACTTTAGTCACATCAAGTATCATGTATAAGTGTATGTAGTAAATACCCGTGATCACCCCCAAGTGATCACGGCCCGATAGAATAGCAGGGCAGACGGACAAGGGTGTAGGGCCACTGATGGTATACTAGCATCCTATACTAAGCATTTAGGATTGCAGGTAAAGTATCAGCAGTGGTAGCAACAATGACAGGCTATGTAGCAGAATAGGATTATCGAAAGCAGTAACATGCTACACTACTCTATTGCAAGCAGTAGAGAGAAGAGTAGGCGATATCTGGTGATCAAAGGGGGGGCTTGCCTGGAAGCCCTACAGACGAAAGGAATCTTCGGAAGTGTAGCCGTAGTCGAACACCGAAGCATCAATGGTCTCGGGGTCTATCACAGTATCGGAGTCTACCGAACATAAGCAACGAAGGGGAAACAAATAAATAACAGAGCATACAATAGCATCACAAAGCATAACATGGCAAAAGGCGGTGCTACGTGTGACCTAACGCGGTGCTCGGTGATACAGGCGAAGAGGAATAACATCCGGGAAAGTATTCCCGGTGTTAGGCATTTTCGGTCAGATGAAACAGAGGGGGAATGTTGCATGTTCGGTATGATAGAGATGTATGGCGGACGAACGGACCGCGTATTCGGATTCGTCTCGTCGTTCTGAGCAACTTTCATGTACAATGTATTTTCATCCGAGTTACGGTTTAAAAGGTATGATTTTCTAAAGTTTTTATTAATTTCTGGAATTTAATATTAATTAAATTAATTTTAAGAGGATTTATGACATCAGCATGACATCATGCTGACATCAGCATGGTTGACTGGTCAACCTGACCAGTGGGTCCCACCTGTCATACACTATTTAGTTTAATTAGGATTTAGCTAATCCAATTACTGTTAATTAAACTAACTAGTTAATTAGATTATTTAAACAGGATTAATTAACTTAATTAATTCACTAATTAATTAATTAATTAATTATTAAATTTTTTTTTGTTCTCTTTTTTTAAACGTTTCTGGCCGTGGGGCCCCCTGTCATAGGGCCATAGGCCCTTAGCAGTTCGGGCGCTGGGTGACGGGCTTCGACCCCCGACTGGTGATTGGGGCGGGCGCTGCTCGGGGCCGCCCGTGCGGGCGCTGGGCGCACACGGCGCACGCCGGCGCCGGCGGCCAGGGCCAGCGGCGGCCGAGCGGAGGAGGGGAAAGGGTGGAGCAGGGCGGTGCGGCGAGGCTGGAGATGGTGGCGTGGGGGGCGCGCGAGGAGGGAGGTCGAGCATCGCCCGAGGCAACGGCGGTCATGGCTGTGGTTGGAGGGGCGAGGCGAGCTCGGCGGCTGGCCGGAGCGAGCGCGGCCGCTAGTGGCGTCGGCGAGCAGGGGCTAACAGGGGCTTCGCCCCGGTGGTACTGGGGCGTTCGTCGGGCCGGGCGCCGGAGCGCGCGTGGCCAGGGGGAACGTGCGGGGCGACGCCAGCAGAGAGCTGCGCGCGCGGGAGCGCTAGGGGGAGGGGGGCAGCGCTGCGAGCGAGAGGGAGGTGCTCACGTGGGGGGCAGGGTAGGGGTGGCCGGCGGCGTAGGGGGGGCCGTGGCGACGGGCCGGTGAACTCCGGGTGGCGACGGGGCCACAGGCACCGGCGCTCGTGCGCCTCGATCCAGAAGGGGATCGGGGTGGGGAGGCGAGGGAGACGTGGGGGGGGAGTGGGGAGGGAAGTGGGCTAGGGTTCGGTTGCTCAGGGGGATAAGGTGGGATGGGTTGGGCCTCCTGGTGGCCTGGATGGCCAGTTGGGCCGTTCGGCCCAGGGAGAATAGGAGGGGGCTTTGCTCTTTTTTTATCTATTCTTTTCTGTTTTCATTTTCTAGTCTATGTTTTGCACTTATTCCAATTAGCTAACGAGTTTTGTAAAATGTGGAGATGGACACCTAATTAGTATTGCAATATTAGGTGCAGCCACAAAAAGGTTGGCACTCAAAATACTAGTTTATATTTTTATAATTTATAAAAGGCATTTAATTTATTATCTAGACCACTAATTTAACTATTTTTTAACACTTAAACATTTTATTCAATTTTGGTTTCTCCACCATTATTAACCATGATTTATCTAACTCATTTAGAACATTTTAGTTTTAAATGTTTGTAAACTTTTGTTGTTTGCCTTTATTTTTAAATTTGAATTTGTATCTTTTTGAATCATCGCGAGATCGACAACAGTAACTTGGTGACGTGGCATCATTAGCAGGGGATTATTGTAGCTTGATTATCCGGGCGTCACAATTCTCCTCCACTACAAGAAATCTCGTCCCGAGATTTAAGCGGTGGAGTAAGGGGGGTGTTATGGTTGCGAAATTCTAACGGGTCTTCTTGGTCTTGGTTGCCCTTCTCGAAGAGGTTGACTCCTTGCGTTGATGTCTTCATTTCTCTGCTTCAAGTCACCATGATGAAGTCGTCATTCTTTCTCCGGGGTCTTCATCGTCCTACGAACGCAATAAGGGGGAAAACTTTGGAAGAATGCATCTCCACAAAGTTGGGCATCTGATGGTGAACCCAATGGGAAGTACACGAGGTACCCCACAAGTTGTATTTCAGTGTATTCGTTGAGTGCAATATACGATGGTACCAAAGTTTCAAATGGGTAGGCAATCATTCGATGCCTAAACAGAGGCTGGAATGGGGCGTGAACAACGAGAATAACATGGTGTTTGATTCCAGGAAGAATAATGGTATAGAATTTAGCTCGTGAATCACATACGAGGCCAGGTGCAAAGGATACATTAGAATCCGGGTGGTAAAGAAGAATCAGGTTTCGATCCAGTGGACCTGTGGGTTATGGGCCCACCATGTGGATTGAAAGTAGGAAGGGTGGTGACATCTTGCACAGAAAGCAAGGCATGTCAGAGGATAGTCTGTCAGCTAAGTTTGCAACAATGTCGGTACCAAGGACGGGGAACGAAGAGAACCATTTTCTTGCCCATTGTAACGACGCGGACCAAGAAGCAAGGTTCTCGTTCACCGGCAGTTAATGGAATGTTACAACAATAGTAACGATGTCTTACTGATAGAGTTGTACAACGAGGTGTTTACATAAGCAGAGAATTATTACTGCTTAGATTATATGTAGATCAAAGAAAGGTTAAACAAACAAATGGAAAGGAAAATTGTGATTACACACAATTATTAGGAGTATATCCTTCCCATGGACAAGCAGAACATGGCATAGAGCGTAGGAGAGCAAGGACCCAACCATTCAGACAAAGTGGCAAGGATTATTCAAGATGTTACCCATACGGTGTCTGGATAACTGACCAAGAAACACATAGCATCGCGCCTCAAAAGTTCTTGTTGATGAGCGGGGTATCATAGTCATGCTTCGAGGTAGCAATGATATGGTATTTCAATCAAGGGTCAGACTTTGGATACACAAATGATCCATCAGGAGCAACTTATAAAATAAGTCTTACAACTTCCTCCTGGAAGAATGGTTATCCTTGCAAAAGAGATTATAATGATAGGTCCTCCAACCAGGGGTGCTAGGCATGACATCATATTACCGGGTCATCAAAGGACCAACATTATAACTCCTGGAAAGTTGTCCCAACCATCATATCTGACCGAGATTCAGATCTGATTGGTGTCATGATACCTCAGACTTAGGATGTTCGAGAAGAAAAGGTGCAACACAAATCGATGAAATGACATTGCAGGATTCTCGGGAAATGAACTATGGGAGCGGGTTCCCGGAACAATAGTTCATCATTAAACCAAGGAGAGGATGAGGCGGTGGCTGATGGACTCAGCGAGAATTCATTGAGTATCCCAACGGATGGATTTCCAAAATAATGTGAACAAGAAGATGACACTTGTCAAATCAAATGATATAATGTTGCATGCTCGAGGAAAACATACACCATTAATCATTAGTTGAAAGGTGTGCCCGAAATATGACCTTAGGCAGCAAGATCAATGTTAGAGTGACGATTCAATAACCAACAGTCTAAGAACGAACTGTTGATCGTTAACTTCAAAGCAATAGGGTTGCTAGAAGTACATAACTCAAGTAGCATCGTTAGCATATTGGTATCCCGGTTAAAAACAACACGGGGACCAAGGAAGAATGGTGATGGTGAGAAGGATCATCATACCGAGAATTTATAAGAGGTGGAGCAATCCCCACAACATTCTCGACATAAAAGGCAGTAATACTTCAAGGCAGAACACAACACTAGCTGGAGAGCAAGTTGTATTCATAATGTGGACAAGTTCAGGACGAAATGAAGTCAAGGGTGTTCTCGATGATAATAAACATCATCGAGGGCAAGGAGAGTATTTCTCATCATGAACACAGTTGACATCTCGGAAGAAGTCAAAGTGTTGAAGGTGATCCGACACATTTGTCGGGAGGTTTCAAGAGGATGCAGTCAAACAACAACGACAACAAGCAAGGGAATGACGAAGTGGCAAGTTATAGGATCAATATATAAGATGCAAGCTCAAAATCAAAGTTGCCTTACTGAACAAGCAACCAGATGCTGAAAGCTCGACGTAAGTTGTGCTCAATCTCTGAAGAATTTGTGCACCAAAGAAGGACGAGGTAGGACAGTCAAAGATGGCTAGACAAGGGATGTACCCGATAGTCTAGGAATAAAACCAGATTGAGTTTAAAAATTTCCCAGTAACATCTACTAGGGGTGTTGAATTTTTAGAGCGGATTTGATTTACTAAACGGTGTCCTCGGTTGACGGCAACCTAGAACCCGTAGAGTGTTTACGACAAGCAAAGGTATTACTTCATCAAAAGTTCAAAAGGTGTAGTGCAAAGGCATGATATCCTCGAGACATCAGAGGGTAAAACTCGAAGGTAGAACATGATAGAAGTTGAACTAGGTCATTGACCTATGACAGTAGATACTGTAACCTTGTCAAAAATTGACGATGCCTGGAATGGATTCATTCCAGATATATTGAATAAGGACAGCATGGTCGAAACCATAACTACAAGGGATCAAATTTATTGATACCGAAAGAATTATTTAGGTGAAAAATCACCTTGCAAGAAGCTTCCGAGATGGTCTACATCATATTCATGGGCATGAACACAAAGTTCAAGGTCGACTCCCACTTCTTTAATGCATATCATTTCATTCACCTCTCGCTTTGATAAAACTGTAGTGTTGGAATTTTTTTTGGTAGAACACCGGAAGAGTATGACTTGTGAAAACTTCCAGGTTCTCACGGATTAGGTGAAGGCATGGATTCAACCCATCGGGCATCTTAGTAACATATACCACAAGTTTCAAAACTAAAAACACAAGCTCGAAAGCAGAGCATGGTTGGCCAAGTGGAGGATACAGTTTACCAAAGGCATTATGTATCAGGGGAAGAACTCACAAGGTGCTTGAATATGAAGGACATTGTCGGTTAACAATCCAACAACGGATCGGGCAATCCACTACGGAGCTGATGTGAGTACTAGTACTCACTCAGAGGAAGACAGAATGCAGAGGCATCACATTCAAGAATCACCTGATTAGTCTGATGCTTAAATAGAAAGAAATTATGGTTTCCAAAACAAAGGATCAGAAGCAGACGCTCTGATTAAGGATGGATAAGTTGAAACACTTAGTTGGACAATCAATTAAAGGTTTGAATTGCCGAGAACCAACTCATGTCCGGAATGACGTCTGAGCTGGAAAGATAATTTTATAAAGGATAACCTAATGACTGCGTGCATACACACACATTGAATCAGTAGGCTCAAAACGGCCAGGACAAGGGATGTTAACAAAGACTACTAGTCATATGGAGTTAACCATAATGCAAGCAGGCAAGAATTTCAAGAGTAACAGGTTGCAGAGGATTTTTGAAAGATCGAAAGTATTCTGAAGAATTTTGCGAGACACATGAACAATTGAGAAGCACGGATCCTCGATAAATGTGAGGAAATAACCGTAAGGGTTTTCACGCGAAATAAAACTGCAGGGCAGTAAACTCAAAGGATTCTCAGGATAATGGAGAATATTTCGAGGCATCTTGTAACAATAAGAGCGACGAGGAACGATCATGAGAATGACAAATGCACACAGATATCCATAGGGATATATCGGTGGCAGTGAATAGCAAAGGCGATAAGCACAAGTTCTCGGGTTAACAGCGGAGAGTATCTTCAGGGTCTTCTGGTGCAGTAGACGATCATCGGTAATAAGGTGCTCTCCGGGTGAAAGTGATAACGAGATCCTAATGTTAGATTTTGCAAAATTCATTTATCCCGAATAGAAGAGAGATCAGAGTCCCAGAGTATAGACGAGGAGTAAAAGATCCTAATACCACCCATTGGTGTTGTGGGCCTGTAAGCCACACAACAAGTTAGTAAATTTGTTTTTCAAATACTAGACTCAACTTCGGCCAAGGAGTTGGAAAGGGGGATTCCTACAGGCAGTCGGCTCTGATACCAACTTGTGACGCCCCTGATTTGACCGTACACTAATCATGCACGCAAATGTGTACGACCAAGATCAGGGACTCACTAGAAGATATCATAACACAACTCTAGACACAAATTAAAATAATACAAGCTTTATATTACAAGCCAGTGGCCTCGAGGGCTAGATACATAGCTCGAAAACACAAGAGTCAGCGGAAGCAATAATATCTGAGTACAGACATAAGTTAAACAAGTTTGCCTTAAGAAGGCTAGCACAAAAGTAACAACGATCGAAAAGGCAAGGCCTCCTGCCTGGGACCTCCTAACTACTCCTCGAAGCCGAACTCAACGTAGAAACCTTCTCGGGATCATCTGGCTTCTGGACTCCACCAATCTGGTTGCGTCATCCGAGAAGAAGGGAGAAACGGGGAAAAGGGGGAGAAAAGCAACCGTGAGTACTCATCCAAAGTACTCGCAAGCAAGGATCTACACTACATATGCAATGATATATGTGTAAAGGGGTAATATATGTGGACTGTAGAAAAAGAGGGGGATAGCTAATCCAATCGAAGACTACGCTTCTCGTAACCTCCATCTTGCAGCAGAAGATGAGGGTAGCTGGAAAGTAACAAGTATCCTCGCTTCTCGCAGCCTCCGTCTTGCAGCACTAGAAGGGAGTAGATGGTAAGTTCACCAAGTAACATCGTATAGCATAATCCTACTCGGCGATCCTCCCGCACATCACCCTGTGAGAGAGCAACCACCGAGTTGTATCTGGCACTGGTAAGGGTGTGTTTTATTAAGTATTCGGTTCTAGTTGTCATGAGGTCGGAATACAACTCCGGGTCGTCCTATTACCGAGGGACACGGCTATTCGAATAGATTAACTTCCCTGCAGGGGTGCACCACATAACCCAGCACGCTTGATCCCATTTGGCCGGACACACTTTCCAGGGTCATGCCCGGCCTCGGAAGATCAACACGTCGCAGCCCTACCTAAGCACAGCAAAGAGGTCAGCACGCCGGTCTAAACCCTAAGCGCACGGGGGTCTGGGCCCATCGCCCAATGCACACCTACGCGTTGCGAGGACGGCCGGTAAGCAGACCTAGCCTCTCCTAATACCAGAGTAGGCTTTCCAGTCCAATCCGGCGCGTGCCGCTAAGTCGCTGACGTCAAGAAGGCTTCGGCTGATACCACGACGTCGAGTACCCATAACTATTCCCACGTAGCTGGTTAGTGCGTATAGGCCAACGGCCAGACTCAGATCAAATATCCAAACTCGTTAATCGTGTTATTATGAAATAACCGCGGACAACGACCAGGGCCAGGCCACCTCTCCACTGGGTGTCTCAACCTGCCTTGTCGCTCCGCCACAAAGATCCACACAGAGGGCCGTCGGGAAAGTATGTCCTTTCAGCCCCCAATCCGTGAATCAACCGCGGGTACTCAACGAGCCGACCCGAATTTAGTCACATCAAGTATCATGTATAAGTGTATGTAGTAAATACCCGTGATCACCCCCAAGTGATCATGACCCGATAGAATAGCAGGGCAGACGGACAAGGGTGTAGGGCCACTGATGGTATACTAGCATCCTATACTAAGCATTTAGGATTGCGGGTAAAGTATCAGCAGTGGTAGCAACAATGACAGGCTATCCAGCAGAATAGGATTATCGAAAGCAGTAACATGCTACACTACTCTAATGCAAGCAGTAGAGAGAAGAGTAGGCGATATCTGGTGATCAAAGGGGGGGCTTGCCTGGAAGCCCTGCAGACGAAAGGAATCTTCGGAAGCGTAGCCGTAGTCGAACACTGAAGCATCAATTGTCTCGGGGTCTATCACAGTATCGGAGTCTACCGAACATAAGCAACGAAGAGGAAACAAATAAATAACAGAGCAAACAATAGCATCACAAAGCATAACATGGCAAAAGGCGGTGCTACGTGTGACCTAACGCGGTGCTCGGTGATACAGGCGAAGAGGAATAACATCCGGGAAAGTATTCCCGGTGTTAGGCATTTTCGGTCAGATGAAACAGAGGGGGAATGTTGCATGTTCGGTATGATAGAGATGTGTGGTGGACGAACGGACCGCGCATTCGGATTCGTCTCGTCGTTCTGAGCAACTTTCATGTACAATGTATTTTCATCCGAGTTACGGTTTAAAAGATATGATTTTCTAAAGTTTTTTATTAATTTCTGCAATTTGATATTAATTAAATTAATTTTAAGAGGATTTATGACATCAGCATGACATCATGCTGACGTCGGCATGGTTGACTGGTCAACCTGACCAGTGGGTCCCACCTGTCATACACTATTTAGTTTAATTAGGATTTAGCTAATCCAATTACTGTTAATTAAACTAACTAGTTAATTAGATTAATTAAACAGGATTAATTAACTTAATTAATTCACTAATTAATTAATTATTAAATTTATTCTTTTTTTTGTTCTCTTTTTTAAACGTTTCTGGCCGTGGGGCCCCCTGTCATAGGGCCATAGGCCCTTAGAGGTTCGGGCGCTGGGTGACGGGCTTTGACGCCCGACTGGTGATTGGGGCGGGCGCTGCTCGGGGCCGCCCGTGCGGGCGCTGGGCGCGCACGGCGCACGCCGGCGCCGGCGCCCAGGGCCAGCGGCGGCCGAGCAGAGGAGGGGAAAGGGCGGAGCAGGGCGGTGCGGCGAGGCTGGAGATGGTGGCGTGGGGGCGCGCGCGAGGAGGGAGGTCGAGCATCGCCCGAGGCGACGGTGGTCATGGCTATGGCTGGAGGGGCGAGGCGAGCTCGGCGGCTGGCCGGAGCGAGCGCGGCCGCTAGTGGCGCCGACGAGCAGGGGCTAACCGGGGCTTCGCCCCGGTGGTACTGGGGCGTTCGCCGGGCCGGGCGCCGGAGCGCGCGTGGCCAGGGGGAACCTGCGAGGCGACGCCAGCAGAGAGCTGCGCGCGCGGGAGCGCTAGGGGGAGGGGGGCAGCGCCGCGAGCGAGAGGGAGGTGCTCACGTGGGGGCAGGGTAGGGGTGGTCGGCGGCGTAGGGGGGGCCGTGGCGACGGGCCGGCGAACTCCGGGTGGCGACGGGGCCGCAGGCGTCGGCGCTCGTGCGCCTCGATCCAGAAGGGGATCGGGGTGGGGAGGCGAGGGAGACGTGGGGGGAGTGGGGAGGGAAGTGGGCTAGGGTTCGGTTGCTCAGGGGGATAAGGTGGGATGGGGTGGGCCTCCTGGTGGCCTGGATGGCCAGTTGGGCCGTTCGGCCTAGGGAGAGTAGGAGGGGGCTTTGCTCTTTTTTTTATCTATTCTTTTCTGTTTTCATTTTCTAGTCTATGTTTTGCACTTATTCCAATTAGCTAACGAGTTTTGTAAAATGTGGAGATGGACACCTAATTAGTATTGTAATATTAGGTGCAGCCACAAAAAGGTTGGCACTCCAAATACTAGTTTATATTTTTACAATTTATAAAAGGCATTTAATTTATTATCTAGACCACTAATTTAACTATTTTTTAACACTTAAACATTTTATTCACTTTTGGTTTCTCCACCAATATTAACCATGATTTATCTAACTCATTTAGAACATTTTAGTTTTAAATGTTTGTAAACTTTTGTTGTTTGCCTTTATTTTAAATTTTGAATTTGTATCTTTTTGAATCATCGCGAGATCGACAACAGTAACTTGGTGACGTGGCATCATTAGCAGGGGATTACTGTAGCTTGATTATCCGGGCGTCACAGCTGGGTCCACGGCCACAGCAAGGAAGTGCCTCCTTATTACGCGCAAAATAATTATTCCTCCACCTGACATCGGGGACCCACTGGACGGGCCACCGTATTTCACAAAAAAAATGTTTCCCCCTGATTGCTGGGACCCACCAGCTACATCTTCGCACGCAAGGAAGTGCGTTCGGGCAAAAAAATGATTTGCCCCCCTGTCTGTTGGGACCCACCAGCTACATCTTCGCAGGCAAGGAAGTGCCTAACAGTCGAGACCCACCTGGTCGAAGCGTACGTAGCGTTGTCATTCTGGTCGCGAACGTGTACGTACATACTGGTCGATGTAGAGGCGCGCACGTGTTGTAGTAGAGGCGCGCACGTAGCATGTACACATACGTACAACGGCCAGGGTGCAAGAAAGAAAATACGACCATGTACGTACATACGGGCGGGGTCTCGAACGCCTACTCGCGCGTACGTACGGCCAGGACTCATGTACATGGCTGGGTCGGAACGGAGAAATAGCGTCGTCGTCGTGTTCATGGGGAGCCAACCGGCTGGGTCGGAACAGAATGCGTCGTCGTGTTCATCGGGAGGGCTTGGACGGAACAGCCGATGGAAACGAGGCGTGGTGTACCGCAGAACGGAGGAAACGGCCTTATGTTCGACCGGCCACGTTTGAAACGAGATCCTGTTCATCGGGAGGGGTCTGGCGTACCGCAAAATGGAGGAAACGGACCTCCTACGGTCGAAATGGGGGTCCTGTTGATCGGGAGGGGTGTGGCGTACCGCAAAACGGAGGAAATGGACTTGTGTTGGAGCGCTAGGGTCGAAACGGGGGTCCTATTCATCGGGAGGGGTGTGGCGTACCGCAAAACGGAGGAAACGGACTTGTGTTGGAGCGCTATGGTCGAAACGGGGCTCATGTTCATCGGGAGGGGTGTGGCGTACCGCAAAACGGGACTCCACGGGATACTGTTCATCACCACCGTCGACCCCCTCCAGCCTCCACGGGCTACTGTTCATCCACCGTCGACCTCCTCCAGCCTCCACCTGCGACTATTCAGCCTCCACCGCGTGCTACTCCACCGGCTACTGTTCAACCAGCCCTCTCCACGGGCTCCTGTTCAACCACCCCTCCACGGGCTACTGTTCATCCAGCCCTCCATCGTCTACTGTTCATGCAGCCCTCCACGGGGTGGTCCTGTTCATGGAGCCCTCCATGGGGTCCTGTTCATGCAGCCCCGAGCGGCTCGATCGAACGGGGTCATGTTCATGCAGAGGCAACACCACGGGGTCCTGTTCAGCCACCCCCACCGGGAACTGTTCATCCACCCCCCCCCCCAGCAACGCTCATTGTTCATGCAGAGGCAGCATTGATCGGCTTCAGTTAGCAGCAGTAGCGAAGGAATCGCTCGATCGGGTTCAGTTAATAGCCATCGATCGATCGCTCGGGTTCAGTAACGCGTAGCCTGTAGTGCAATCTCTCGGGTTCAGTTAGAGCCCAACGCCTCGCACCCACGGGCGTGCGTGTACAAGAGAAACGCGCATCGCTCGGCCCCGACCACCCACCGTAACCGGGAACACCCCGATATTTTCCTCGCCCTCGCTTCTACCATAGTTTTTTCCGTCATGGACGGCCCAAAGAATGTCATGCAGCTGCGTCTCCGGCCCGCCCAGGACGAAAAGCCCATTTTCTGTCATGATTTTTTGTCATAGAAGTAGGACCCCACCACATCTATGATGATACCGTGTTTTGTCACAATTATTGTCATAGAAGTGTCATAAGTATGACAGAAAAAAGTTTCGTTCAGACCAAAATGTCACGGATGTGTCTTTTTGTAGTGCATGCTCCAACCTCCGGTGTCCAACGGTGCTACTTCGCGCGCCTCGAAGCGAAACATTACCCCACACACGGCCAAGCCATCCCTCCACTCCCCTGCACCTCCTGTTATTCTCCTCCGAGTGTAGCCCCATCTCACACCTGAAGCAGTCAAGTCTCGCACTACTGTCCGTCTGTGACTCCACCGCCGCGTCTTCCACATCTCTAGGCCGTTCCTGTCCCGGGCATCGCCATAGTCCACTGCCTTAGTGTGCTCGGCGCGGCATGGTCAACGTGGTCAACAAGCGAGAGTCATTGGAAGACGACTGGACGTGGGAAGGCTGACAGTGGGACACACCATGTCCATCGACTCACGCATGCAACTGACTCATTTTTGCGCGAAAAAAATAATGTTTTCTCCCCCTGACAGCTGGGACCGACCAACTACATCTTGGCACGCAAGTAAGTGCGTCCTTATTACGCGCAAAAATGATCCCACCCACTGACAGGCAGGACCCACTAGCTACATTCTGCACACAAGCAAGTGCCTCCTTATTACGCAGAAAAAAAGTTTCCTCCCCCTAACAGCTGAGACCCACCAGCTACATCTTCGCACGCAAGAAAGTGCCTCCTTATTACGCACACGAAAAATGATTCATCCCGCTGCTAGCTGGGACCCATCCGATTTGGAGGCTAGCTTGTGGGCCTACTAAGTTGACGCGTATGCATCACTTTGTCAACTTAGTCAACAAAGGATTCTAGCAGTAGTGACCGTTGAATCTTAATCCAACCGCCGTGCTGCTTCTTCAACCTCTGTCTACTTGCTCTAGCCGCCCAAACCAGCTCTGGCCGCACCGCCTGCTCCCGCCTCTCGTGGCCGGATGTGATGCCACGCATGCATCACCTCCCCACACTACTCCCACCACTAGCCAGGCCTTCCCTTTACTCACCCACACCCCATGTCATTTTCCAGCGATGGCAGCCTCACTTTGTAGTCGAACCATTCAACCCTCGTACTCCCTTCCGGGTGGGAAACTACTGCCTTGTCTTCCCCAACTCCGGTTCGTTCCCTTCCTAGGACTTGCAATCGTCCACCGCGTTGGTGCTCTCGGTGCGTCGTCGTCAACGTGGTCAATGAACGACAACCATCAGAAGACGATTGTACATGCTGACGCTGACAGCTGGACCCACCAGGTACATCTTCGCACACAAGGAAGTGCCTTGTTATTACGCAAAAAAATGATTCCTCCCCCTGACAGCTATGACCCACCATCTTTATCTCCGCACGCAAGGAAGTGTGTTCTTATCCTTCCTGATAGATGGGACACACAAGGTCAAAGCGTATGTACCGTTGTCTGTGTGGTCGTAGACATGTACGTACATACCAGTCGATCGGTTTGTCTGCCATGATGAACCGTGGCCAAGTAAGGAGCGCTAGCAGTTCAGGCACTCCCATCTAAATCATGTACACATACCATAGCCACGCCGCAAAAAAGATGGTCACGCACGTACATATGGGCGTGGTCTCGAACGCGTACAACGATGATGTCCTATTCATCGACAGTCAACCGGCAGGGTCGGAATGCGTCATGTTCAATGATAGCCAACCGGCTTGAACGGAATAGCCCAAACGAGGTCTGGCGTAACCCAGTACGAAGGAAACGGCCTTTTGTTCGACCGCCTACTGTCAAAATGGGATCCTATTCATTGGGAATGGTCTGGCGTACCGCAAAATG
The DNA here is from genome assembly GCA_902687465.1 of Secale cereale. NCBI lineage: Eukaryota > Viridiplantae > Streptophyta > Magnoliopsida > Poales > Poaceae > Secale > Secale cereale. Next base: position 388,939,475 of record LR738709.1, read on the forward strand.
GAGGAAACAGACTTCTGTTCGAGCTCCTACGGTCGAAATGCGGTCCCGTTGATCGGAAGGGGTCTGGTGTACCGCAAAACGAAGTAAATGGACTTCTCTTCGACCTCCTACGGTCAAAACGGGGTCCTGTTCATCGAGAGGGGTGTGGCGTACCTCAAAATGGGACTCCACGGGCTACTGTTCATCCACCATCGACTTCCTCCAGCCTCTACGGGGTCCTGTTCATCCGCCCCCAACCGGCTGGGGTGTGTGGTGGCCTCCTCGGGGTCATGATCATCTAGCGGCAACCGCCTACACACGGTGAGTTCATGTTCATCCAACCCCCACCGGGAACTGTTCATCCACATCCAACCCAACTGGCTCGACTCACCACGTCTCAACTCGTTCTACATATTGTGCGCGCGGTAGCAACATGCACAGTTCATCGAGAGGCAACCCAACGGCTAGCTATGTCTCGCACACTGGGGTTTGATCGGCTTCAGTAAGCAGCAATAGTGATCGATTGGGTTCAGTTAGTAGGCGACGAGATAGATCGATCGGCTTCAGTATGTACGTAGCAGCAGGCGACCACTCGGGTTCAGTAAGTGAATGCTTCTGCCTCGGGTTCATTTATAGTGACACGACTCGCACCACACGTGTGTACGAGAGAAACGTGCAAACTACACTGCATCGCTCGGCCCCGACCACCCACCGTAACTGGGAACTCCGCGAAAATTTCCTCGCCTCACTTCTACCACGATTTTTATGTCATGGATGGCCCAAAGAATGTCATGCAGGTGCGTCACCGGTCACCCAAGACAAAAAGCCCATTTTCTTTCTTAATATTTTGTCATAGAAGTAGGAGCCCACCACATCTATGATGGTACGTGGTTTTGTCCCAATTATCGTCATAGAAGTGTCATAACCATGACAGTTTTTTTTCATTCGGGCCATAATGTCATAGATGTATCTTTTTTTGTAGTGTCATCTAGAACAACTTTGGTTTAGGGATTTTGATGCACAAGCAGTATTCCCGCTTAGTACAGGTGAAGGCTAGCAATAGGTTGAGAAGCGACCAACTAGAGAGTGAAAACATCATAATCATGCATTGGGAATAATTAACATTGAATACCAACATGAGTAGGATATAAACACCATGAACATAACTATCGTGGAGGCTATGTTGGTTTTGAATCAACTAAATACGTGAACATGTACCAAGTCAAGCCACTTGAAACATTTAGAGGAGGATACCATATCATCATACTACACCACAATCATTTTAATGCACGTTGACACCTAAGATAAATCATTACTCCTAGCTACTTAAGCATGGCATGAGAAACTATAATCTCTAATTGTCATCATAAACATGTTTAATCATAATATGCTGAATCATGGATACTGAGTTAACCATATTTACAAAAACAAAGATAAGTTGAGTTCATACCCGCTTTTCTTTGCCACGGTCACTTGATCAAATGTCGTCATTATTGCCTTTCACTTCCACGACCGAATTATATGAAAATAGTAGTAGTGCAAGAGTGTCGTGGACTAAGCTGGAATCTGCAAACATTTATTCAAAGGATAAGACAAAGTAATATGGCTCTTTGTTGGATCAATAATAATTCATATGAGAGCCACTCAACATTTTCATCGTGGTCTTCTCCGTACTACGACTCAACGAAAGAAAAGAATTTAAGAGAAACATGGTGAAATATTTTTAGAGTTTTTAGTTTTCTTGAAGGAAGCAAATTAACGGCGGAAAAACAGAAATGAGAAAAAACTATTTACACGGGAAATCTCCCAACAAGCAAAAGAAGAACTGAGAAATCTTTTTGGGTTTTCTTTTGATACTACAAATAATTCAAAGTAGAAAGAAAAAAACCCTAAAAGAAGCTAGGAATATTTTTGGGTTTTCTCAAAGTTTTTCAAACACACAAGAAGAAAGTGAGAAAATAAAACTAACATGGATTATACAATGAAAGAGGATGAACACTGACAACTGGAATGAAGTGTGTGAACATGAATGTAATGGCGGTGAGAAATACGTACTCCCCCAAGCTTAGGCTTTTGCCTAGATTGATAATCACCATCCATAGTAGCCATCTGGTCCCATGTGGAAGTGTTAAGCGTCCCAATCCTGGACCTCATCATCTGCCGCTGCCACCGCGTTCTGGTAAGCAACGATGTCCAGTGGCATATGTATCTCTTCCTGGCATGAGAGTCAGATAAAGCAGGTGTAGGCAATGGAATAATATCACGAGTAACCTCACTAAAAACCAAGTTATAATGAATGTGGTGAGGTGGCTCAGGTGCATCAATAAAGTGGTGATCCCGCATAGACTGGTGATCTAGGTAAACTCTAGGTAGCAAGTAATCATGAGGGCGTAGGTTAACGTTAAAGCCTCTTGCTAAACGAGTTGCACAAATGCCACCATGAATTTTAGCCCTAGTCCTATTAGTGTGCAAGCGGCGTGCAATGATAGCTCCAAGGTTATAAGTGTTGTTGTTGTGAAGTGCATGACGTAAAATGGCAAAGTCAGGGGCACATAATGTACCACCTTGTAATCTAATAGTCAAGCATTTACCTATGAATAAAGCAAAGTAATGCACGGCAAGAAACTGCAAACTAGTGGCTCGGGCGTGCGACACACCCCTCTCCTCACCCATAGGTAGAGTGTGGACGAAGCCCTCAAACTCCTTCGGTCTAGACTCCTTATTTCCCCATCAAAGGGAATCAAACACATCTCACAAAATTCAGCAAGTGGTATCTGATGATGTTCAACATATAGATCAAAGCATACCATGGGGGGTTCGAGCCTGTTCAAGAAATGAAAGTTTGCACACGGGAATTTTTAAGGATGTGGTATTGGTCACACTCATTTGCGAGGAAGTCTGTTAGTCCAACATTTGTGACAAGTTACGCAAACTCAAGGTGGAATCCAGCTTCATTCATGAAGGTATTGTGCAGCCATTCGCATGGCCGGACCTTCGTCCTACGTGAAGTGTTGAGGTCACTATCCGAAGAGTCCCCAAGGGCTCCTTGGCGTTCCGTTTCGAGGAACTCCTCCGAAAGATATTCATTTCTCCTACGGACAAATTTCTGAATGTTTTGGCCACAAAATGATATCAACAAAACTTCACAAGATTAGTAGCAACTACTCATATTGATGTCTAGAGGCTATATCAGGCATTCAAAATACTTAGAACTCAAAGAATTCAACATGCAAGCTTATTTTCTGTAGCACCAAGAGTAGCTAATTGTGAAAAATATAATCCACTAGAGCAAAAACTAATTGGAGCAATGGAGGAGTCACATACCAAGTAGCAATCCCCCAACACAAATTTGGAAACGAAGCTCCGAGCAAAGAGATCGAATGTCTCAGGTTTGGGAGCAAGAACGTGCGAGAGAGAGCGACCAGGAATATTTGCTAGAGGTAAGAGCTGAAGTGGGCTGAAGAAACAAGTGAGGGGTCCTTGTGGGGCCCACAAGCCACCGGGGCACGCCCTGGTGCCTCTTGGGCACCTTGGGCATCCCCTAGGATGTTTTCTGTGCCAAAAATTCTTAAATATTTAATAAAAAATCATGTAAAAATTTCAGACAATTTTGAGCACTTCCATTTTTTGGCTATTTTCTATTGCACGGGTAATTCAGAAAACATGATAATCATGGCATTTTATTGCATTTAACTAAAAATAACAGAGAAAGAAATTGAGTACAGAAAGTTGTGCTTGCTAAATTCATCGACGACATGCCTCTCAAAAAGAATCCATTAATAAGGTTGATCAGGTCTTATTAACAAACTATGTTTGATTAACATGAAGCCAAAGAATCTTCGTATAACACTAGGTTGCCTCAACGGGGATATACATTTCCCCGACAATAAGAGTTCCATGTTTCTTTTTGACAATAGGAAGAGGGAGTTGAAAACTTCCGATGGTAATTGTCGGAGTCTTTTCAATAACATGAGTACCATTTTTTTTGACAGGTTGAAACAGCAGGAGAGCCTCCTACTGCTTTTTTTCATAAATTCTATGAGTGCCAGCCAAAAGTTGGCACTCAAGATAGTAATTACATGGGTAACACAAAGGATACAACAGACCTCAAAACAGCAAAAGAAAAGTGTTAGATGGAAAGAGAGCTACTCAAGTTCTCCAAGAAAGATAGATTCTGAGGGTTGATCTCTCTAAGTCTTCTCAACCAGTCCACATGTGTGGCTGTTACTCCATCAAAGATCTCATTATTGCGTTGTTTCCAAATGTTCCAGGCCGCCAAGATGGTCACATCCTTGAAGAGGGGTCCTTGCCACCTAGCTTTAGCTCTTTCAAATTTGGTTTGTAGGTCTAGGTGACTCCCCCAGCTTATGCCCAATGTCTCCCAGCATTTTGCAGCAAAGGGGCATTCATAGAACAGATGATCATTCGTCTCCAGCACTCCCGTGTTGCACATTGGGCAATTATGATCATCCCCGATGTTGAAGTGCCTCCGTAAAAGTAGGTCCCTAGTATTAACTCTATCATTCAGCATCAACCATGCAAAAACCTTATGTCTCATGATGCATTTAGTCTTCCATACGGAGGTGATGCACTGTGGAGCCGAGACATTTCTGAACATATAGCTGTAAAACTTCTTTGGTTTGTACTTTGTATCTCCCTAGCATAGGATCCATTCATTAGTCTCCATGGGTGACAAAAACATTCATGTCATTAATTGTTGTAGATCTTCAAGTTCAGCCCGGGCTTCTAACGACAGAGGGAGCATAAAATTATCCATCGGCCCATCATTGTGGTAGAATTGAGCCAGCGAGATGTCCTCATTAAGGACGAAAGAGAAGAGATGTTCATGCGTTTCAGCTAACAGCCTTTCATTGTTCCAGGCATCCTTCCATAGCAAGATAGTGTCACCTGCAGCAGGTACACATGACGTGATTCCTCAATAGATGTCCATCAGAGAGTAAACATCGCGCCACTAGAAGGAACCACACGCTGGTCTAGCATGAGGAGGTGTATCATTATAGTGAGCATTCCAGATCAACATCACCCAGGGGGTATCATGTTTATGGATAAACTTGTGTAGGTACTTGAGCAACAGTGCTTTGTTTTGAATTTGTAGATTTAGGATCCCCATTCCTCCTCTTTTCTTTGGTCTGCAAACCATCTCCCAAGCGGCCAAAGAACGAGTTTTCGCGTCTCTGTCGATTTCTTTCCTCCAAAGGCAATGTCTCCTTGCTCTATCAAAGATCTCAATCAGTTTTACTGGAAGTATGAGAACACACATCGCAAAGGACAGCAGTGACGAGAGCGCCGAATTAATGAGTTGAACACGTTCTCCATAAGATAGCCAGATAGCAGTTGTCGTCAGTCTTCTTTCTATTCTATCCACCAAGGGCATCAACTCTCTGACCGTCGGCCTCGTTGTGCCAAGAGGCAGACCTAGGTAGGTGAAAGGCATCGATCCAACTTGACAACCCATATCATTGGCTAGTTCCAGGGTTTTTTGGGTACTTACATTGATTGGCATCAATTGTGACTTAGCATAGTTAATTTTCACACCTGTTGCCCGGGCATATGAGTCCAGAATCTGTTTAACTATCCGTAATTCACGCTGGTCTGCAGATAGAACGATCAGCGTATCGTCAGCATATTGGATCACCGGGTAATCCTCTGAATCCGGCTGATTGATTGGGAGTGAGATCATACCTTCTTGCCAAGCTTTATTAATCAAGGACTGTAATAAATCCGCCGCTAGCACAAATAGCAGTGGCGACACCAGGTCTCCCTGTTTCACACCGCGTTTGCATTTGAATTATATACCTGGAATGCCATTCAACAGAATAGACGAGGAGCCAGACTGCAGAAGATTTTTAATCCACATACACCACCTGTCATCAAACCCCTTACATTCGAGCATTTTCAAGATGAATGAATGTTCCATTGTATTGAAAGCTTTTTCAAAATCCAGTTTTAGAATCACAATCTCTCTACCCGATTGCTTACACTGATGCAAGTATTCGAAGGCCCAGCCTAAACAATTTTGGATTGTCCTTGTCTTAATGAACCCATACTGATTTATGTGGACCACTTGGAGTATCCAACATTGCAATCTTTCTACAAGGATTTTTGTAAGCACCTTCAGCACACAGTTCATCAGTGAGATGGGTCTATAGTCGTTAACCGATTCGGGCACTAATTTTTTTGGTATCAATGTGATCAAAGAGTTGTTGATGCATTGTAAATTAATTGATCCAGTCCAAAAATCTTCTGTCAACCTATAGAAGTCCTCTTTAATAATGTCCCAGCACACTTTGAGAAATAGTCCATTAAACCCGTCCGGTCCTGGTGCACGATCCGCCGGAATGATTTTGATGACATGGTCGATCACCTCTTTCGTAAATGGGAGTGAGAGTTCCTCTAGCCCTTGGCATTTTTGAACGAGGTTTGCAAGATCAAAGTCGTAGGTTGGTTCTGAAGAAATCCCCATCCTATTCTTGAAACAGGTGAAGAAAGCGTTTGCCTTTTCCTCATGATTTTCCACTAAGGTACCGTCTTCCAAGACCAGATTAGCTATAGAATTTCTCCTGGCTCTTTTGGTTGCCTGTGCTTGGAAATATTTAGTATTTTCCTCGCCTTTGATAGCCCATCTGACTGTGTAACGTTGCTTCCAATAGTCACTTTGGTATTTCAGTAATCGTAACAGTTGGGCTTTTAAAATAATCCTGAAATTAGCTTCTGGAATAGACAATTGTCGAAGATCCTCAAGATTATCCAGTTGCAATAAAAGCTGGTTACAGTTCTCAATCAATAATTTTAGCTTAGATAACGATTTACTCCATTTTCTCAGTGCATATCTAAGCCGCTTGAGTTTAGCAGAAATCCTTGTAGCGCTCGAGGATGTGTTGATGGGGGCACTCCAGGAGGTTTGTACCACATCTAAAAACCCAGGGTGAGATGTCCAAAAAAATTCAAACCTGAATAGTTTGGACCTGGGGATTGCCGTCTCCATTGAAAGAACACATGGAACATGGTCTGAAATCGGGCGTGCAAGAGGTTTAACAGTGGTATTGGGGAATTTTAAAATCCATTCTGGCGAGGAGAAGAACCAGTCTAGTTGTTCTAGAAGAGGGTTTTCCTGCATGTTACTCCATGTAAATCTTCGGCCCTTGATCGGTATTTCAAGCAATCCAATGTGGGTGATAATGTCATTAAATTTAATCACATCCTCCACATTTCCTCCTGGTAGGTTTCTGTTTTCCAATGATCGCATGAAATTGAAATCGCCCATGAATAACCAGAGATCTTCTGGGTCAAAGACTACACTGTTAAACCATTCAGTGAAAATATTTCTTTCTGGCCCATCACATGGTCCATATATGTTAGAAAGGAACCAACTTTCATTAGTTTGTACCGAGGTCATTTTCAATGTGAGAACAAAAGGTAGTTGATGTATAACTTGCCCCAAGAATTGACTACTACACCAAACTATAATAAGTCCACCTAAGGCACCTTCAGATGGAACAAATTCAAATTTGTCGAATCTCCTGGGACAACACTTTCGAAGAAAAGAGTGATCAAACTCCGATTTCTTGGTTTCTTGTAGACAGACGATAGAGCAATTAGATTCATCAATCTTATTGCGAAGAGCATCACATTTGGAAGTAGCATTTAAACCACGAATATTCCAGCATAGAACGTTCCACATAATAGCAGCCATAACAGTTTAAAAGCTAGAGTGCAAAATATCCTTAGAACAACTGCAACAGAAAGTAAAAGCACCTAAAGAAGAAAATCCTAGGCCTCATTCTGCCTTTGGCCTATCAGAGGCGCAAGCAGCTTATCCTTGGTGAGCTCCTCCTTAGGGATGGCACAGTACGTTGTGCCCAGCCTTTGCAGCGTTTCAATAGAGGTATGTGACGGTGCTTGAAAGGAGGTCGACGAATCATCAGTAGAGGTGCTCTGTTGCAGTTGAAGAACGTTAGGGTTCCTTCGTGGCTTGACATAAGAAACTTTGCGCTTGGAGTCTGCCATGGAAGGCGGCTTGAATCCCTGGTACCTAGTCGCTCGCACACTCCTCCTTACTTCAGAGACATCGAGCGGTGTGAATACAGTGCGCTTCCTCTTGTTGGGACCCACTTCAACTTCCATGAGTTGTGACTGCTGATCTAAAAGTATTTGCATATTGTCCTCGTCAGCCTGGGGCACTGCACCCACCATCAGACAAATCTTGTTCATGTGATCCCTAATAAAATCAGTGCAGAAAGTCCATGCTTCTTGTGGAAAGCAGATTGTATTTGTGTCCGTTTGAAAAGGAGAAAGCGGGAACGATGAGAAACATGCTCCTCCCACAAGATCCACAAGCACACGCTGAAATCCTTCTGCAAACTTAGTCCAAATTGTGTCCAAAGAAGTGTCATCAGAAATCCATCCTAACATGGGCGAATAGACAGTACAATAGAAACAGATAGTGAAGGAAAGCCAATTATCCTCTTCCTCGGGAACTTCCAGAGTTGTTACATGTTCATTAATCTGCTGAAAGTTCAAGTCTCCTGCCGGGCTTCCTTGTACAAATCTTTCAGCTATCTCTTCAATCATTTGCACATGCTCATTCCAAACTCTCAGCCCATCATCAAACCCAGAGTCTTCAGTCTGAATCCCATCCATCATGGAAGGCCCATCATAGCCAGTAAAGGCCCTGTAGCTAAACCCACGATACACTGGGGGAACTGGCGGCAGAACGGGCCATTCTCCCCAACCCTACTGTGGAGGTGGAGGAGGAGGACCTGCCTCCCAAGCATTGGCCGCATTTTGCAGCTTCCAGACCTGAGCATCATGTTGGTGTTGCTGCATTGCATTCAGAAACGGGAGATGAACAGGATGAGGAGAAGCACCCAAAGGAGGTGGCGCTTCTTCATCCCCCGCAAGGCCCTGGCTGGGATTTCTACCATTGAGAACATACACAGGAACCATCCAAGATGTGCCTAATCCACTGATATCTGTAAATCGCTTAATCACCAAACTAAAAGGAACCAAGGCAAGTTCATTTATGAGCACACGAACCAACACTCTAGATTTTCGATGCCCAGGACGATGCCAGTACATACATCTGCCAAAACAAGATACTGCCTTGATAATATAGTGTTATGTCTGATAATTGAGAGGAAATCCAAGCAGCATAACCCATGCATCCCTTTCAATCACTGGTCGACGCATGTTAGGATAGTGTACCATACATGAGTACCATTTACTTGAAATTGTTTCTTCAGAAAGTGTACCGTGTGCTCATTACCATTTATATGAAAAGTGACCTTGCTTTTCTTACAATCAATAATACACCATGCAGTATTCAAAAAGGGTCTACCAAGGATAATCGACATATTGTCGTCCTCGGGCATATCAAGTATAACAAAGTCTGTTAAGATAGTAACATTTGCAACTACAATGGACACATCCTTACAGACACCGATACGTATGGCAGTTGATTTGTCAGCCATTTGCAATGATATTTCAGTGGGAGTGAGTTTATTCAAATCAAGTCTTTTTTATAAAGAGTAAGGCATAATACTAACACTGGCTCCTTAATCACACAAAAGCATATTTAGCGTAATTTCTTTTAGTGGAGCATGGTATAGTTGGTATTCCAGGATCTCCTAGTTTCTTAGGTAGTCCATACTTAAAAGAATAATTTGCAAGCATGGTGGAAATTTCAGCTTCATGTATTTTTTTTCTTTATTAGTGACAATATCTTTCATATATTTAGCATATGGGGCCATGTTTAAAATGTGAGTCAAACTAGTACAAAAAAAGACTAGCCTAAGCATTTCAGCAAAGCATTCAACTTCTTACTCACCCTTTTTCTTAGATGGTTTAGGAGGAAAGGGCATGGGTATCTGAACCCATGGTTCTCTTTCTTTACCATGTTTTCTAGCAATGAAGTCTCTCTTATCATACCATTTATTTTTAAGCACTGGGTTATCAAGTTCAACAACAGATTCTATTTCAACATCATTATCAGATTTTTTTTCATCCTTATCTGGTCGAGCATCAACATGAACATCATCATTTTCATTATCATTATCACTAGGTAAATGTTCATTACCAGATTGTGTCTGAGCATCAGACATAGAAACATCATTACCATCCTCAGAAGGCTTTTCTACTTAAGGTTCACTAGAAGTATGCAAAGTCCTGTCATTTTTTTTCCTTTTTCTTTTTAGATAGACTAGGTGCATCAACATTAATTCTTTGAGAGTCTTATTCAATTCTTTTAGGGTGACCTTCAAGATAAAGTGGTTCCTGAGTCATTTTACCTCCTCTAGTCATTACTCTAACAACATGATGTTTCATATTTTTATTCATTTCATTGAGCAATTCACTTTGAGATTTAGTGACTTGTTCTTACTGGGTTTGGACCATGGATGCATGTTTACCTACACCTTTGACATCATTAATAATTCTAACCAACAAGTCACTCACGCGATCAATCATGTAAGCATTTTATTTCTATCGTTTCATAACATTTACATTGAAATGATCTTGCTTAATAATGTAATTGTCAAATTCATACAAGCATCGACTAGGAGGTTTATAGTAGGGCATATCACCTTCATCAAACTTTATAAGAGAATTTATCTCTACCACCTATGGTGGTGTGTCAAGACCATATATTTCTTCAATAGGTGGCAAATTCCTAACATCTTCAACTTTAATACCTTTTTCCTTCATACATCTTTGCTTCTTGCATATTTCTAGGACTGAGAAATAGAATACCCCTCTTCTTCAGAGTGGGTTTAGGCAGTGGTTCAGGAAGAGTGCAAACATTATCATTCTTCAATATATTATTCAATAGTTTCTCAGCTTGTCCAATAGTTCGTTCCCTGTAAACACAACTAGAACAACTATCTAGGTAGTCCCCAGAAGCATCGGTTAGTCCATTATAGAAGATATCAAGTATTTCATTTTTATTAAGAGGATGACCAGGCAAATAATTAAGTAATTGGAGAATCCTCCCCCCAAGCTTGAGGGAGATTATCTTCTTCAAGTTGCACAAAGTTACATATTGCGTGTAAGGCGGCTTGTTTCTTATGAGCAGGATTTTTCCCCAGGAAAGTAATAAATCATATCATGGGGACTACGCACACAACCATGAGCAAGAGTATTATACCATATCTTAGAATCACCCTTTAACGAGAAAGGAAATAACTTAAGAATATAGTAGTAGCGATTCTTTTCCTCATGAGCAAATAGGATGGCTATATCATTTAATTTAGTAAGATGTGCCACAACGGTTTTAGTTTCATAACCATGGAAAGGATCAGATGCAACCAATAATTAGCTGAGGATAGACGGAGAATTCATAATTATTATCAGTAATAAAGATAGGTGAAGTAGCAAACTTAGGATCATATTTCATTCTAGCATTCAAAGACTTTTCTTTCAATTTGCTTAGCAACTTCTTAAGATCATCTATATCCTTACACGCAAGAATCCCTAGCTACCTCTCCATCCATAACATAACCCTCACGTATCTTAGGTAATTCATATCTAGGAGAGCTAGGTTGAATAGGTGTTTCAATTTTTTTAGTTTCAATAGCTTCATTTGTTCAACAATCTCATCAGTTTCATCATTCTCAAATTCTTTAGCTTTAGCAAATTGTTCATCAAGAAATTCACCAAGTGGCACAACTTATCAAGCAAAGTACTAGCATCATTCATAGCAGAAGTAGCATCATAAATCACTTGCGACATATTAGAATTAATAATAGGTGGTGGTGTCACAAGCTTACTCAAAACAGAAGGTGAATCAAGTGCATAGCTAGATAACAGTTCCTTACCCCCTTTGTCTTAGAGGGAACGATCTTGGTTCTATCATCCTTAAGATTCTTCATGGTGATCAGCAGATATAAATCCCAAGTGACTCAACAAATAGAGTTGTGCTCACCGGCAATGGCGCCAGAAAAAGGTCTTGATAACCCACAAGTATAGGGGGTCGCAACAATTTTCAAGGGTAGAGTATTCAACCCAAATTTATTGATTCGACACAAGGGGAGCCAAAGAATATTTGTAGGTATTATCAGTTGAGTTTCAATTCAACCACACCCGGAGACTAAATATCTACATTAAATTGATCAGTAGCATAGTAATATGATAGTTTGATAGTAGTGGTAACAAAAACAGTAGTAATGGTAACAGTAGCAATACAATTTTTGTAGTGATTGTAACTGCAACAGCAAAAGTAGTAACTTAGCAATGATCAATATGTGAAAAACTCATAGGCATTGGATCGGTGATGGATAATTATGTTGGATGATATTTGTCATGTAACAATTATAACCTAGCGTGACACATAACTAGCTCCAATTCATCAATGTAATGTAGGCATGTATTCTGTATATAGTCATAAGTTCTTATAATATAAACTTGCATGACATCTTTTGTCCTACCCTCCCGTGGCAGCGGGGTCCTATTTGAAACTAAGGGATATTAAGGCCTCCTTTTAATAGAGAACTGGAACAAAGCATTAACACATCATGAATACATGAACTCCTCAAACTACGATAATCACTGGAAAGAATCTCAATTATTGTCACCTTCGGGTATGCGGATCATAACACGTAATAGATGCATATAACTTGCAAGATCGAATCACGAACACAAATATATTCATGAAAACATAAACGATTTAGATCTGAAATCACGGCACTCGGTCCCTAGTGACAAGCATTAAGCATAGCAAAGTCAAAGTAACATCAATCTCATAACATAGTGGATACTAGGGATCAAGCCCTAACAAAACTAACTCGATTACATGATAAATCTCATCCAACCCATCACCGTCGAACAAGCTTACGAAGGAATTATTCACTCCCGGCGGTGCGCATCATGAAATTGGTGATGCAGGATGGTTGATGAAGACGTAGATGGAAGATCCCCCTCTTCGGAGCCCCGAACAGACTCCAGATCTGGCCTCTCGCCGAAGAACAGGAGGTGGCGGCGGTTCCGTATCATAAAACGTGATGAAACATCCTATCTTATTTTTTCTCAGGAAATAAGAATTTATAGTGCTAAGATTAGGGTCTGCGAAGCCACATGGGCCCCACAAGCCACCAAGACACACCCAGGGGATAGGTGCGCCCTTGTGCCTCATGGGCACCTGGTGGCCCCCCTCCAATGGATCTTTGCTCCTGTATTTTTATTTATTCCATAAAAAACTCCAAAAAGTTTGGTCCAATTCCAATAACTTCTATTTCTACACAAAACAACACCATGGCAGTTCTGCTGAAAACAATGTCAGTCCGATTTAGTTTCATTTAAATCATGCAAATCAGAGTCCAAAACAAGAGTAAAAGTGTTTGAAAAAGTAGATAGGACAGAGACATATTACAGCCAAACCACTCTGCTGCTTTGGCGGCATGGCGGGACCTATGTGCCACTTCAGCGGTGTGGCACGACCTCTTTCCTGCTATCGCGGCGAGGCGGGACATCTTGGATGCTTTCCCTTCCATGCTCGCCGCTCCTTGTTCATTTCTCGACCCATAACTACTCCTGCGGGCCATGGCAGATGCAAGAAAGGATGAAGAAAGACTTGTTTGTTTGTTTATGAGGAACCGAGGAGGAATGTGCAGACATTTTCGAGTAGGTAGTATTTATAACCTTGTAATAAGTTGTTAAGTGGGAAAACATTTAGGTCATGATTGGTGTGAACGAGTTGGCAATTAAATGTAGCGTGGTATTGGAATGTGATGGAAAACAAGCTCAAAATTTATTGCCGGTTCCGGTTTCAAAGTGCGGCACAATTACCGGAGGGCACGTGTTCTCGGATGGGTATGTGGCGTGTGCATCATAGGATGCACCGCAATGGGCGATGTTAGCACATGAATTTGTTCCATCAACCGTGCGCGCTCGTTATTACTATCCCGCATGATTCTTATTGTGTGCCTGTCTATCGTAGACTCCTTGATCTGGCTGACCGTTCGTGTTCTTTTGGCTCATCGCAAACAGTTCTTGCGTGTGAACTATATGCCGTCTATCGCACACACTTTCATCTGCCTGACAATTTTTGTTGTTTTGGCTCATCACAAACACTTCATCCGAGTGAACTATATGTTGTGTATCGCACATACCTTGATTTGAATGACCATTTCTTTTGTTTTGGCTAATCACAAACAGTCGTATGGATCAACTGTATGCCACTTATCGCACACGCGACTCTAATAGGAATCGTGCTTGTTGAAAGAGCATGGTGCCGCCATGTGTGATTTTGGTAGTTGATGACATTCTCTTGGACTAATGGTTACCTTGAGTTATATGTGAAGGATTTGTCCATAGACATTTCTTGATGTCTATGTGATGGTTTCAAGTAATTTGAGATGACCAATTAAGATGCTATTCAAGGGATTATCCAAAGACTGGTCTTTTAGAATACATGATACAAGGTTGATCAACACGCAAAGCGTAGAAGATGTACCAAAAGGGATCAAGTGATCCCATGGTATGGTAAGCATTGTCCCTTACACTTTGTGTACTAACCCATGGTCTACGTGAGAGTTCTATGCTGGCTTAGGTTGCGGTGTGCAATTTAAAGTGGAGCATCATAAAGCGATCACATCCTTGAAGCTTGCCGTCAATTGTGGTGACAATGGACTTGTGAAGATGTGCCGAAGAGTGGCTCACACATAGTGGAGTATGGGGGATCGATCAACTAGTCTTCATCGAGCCAACACAATCAAGAAAGGTGGTCCAACTTGAGGAAGTCAAGATCGTCATCATCTAGCTCAAGTGGACTATGAGCAAGGCAAAGGTTTTCCTTGATAGGTTTTCTATTTTACCGGTCTCATGGTGGTATTTTGGAGACCGGGTTATAGGATCGATTGTTGTACTATCAAGGGGGGATCTCAACTGAGTAGCTTGCTCATATCATTCGTAGAAGCTCAAACCATTGCATCATTGCATCATCTTTCTTGGTTCTAGTTTGTTGTTTCTCTATGTGAGTTTTGGGGCTTATGGTCATCTTCATGACAAGCTCGAGCTCATCGAAAACTGAGTTCACATGCATCTTCCATGATTTTTTCGATGTTGGGTTTTTTCTGGTTCTTCATTCATATATGTTTCACATCTCTATATCATTAACATTTCTTCTCCATTGCTAGTTCATAATTTACCCAGTCGCTGTTAGATAGTGCTTGTCGTCTTCTATGCAACAAGCTTGAGTTTGCTGACTTTGAAGTCCGCTTACAGTACTTATAGCAGTTTCAGTATTGGAGCATCCTTCTGTTTTGCTTGGGCAGTTTTTCAGCTCTAAGCGGCGGTAGAGCGGAGTGGTACCACCGTCCATCTACTTCCGCTCATATTTATGCTTATGGAACTTGTCCGAATTATATGGTAGTAGAAAGCGGTAGTACCTCTTATAAGAGGTAGTACCTCCCCAAGCGGTGGTACCTCTTAGGCAGAATTCTTTCGGCCTCGTTGGGCTGTTGTGACCATGCTAAGTAGTAGTACTGCTCCCCCGAGCAGTAGTACCGCTTGAGGATGACTTGTGGGTATAACAATTGGATTCGGGGGGTGCTATTTAAGGGGGCCTTCATCCTCAATGGTCCCTATCCCTTGAGCTCATGTTTTGCCCCCATTGTTGACCTTCTTCAAGCTTGCCATCTCTCAATCCCTCCAATGTTTCTTGCTAGTTCTTGAGGGAAAAGAGAGAAAGGATATTTAGAACTACATTTCCACCAATCACTTTCTCCTCTATGTGAGGAGAACCCCTTGGATCTAAATCTTGGAGTTCTTTGTGTTCTCTTGTTCATTCTTCCTATCATTTTCTCCATAGCATTAGTTAATGTGGTGGGATTCGGGAGAGAAGGACTTGGGCACTCCGTGTGACCTTCCCATCGCATTTGGTGCATCAGTTTGAGTTCTCCATGGTGATATGTGGAAGTGAAAGGTGAGAAACATATTACTATTGGATGTTTGATCACCCTAGGAAATAATTATTATTTTTTCTAGTGCACTCCATATCTATTTTACTATTCTTCTATCCCCGGGGAGGGGGTATTTAAAAAGAAAAAAATGTATATAAAGGGTTAACTCATTCTTGACAGCCATTGGGAACATACTCTGGATCGGAATCCGAAGAAAGTACTACTTGATAATTTCTACAAATTGCAAGTCCTTATTATGATTCCTTTTATGGGCAAAAATCTCTAATGTTTTCGATTTTCCATTACTAATCCTTTATGTACTTTAGTGTTCCTAACCCTTCACTAACTTTTGGTGGATTCTTCTTATGGATTATTAAGTTATAGTAATAACTAGGAGTATTCTAGTAATGGAATTCCATATCGTGAATCCTTTATTCTCGAACGCTTCAAGATATGATGGCTAATTAAATAATATCAACCTTGGGATAAAGAGTTTACACTGCTTATGTTTACTTCCACTTTTTCCTTGTACATAGGAAATGCGATTTTTTCGGTTGATGTCACAAAGCTCAATCATTATGGTGGAAAGCTTCGGGACAAGCTTCGGGCTCTCTAACACCCGATCAAGAGAGCCCTAGTGACCCTAGTGGCTTTTGTTATTGTTGTTGTTCCTGAATGTTGCTCACTACCTGAGCTCGCCCCTCTCATTTGTTTTCCCAACAAATCCACACCTCATCCTCAGTTATTTAATTCCCAAGAAGGCTTGTTCTTATGCAACTTGCTCACATATTTAAACCAGTGGGATTCATTGTTATAAAGCGACGTGGGACTATATTTTTAATGAGTAAATTAACATGAAAATGCTGATTAGGAGCCCACTTGGGACTTGCTTACGTGTTGGTCTTTTTGAGATTGGAAGAGTGCTAGGTTGGCCGTGGCTGAGGCCCAAAAGACCGTGGGGTAGGCCTAATACACATCATGTACGGCAGGGAACAAACAAATGAAGCTTTTGTTTACGTACGGATGAGAGAGGCTCAGATTGATTAGTAGCATCTCGGATATAGAAAATAATAAGGGGACGGACGATGGACAGACAAAAACGGACGAAGTTACGGTGGTAATGTAGCGACCTCGATCCGAATGGACCGGAGTCTCTATGCTCAGTATCATCCCTGGATTGGTATGCTGACACACACAGTACTTCGAGGATTTATAGCAGAGTTTCAATCACACGTTATTACATCGAAATCCTCAAAAGGAGTCCTATTACAATAATATGGCTGAAGGCCATCTAATAACAATAAACTAATACGAATCTTGCAGAAGCATCGAAGATAAGTTGAGTCCATCAACTCCACAGCAAACATTGAGTGCATGACAACGACCTAATCGCACCTTATTCTACGTCGGTAAACTCTGCAACATGAGACGTTGCAGCCGTGGTGGTCAGCAAATTGAATATGCTGGCAAGAACACACTGTAGCAAGTAATGAAGAACAAATGTCTACAACTATATGCATATTTGGTTGGTGGAGGCTGTAAGGTTATTTTTTTACATAAAGCTAATTTTTCCTACAACAAAGGAATACATTTTATTTACTACTCAGGTGTATTAAGCAATGTTGAGAATGGGTCCTCCATCTCAATCCCAAATCACCAAAGTCATTAATAAACCAACAAGTTAATTAAATAGAGTGTTGAGATCAGTCCATAATTCAAGTACCAGGATACTCAAGATGTCCATAATCGGGGACACAGCTACTCATGAATAGTTTGTATACTCTGCCGAGGTTTGTGCACTTTTCCCCACAAGACTCGATTGCCTCCACTGAATTTCACGCACTGCATGGTGTTCGAGAACCGGATGACCGAGACACAGTCTTTCAGAAGCATTTACTCTTTACCCCGGATGGACCGGTACACCTACTTTCCCCTACATATGCTAGTCCACCACTGAAAGAGCTCACGCAACATACTCAATTATGCCAGGGCCCATAATGGCATGTGGCTGCACACAGAAGTTTCTAGGCATGAATGATACATTATTTCTTTGAGCCTGGGTGGCATTCCATAGGATAATCACACGGGTCCTCCAGGATTTCCTAGGAAAACACTGGATTCTCCAGGTGCCCTGCAACCAATCCACCCAGTGGTGTATTGAAGTTACCACCTTAAACATTCCCTTAGTTGTTATTACACTCACAACTTTCACGAAATCTCACATACCAATCCACGTCTACAAGCATGGCTAAGAAATAGGTAACAAAGCGTATATTCCCTTGGGTTGATCTCAATTCATTGGGTTCCTACCTCATGAACTACTAAGCAATACCACATGCGATCAAGTTCTACTCATGCAATCTTTGAGGATAGAACTAATGTAATAAAAATTGGGTATTGTAAAGTATGATCAAAGTATGAACTTGCCTTGCCGACGATCGTTGAAACCTAGTGTCGGTGTACTAAAGTAGGGGTACCCTTAGTACCCCGAACTTGTGCACGGGCAGTCGCAGCGTCCCGCGGCAAGGCTTGCCAGGTGATCGCCAAGGTCCTCCGTGGTTCCTTTGGAGCCATTCAAGAACAAAGTATCCAAGCCAAGGAGACAAGGCCCTGGCAAGAGGAGCTTGCCGGGAAGGCCACTCAAGGCACAGGACCACTCAAGGCACAAGACCCTGGCAAGAGGAGCTTGCCGGGAAGGCCAACCAAGGAATCTCAAGAAACTTGCCGCGACGCGCCACGCGTCCCGGCAAGGCCCGGTGAGCGACAAGCTCCCGGAAGCGACAAGATAGCGGCCGCGGCAAGGCGCTTTCCGCGGCAAGCTTCCACTCAGTACCCGCGCTCCAGCACATCCACCCACGTGTCGCTTTGGGATCCTCCCGGGCGTACGTGGCGAGAGGTTGTGCAGCCAGGGGTATGCGGTGGCAAGCGGCGATGACAAGGTTGCCATTGTGGCGAACGGTGGCGCCCCTGACGGCCCTTTTTGCACTGTTTGGGCGACGTTGATGGGCATTTAATGCCCTTGTCCCCTGCCGTCAGGGTTAGGTATGGAACACTGTACCAACTACCACCCCTTTTCCATTTTTACCCTCAACTACGTTGCCACCTGTGGTGACCCCTTGGGCCTATAAAAGGAGGCCCATGCGCAACGTAGGGGGGGTTAGACATTCGAACACTCTCACGCTCGGTCTCGTTAGCCGCTGAGGAGTACTGTAGCTTCCAGTGCTCCCGAGCCAAGAACTCAATACAAACCAAAGCAAGAGTAGGGTTTTACGCATCCGTGCGGCCCGAACCTGGGTAAACTGCTCGTGTGCCTCGCCTCGATCTGCTCTTTGTGCAATCTCCGCCCCCTGCCGTACCGAAAAGGGGCTCCGTCCCCATAGGTGTCCGTGGGTGGATCAGTTTCCCCGACATCTTTGGCGCTTAACTTCGGAGTTCTGATGGGATCCGGTGCTTTAGTGCTTGTAACCCGAGCGGGGCATCAAGGTTGTGTGAACGCCAAAGATGTCGGGGAAACTGATCCACCCACGAACACCTATGGGGACGGAGCCCCTTTTCGGTACGGCAGGGGGGCGGGAATTGCACAAAGAGCATATCGAGGCGAGGCACACGAGCAGTTTACCCAGGTTCGGGCCGCACGGATGCGTAAAACCCTACTCCTGCTTTGGTTTGTATTGAGTTCTTGGCTCGGGAGCGCTGGAAGCTATAGTACTCCTCAGCGGCTAACGAAACCGAGCGTGAGAGTGTTCGAATGTCTAACCCCCCCCCCCTACGTTGCGCATGGGCCTCCTTTTATAGGCCCAAGGGGTCACCGATAGGTGGCAACGTAGTTGAGGGTAAAAATGGAAAAGGGGTGGTAGTTGGTACAGTGTTCCATACCTAACCCTGACGACAGGGGACAAGGGCATTAAATGCCCATCGATGTTGCCCAAACAGTGCAAAAAGGGCCGTTAGGGGCGCCACCGTTCGCCACGATGGCAACCTTGTCATCGCCGCTTGCCACTGCGTACCCCTGGCTGCACAGCCTCTCGCCACGTACGCCCGGGAGGATCCCAAAGCGACACGTGGGTGGATGTGCTGGAGCGTGGGTACTGAGTGGAAGCTTGCCGCGGCAAGCGCCTTGCCGCGGTCGCTATCTTGTCGCTTCCGGGAGCTTGTCGCTCATCGGGCCTTGCCGGGACGCGTGGCACGAGTAAGATGCTGCAGTCAAGTATGTACCAGTTTGTTGACAACACACTGTACAGAAGAAGACTCAATGGTGTGAAAATGAAGTGTATTCCCCGGGAAGATGGACAAAAGCTGTTGGCAGAAATACATGGAGGTGTATGTGGTCACCACATTGGCGCAAGAGCACTTGTCGGCAAAGCATTCCGGCAAGGTTTCTTTTGGCCAGAAGCCCTCTAGGATGCAACTGCACAAGTAACCAAGTGTGAAGCGTGCCAGTTCCATTCCAAGCAGATACACCAGCCAGCTCAAGCTCTCCAGACGATCCCTTTATCCTGGCCATTTTCGGTCTGGGGGCTCGACATCCTCGGCCCTTTTCCCCGCGCAGCCGGGGGCTTTGAGTACTTGTACGTTGCAATCGACAAGTTCACAAAGTGGCCGGAAGTGGAACCAGTGAGAAAGGTGACCGCACAGTCAGCAGTCAAGTTCTTCAGGTCGATTGTTTGCCGCTTCGGGATCCCTAATAGGATCATCACCGACAACGGTACACAGTTCACGAGCCGCACCTTCATGCAATATGTCCAAGATCTTGGCGCCAAGGTCTGCTTCGCTTATGTTGCTCACCCGAGAAGCAACGGTCAAGCGGAGAGGGCAAATGCTGAATTGCTGCGTGGACTCAAGACCAGAACTTTCGACAGGCTGCACAAGTGCGGAAGAAACTGGATCGAGGAGCTGCCAGCGGCTCTTTGGTCGATCAGGACGACGCCAAATCGAGCCACCGGGCAGACACCTTTCGCTCTATTCTATGGAGCGGAGGCAGTTCTCCCCACGGAACTCGTATACGGGTCACCTCGAGTGCTCGCTTATGATGAGCTCGAGCAAGAGCAGCTGCGACAAGATGATGCGCTGCTCCTTGAGGAAGACCGTCTTCAGGCTGCTGTACGAGCTGCTCGCTACCAGCAAGCTTTGCGCCGCTACCATAGCCGCAAAGTTAACGCCAGAAGTCTCGAGGAAGGCGACCTTGTTCTTCGGCGCGTTCAGTCCGCCAAGAATTCCAACAAGTTGACGCCGAGGTGGGAAGACCCTTATCGGGTGAAACGAGTCACTAGGCCTGGCGCTGTCCGCCTTGAGACCGAAGATGGCTTTCCGGTGAGCAACTCCTGGAACATCGAGCATCATCGTAAGTTTTACCCGTAAGGCGCGGTTGCCGTGACCCGCTCCGGCAACCACCTTTTGTACAAGTCTTGCCGTTGTTGCATGTAATCCTTTGTACAAAGCCGGGCGCAGACCCCGTGCATCAGTAAAGCTCATGTGCTCCGCACATCTTGTCAATTTCGTGCTTTCTATATTTTGCATGCGTTATCTGACACTTTGTGCAGCACCTACCCCCGGTAAGCAATAACGAGCCTTAAGGCTCCATATTGTTATTTTCTCTACTTCCTTTTTCTCAAGGAAAGGAAGGTCCCCTCGCGCACAAGTTTGCCGGGGGGGAGGAGAAGATGGTGGTATGGACCAAGCGCCGTTCAAGAAAGTTTTGCCTTGCCGGGAAGCAAACAACACAAAAGCTAAGTCGCCAAAGTTTGAGCAATCAGATTTTTAAATTTTTAAGTTATCTTCCTTGAACGACCATGCTTTGTATGGAAAACCTGTGCGTGGAGGAACCAACTCGTAGCTAGTTGCGCCCTTACTTTGTTTCGAGTCCGCTCAACAGCTCAAGTGTGCTGCGACTAGTGTCGCGCCCTTACTCTGTTTCGAGTTTGCTCAACAACTTGAGTGAGCTGCGACTAGTTGCGACAAGGTTTCTTGTCGGTAAACAGCATCACCAGCAGGCTGCTGACGTTCCGCACTCACCGCTCGCGGCAAAGGTGCCCGCACCGGCAAGTTCCCTAAAAGCGTAGGGCAAAAACATACAAAGCAAGGAATCAAGTAAAGGAAATAACAGTGCAACCATTACCCAAAATAGAGCTATATTACAAAGTAGCTTGTCGCAACTCTAACAGATTGTTCATAACATAATCAGCAGCGACAAGGAAAGAAGAAAATGGGCAAGCCTAATCCGGTCGCCCTCGACCCTCTTGATACCGCTCACCTTGTCCACAATGGGTGCGACAAGGGCCTTGAGCGCGTCCAGATCAGCGTCCGACGGCAGGGACCTGAGGACGTTGGTGAGGTTGAGGCCAGGGTTGCGGAAGGCACCTTCATCAGCACCTTTTGAAGGGCTCCCGCGCAGAGCTTGCACGACTCATCCGCCAGTTGCTTTGGGATCCTTTCCCGGAGCTGCTGGAGGGCCGTCGCCACGCCTCTGAAGAATAGGGTGAGCTTGGCGCTGGGGTGGAGTTTCTCGTCGGAGGAATACCCGAGATACTCCGCCCCTAGCTGCGCCAGCTCCCTGTCGATATCCGCAGCAGCGTTCACAAGACCCTCTGTCCAGTGCTCGACGGTCGCCCTGAAGTTGTTCCGAGTGCCAGCAGCGCTCGCCAGCAGCGCCTTCTCGGCCTTGACCTCCTCCTTCAGGGCCGCCTCCTGCTCCTTGGCGCCCTCCAGCGTCTTGGTCAAAGTGGTTAGCTTCAACTCAAGATCCGCATTGGAGTTCTTGGCGGAGGCAAGCTCCTTGCCCCTCTCGGCGAGGCGAACCTGCAGCTCCGAGTGGCTGTGGGCGTCCTTCTCCCGCTCAAGCTTGAGCGCGGCGATCTCTTCGCCTCTCGCCTTGAGATCGGCCTCGAGCTGCGCCACCTTCGTCTCCAACTCTTTCTTGGCGGTCTCGGCGGCTGCGGCAGCGTCCTTTGCTTCCTGGAGTGCCCCGCCAAGTGACTGCTCGCGCGCGGCAAGTTCTTCCTCGTGGCTGTCGAGGTTGACCTTCCGCTGCGCCAGCTCGCCTTCTCGCGTGGATAGCTTCTCGGCGGCAAGCCGTTGCTGCTCTTCGACTTCGGCCTTCTCAAGGAAGAAGGCCGTCTGCTCTTCGGCAAGCTGCTCCCGCTCCTCTGCCAAGGACCGGAGAGTTGCCTGGTTGAGAGCCCGGAGCTCCTCCGCGCGCTTCTCGATGTCAGCTCCCGCCTTGGCGGCCAGCGCTTTGCGGGACTCCAGTTTGGCTTGCCGAGCGCGGTAGAGTGACAGCAGCTTCCGCAGTAGCCGCTCCTCCTCAGGCTCGCCGCTCCTGCTTCTCGGTGCGTCGACGAGCGTCAGCCCGACAGAGGCGAGCACTTCCCCGTCAAAAACTTCTCCCTCGACCGGTGCCCTGGAGCTCGACGCCCAGGGAAGCTTGATGAAGACGCCGTAGCCGGCCTTCAAGTAGGCGCCTGGCTCGGGCTCTTCGGAGCCTGGCGCGGCGGCAGCGGCGGAGGGATCGGCGGTCGGCATAGCGCCTGACGCTCCTGCGGCCTTAGGGCCGTTAGTGCGATCGCCGGACCCCTCGCCAGCTGCTGCGGCGGCAGCCTTGGCGGCCTCGTCGCCGACGGGCTCGTCGGCACCGGCCGCCTCTTCGGTAGCAGCGGCGTCACCGGTGTCGCCGCGCGCATTCTCCTCGACAGCGACCTCCGTCTCCATCGGCTCCGCAGCGGATGGATCTGACGGCAGGAAAGGGGAGAAAAACAGTCAAGTAAATATCCAAAAAGAAAGGAGAAGATCAAAAGAAGAAGAAAAGCCCAAGGGGATTACCTGCACGAGCCGGCTCCTCGACGATGTCCCTCGCTGGGGAACTCTCCCTTGGCGGCGTAGTCGTGGTCTCCGCCGGCGAAGGGCCGCTGGTGCTGTCCCTCGCCGGAGAACTCGCCCTTGGTGGAGAACTCTCCCTTGCCGGGGAGACTCTTGCCGGGGAACTTCCCCTCGGCGGCGTGGTTGAAGCAGATGGCACGACGGGGACGGTCTCCGGGCGCTCCTGATGTGTCTGCTCTGCTCCTACACAAATCAACGAACAAGACGTCAGCCAAGAAAGAACGCCCACGCGCACCTAACAGCAGAAAGTGAACTATACACTTACGCTGGGGGCTGCGCTGGGGGCTGCTCTGAAGATCAGTCGCCGGGTCCGGCAAGTTTGTCTCGGGCGCGCCCCCTGCTCGCACGGCGGGCTCGTCCTCGATGACAATCATCGGGACCTTGGCTCTCTTCGCCGCCCTCTGGGCCAGAATTCTGAAAAAAGGAACAGGTTCAGAGTGAGGCAAAAGAGATACAAGACAAAACAGCAAAAATTGAAGAAATACAATAACAACAAAATCTTACTCTTCTTCTTCCTCGTCGGAGCTAAGCGCGGAGAAGTCGAAGTCTGGCTCATGCGTCCCGACGCGAGGAGGCGGAGGAGTAGGCTCCCTTGGCCACTTGGCGGGAGCAGGGGCAGCAGTCTGAGACGACCCCGCTCCGGCTGCCGCCGAGGCATGGGGAGCGGCAGGGGCAGAAGCAGTGGTCCGATAAGATCCTGCTCCAGTTGCCGCAGAAGCACGAGGTGCTCCCGCGGTGGCCTTGCTTGCCGCGGTGGAGCGTGTCGGACGGCGCGGCGGCTGCTGGCCCGTCTGCCGCTCTGTTACGTCCCCGGCCTTGCGGAGACGCCTTCTTGGTGGAGCTGGAGGCTCTGCTGGTGGTGGCGAGCTGCCTGAAGACGAGGAGGAAGAGGAGCCGATCTCCAGCGAGCCGCTCGTATCCTCAGCGGGCTCGCTTGGCTCGGCGGCATGCGCGACAAGCTCTTCCTCGCCCACAGGCTTTCCCGCGCCAAGAAACTCCTCTCGCTCGGCAAGGCTTGCCGCCTCCGCTGCCTCCGCCTCCTCCACGGTGTATCCGAACTCGCCCGTGGCCGCGGCTGCCGCCGCCTCTTCCAGCCTGGTGGCGATGTACGCCATCTCCTTGTCGGTGGTGTCGCAGGTGAGGCCCTTCTTCTCGTCGGAGCAAATCGGTGTTTCTTCCAAGTTGTCGAAGAACTCCTGCACGGCTTCGTCGGCAGGCTCTTGCCAAGTTGGGTCAATCCCATGAGAGTCGCACAGCGGCATCATTGCGCGGATGCGGCTGAGCGTGGAGTTATTGCACAGCGGGATGACCCCCCTCGGCAACCTGAACACTTCGGGATGATCGGGGTCATACTTGAACAGCTCCTGGAGCATCCCGTTAAGCTCCAGGACAGTGAAGCTGAAGTTGAGGCCCGGGCGCAGCCTCATGATATCTGCCGTGTTCTCGAACTCCCAGGCGGGCCTCTTCCTCTCCTGCAGGGGGGCGATGCGGCGACGGAGAAAGTCTGCGCCAACTGCACCTACAGTGAGCCCGGCAAGCCTAAGGCGAAGGATCCGGGCAGTGGCAATCTTCAGTCTACTGTCTTCCGGGGCCAAGTCACTCCAGTCGTTGCCGCGTACTACTGGGGCTTGGCGCCGGGCGGTGAATGGCTGCGGGTTCTCCTCTACAATCCAGCACCAGCCTGCTCTCCATTCATCCCATTTGCCGCGGAGCTCTCCCTCCAGATAAGCTTCCTTCTTGTGCATCCTCGAGATCCAGGAGACGCCGCCGGACAAAGGCTCTCCTCTCTCAACTCGGGGCGTGAAGTAGTGGCGGAAGAGGGCAACATTGGGATGGACTCCGACAAAGTTTTTGTAGAGATGTGTGAAAACTGCCATGGTCAGAACGGCGTTGGGGGTGAAGTCAAGGAGGTGGAACCCGTAGGTGTTCATGATGTCGCAGAAGAATTCAGAGAAAGGCGGGCAGAGCCCGCAGTAGAAGAACAAGGCAAAGAACGCATATCCGTTCGGAGCCGTTTCGCAAGCAATGGCTGGGAGTACCTTGGTGCACGGATGCACCCGCGTCTCCCCCGACCAGAAGAGATAGAAGTTCTCCCTTAGCTTCCTCGCGGCGAGCTTGGGGGGGGGGGGAAGACAGCCCGCTTCTTTCGCAGCGCCGCGAGCCGCAGCGCCTCGGCCGACTTTGCTGTCTTCCCCTTCTCGCCTTTCGGAGCCATGGCGGAAGCGGTGAGGGAGGTCGACGGCGCTGGCAGTGCTGGTGGCGACGGGGGGCGGAGTGCTGCTCTCTTTCAAGCTTTGGGAAGAAGGGGAGCGGCGGAGGCTCTCAAGATTAAAGAAGCAACGGGCGAATGGACGAACTGCCCCTGTTTCCCCTGCTTATAAGGAGGGAGGGGGCGGACGTTCCGCATTTCCGATTAAAGAAACCACCCAGGATCTCTCCCACGACGCCGCAATCGACGCGTGCCGTTAGGGGAGGGCGCGGTGGATACGGAGAAAGATACGGCGTGAACCAGGCCGCGCGTGCCCGTGCACTGTTTTGGGCCTGGCCCAAAAGCGCTCGGCACCGTGTGTGGCCCAGGCCCGGGGGCTCCTGTCGGTGTACTAAAGTAGGGGTACCCTTAGTACCCCGAACTTGTGCACGGGCAGTCGCAGCGTACCGCGGCAAGGCTTGCCAGGTGATCGCCAAGGTCCTCAGTGGTTCCTTTGGAGCCATTCAAGAACAAAGTATCCAAGCCAAGGAGACAAGGCCCCGGCAAGAGGAGCTTGTCGGGAAGGCCACTCAAGGCACAGGACCACTCAAGGCGCAAGACCCTGGCAAGAGGAGCTTGCCGGGAAGGCCAACCAAGGCATCTCAAGAAACTTGCCGCGACGCGCCACGCGTCCCGGCAAGGCCCGGTGAGCGACAAGCTCCCGGAAGCGACAAGATAGCGGCCGCGGCAAGGCGCTTGCCGCGGCAAGCTTCCACTCAATACCCGCGCTCCAGCACATCCACCCACGTGTCGCTCTGGGATCCTCCCGGGCATACGTGGCGAGAGGCTGTGCAGCCAGGGGTACGCGATGGCAAGCGGCGATGACAAGGTTGCCATCGTGGCGAACGGTGGCACCCCTGACGGCCCTTTTTGCACTGTTTGGGCGACGTCGATGGGCATTTAATGCCCTTGTCCCCTGCCGTCAGGGTTAGGTATGGAACACTGTACCAACTACCACCCCTTTTCCATTTTTACCCTCAACTACGTTGCCACCTGTCGGTGACCCCTTGGGCCTATAAAAGGAGGCCCATGCGCAACGTAGGGGGGGTTAGACATTCGAACACTCTCACGCTCGGTCTCATTAGCCGCTGAGGAGTACTGTAGCTTCCAGCGCTCCCGAGCCAAGAACTCAATACAAACCAAAGCAGGAGTAGGGTTTTACGCATCCGTGCGGCCCGAACCTGGGTAAACTGCTCGTGTGCCTCGCCTCGATCTGCTCTTTGTGCAATCTCCGCCCCCTGCCGTACCGAAAAGGGGCTCCGTCCCCATAGGTGTTCGTGGGTGGATCAGTTTCCCCGACACCTAGTGACTCGTAGTAGCACGCTTCGCACTCCGGAAAGTCTATCGCAATGAAACAGTAGCATACATAAGCAATCATGCAACAAAATCGAAGAAGAGATCTCGAAAGAACTCGAAAACAAGCAAACGACTCTTGTAATAGAAAACAACTTCTAACCGTACCAAAATTAATTCAATTTGGCCTTATCAGAAATTTTAGGTGAAGAGCTTCCATTTACAAAAAGAATCAACTCAAACGGAGTTACGAAACTCAAGTTACGATCAAAAGAAGTTCAAATACAAATATGTTTGAATTCAAAATTTAAAACTTTCAAAAACATATTTGAGTTGCACTACTGGAAAGATAAGATCAAAACAAAGAAATTGGCATTGGTTTCACCTAATTCCGACTAACCAGTAAAAAGTAACAATTGTTTGAAAACCACGAGCTGATTTGCAAAACCTTTATCTGCGGATAGGTCCGTGACGAAAATTAACAGAAAAAGAAAAATCTAAATAGCGAACGTTCGTTTTTCTGATCTTAACAGCGGACGTTCGCTGTTTAATAAAACCTAAAAAACGAAACTAGGGTTTTCTAAAAAAAGATATAGGGTTTTGAAAAAAAACAAAATGAAAACCGAGAAAAAGACCAGGCGGTCTTACCGGTTCGCGGAGCGGGTCAGGTTGCGGCGGCTGGTTGGCTCTGGCGA
This sequence comes from Secale cereale, assembly GCA_902687465.1. Classification (NCBI taxonomy): domain Eukaryota; kingdom Viridiplantae; phylum Streptophyta; class Magnoliopsida; order Poales; family Poaceae; genus Secale; species Secale cereale. The sequence continues at coordinate 388,967,473 of LR738709.1, forward strand.
CGGAGGCGTTGAGCGGAGACGGCATCGGGCGGCGAGTGCAGGCGGCGGTGGCGTGCAGCAGCGGCGGCGGGCGGCGGCGGCGGGTGGCGGCGGCTCATGAGGTCCGAGGGGGGGCAGGGTCGGCTTTTAAAGGACTCGGCCCGAGGCCTTGCTTGGGGAAGGGGGCGGCCGACGCCGGCTCGGAGTAGGACTCCGGCGAGTCCGGGCGTGGCACGGCGGGGGAAGGCGGCGCAGCGAGCTGGGCCGGCTAGCTGGGCTTCGGCCTAGTCGGCCTGGCTCATTTTTTTTAAACGCACCGCAAAGAAAAATTCAAAATAAATAAAAATAAAAATCCTAAAATTTCAGAAACAATTTTCTCCGTTCCCACCTAATATTTGGAACAAAGTGAACATTTTTCTGAAATAAAAATGCCTAAAATGAAATAAACTTTTAATGCAATTTTTAAAATAAATAAATTGCAAATAAAAATCTAATAAAATTATTTTTACTCAAAATTCAAATTCCAATATTTTTATTCTGTTTTGGAAGAAGTCATATTATCTTCTCTCATTTATTTTAAAATATTGAAAATGAAAATTGGCAAAATAATACTTGATCCATCCTCGTTGGTAAAATAATAAAAATAATGGGTCCTCTTTGGGAAAATTTCCAACTCTCTCACTTGGGTCCTTGAGTTGCTTAAAGTTTTTGGATCAATTTTCAAATAAACTAAAATTCAAAATGCTCAAATGATGGATGCATATGAATGAGCTATGTTAACATCCAAATTGAAAATTGGGATGTTACAAACCTACCCCCCTTAAGATGAATCTCGCCCTCGAGATTCGGGTTGGCTAGAAAATAGGTGTCGGTGGTCCTCACGTAGATCATCCTCTCGTTCCCAGGTGGCTTCATCCTCTGTATGGTGACTCCACTGAACTATGCAAAACTTAATGACCTTGCTGCGGGTAACTCTATCGTCAAACTCGAGAATCTTGACAGGCTTCTCTTCATAAGTCAGATCACTCTCTAGCTGAATTGCTTCCAGGGGCACTGTATCTCGTAGCGGAATCTCGGCCGTCTCTGCATGACACTTCTTCAACTAAGATACGTGAAACACATCGTGAACTCCGGACAAGGTTTCAGGCAACTCTAGTTGATAAGCTACTTCTCCTCTGTGCTCCAAAACTCTGTACGGTCCCACAAATCGTGGTGCCAGTTTACCCTTAACTCTGAAATGCTTAACTCCTTGAAGTGGGGACACACGAAGATATGCTCTATCTCCAACTTCGTAAGTCACCTCCTTGTGTTTCGTATTCGCATAACTCTTCTGCCTAGACTGGGCTATCTTTAGTCTGTCGCGAATCAACTTGACCTTCTTTTCCGAATCTCTGATTAAGTCGGGTCCAAATAATTGACAGTCTCCAACTTCGTCCCACATCAACGGTGTTCTGCACCTCCTTCCATACAAAGCCTTGAAAGGGGCCATCTACAGACTGGTCTGATAACTGTTGTTGTAAGAAAACTCTGCGTAGGGCAAGTTATCATCCCAACCATATCCATAATCTAGCGCACAAGCTCTCAACATGTCCTCCAGAATCTGATTGACTCTCTCCGTTTGTCCATCTGTCTGTGGATGAATGGCTGTACTGAACTCTAGCCTCGTACCCAAAGTCTCGTGCAACTGCTTCCAAAACTTTAAAGTAAACTGTGTTCCTCTATCTGATACAATGGTCATCGAAACACCATGCAGACATACGATCCAGATCATGTATATCTTGGCCAACTTAGCACTCGTGTAAGTGGTCTTCACAGGGATGAAATTAGCTACCTTTGTCAAGCGATCAACTATAACCCATATGGAATCATACCCTAAACGTGTCCTGGGTAGTCCCGTGATAAAATCCATTCCAAGTTTATCCCACTTCCATTCTGGTATGGGTAACGGCTGCAATAACCCTGCTGGTTTCTGATGTTCTACCTTTACTCTCTGACAGACGTCACATATGGCTACATACTCTGCAATGTCCTTCTTCATTTCGGTCCATTAGAAATTCTTCTTCAAATCCAAGTACATCTTGGTGTTGCCTGGATGTATTGAGTAAGGCGAATCATGAGCCTCTTGAAGAATCAACTTCCTAATCTCCGGGTCATTGGGCACATAAATACGCTCTTCAAACCATAGTGTTCCATGTTCATCCTCACGAAATCCTTCTGCTTTTCCTTTGGCCATTCTGCCCTTTACTTCTGCTATTCCTTCATCTGTCTTCTGGGCTTCTCGAATCCTACCCAACAAAGTGGACTGAATTTCCAATGTAGCAACATGGCCTCTAGGGACTATCTCCAGCTGTAACTCTCGGAGGTAATCTGCCAACTCCTTTGGTAATCCTCCGGTTATGAGAGTATTAACATAACTCTTGCGACTTAGAGCATCTGCCACGACATTGGCTTTTCCTGGATGATAATGTAGTCTCATGTCGTAATCATTTATAAGCTCCAGCCATCTCCTTTACCTGAGGTTTAACTCATTCTGCGTGAAGATGTACTTCAAACTCTTGTGATCCATGTATACATCACAACGTTTTCCAATAAGAAAGTGCCTCCAGGTCATGAGTGCGTGCACTACGGCTGCTAACTCTAAATCATGTGTGGCATAATTCAGCTCATGGGGTCGAGGCTGACGTGAGGCATAGGAAACAACTCTTCCTTCTTGCATGAGAACGCCTCCAAGTCCTTGACGTGAAGCGTCACAATACACTTGAAAGTCCTTACGAATATTCGGGAGTATCATCATTGGGGCTATAACCAAACGCTTCTTCAACTCCTAAAAATTGGCCTCACATTCTTTGGTCCAATTGTACTTACTTTCCTTCTTCAGCAACTCCGTCACGGGCTTCGCAATCTTGGAGAAATTCTCAATGAACCCCGATAATATCCTGCGAGTCTAAGAAAACTACGAATCTCTCCAACTGAGGTGGGTGCCTTCCATTCTGTAACGGCCTCTACTTTGGAAGGGTCCAGTTCTATACCATCTCCGGATACAACATGTCCGAGAAATCCTACTTCCTTCAACCAAAACTCACATTTGCTGAACTTGGGATATAACTCATGTTCCCTCAGCTTCTCGAGAACTAAACGCAAATGTTCCTTGTGTTCCTCTTTGTTCTTGGAGTAAACCAATATGTCATCAATGAACACTACCAAAAACTTATCCAAGAACTTCATGAATACCTTGTTCATCATACTAATGAAATAGGCAGGGGCATTAGTCAATCCAAATGACATAACTGTGTACTCGTAAAGCCCGTACCTTATGGTAAAAGTTGTCTTAGGTATGTCCTGCTCTCTGATCTTCAACTGGTGATAACCAAATCATAAATCGATCTTAGATAATACCTTGGCTCCTTGCAACCGATTAAACAGGTCATTTATCAAGGGCAGAGGGTAATTGTTCTTGATCGTCACTTCATTCCGTGCACGATAATCCACGACCATTCTTAGGGAACCATCCTTCTTCTCGACCAAAAGTACCTGGGCTCCCCAAGGTGATGAACTTGGTCGGATATAACCTTTCTCCATTAACTCCTTGATCTGCTTCTTGATCTTTTCTAAATCATTCGCGGGCATCCGGTACGGTCTCTTCGATATTGGTCTGGTGCCTGGTAGCAACTCAATTAAGAACTCGATGTCTCTATCAGGTGGCATGCCTGGTAACTCCTCCGGATACACATCGGGGTAATCCTTCACAACTGGTACTTCTTCTTGAACAACTCCCGAGAGTGCATTCACGTGTGTCTTTCGGGGTGTGTGCCTCGACACATACTTGATCCTCTTTCCTTCTGGGGTGGTGAGAATAATTGATCTACTAGCGCAGTCAATGTTTCCTCCAAACTTGGATAGCCAATCCATACCTATGATTACATCCAAACCCTGGGATTCCAAAATGATCAGATCTGTGGGAAATACATGTCTCCCAATGGTCAATGGCACTTGATAACATTCTCAGCTTGCCATGTACTCTGCTCCAGGGGAACTTACTAACATAGGCGTCTTAAGGGCTACGGTGGGCAAATGATACTTTTCCACAAAACCCCTTGATATGTATGAATGATATGCACCCGTGTCAAAAAGAACAAGGGCGGTAAACGAACTAACTAAAAACTTACCAACCACTGTGTCGGGTTGCTCATCAATCTCCTCCACATTGACGTGATTCACCTGTCCTCTGGTGAAAGGGTTGGGCTTCTTCCCTGAACTTCCGTTGTCATTTCCATTCTTTCCTTCAAGACATTCTGTGGCATAATGTCCAGTCTTCCCACACTTGAAACAAGTAATGTGACTCAAATCTCTCTTAGCGGGCGTGGATGGAGTGGAACGGATCTGATTGTTGTTTCCTCCATTCCCATTGCCATTCTTGGAGCCACTATGGTTGTGTGAACTTCCTCCATTGTGAGAACGAACTCCAGTGGTGGGATGGTTATGTCCTCCTGACTATGGGGAATAACGGGGCTTCTGCTGGGCTCTAGAGTTAAACTTCCCCGATCCATACTTCCTCTTGCGGGTCTCAATCTGCTGCTGCTTTCCTTCAATCATGATGGCCTTGTCTACCAACTCCTGGTAATTGTTGTAGGTGGCTACCATCAGTTGCATGTTCAACTCATCATTGAGTCCCTCCAGAAACTTCTCCTTCTTCGCGGCATCAGTGGCTATATCATCTGGTGCGTAGCGAGCTAACTGCCTGAAGTCATCCACGTACTACCCCATAGTACGGTTTCCTTGGCGCAAGTTGCGAAACTCACTCTTCTTCAGGTTCATGGCTCCAGCTGAGACATGTGTAGTGCGAAAGGCTTGCTGAAACTGATTCCAAGTAACTGTAGCAAGTGGATAGGTGGCGGTGTAGTTCTCCCACCATGCGGTTGCTGGTCCCTCAAGCTGATGTGCGGCAAAACACACTCTCTCTGCATCTGTGCACCCTGCAGTTGCTAGCTCTCTTCCCATCTTGCGGAGCCAGTCATCTGCAACAATCATCTCGGTGCTACTAGAGTACACCGGCGGGTTCAACCTTGGAAACTGGGTCAGGATGTCATGGGGAGGCGGAGGTGGGTTGTTGTTGTTGTTTCCTTGGTTCTGAACAAGTAGTTGCATCAAAGTGTTCTGCTGCTGGATAAACTGAGTGAGCTCAGGTGGAAACTCAAATCCGGGCTCACGTCTCGGAGGCATTTGAGGGGTTTAGAGGGGTGGGATTAGAATAGAATTAGGTCTAGGGGAAATCACTACCCATATGCACATGAGACAAACAATTTCATATCATATCACTCAATTCAATCAAGGTCACACAAAAGATCCTAGTACAAAGATAGTGAACGTTCTAACTACTTGGAAGAATACTAATGATTACAAGGTGGTCATCTAATAACTATCATCGGAAGACTCCATGATATCTGCACCAGCTTCGTCTTCATAATCACTTTCATCACTGTCGGTGTCGTCTATCAGAATGTAGTTCTCCATATGAATACCCATCTCTGGTTCTGGCTTCACCGTGTTTGTTCCAACCTTCTTCTTTAGTGCTTCATTTTTCTCCAATAGTACGGTGATTTCCTCTTCATATCCATCACATACTGTCTTGAGTTCCTCCTCTAGCTCCACGTTTCGTTTCATCACCATCTTGGTCTTCAGCATGAGCGTGCACATCTGGTTCTCGTAGCGTCGAATGTGTTGGTCCATCTCCTGGATGAATGCGGCATTGGATCCATCCTTCCTGTAGCGAAGCATCGCCCATTTCTCATCTCGGTGTCCACATATCTGGTAGATGGTGTCTTCAAGATCCTTGTTGTAGACTTCACATATGCGTCCAAATATGATGTGAGCTGCCATACTCTTTCCCAAGTTCCAAGTAGGTGCGTCAAAGGCAAGCTCAAGAGGTTATGTGACTCGTGCAATAGTCCTCCCAGGAACACTAACTTTGATCTTCCAGCACTCCTCTTCCGGCAATGTTGCATAGAAATCTCCAATGATACTTGGTATTCCAATGTGTAGGTATCTAGTGACTTCCTTCAAGTGTCTTCCGAAAGGGGTGTCATCGTCTGGCTGAGTGAACTTGCTCCCGGGGTATGACATCTATAGAATAGAAATAGAGAAGAATTAGAATGAGTAGAGGAGAGCATCATGTGGCTTATCCTAGTGGTCGTGTCCTACAGTCAACGTGTGCTCTAATACCATCTCTAGAGCGACCTTGATCCGAATGGACCAGAGTCTGTGTGCTCAGTGTCATCCCTGGATCGGTATGCTGACACACACAATACTTCGAGGATTTATAGCAGAGTTTCAATCACACTTTATTACATCGAAATCCTCAAAAGGAGTCTTATTACAATAATATGGCTGAAGGCCATCTAATAACAATAAACTAATATGAATCTTGCGGAAGCATCGAAGATAAGTTGAGTCCATCAACTCCACAGCAAACATTGAGTGCATGACACCGACCTAATCGCACCTTATTCTACGTCGGTAAACTCTGCAACATGAGACGTTGCGGCCGTGTAGGTCAGCACATTGAATATGCTGGCAAGAACACACTATAGCAAGTAATGAAGAACAAATATCTACAACTATATGCATATTTCGCTGGTGGAGGCTGCAAGGTTAATTTTTTGCATAAAGCTAATTTTTTCCTACAACAAAGAAATAAATTTTATTTACTACTCAGTTGTATTAAGCAATATTGAGAATGGGTCCTCCATCTCAATCCCAAATTACCAAAGTCATTACTAACCCAACAAGTTAATTCAATAGAGTGTTGAGGTCAGTCCATAATTCAAATACTAGGATACTCAAGATGTCCATAACCGGGGACACGGCTACTCATGAATAGTTTGTACACTCTGCAGAGGTTTGTGCACTTTTCCCCACAAGACTCGGTCGCCTTTGTTGAATTTCTCGCACTGCATGGTGTTTGAGAACCGGATGATCGAGACAGTCTTTCAGAAGCATTTACTCTTTACTCCGGATGGACCGGTACACCTACTTTCCCCTACATCTGCTAGTCCACCACTGAAAGAGCTCACACAACATACTCAACTATGCCAGAGCCCATAATGGCATGTGGCTACACAAGGAAGTTTCTAGGCATGAATGACATATGATCCCTTTGAGCCTGGGTGGCATTCCATAGTATAATCACACGGGTCCTCCGGAATTTCCTAGGACAACACTGGATTCTCCAGGTGCCCTGCAACCAATCAACCCAGTGGTGTATTAAAGTTACCACCTTAAACATTCCCTTAGTTGTTATTACACTCACAACTTTCATGAAATCTCACATACCAATCCACGTCTACAATCATAGCTAAGCAATAGGTAACAAAGCATATATTCCCTTGGGTTGATCTCAAGTCATTGGGTTCCTACCTCATGAACTACTAAGCAATACCACATGCGATCAAGTCCTACTCATGCAATCTTTAAGGATAGAACTAATGCAATAAAAACTGGGTATTGGAAAGTATGATCAAAGTATGAAATTGCCTTGCTGACGATCGTTGAAATCTAGTGACTTGTAGTAGCACGCTTCGCACTTCGGAAATTCTATCGCAATCAAACAATAGCATACATAAGCAATCATGCAACAGAATCGAAGAACAGATCTCGAAAACAAGCAAACAGCTCTTGTAACAGAAAACAACTTATAACAGTACCAAAATTAATTGAATTTGGACTTATCAGAAAGTTTAGGTCAAGAGCTTCGATTTGCAAAAAGAGTCAACTCAAACGGAGTTACAAAACTCAAGTTACGATCAAAAGAAGTTCAAATACAATTCTATTTGAATTCAAAAATTTAAAACTTTCAAAAACATATTTGAGTTGCGCTACTGGAAAGATAAGATCAAAACAAAGAAATTGGCGTTCGTTTCACCTAATTCCGACAAACGAGTAAAAAGTAACGATCGTTTGAAAAGCAGGGGCTGATCTGCAAAAACTTTATCTGCGGATAGGTCCCTGACGAAAATTAACAGAAAAAGAAAAATCTAAATAGCGAACGTTTATTTTTCTGATCTAAACAGCGGACATTCCCAGTTTAATAAAACCTTAAAAAACTAGGGTTTTCTAAAAAATGATCTAGGATTTTGAAAAAAAAAACAAAAACAAAAACCGATAAAAAGACCGGCGGTCTTACCGGTTCGATCGGTTCGCGGAGCGGGTCGGGTTGCGACGGCTGGCTGGCTCCGGCAACGGTGGCGACGGCATGGGGTGGCGAGTGCGGCGGCGGCTTGGGCTGCGAGTGCGGGCGGCGGCGGCGTGCAACAGCAGCATCGGCCGCGGCGGCGGGCGGCTGCGGCGGCGGCGCTCGACGCGGAAGGCGAGGGCGGGCGACGGCAGCTCGTGAGGTCCGAGGGGTGGGGGCGGGGGTCGGCTTTTAAAGGCTTCGGCCTGAGGCCTTGCTTGGGGAAGGGGGCGGCAAGCGCCGGCTCGGAGTAGGACTCCGGCGAGTTCGGGCGCGGTATGGCGGGGAAGGCAGCGCGGCGAGCTGGGCCGGCTGGCTAGGCTTCAGTCCAAGCGGCTTGGCTCAATTTTTTTATAAAAATGCGCCACGAAGAAAAATTCAAAATAAATATAAATAAAAATCCTAAAATTTCAGAAACAATTTTCTCCGTTCCCACCTAATATTTGGAACAAATTGGACATTTTTCTGAAATAAAAATGCCTAAAATAAAATAAACTTTTTAATGCAATTTTTAAAATAAATAAATTGCAAATAAAAATACTTTTACTCAAAATTAAAATTCCAATATTTTTATTCTGTTTTTGAAGAAGTCATATTATCTTCTCTCAGTTATTTTAAAATATTGAAAATGAAAATTGGCAAAATAATATTTGATCGATCTTGAGTGGTAAAATAATAAAAATAGTGGGTCCTCTTTGGGAAAACTTCCAACTCTCTCACTTGGGTCCTTGAGTTGCTTAAACTTTTTGGATCAATTTTCAAATAAACTCAAATTCAAAATGCTCAAATGATGGATGCATATGAATGAGCTATGTTAACATCCAAATTGAAAATTGGGATGTTACATGTAAGAAGCAACATCCTTTTATTATTAGGTAAAGATTTGTTGCTAAACCTAATTTGTTAAGAAAGACTAAGATTTGGTAGTTGCCTATTCACCGCCCTCTAGTTAACCATATCGATCATTTCACAGGTGCTTCACAATCGATCGAGATTATGATAGTTGGGGGCACATGTAAGAGAAGTGTATGTTTAACCGTTTAACCGACATGTGGGGCTCACACATCAATGTTTCTTGCTCTCAAGAAAATAAAACTAATGTAAATTTTTCCTCAACCCCTTGGTTCTTTTACAAATTGAAAAGTGTGTCCCTATGTTTACAAAATAACCCCTACAACATTTAAAAAAGCAATTGGGTTCCTTAATCTTTTAAAAAGCAATTTGTCCAGAAAATTTTGTTGGTCATCCCCGCCTCGATCTGCCGGCCATCCCCGTATCAGGTCGCCGCCGCGCCCCAAGGCGCCGCCCCGAGATGCTACCGCGAGCCATGGGGCACCGTATGGGTCGCCACCGACCTCCTACTATACCGCGGGGCTGGCGAGATCCGGCACAGGTAGTGCCGCCGCATGCTGCTACCTCCTCACCCGCTTCAGCCTTCCACCATCGTGCGAGAGGTCGTGCTCCAGCCAGAGGGGCACGACTGCGCACCATGGAGGGGTGCACCGCCGTCGTTCGGGAGGCCGTGCACCGGCAGAGGGTGCCATTGCGCGCCATGCAGGGGTCCATGCCTGGATGCCGAGGGCCGCAAACTTCACTGCTGCTCCCGGCAGAATTAGACTGAGCGCCATGGTAGCTGGAGGCTCCGGTAAGAGGGAGTAGGAGGTGCGACCGAGGGAGGGAAGGCGGAAGGAGGAGGTGCGATCGGGGAATGGAGAGGGGTAGCTCATGGTTTCGGTAGCCGACGGCCGTGGCTCTTGCGGAGGAGGCCGGTGCATATCCCGTGGGCTCTAGCAGCCATGGCTCATGTAGAGAGAGAGACGAGAGGACAGGTAGGGAAGAGAAAGAAGGGGAAGAAAGAGATAGCTGACATATGGGTCCCGCATGCTAGTAAATAGTCAAACAGACGGTTCGTTTAGATGTGGGCCTGACCTATCATAAATCAGTTTGTTTTCTTAGCTACGGGCATTTTGAGTTTTTGAAACACCCCACGTCGGTTTTGGTAGTTACTTCCTCCGTTTCTAAATATTTGACTTTCTAAATATTTCAATAAGTGACTACATACAAAGCAAAATGAGTGAATCTACACTCTAAAATATGTCAGGTCCACATCTAAACGAACCGTCTGTTTGACTATTAACTCGCATGCGGGACCCATCTAATAATTTTTTGTATTTTTTTTAAACTTCAATGTGAAAAGTAAGTTTTATGCTATTCACTCCGAAGGTACAGTTGAGAAACCAAAGCTACTCGCACCCGTTCGAGTAAATTGCACAGAAGTACCACAATTTGGGCATTGGAAGCAGATTGGTACCAAGATTGGTAATTTTTTCATGTCAGTACCAACTTTGGGGCATGCCGTTGCAAAAGAGGCTAAAAGTGATGTTTATATTATTGACAGTTAAACTGACGGGTTGGGCCCGCCAGTCAGACGCCACGCTGGCCAGAGAGCGCGTGCCCGCGCGTTGACTCAGACGAGGCCGAGTCAAACCGTTGAGGGGCGACTGGTGCGCTCGAGCCAGGCCCCGACCCTACTTTGTCTTCTTCCTCCTCCTCTTTGCCTTGCCGCCGGCTGCTCCCTCGTCGCCATGGCTCAAACTACTTAGCGCTCTCCTCTCCCCCGCGGCTCCTGCTCCCCCTCCCTTGCGCCATCCTCTCCCCCACGGCTGCTCCTCCCTCCCCTCGCGCCCTCCTCTCCCCCGCAGCTACTTTGTTGTAGGAGACAATGGTGTCAACGACTCCGGCAGGCAGCGAGGGGCAAGGCAATGATGGCGGCAGCGTCAGTGACCTCCCCCGCTTAGGCGTCGACGGCATTGGCGGCTACTCCACCTCAAACTACAGTACCGACGATGACGACTCTGCGGAGCCGGCGTTGTCGATGGAGCAGAGGTTGCAGTTGGCGCGTATTTGAGTGGCCAACCCTAGCACCGCCCATCACTGGACTCATGGAATCGGCGGTGTGTTGTAAGTTCTCCATTGTTCCATGTTAGCTAACTCAATTTGGGGATTAGGGTTAGTGTTTACTGCTTCCATGTTTAGCACTATAATTGGTACTATTGTATATGATGTGCATTGTTTTTTCTTAGTACAAATTGAGATTAGGTGTTAGCTAACTAGAGCAGTGCAACATTATTATGTTAACCAGTTCTCCAAGATAGTTATTTAGACTTAGTTATTTACATTGTATACTATCATTATTCCGTTAACTAGAGTAGAGCAGCATTTTTCTCAGTTTAGTTATAATGTGTCTGATAGTTATTTAGACTTAGTTATTTACATTGTATACTATCATTATTCTGTTAACTAGAGCAGAGCAACATTTTTCTCACTTTAGTTATAATATGTCTGATTTGTAGTAATTTTGTTTATTGTAATTGTTGACTAGTGCTAAGGGTAAATAGAAGCTTTGCTTATATGTTAACTAAAACAATGCTTTGTTTATATGTAAACTAAAGAAGTGTTTAGATGTTAGCTAAATTGTTAACCATTATTTTGTGTTATTTAATTTTGCAGTTTGTATGATGACATTGTGGATGTTAGGTTCCATTTTGATGCTTCAGAAATGTTTGAGCTGAAGCTCTGCAGTTCAGATGTAACATTTCTGAATATGGTTGCAGTGATGAAAACCCAAGGATTTAGTGAATATGATCTGTTGTTTCACACTGAGAATCCAGCCTTAGGGGAGAAAGGATTGGAGATGGTAGAGAGTAATGCTGAGTTGCAAATAATAAAGAGGCAGGTTGAGGAGTGTAAGGTTATAAATTTGCTAGTGAGAGCCTGTCCACCTCCTTGCAGCCAGTTTCAGAGGCAAGAACTGGAGCTATCCACAGTTGATTTGGAACAGCCTGTTTTATATGATCTTAGTGAGCCACCCATCTATGTTGTTGATCCAGAAGGAGTTGTCTTTGAAAGTCAGAGTAGCAGCTGCAGTGCAGCTCATGGTACTGGTCTTTGCACACAAGAGAGCAAGAATGTAAAAGGAAAGTTGAAAGCTGTTTTGGAACTAGAAGAAGAAGAAGAGGGATATGAGGGTAGTGGTGGTTCTGCTTGTGAAGGTGAAGATGACAGTGATGGAGACCATTTTTATATGGGTGATGCTGATGACATAGAGATGGAAGAGGGGAAGAGACAGAGAGAGTATGATGATTTAGAAGAGGAAGAAACAAATGATGAAGAATTTGAGGAGGAACAAGTTGTGCATTATGAGGGAGACACAGGGGTTGAGGAACTATTTCAAATGGATGAAGATAAGAAGGTTGTTTCACAGAATGAAGACACTGTAGTTCTAAATGTAGTTCAAGAGGAGGAGCCTGATTTCAAACCTTCATCTGATGAAGAAGAGAAATGGATGTTGAAGGAGGATGATGATGATGGTTTTGAGCCATTGTCATTTGTGCTGCCAAAGAAAAGAGAGAGCAGGGCAAAGCAGATGCCTCCTAGGAAATGGTACAATGAGAAAATGGAGCAACCACATGAGCAATTAAGTCTAAAGATGTGTTTCAAAAATCATCATCAATTCATAGAGGCTTTGTTGAACTTGCACATCACTCAAGGCAGAAACTTCAAATATCACAGAAACTCAGATCAAAGGATAATTTTAGAATGCAAAGAAAAACATTGCAACTTCTTTATGGTGGCAGCAGGTATAAAAGGTAAAACTACTTTTGTAATTAAGAAGATGAGAATTGAGCACACTTTCTGTAATGCCCCGGATGTAATATTTTCCCTTTTGGGCAATATAT
>LR738709.1:388981484-389047905 GCA_902687465.1 Secale cereale
ATATATATATATATATATATATATATATATATATATATATATATATATATATATATTGCTTCATCAATTCCATTCCGGGTTCTTCGTCTTTTCGGGTTTTTGTCTTTTGTCGTGTTGCGTGTGTGCATTCATTCATATCATGTAGTCATGTGCATCGCATTGCATTTGTGTTGTCTTTTGCATCCGGTCCCACTCGTTTCTTTCCGTTGTCCGTTTCGAGTTCCGGAGCTCTCTCACGCGTCCGTGGCATCCCCGTGGCCTACTTTGGTGTTTGGCCGTGTTACGTTTTCGTTTTGGTGTGAGACTTGTCGTGTGTTGTTGTTTTGGTGTGTGTAACCAGCCTGTCAAATCTCGTCGCGTTTGGAGTTCGTTTGGTGCCCCAACAGTTATTCTCGTGGGCTGAAAGTACCTCCACTTTGAGGCCCAAGACACCCCTCCAACAGCCCACCAAACGAACCCAAACCCCTCCCTTCATCTAGGCCATCCAATTCTGATCGCGTGGCCGAAAACCACACCTCATTTGGACAACCCTAGCTCCTTGTGCCTATATATTTGTCCATCTTCCCCAATTTTTGCCCCAAAATAAAACCCTAGTGCCTCCATCATCTTCTTCCTCCAACCGCTGCCGCTGGAACCTTCGCCGGAGCTTCTCACCGCCGCCGCGCCGCCGGCCGGCGCCACCACCTCACCGACCGGACCCTCCTCCTACCTCACCGCCGGCGCCCCTCGCCTTCCCCGCCGGCCGCCGCCCTCCACCTCACCGACGCGCCCCGCCGTTCCCTCGCCGGCCGGCCTCTTCGCCAGGCCCCGCCGGGTCCCCTGCCGCTCGCCCCAGCGAGCCAGCCGCCGCCACCGCACGTGGGGATCGGGAGGATCCCCGAGCGCGCAGCGATCCGATCGGCCTCCCTCCAGGCTTGGCCGAAACCCTAGGCCCACTCCACGCTTCGCCAGCGCCTCGCCGCTCTGCGGGGCGGCCCAACCCGAGCCAGCCGGCCCCTTCGATCGAGCTAGCCGCCGCCGCTCGTCCTTCGCTCGGGAGGCGCCCGATCCGCCGGCTCCCTCGATCCAGTTCGGTCGCCCGGGTGGGCCGAACCCTCGAGGCCCGATCCGCCCCCACAAGGCCCGTTAGCGCGCGGATCCAATGGGCCGCGCCCGATCCGCCAGGAGCCGAAGCCCGTTGACCCGCCGCCGTTGACCCACGTTTGACCAGATCCGTTTGACCCGAGGTGGTTATTTTCTCTAAGTCCCTGACGTTTTTACATGTCTGATGCAGTTTTGCAACATGGATAACTTTTTGTGTGATGGATCGAATTGAGTGAATGATATGTCAAAATTTTCGTGGAGACATGTACTACGTTTTGTTCCATTGTGCCATGCATGTTTGAGGTCATCTAGATGCTTAAATATCCGTTGCAAGAGTGCTACTTGTTAAAAACTGATGTTAGTAGTTGTTTTCATGCCATCTTTGCAATGTGATAACTTGGTGCATGTTTATCCAAATGATGCAAATGATATGTCCACGTGTTCGTCATGAAATGCTCTACATGTTGATTGCTTTAGCTTGCATGATAGATATCATCTTGCCAAGTTTATCTCCTTTGCAAAGTGCTATGTGGTTGTTATGTCGTTAAACTTGTTACGAGATGCCTCGTAGAGGAACTCGTTGCTATCGTTGTGTTTGTCCCCTTGATGCATGCTTAGATGTTTTGGATTCACCATCATGTGTACTTTGCTGTGGTGCTTACCACTTGCCATGTTTAGCTTTGAGGTGACTTAAACTTGCTCTCGAAGATGCCATGATGAAACTGTTGTTTTAACACTTAGTGAAATTTCACTAAGTCTGGAATCTGTTATTTCCAGATGCCATGTTTGATTGTTGTTCTAGGCAAATCCATGATAGTTTTGGAGTGATTCTTGGTGATTCCTTGTTGTATATATTATTGGCTATCCATTCATACTCTCACATGCTTATTTGAGTGGCTGTAGCATATTTAACTTTTGCTCCCAAGTTGCAACAAATTACTGCTGTCAGGATTTTGTTGTCAAGTTCAAAATGTCATAGCTTGTTGCTATTGATCCATGGCTCATTTGGGATGCTCCAATGGATTTGTTTGCTGTAGGATATGTCTAGTTTATGTCCATGTGATACGTTCCAAACGTATCCATAATTTTTGCTTGTGCCATGCTTGTTTTGCATCATTGTCTCATGTTTCTATCAAAGTTTTCTATCTTTTTAAGCATTTATTGGACTAACTTACTAATGGTTGCAAAAGTACACAATGTTCTTGTTTTACACTTTATTGTGTAGGAATTACTTGGAAATTGACAAAAACGCAAAAGGAGTCGTATTGTAGTAGGACTCTGACTTTCCTGAAATCTGTCTGAGAACGTTTTTAGAAGATGATCACGTTCCAGCCTGAAGACGACGTCAAACGGGAAAAGCCTAGTTGCGAACGTTGTGGGGAATTTCGAGGGAATGCTTCTGGATATAAAATTCGTCCAAATCGGAGTCCGGACGGCCGAGAAAAGCCCGTTTTACTGAAGCCCAAAATATGATGACGGGAATCCGAGAGTCTATATAAAGAGAGGAAACCTAGGTCACCAAGGGCCACGAATTTTCCTCCTCCCAAGCCGCCGTCTTGGAGGGGAGGACCAGCACCATTGCAGCACCATCCACAAGGAAGAAGGGGGGGCCAAGGAGCCGCTGCCCCCTAGGGCCGCCGCCGCCACGGCTGCCGCCGGCCGCCTCCTCCTCTCCGGGCTGCACCTCTCCATCAACACCACCATCAATCTCTTGCTCACCATGGCCATGTGAGAGTAGTCTTCTCCGGGGCTGAGGGCTTGTACGTGTAGCTATGTGGTTATCTCTCTCTCCCATGATGTGATCTTCGTTGTGATCATAGGCTATGTTAATCTAGGGTGATCCCATGATATTTCCCCTTCCTCTATGTATTGAATTGATGTACTCACTTGTCTTTATCTAGTATAATCCCCGAGACCAAGGTGACAGCGGTCTATTGGACATGGATTAGAAGAATATTTTCATGAGTGATTTCCTCTTTTGTGTGTTGATTGAAGATTGAGAGTCTCTTGGTGCTTGTCTTTGACTATCCTGGAGATATGTTGTGGTGATTGTGGTACTCTTTTTGGATGGCCGCGGTGACATTGGGAAATCCATAGATTGAGAACTACGAACTTTGAGGTGTGCTTTTGTAGCCCTACATAATTCTTGTCCTCTCTTGACCACAAAGGAATGACCTCCGAGTGCGTCTCCATTGCATGTTTTATGGGAAATATCATGTGATTAGACTATGTAAATGTTGTTGGGAGTTGCCACTAGTGAAAGTATGAAGCCTAGGCCTTGTTTCCACCATTGCAATACCATGTGTGCTCACGTTTACCACTTGTTTGCTTGCTGCACTTTTTATTACAGATTTATATTACTTTGCTTTGCCACTCCTATCATCCATATTTTACCATCTCTTCGCCGAACTAGTGCACCTATACATCTGACAAGTGTATTAGGTGTGTTGGGGACGCAAGAGACTTCTTGTATCTTGATTGCAGGGTTGCTTGAAAGGGGTACGTTCAACCTCCACTTCCCTGAGTTCGATAAACCTTGGGTTACTCACTTAAGGGAAATTTGTTACTGTCCTACAAACCTCTGCTCTTGGAGGCCCAACACTGTCTACAGGAATAGAAGCGTGTAGTAGACATCAAGCTATTTCTGGCACCATTGTCGGGGAAGTGAGGTAAGTGAAGGTACCTTCTCTAGATCTTGCAATTAAATCTTTTTGTTTCTTGTTTTTATTTTACTAGTTTTGCTTAATGGAAAACAGCAAAAATATGAGAGAGCTTTATAAGCTCTACCTTGAACTTGGACATGATGTGTTTGAAGAGAAAATGAAAAAACCTATGGAACTTTATTATTTGCATAACAATCATGATGGTGGTGATGTTATTAGTATGCTTTCTTTGAATATCAATTTTGCTAATGACATGGAAAGCTCTAAGCTTGGGGATGACACGTTTGATGAACATGATATTTTTAGTCCCCCAACTTTTGAAGAGAAAATTTACTTTGATGATACTTTGCTTCCTATATATGATGATTACAATGATAAATGTGAGCTTTTTAGTCCACCTACTATTGAGGATAAAATTTATTATGATTATGATATGCCTCCTAAATATGATGATTACCATGATGGTTATGATTGCTTTACTCTCACTATTCCTAATAAGAAAGATTATGCTTATGTGGAGAGTAAGAGTACCTTTTTGCATGTGGATCATGGTAACAATGCTTTATGTGATGCTTATATTGTTGAGTTTATTCGTGATCCCACTGAAAATTATTATGAGAAGGGAACATATGCTTATAGATATTTCAATAATATCAAGTTCCCTCTCTTTATGTTGAAGGTTTTGAAGCTGCACTTGTTTTGTCTTCCTATGCTTATTGCTTTGTGCTTCAATGAATTATTCTATTGCAATATTCCTATGCATATGAAGCATGTTAGGCTTAAATGTGTTTGGTATTTGCTTCTTGATGCTCTCTTTTGTTCTTCAACTCTTATTCCTACGAGAGCATCATTAAAGTCTCATGCCTAGCTTAAAGGCATAAAAGAAAGCGCTTTTGGGAGGCAGCCCACAACGAATTAGGTTTTATTTTGCTTTTGTTGTGTCTTGATGTTTGTTACTACAGTAGCATCATCATTGTATCTTTGCTTTTCAGCTTTGTGCCAAGTTTAGCCTCCGATTGCAAGAAAGTTCAAAAGTTGTGACGTGCTGTCCAGAAAACAGATTCTGTCCTTGGACAGAAAAATTCGTATAAAATCACCAGATCATCTTTTTGATCTGAATTTTTTTGACAATGTGCTCTATTCAATTGGCTTTCGAGCATCTGTTCTGAGTTTTTTGATTTGAGTTGCATAAGTGCCCCAAAAAAATTATTTACTACCTGCTGGTCTGTTTTTCACAGATTCTGTCCTGTTTTGCCTTTTCTTCGTTTTGCAAACCTTGAGCTTGCTTTTTCTTTGCAAAAACCATTTGGCAATCTTGAGAAACAGTCGCTCTTCAGGATTATCCTTATTTCCAGTAAGGAAAAAATATTTTATTGTGGGTACTAACCTCGCTAATCAGATTATGATGAGTTATGTATGAAGGGAGTTTTCAAGTGTGCGAGGGAAGATGATAAAAGAAGATTCAGGAGGGTCAAATGCTCAAGCTTGGGGATGCCCCCGTGCACCCCCAAGAAATATTCAAGAAGACTCAAGCGTCTAAGCTTGGGGATGCCCCCATGCATCCCCTTCTCCATCAACAATTATCAGTTCGTCTTTCGTTCCACTATATTTTAATCACTTCATGCGTTATGTGCTATGCTTGGAGCGTCTTGCTCTTTTCTTTTTAGTTTAGTTTTGTTTTCTTTGCTGGTTTTAAATAAGTTGCATCTGATCATTCTTGTTTGGGAGAGAGACAAGCTCCGCTTTTTCATGAAACACTCATGTTCTTCACTTATATCTTTTTGAGTGTTTTAGCTACCTTGTTATATGCTTCTAGCGCTTGTTTTTCTTTCATATCATGTTCAGAGCTATTAGTTCTTTTATAGAAAGTACTCTCTTGCTTCACTTATATCTTTTTGGAGAGTTGATTGGTTTAATTGCTAAATAATATGTTGGTAAAGTAAATGCCAAGTGTGGCCGTGGTGCAAAGAATAAAAAGCTTGCATAGTTTTGAAGATCATTGAGTAACTTGATCCCTATCAATTGTTTTGAGAAATTAAGTAGTTATGCCTAAACATGTAGATCATTTAATAAAGTCTTATTAGTGAAGAAATACCTTTGAAGTTTGCAATTGTTTAGTTTTTCACCATTGGTAGTTTTAAAGTTCTTGTTCTCTTTTTAGAAGTAAGATGGTTGACAAGGAAGACAGTGTAGAAGTCTTATAATTATGCTGAAAGGATGTTATAATTCTATTGTACCGGTTAACATGTGCTTGCTAAAAACTTGCTAAACCAAAAACTCTGTACTGAGCGGGAATGCTGCTCGTGCATCCAAATTCCATAGCCAAAATTCTGCCATATGTGTCCACCATACCTACCTATGCATGGTATTTAATAGCCATTCCAAGTAAATTGCTCATGTGCTACCTTTAAAACCTTCAAAATTTATCCTTATTTGTGTCTCTGTTTTAGCTCATGAGGAAGTGGTAGATAGTTCATTATTACTTGTGTTGGACAGAACGACCCCTGACGTGCATGAATAATGTGCATGTCCTTAATTTTGCAAAAAGAGCTGGCAAAAGGGTATGCCCAGCCCACTTTACATGTCATCAATATCAATATCAAAAACCTCCTTCACACATCGTACCTGAGAAATCAGACAAACTTTGGCTAGTGATAAACAAAGGAGAAAGGGGCGTGTTATCATTCCTCTATGGGAGCCGCTCTTAAGTTCTGTTTGGCATGAGTAGTAGTGCATTGTTTATTACCATTCGTTGACATAAGCATACATCTCTCAAAATTGCTTTTATATCTCTATGTTTTCAAAAATAAAAAGCTCTAGCACATGAGTAATCCCTGCTTCCCTCTGCGAAGGGCTTATCTTTTACTTTTAAATGTTGAGTCAGTTTTCCTATGTTCTAATCTTCTTCCTCCACCATAGGCAAGCATCTAGTGTTAACCCTGGGTTCAAGTTGATTATGTTCAAAATTTCTGCTTAGTTATATATAATCCTTGTGCATTGAACTTATCCATGAGATAAAATGTTGAAAAGTGGAAAGCATTGCTGAAACTTTATCTTTCTTTTGTGTTAACTAGCATGCTTTTGATGAGAGAACTCCTTTGGGGCTAACAGTTGTGCTTAACTTTATAGTTTCATGTCTTCAATTGTACTATTCATGAAAAGAATTTATTTAGATGATCACTTGGTTATTCATTGTTTACTTGCTTTCAACTATAGACAATTGTTTTGGTTCACTTTATTTCAGTTCATGTGCTTTACTATATTACTTGATCAAGATTGTGTTAGTATCATGTCACCTCAAAAATTATCTATGTTATCATTCTACCTACTCGAGGACGAGTAGCAATTAAGCTTGCGGATGTTGATACGTTCCAAACGTATCCATAATTTTTGCTTGTGCCATGCTTGTTTTGCATCATTGTCTCATGTTTCTATCAAAGTTTTCGATCTTTTTAAGCATTTATTGGACTAACTTACTAATGGTTGCAAAAGTGCACAATATTCTTGTTTTACACTTTATTGTGTAGGAATTACTTGGAAATGGACAAAAACGCAAAAGGAGTCGTACTGGAGTAGGACTCTGACTTTCCTGAAATCTGTCTGAGAACGTTTTTAGAAGATGATCACGTTCCGGTCGGAAGACGATGTCAAACGGAAAAAGCCTAGTTGCGAAAGTTGTGGGGAATTTCGAGAGGATGCTTCTGGATATAAAATTCGTCCAAATCGGAGTCCGGGCGGCCGAGAAAAGCCCGTTTTACTGAAGCCCAAAATCTGATGACGGGAATCCGAGAGTCTATATAAAGAGAGGAAACCTAGGTCACCAAGGGCCACGAATTTTCCTCCTCCCAAGCCGCCGTCTTGGAGGGGAGGACCAGCACCATTGCAGCACCATCCACAAGGAAGAAGGGGGGGCCAAGGAGCCGCTGCCCCTAGGGCCGCCGCCGTCCCGAGGGCCGCCGCCGCCCCGGAGGGCTGCCGCCGCCGCCACGGCTGCCGCCGGCCGCCTCCTCCTCTCCGGGCTGCACCTCTCCATCAACACCACCATCAATCTCTTGCTCACCATGGCCACGTGTGAATAGTCTTCTCCGGGGCTGAGGGCTTGTACGTGTAGCTATGTGGTTATCTCTCTCTCCCATGATGTGATCTTCGTTGTGATCATAGGCTATGTTAATCTAGGGTGATCCCATGATATTTCCCCTTCCACTGTGTATTGAATTGATGTACTCACTTGTCTTTATCTAGTATAATCCCCGAGACCAAGGTGACAGCGGTCTATTGGACATGGATTAGAAGAATATTTTCATGAGTGATTTCCTCTTTTGTGTGTTGATTGAAGATTGAGAGTCTCTTGGTGCTTGTCTTTGACTATCCTGGAGATATGTTGTGGTGATTGTGGTACTCTCTTTGGATGGCCGCGGTGACATTGGGAAATCCATAGATTGAGAACTACGAACTTTGAGGTGTGCTTTTGTAGCCCTACATAATTCTCGTCCTCTCTTGACCACAAAGGAATGACCTCCGAGTGCGTCTCCATTGCATGTTTTATGGGAAATATCATGTGATTAGACTATGTAAATGTTGTTGGGAGTTGCCACTAGTGAAAGTATGAAGCCTAGGCCTTGTTTCCGCCATTGCAATACCATTTGTGCTCACGTTTACCACTTGTTTGCTTGCTGCACTTTTTATTACAGATTTATATTACTTTGCTTTGCCACTCCTATCATCCATATTTTACCAGCTCTTCGCCGAACTAGTGCACCTATACATCTCACAAGTGTATTAGGTGTGTTGGGGACACAAGAGACTTCTTGTATCTTGATTGCAGGGTTGCTTGAAAGGGGTATGTTTAACCTCCACTTCCCTGAGTTCGATAAACCTTGGGTTACTCACTTAAGGGAAATTTGCTGCTGTCCTACAAACCTCTGCTCTTGGAGGCCCAACACCGTCTACAGGAATAGAAGCGTGTAGTAGACATCACCATGCTCATTGCCATGATGTTTGAGTGTTGTAGGCCATTTATCTCTTGCCCCGAAGTTGCTATGTGGCTGTTATTTTCAGCTTGTGCATGTTTATTGTTTCGGGTGTAACTTTTAGCCCGTTGCTCCGTTTTGAGCAAGTCCTATATGTAACTTGTGTGTTTTTGCATGTAGATTCATAATATCCTATTGTTATCATGTTTTGAAGTATTTTGCTTGATGCATATTGTTGTGCTGTAACACTGTGCTTCCTAAGTAGACTTTCTGTGCTTCCATAGTGCATCTATTTTGCTTCCATAGTGCATCAGTCATGCATCCAGTAATTTTTCTGCGCATTGCATCTTGTTTGATTCGTTGCCTTGTGTTCTTGTGTTTGAGTAGAGCCGGAAGCTGAGACCAAGTACGAGTACGAGCACGAGGTTACTACCGAGGTTGAGAACGAGGACCCCTCTTACGATCCCATCGACAACTCTTCAGGCAAGATGACCGAACCCCGATAACATTACTATCTTTGTCTATTGCTAGAAGTCTCGATCTATAGTTTTGCCTCGATGCTTATGTTTTTCCTGTCAGCCTCCTATTGTAACCATCAACCTGTTTAACCACCCTACCTATGCAAACCATTGATTGGCTATACGTAGGCTCCGCTCAGCCCCTCTTGTAGCATTGTTAGTTGCAGGTGAAGATTGAAGATTCTTGCTTCTTGTTGAAGCTTATTGGGATATCACACTATATTAATTATTAAATAAAATCATCTATATATTGGTAATGGGTGGAAGGCTAAGCCTTTTGCTTGGTGATTTGTTCCACTCATGCCGCCTTAGGAACCGTATAAACCGGTGTTATGTTCCTTGATTATGCGTTCCTCACACGGTTGGGGTTATGGAACCCCCTCGATAAACCGCTAAGTGCTAAGTCTTTTCCAGCAAGTCCCAACATTGGTACTATTCGCCTAATAACTAAAAACTTGCATAGGGTCTTGCAAACCCGAGTTCTTAATCAACAACCCCGGGCCAGTGCTCCACATGAGTGTTGGTCCGAAACGGGGAGCCTGCGGGGTCACCACGAGGAAACTCGAGGATTGATATAAACCCGTAGCTTCTCCCATCCGGTCGTGGCCTGAGACTAGATACGCGCGGCTATTGCCAGGGTGTCGGCACGCCGGGAGGATTTGCTGGATTAGCCTTACCTTAGTCGGAGTATCTTGAGCACGGGATTCCGAGGATACTCGGGCCTTCCCACTTTGGAGTTGCAACTCCGCGGATCGTGGGCTTGTCATGGGCCAAGTTGGAACACCCCTGCAGGGTTATGAACTTTCGAAATCCGTGCCCGCGGTTATGTGGCAGATGGGAGCTTGTTAATATCCGGTTGTAGAAAACTTGACACCATGTTCCAATACACTACCAGCGTGAGTACCGTGACGGTCATTTTTCGAAAGGGATTCGGGAAGTGAACACGGTGGGGTTATGTTTGACTTGCTTTAGTTAGGATCACTTCGTGATCATCTCTCGACCGAGGCACCTTCTCTTCTCGCTTTCTTTTACGTAAGCTAGGCTAGTGCTGCTGCAACCTCTTGTTCTTTCTTCAGCCTTGTTCCACACCCAAGGCTTAAATAGTCGTGTTACCCGGGAACGGGATTGCTGAGTCCTCTGTGGCTCACAGTTACTTCAACACCCCAGATGCAGGTACGATGGTGAGCTACACAGGCGATGGCACTGAGCTAGACTGGGAGTACGACGAGGAGCGTAGCCGTTACTATGTGAACTATCCGGCTGATCAGTAGAGCTTCTACTAGGATTCGATCTAGACCTGTGGTTTTAATGTTATGTTTGGTATCTTGTCATTTGGATCTTTACCCTTCGATGGGCTGTGATGTTTATCTGAATGATGTTTGAACATGTAATGAATTTGTGTGACGTGGCGAGTGTAAGCCAACTATCTTTTCAGTTTTCCATCCTTATTTTTACATGAGATGTGCAAAGGTACCAAACTTGCGATCATTCCAGAATGGGCTTATATCTTTAAGTCGTGCCTCGACACGTAGGAGATATAGTCCCATCCTGGGCATTACAAGTTGGTATTCAGAGCCTTCTCCGACCTAGAAGCCCCCACTGTTTGATCGAATCATTGACGGTCGAGTCTAGGCACACACTGAAAATGTTTTGAGTCCTATATTTATATCGGAGAGTAGGATTTCTTTGCTCCTCATCCCCTTTCACTCTGGTGAGGACTCCTGGCGACTACTCTTGCCTCTTCTACTTTCAAAAATTGCACCAATTTTTTTTAGGAATCTCGCGAGTATTGTGGGATTGTTTCGATGTCTTTGTGACGAGAATATTGTTCTCGATGCCTCCTGACATTAGGGGTTGTGGCAGTGTCCCGGGGAGTTGAGCTTCGAGGTATTGTCGTCACAAGCATATCGCGACAGTACTAGAATACTTAAGACGGCCGACATCGAAAACTCTCCTATACAGTTAGTGGCAAGATAACCCCGACATCACCCAGTACTGGGGAGGTAGTTCGGGAGTATTGCCATAGCTTTGTATAGTGGATGCTTTTCGAAGGTCCGAGGTAGACGGTTTCCGAGAACAACTGGTTATGTGTTGAAGGATGGATACAGCTGGATGTAGGATTAGAGTTGATTGCGCGGTGCTTCCCCTGTATCCCCAACACCTGATTGCATAACTGGAAACTTTCGGAAATTAATAGGTGGGTTCATCCAGTAGCTCGTAGGCATTCTTCCAACGAATGCAGGTTAGCGAGTTCAGGGTTCTACATTGAGTGAAGTGGTTTTATGGCCGATGTTCCGATCGGGAGTTGCATCTTAAAGGGTCCTTGGCTATGCTGATCCGGGGATTGCAAAACCCTTTCGTAACGCGTTCCATAATCTTACAGCACAAAGATGTCGAACGAAGCTCCTATCTTGTGTTTGTTCCTTCTGTACCTTGTTGTTTTTCTTACTTATCTTTTGTCTCCCAGTGGCTTCTCGTGAAGATTGTTGTTATCATTAAGCTGAGAATTTCATTCGTTCCTCTTGTTCGAATGATTCTTGTGAAGACTATGTTGCATTTCTATCCGTTGTTTCAGCTTATACCTTCTTTCAATCAAATTGCTGATTGGTGGTCATCTCTTTCAGGATGGCTCCGAAACGGGTTCCCAACGCTAACCCAGAGGGTGAAGAGGTTCCAGATCGTCCTCCTTCCCCTCCTCCTCCGTCTGAGGCTTGGAGAGCGATTATGCAGACTACAAACCAGAACACCCAGATGTTGATGCAGATGATGCAGCAAATGCAAGCAAATCAAGCAAATCAGAGTGCTCCAGGGAACCAAGGCAATTTCTTCAACCAACAGCACCATGCTACGCTCAACCAGTTCTTGGCTAATCAACCAAAGGCTTTCAGTTACTGTGTCGACCCTCTCGATGCTGAAGATTGGATCACTGATATCAAGAAGCATTTTGAGTGCAGCAACGTACGGCCTGAGGACTATGTGAAATTTGTAGCCTTCCAACTCAAGGACCAAGCAGCTGACTGGTGGCAGCAGTACAAAGACTCCAGAGAAGGGCGTGTGATCTCTTGGGATGATTTCTGCAAGGACTTTCGCTCTCACCACATTCCAACAAGTGTCATCGAGGGTATGCGTGAGCAATTCCGCAACCTGAAGCAAGGCTCTATGACTGTCTACCAGTATAATGTCAAGTTCCAAAATCTTGCCCGCTATGCCAAGCAAGACATACCAGATGCCAAGAGCAAGATCTATCAGTTCTGTGGAGGTCTCAAGGATGAACTTAAACTTGCTCTCACCTTGTTCGAGCCTGAGGAGTTCGACAAATTCTATAACATGGCGCTTAAGCGAGAGGCAGCCCAGCTCAAGATGGAGGCTTCCAAAAAGAGGATTCGAGATGCCGTTCACTCCTCCTCATCTTCTCAAGTGGTCGCGAAGCAACATAAATTTTGGCTTCCTCCTCCTCCTGTGATTCGAGCTCCCTACAACAACAACATCAACAAGAATGCTGGTGGTCGTGGTTTCTCCCACCCACCCAACCCAAGCAAGCAGTCCAAGTCGCAGTTCCAAGCTCCAAGACCAAGTGTTCCTCCTACTCGTCCTCTGTCTGAGGTCACTTGCTACAAGTGTGGCCAGAAGGGTCATTATTCCAACAAGTGCAACAACCCAAGGCGCCTTCCGCCTCCTCCACCTGTCAGTTCGGCTATTGTTAAGCATGATCCAAAGGCAGCAAGGGTGAATCTGATGAATGCAGCGCAAGCGGAGAATTCTTCTGATGTCATTTTGGGTAACCTTCCAGTGAACTCTTTTCCTGCTAAAGTGTTGTTTGATTCGAGTGCTTCATGTTCTTTCATGTCATATCCATTTTCTTCCAAGCACGATGTTGTCACTTCAAATTTGCCCAAGAAGTTGCAAGTTGTTTCTCCGGGCAGGATAATGACTTCTAGCGTGTATGCTCCGGATGTTTCTATTCGCATGGGTGATTATCGATTTCTGGCCTCTCCGGTGGTTCTTGGCAATTCCGACATTGACCTTATCCTCGGAATGGATTGGCTTTCTCAGCATGATGCTCAAATTGACTGTGCACAAAAGGAAGTCAAGATTACTCATTCCGATGATGATGTGATTATCTTTGCCTCCAGGGATAACACAATCAGGCTTTTCTCTCTCAATGACAAGGGCGAAATGAATGCCATATCTCAAATTCTGGTGGTTAACGAATATGAAGACGTCTTTCCTGAAGAACTTCCAGGCATGCCTCCACACCGTCAAGTGGAATTCGTCATTGAACTCGAGTCGGGTACTGAGCCAGCATGCCGGCGTCCGTACAAGCTCTCTCCTAAAGAGTTGAAGGAGTTGAAGAAGCAGCTTGATGAACAGGAGCGTATGGGTCTGATCAGGCCTAGTACGTCTCCTTGGGGCTGTGGTTTCTTATTTGTCAAGAAGAAGGATGGCACGGAGCGCCTTTGCGTCGATTACCGGCCATTGAACAAGAAAACAATAAAGAACAAGTATCCGCTCCCCAACATCAACGAACTGTTCGAGCAGCTCAAAGGACCTAAAGTGTTCTCTAAGCTCGATCTCCGAATGGGCTATCACCAGATTCGCATTCGAGAAGAAGATATCCCCAAGACTGCCTTCAGAACGAGCTACGGCTCCTATGAGTATACAGTCATGTCCTTTGGTCTCGCTAATGCTCCACCTACCTTCTTGAGAATGATGCACTACATTTTCAACCCCTACACCGGCGAGTTTGTGCTTGTGTATCTGGATGACATTTTGGTTTTCTCCAAAAACGAAGAGGATCACGAAAAGCACCGCCGTCTGGTTCTCGACAGACTCCGTGAACATAAGTTCTATGCCAAGTTCTCCAAGTGCGAGTTTTGGCTCGATAAGGTCTTGTATCTGGGCCATATCATCTCTACTGACGGTATTGCGGTAAACCCCGAGAAAGTTGAAGCAATTGTCAACTGGGAAGCTCCTCAGAACGTCAAGCAACTCCGAAGCTTTCTTGGTCTTGCCAGCTATTGCAGAAGGTTTGTTGAGAACTTCTCCAAGATTGCCAAGCCTCTTTCCAACTTGTTGCAGAAGAATGTCAAGTACTACTGGTCTCCAGATTGTGAAGTGGCATTCAAAACTCTCAAAGAAAAGCTCGTCTCTGCTCCAGTTCTTACTCCTCCAGATGAGTCCAAGCCCTACGAAGTATTCTGTGATGCTTCTCTTCAAGGACTTGGTGGTGTGCTTATGCAGGACAAGAGAATTGTGGCATACACTTCTCGTCAGCTCAAGCCAAGTGAGAAGAACTACCCTACACATGATCTTGAACTAGCAGCTGTGGTACATGCTTTGATTACGTGGAGACACCTTCTGTTGGGCAGAAAAGTCGACATCTTCACCGATCACAAGAGCTTGAAGTACATCTTCACACAGCCGAATCTGAACCTCTGCCAGACTCGTTGGGTCGAAAGGATTCAAGAGAATGATCCCAGCATCGAATACACTCCTGGCAAGGCGAATGTGATTGCAGATGCTTTGAGCAGAAAGGCATATTGCAACAGCCTTCTTATCAAGCCGTTCCAGCCTGAGCTTTGTGAAGCATTCAGGAAGCTCAACCTCCAAGTTGTTCCGCAAGGTTTTCTTGCAAATCTCCAAGTTGCTCCTACCTTGGAAGATCAGATCCGTGAGGCCCAACTCAGTGATGCTATGGTGCAGAAAGTGAAACATGGTATTGCAAAGGGTACTCCCAAATACAAGTGCTATCGCGTTGATGAGAGAGATACCTTGTTCTTTGAGGACAGACTTGTGGTTCCCAAAGGTGATCTCAGGAAGCTCATAATGGACGAAGCACATGATTCCCTCCTTTCCATTCATCCTGGTAGTTCCAAGATGTACCAAGACCTCAAGCAATCTTACTGGTGGACACGCATGAAAAGGGAGATTGCCCAATTCGTGAATGAATGTGATGTCTGCAGAAGAGTGAAGGCAGAGCATCAACGTCCAGCCGGTCTTCTCCAACCTCTTCCTATTCCCGAGTGGAAATTCGACCACATTGAAATGGATTTCGTCACTGGCTTTCCTAAGTCCAAGAGAGGGAATGATTCTATCTTTGTGGTGATTGACAAGCTTACCAAAGTCGCTCACTTCCTTCCAGTCAAAGAATCCATCAATGCAGCTCAACTGGCAGAATTGTACACTTCCAGAATTGTGTCCTTACATGGCATTCCTCAAGTTATCTCCTCAGACCGTGGAAGTTTGTTCACTTCTAAGTTCTGGGACTCCTTTCAGTCTGCCATGGGCACTAAGATCAGGTTCAACACTGCATTTCACCCTCAGACTAGTGGTCAAGTCGAGAGAGTGAATCAGATTCTAGAATACATGCTCGGAGCCTGTGTCATATCTTTTGGCATGAAATGGGAAGATTGCCTTCCATTTGCCGAGTTCTCTTACAACAACAGCTTCCAAGCAAGTGCAGGCAAAGCTCCGTTTGAAATCCTCTATGTCAGAAAGTGTCGTACCCCTCTCAACTGGTCCGAGACGGGTGACCGTCAACTTCTTGGCAATGACTTGATCTCTAAGGCCGAAGAAATGTGCAAAGTCATACGTGAGAATCTCAAGGCCGCTCAGTCGCGTCAGAAGAGCTACTATGATGGCAAGCATCGTGATTTGGCCTTCGACATTGGGGATCATGTTTATCTTCGTGTTTCTCCTATGAAAGGCACCCAAAGATTCGGTATCAAAGGAAAGCTTGCTCCTAGATACGTCGGGCCTTTCAAGATCCTTGGCAAAAGAGGCGATCTAGCCTATCAACTTGAGCTCCCTTCCAACTTCGCCAATGTTCATGATGTGTTTCATGTGTCTCAACTCCGCAAGTGCTTCAAGACTCCTGAACGCACGACTCCGTTTGAGGAGATTAATCTTCAACAAGATTTGTCTTACCGAGAGCACCCAGTTGCTATTCTCGAAGAAACCGAGCGCAAGACCCGCAACAAGTCCATCAAATTCTTGAAAGTCAAGTGGTCACACCATACCGACTGAGAAGCTACGTGGGAACGAGAAGATCATCTTCGTTCCGAGTACCCTTCCTTTTTCCAGTCCTAGATCTCGGGACGAGATCTTTTTGTAGTAGAGGAGAGTTGTGATGCCCCAGATGTAATATTTTCCCTTTTGGGCAATATATATATCTTTTGCTTCATCAATTCCATTCCGGGTTCTTCGTCTTTTCGGGTTTTTGTCTTTTGTCGTGTTGCGTGTGTGCATTCATTCATATCATGTAGTCATGTGCATTGCATTGCATTTATGTTGTCGTTTGCATCCGGTCCCACTCGTTTCTTTCCGTTGTCCGTTTCGAGTTTCGGAGCTCTCTCACGCGTCCGTGGCATCCCCGTGGCCTACTTTGGTGTTTGGCCGTGTTACGTTTCCGTTTTGGTGTGAGACTTGTCATGTGTTGTTGTTTTGGTGTGTGTAACCCGCCTGTCAAATCTCGTCGCGTTTGGAGTTCGTTTGGTGCCCCAACAGTTATTCTCGTGGGCTGAAAGTACCTCCACTTTGAGGCCCAAGACACCCCTCCAACAGCCCACCAAACCAACCCAAACCCCTCCCTTCATCTAGGCCATCCAATTCTGATCGCGTGGCCGAAAACCACACCTCATTTGGACAACCCTAGCTCCTTGTGCCTATATATTTGTCCATCTTCCCCAATTTTTGCCCCAAAATAAAACCCTAGTGCCTCCATCATCTTCTTCCTCCAACCGCTGCCGCCGGAACCTTCGCCGGAGCTTCTCACCGCCGCCGCGCCGCCGGCCGGCGCCACCACCTCACCGGCCGGACCCTCCTCCTACCTCACCGCCGGCGCCCCTCGCCTTCCCCGCCGGCCGCCGCCCTCCACCTCATCGGCGCGCCCCGCCGTTCCCTCGCCGGCCGGCCTCTTTGCCAGGCCCCGCCGGGTCCCCTGTCGCTCGTCCCAGCGAGCCAGCCGCCGCCACCGCTCGTGGGGATCGGGAGGATCCCCGAGCGCGCAGCGATCCGATCGGCCTCCCTCCAGGCTGGGCCGAAACCCTAGGCCCACTCCACGCTTCGCCAGCGCCTCGCCGCTCTGCGGGCCAGCCCAGCCCGAGCCAGCCGCCGCCGCTCGTCCTTCGCTCGGGAGGCGCCCGATCCGCCGGCTCCCTCGATCCAGTTCGGTCGCCCGGGTGGGCCGAACCCTCGAGGCCCGATCCGCCCTCGCAAGGCCCGTTAGCGCGCGGATCCAGTGGGTCGCGCCCGATCCGCCAGGAGCCGAAGCCCGTTGACCCGCCGCCGTTGACCCGCGTTTGACCAGATCCGTTTGACCCGAGGTGGTTATTTTCTCTAAGTCCCTGGCGTTTTTACATGTCTGATGCAGTTTTGCAACATGGATAACTTTTTGTGTGATGGACCGAATTGAGTGAATGATATGTCAAAATGTTTGTGGAGACATGTACTACGTTTTGTTCCATCGTGCCATGCATGTTTGAGGTCATCTAGATGCTTAAATATCCGTTGCAAGAGTGCTACTTGTTAAAAACTGCTGTTAGTAGTTGTTTTCATGCCATCTTTGCAATGTGATAACTTGGTGCATGTTTATCCAAATGATGCAAATGATATGTCCACGTGTTCGTCATGAAATGCTCTACATGTTGATTGCTTTAGCTTGCATGATAGATATCATCTTTCCATGTTTATCTCCTTTGCAAAGTGCTATGTGGCTGCTATGTCGTTAAAATTGTTACGAGATGCCTCGTAGAGGAACTCGTTGCTATCGTTGTGTTTGTCCCCTTGATGCATGCTTAGATGTTTTGGATTCACCATCATGTGTACTTTGCTGTGATGCTTACCACTTGCCATGTTTAGCTTTGAGGTGACTTAAACTTGCTCTCGAAGATGCCATGATGAAACTGCTGTTTTAACACTTAGTGAAATTTCACTAAGTCTGGAATCTGTTATTTCCAGATGCCATGTTTGCTTGTTGTTCTAGGCAAATCCATGATAGTTTTGGAGTGATTCTTGGTGATTCCTTGTTGTATATATTGTTGGCTATCCATTCATGCTCTCACATGCTTATTTGAGTGGTTGTAGCATATTTAACTTTTGCTCCCAAGTTGCAACAAATTACCGCTGTCAGGATTTTGTTGTCAAGTTCAAAATGTCATAGCTTGTTGCTATTGATCCATGGCTCCTTTGGGGATGCTCCAATGGATTTGTTTGCTATGGGATATGTCGAGGACCCCTCTGGTGGCCCCCTTTGGCATATATTTAAAGCGTGTCGAGGAAACCCTGATTCCCGAACCCTTTTCTCCAGACGCGATTCCGATCTCCGCCGCCATCGCCATCAAGCTTCGGGGGACCAGAATTCCTGCGCCGGCACCCTGCCGGGACGGGGAAGTGCCCCCGGATTCATCTCCATCGACGTTGCTTCCTCCCTCCATGATGCGGGAGTAGTTCCTCCTCGGGGCTGAGGTTCTTACCAGTAGCTATGTGGTCAATTCTCTCTCCCATGATGTGATTTTCGTTGTGATCATAGGCTATGTTAATCTAGGGTGTTTCCCCTTCCTCTATGTATTGGATTGATGTACTCACTTGTCTTTATCTAGTATAATCCCCGAGACCAAGGTGATAGCGGTCTATTGGACATGGATTAGAACAATATTTTCATGAGTGATTTCCTCTCTTGTGTGTTGATTGAAGATAGAGAGTCTCTTGGTGCTTGTCTTTGACTATCCTTTAGATATGTTATGGTGATTGTGGGACTCTCTTTGGATGGCCGCGGTGACATTGGGAAATCCTTAGATCGAGAACTACGAACTTTGAGGTGTGCTTTTGTAGCCCTACATAATTCTCGTCCTCTCTTGACCACGAAGGAATGATCTCCGAGTGTGTCCCCTTTGCATGTTTTATGGGTAATATCATGTGATTCGATTATGTTAATGTTGTTGGGAGTTGCCACTAGTGAAAGTATGAACCTTAGGCCTTGTTTCCACCATTGCAATATCGTTTGTGCTCACGTTTACTACTTGTTTGCTTGCTGCACTTTTTATTACATATTTGTATTACCTTGTTTTGCCATCCATATCACTTGCCATTTAACATCTCTTCGCCGAACTAGTGCACCTATACATCTGACAAGTGTATTAGGTGTGTTGGGGACACAAGAGACTTCTTGTATCTTAGTTGCCGGGTTGCTTGAGAGAGACCATCTTCAACCTCTACTTCCCTGAGTTCGATAAACCTTAGGTCATCCACTTGAGGGAAATTGCTACTGTCCTACAAACCTCTGCGCTTGGAGGCCCAACATAGTCTACAAGAGTAGAAGCGTGCGTAGACATCAAGCTATTTCTGGCGCCATTGCCGGGGAGGTGAGCGCTTGAAGGTATATCTTTAGATCTTGCAATTAAATCTTTTTGTTTCTTGTTTTTATTTCACTAGTCATGTTTATGGAAAACCTTGCTATTGGATCGTAGCTTGCGGGAGGACGCCCCACACCTGTGGTGGTTGCTCCTCCTCCTACTGAAATTGTGCCCTATAAAATACCGGCTGGTATTATCAATTATGTTTTGGCTAATCGTTATGCAGGAGACAGGCGTCCCGGTGAACACTTGCTATATCTGTCACAACTATGTTCATTATTTAAGCTTGCAGGTGTATCGAGGGAGTTTGTCATGAGGAAATTATTTGCCTTGTCACTGAAAGGAAAAGCATTGGAATGATATAGGCTACTAAATGACTCTCACCTGCTGGAGTGGGAAGAGATCCAGTCTCTCTTTTACTCCAAGTTTTATCCTCTTCATGAAGTCCATAAGAATAGGAATTATGTTTATAATTTTTATCCTCATGACGGAGAGAGCATAGCTCAAGCTTGGGGGAGACTGAAAACGTTAATGCTAAAATGTCCTAACCATGGGCTCCCCAAAGATATTATTATTACTAACTTCTATGCGAGGCTCTCTCGACAGGATAAAGATTTGCTCGATGCTTCCTCTATGGGTTCTTTCACAAACAAAAAGATTGATGCTAAATGGGAACTCCTTGAAAGAATTCAACGCAACACTGAAGATTGGGAGATCGACAAAGGTAAAGAGTCAGGTATAATTTATGAGTATGATTGCATTAAGTCCTTTGTTGAAACTACAAGTTTTAATAAGTTTAGTGCTAAGTTTGGGCTTGATTCTCAACTCCTTGTTGATTTCCTCAAATCTTTTGCTTCACATCTTAATATGCCTAAGGAGGATTGGATCAAGTATCATAAACCTTTTAAAGAGACTTGCAAAGAAAATGAAATTGTTCATGATGATTTCAACATGCATGATCCGATTCCTAAAAATGAAGTTTTATATAAGCATGTTAATTTTTGTGGAGTGGATAGACCTTGTGAAAGGCCTATGATTGAAGAAGAGAAGTATTGTAAGCAACATAAGCATGAAAGAACAATCACTTGGGTCAGAGATTTAAATGAGATTGCTAGAGAATTGTGTGACCTTTATCCTTTTACTTGTGAACTTTGCCGTATAGAGGGTCACTTTAATTTTCAATGCATGAACTTTCAAAACATAACAGTTAACCGGTTGTGTGATAACATGATCACCTCTGATCTTTATGATGAGCTTATGTTATTTTTGATGTGTGAAGAGTTATCAGAAAAGACTTCATGGCTAGATGTTAATGCCATAGGAATAAAAAACACTTTGCAAAATTGCCATCGCTATTGTGTTGGTAATTGCCATGAAAATGATTGCATAGGTAAGATTATAAAGGAGGGAACTTTGCCAAAGTATAAAAATGTCTCTTATATTTTTGCTAATAAAAAGGAGAGTTTCTCCCAAGTTTCCCCTATTGTTTCTAACGATAAACCAGGATATGTGGAGAAGCTTCATCTCCAACCACTCCCTCCTAAGGTTAAGAAGAAGAAAAAGAAGAGGAGGAGGAAGAGGAGCAAGAAAGAAGAAGAATGGGTATCAACCTGGCCTGAGCATATTCCTCCCATCAACTTTCATCCTAACGGTTGTAAGTTTAAAGAAGAAGGTGAAGTTTATTGCCTTAATTATCATCTTGATGATACGTCCGTAGGTACTATTGAAGATGATTTTGATTATGATATGCATGTTACTTATTGTGATTGGGAAAATGATGATAATGCTACTTATGATCTTGAAAATCTTTTTGTTACCAACTCTGAAAGTGAAGATATGGGAAGCTCTAAGCTTGGGGATGATAGGATTGCAAATCCTATCCCCACTAGTGATGTGATAATTGATAATTCTCTTGCTAGTAAGAATAAAGACAACATGTTTACAAATATAGTTGCTAGCAATGATAATGCTCTTCTCTACCATGATGATGTTATAACTCCAATCTATAGTGATTATAAAGGTACCTATGACATAAGTAGAAATTATCCTTATGAAACTTGTCATAATCATGAAGGGAATTACTCCCTTGTTGAACACCACCCTCCTGATATACAACTAATCTATAGTGTTCAAGTTGTTTATGATAGTCCTACTCCCACTATTACCAATAAGAAAAATTATGCTTATGTGGGGAGTGAGAGTACCTTTTTGCATGTGGATCATGGTAACAATGCTCTATGTGATGCTTATATTGTTGAGTTCATCCATGATGCCACTGAAATTTATAATGAGAGAGGGAGGCTTGGTTCTAAATATCTTAATAATAAGAAGTTCCCTCTCTTTATGTTGAAGGTTTTGAAGCTGCACTTGTTTTGTCTTCCTATGCTTATTGCTTTGTGCTTCAATGAATTATTCTATTGCAATATTCCTATGCATAGGAAGCATGTTAGGCTTAAATGTGTTTAGTATTTGCTTCTTGATGCTCTCTTTTGTTCTTCAATTCTTATTCCTACAAGAGAATCATTAAAGTCTTATGCCTAGCTTAAATGCATAAAAGAAAGCGCTTTTGGGAGGCAACCCACATGAATAAATTTTTATATTTTGCTTTTGTTGTGTCTTGATGTTGTTTACTACAGTAGCATCATCATTGTATCTTTGCTTTTCATATTTGTGCCAAGTATAGCCTCTGATTGCTAGAAAGTTCAAAAGTTGTGAGGTGTTGTCCAGGAAACAGATTCTGTCCTTGGATAGAAAAATTCGTATAAAATCAGCAGATCATCTTTTTGGTCTGAATTTTTTTGACAGCGTTCTCTATATAATTGTCTTTCGTGCGTCTGTTCTGAGTTTTTTGATTTGAGTTGCAGAAGTGCCCCGAACAAATCAATTACTACCTGCTGTTCTGTTTTTCACAGATTCTGTCCTGTTTTGCCTTTCCTTCATTTTGCAAACCAAGAGCTTGCTTTTTCTTTGCAAAAACCTTTTGGCAATCTTGAGAAACAGTAGAACTTCAAGAATATATTTATTTCCAGCAAGGTGCAATTATTTTATTAAGGGTACTAACCTCGCTAATCAGATTATAATGAGTTATGTATGAAGGGAGTTTTCAAGTGTGCGAGGGAAGATGATAAAAAGATTCAGGAGTGTCAAGCGCTCAAGCTTGGGGATGCCCCCGTGCACCCCCAAGAAATATTCAAGGAGACTCAAGCGTCTAAGCTTGGGGATGCCCCCTGCATCCCCTTCTCCATCAACATTATCAGTTCGTCTTTCGTTCCACTATATTTTTATCACTTCATGTGTTATGTGCTATGCTTGGAGCGTCTTGCTTTTAGTTTCCTTTTTAGTTTTCTTTAGCTTTTCATAACGAGTCGGAACTCAGCTTTCTTTATGTGGGAGAGAAACACGCTCCACTTCTACCTAGAACATAACATAGAATTTTCATGTCTATCTTTTGCTGTGTTTGTTCTTTGACTTTCAATAGCTACTATCATATTCAGCTCTTAGCTTTCATGCTTATCTTTTCAAAGAGCTTTTGTTTAGTTGGTTGCTTGAACTCTCTTTAATTACCGTGCTCACCTTATTAAGAGAGTTTGCTTTCGTTGCATTGGTTAATATGTCTATGATAAAGATGCTACGTGCATAATGGCGCTTAGTAGTTCAGGTTTTCTTATGGTTAGTCTCAAATAGCTGGGGGGTTCCCAATGTGTTATTGGAGTACCAACATGGTTTGTTTGCCTATGATATGGTATGGTTTAGTAATATCTTCCTTCAAGAATTTATTTTGATTGACTTGGCGTATGCTCACGCATATTTAAGACTGTAAAGAAAGTCTGTCAAGCCTTGATGATCTTTTATTTCTGAGTAGCGATATAACTTCCATGCCTGATTCAATGTTGCTTTGTCGCTCTGCATGATTATGACCATCATTGCTCTTTTAGTTGGTCGCTCCCAATCTTTTGCTAACCTCCACCTGTACTAAGCGGACTGACTGCTTGTGCATCCACATTCTTTTAATCCAGTTATGCCATATGAGTCCACCATACCTTCCTACATGGTATTTACCTGCCATTCCTAACGGAGACTTTCATGTACCATCTCGAAATTATTCAAAAAAGCATTCCTGTTTTGTGCCTCTGTTTTAGCTCATGAGGAAGTAGTAGTTAATTCATGATCTTTTTAAGTTGGACAAGCTTCACCCCGGGATTGCATGTATAATGTGCAAACCCATAATACGAGAAGGAACTGGCATTGAGTGCGCCCGGCT
The DNA here is from genome assembly GCA_902687465.1 of Secale cereale. Lineage (NCBI taxonomy): Eukaryota > Viridiplantae > Streptophyta > Magnoliopsida > Poales > Poaceae > Secale > Secale cereale. The sequence continues at coordinate 389,005,332 of LR738709.1, forward strand.
CAAAAATAATATAACAAACAAACCCTCCTTCACGCTTTGTTCATGAGAAATCAGAAAACTTTGGCAGTGATAAATAAAGGAGATTAAGAGGATGTGATCGTCCTCATTCGGGAGCCGTTCCTCGAAACTTGTCCATCTCAGGAAGTGATTGAGTTGTCTGGTAGCATTCGTTGACGAAACATGCATAATCTAAAAAATAATTATTACCTCTGTTTTTAAAACAAAGAGCTCTGGTACATGTTTTGTCTTTGTTTCCGACCACGGGTTTTCAACCTTGCCAACAAAAGCCACGGTTCGAGAGTCTCCACCTTCTTTTAAAGCACCAACTACTGAGAGCATGATTGTCATTCTGAGTGTAATGTGCATTGTCCCAAAGTAGCATTGTCTTTTGCATGATTATGATATCGTTTATTCTGAAATCATTGTATCTAGTCATCACTTAAACCTTGAAGGTGCCCCTGCATTTATGTTTTGCATCACTAAAGGGGGCAAGCTAGATATCACTTTATCATATTTGCACATCATGTTCATTTCAAATCTTTTTGATGTTTCAGTTTCATATTGTAAAACTTTCAGTCATTTGTGATTTTCTCATGAGGCAACTTAATTACTTTAGAATCATTGTCTCAGTAAGCTTTTGTCATATGACTATGAAAAAATCCTATATGGTTAATAGCATGTCACCACAGAAATTATTCTTGTTATCATTTACCTACTCGAGGACGAGCAGGAATTAAGCTTGGGGATGTTGATACGTCCAAAACGTATCTATAATTTCTGCTTGCTCCATGCCACTTTTGGGTGATATTGCTATGATATTCATACACTTCCATACACTTTTGATCATATTTGGACTAACTTACTAATCCAGTGCACCCCAGTGCCAGTTTCTGTTTTCGGCTGTTTTTGTATTTCAGGTTTTTACGTTACGAGAACTGCCAGGAAAAATCCAGAAAAAATATATAAAAAATCAGCGTTCCAGGAGCTACCGTGCGGCCAAAGTACAGCCGGGGGGGACCCACAGGGGCTCCAGGCGGCCTGCCCACGCGACCCCCCCTGGGTCGCGCCGGGGGGGCGCCTGGGCACCCGTGACCCCCTCTGGTGGCCCCCTTTGGCATATATTTAAAGCGTGTCGAGGAAACCCTGATTCCGAACCCTTTTCTCCAGACGCGATTCCGATCTCCGCCGCCATCGCCATCAAGCTTCGGGGGACCAGAATTCCTGCGCCGGCACCCTGCCGGGACGGGGAAGTGCCCCCGGATTCATCTCCATCGACGTTGCTTCCTCCCTCCATGATGCGGGAGTAGTTCCTCCTCGGGGCTGAGGTTCTTACCAGTAGCTATGTGGTCAATTCTCTCTCCCATGATGTGATCTTCGTTGTGATCACAGGCTATGTTAATCTAGGGTGTTTCCCCTTCCTCTATGTATTGGATTGATGTACTCACTTGTCTTTATCTAGTATAATCCCCGAGACCAAGGTGACAGCGGTCTATTGGACATGGATTAGAACAATATTTTCATGTGTGATTTCCTCTCTTGTGTGTTGATTGAAGATTGAGAGTCTCTTGGTGCTTGTCTTTGACTATCCTTTAGATATGTTATGGTGATTGTGGGACTCTCTTTGGATGGCCGCGGTGACATTGGGAAATCCTTAGATCGAGAACTACGAACTTTGAGGTGTGCTTTTGTAGCCCTACATAATTCACGTCCTCTCTTGACCACGAAGGAATGATCTCCGAGTGTGTCCCCTTTGCATGTTTTATGGGAAATATCATGTGATTCGATTATGTTAATGTTGTTGGGAGTTGCCACTAGTGAAAGTATGAACCTTAGGCCTTGTTTCCACCATTGCAATACCGTTTGTGCTCACGTTTACTACTTGTTTGCTTGCTGCACTTTTTATTACATATTTGTATTACCTTGTTTTGCCATCCATATCACTTGCCATTTAACATCTCTTCGCCGAACTAGTGCACCTATACATCTGACAAGTGTATTAGGTGTGTTGGGGACACAAGAGACTTCTTGTATCTTAGTTGCCGGGTTGCTTGAGAGAGACCATCTTCAACCTCTACTTCCCTGAGTTCGATAAACCTTAGGTCATCCACTTGAGGGAAATTGCTACTGTCCTACAAACCTCTGCGCTTGGAGGCCCAACATAGTCTACAAGAGTAGAAGCGTGCGTAGACATCAAACCATACATTACACAGCCGTAATTCTAAGTTACTAGGTCATTGCACAACCATCCTTCCCAAAAGATATGCAATGCCCACTAATCTCATATTCATCTTGTTTAGTTCTGTAAGATGGCCTGGATCCCCTTGATCTTCTCCTTGAGCTTCTACTCTCCCTTCATGAGCTCAGCAATCTTGAGGTGTAGCATGTACTTCTCTTCATCAAGTTTTTCCTTTCCCTTTAGCAGACCAGCAACCTGAAATTTCAACTCTAGCTTCTCTTGGGTGAGCTTCTCCTCAAACTTTGTGAACTCTGCACTCTTCAACTCCAAATTCTGCCTAGCCTCACTCAGCAATTCCTACTCTTTCATATTCTTCAACTTCAAGTTCTGGATGACAGTTGCTTGAGCACTTGTCAGGTTGCACAACAGTTCATACTTCTGATTAAGCTTCTCTCTATCTGCATCTTTCTTTGCCATTTCTGCCTTCATACCAGCCACCAACTCAACTCTGCATTGGTGCTGATATGTGAGGTTGGACTGCAGATAACTGAAGTCCACAACCCTATCTTCCTGCGTATCCACTAGTTGATGCACATCTTTCACTAACTTGTCATAGTCTCCATCCAACTTATTCTTTTCTTCTATCAGCTGGTGAATAGTTAAAGCACTTTCAAGATTATTAGTCATCCTAGCAGACTTGCTCTCTTCAACCATTGACCAAAGCTTCAACAATGCATTCTCCATTGCTGGGGGCCATTGCTCATCAACCCACTGAACAAACCCACAATTATGACCTTCCTAAAAAAATAACAGTTATTTAATGGAAGTACATAATGTTGGTGCTCAGCAACACTGAATTTGCACAGCCTAGCTAAATACACTACATTAGCCTGCAGTAACACAGTAGCCACTAGGAGTAACCAACTCCTCCATCTAAATATACAATTAGGTTACATCATATGCATTGCAACAACACACTAACTAATGAGAGTACCTACTGTCAGCACTAAGCAACAATTAATTATTGGCAGTAACACATCAGCTAATGGAGGGGCTAATGTGAGTCCTCAACACTGCATTTGGCAAACAAATAAAAGTTGTTGCACTATACTCAATGGGTGAAGATGGAGTGGAAAGTTTCCGTTTTTTCGGAGGAAAAATGGAAACGAAGAGGAAATATGAAAACGGAAACGAAAATTTGCAAAACGAAAGTGGAAATGAATTTTTTGTGCGGAAACGAAAACAAAAACAGAACGGTGTTTTCCGGTGGATCAGGTGTGGAAACGGAACTTTCCGTTTTCCGTGAATATGAAATTTTTGTTTTTACTATAGACTTATGGCTTCTTTGTAGTCCAATCGTCAAACAACACACAATGACACAATGAGTAGATGGATCATTTGAGGCCCAACTTCTACAACCACACATGGACTCAACTTGATCTTATAGCCATGTTAAGAATTCATAAAATATTTCTTTTTGTGTGTTTTTCTCTATTATTCAAGGGGTTTTTAAGTTCAGGTGAACGTCCATTTTTGTTCCGTGTCCGCTTTTTATTCGCTCCGTGTCCATTTCCGGTAGTATTTGTTTCCGTATTCATTTCCGGGGTTTCCGTATTCGTTTCCGCTTCTGCAAAAATATATGAAAACAAATATGGTAGCACTCAGTCCCGTCCGTTTCCGCTCCGTTTTCATCCCCTCAACTTAATATTGGGCATTCTTACAATGAGCACTACACGAGGGCATATATGACTAACAAATTTACCATAGACAAAACTGAATCACACTTAGCAAAGAATACTATGCCACTTTCAATAAACACAATCAGGTGAATAATCAATAAGGCAAGAAACATACCGGCTCTGCACATGCTAAGAACCTTCTCCCGGTGTATGTTCCTTCAAATGCAACAAGCTTCTCTGATGGCTTTCCATGCTTCTTGCAGAACAACATCAGATCTAGCTCAAGGCCTTTGTAATCCGGGTTCTCAAGTGAGAATGGCACCTGCTCAAGCAAAATCTAAGTGACCATCATGTGCAGAGGACGAGGAGAAAGCAAATCAATGGAAATCCTCACAGCAAAGACCACCTAAACAGAAAAATCCCCAAATTTTCTAAACCTAACCCTAACCCTGGCTCCAATGAACTAACCTGGTTCAGTCCATCCGTGAAGGTTTCGGAGTACATGTACGTTGAGCTTGTATTGTCGTCGCTGCTCTCGTCCTCGAAAGCCATGGCTGCGGCGGCGTGGTCTGACGGCTGGCGGGGGCGGGCGGGGAGGCAGCCGGCGGTGAGGCAGAGATGAAGAGGAGGCAGAGAGGAGGAGGGAGTGAGTCGGGGCCTGGCTCGGGCCGCATCAGCCGCGCCCATAAGAGGTTCGACCCGGCCTCGTCCGAGTCAGCGCGCGGGCACGCGCTCTCTGGCCAGCGTGGCGTCTGACTGGCGGGCCCAACCCGTCAGTTTAACCATCAATACGTATAAACATCACTTTTAGTCTCTTTTGCAATGGCATGCCCCAAAATTAATACTGACACGGAAAACTTTACAATTTTGATACCAATTGAGCTTTCAATGCCCCAATCGTTGTAGTACGTACTTTTTTGCTGTGCAATTTACTCCCCCCGTTTCGGTCATCTCACCGTTCAATAATCGCCACGAACCAACGACGAGAACCGAAGGAAAGGTGGAAAGAGAAAGGGCAGCGGAGCAGGCCGGACCGGAGCAGCGAAAGCCTCACCACCTTCCTCTGATTCAGATCTCCCCTCCCATTCCACCGACCGGATCCCCTTCTCCACCCCCCACACCAAACGTCTCTCCCGACATCGGTGACGACCTCATCGTCGTACAGGGGGCCAGCAGCGGCGGCGGAGGCCAATGGAGGCCATCCGGAAGCAGGCATCCAAGCTCCGAGAGCAGGTCGCCCGGCAGCAGCAGGTGAGCACCGCGGCACCGCCCGCTCAGGATTCGTGCCCGTTTGCCCCTTCGGATATCGCATGAGGACCCCCTCGAGATCTTGTCTTCTGCCGCTAGGTCCTGAACGGCCGCTCCCGTGTCTGTCGCAGGCCGTGCTGAAGCAGTTCGGGGGCGGGTACGCGGACAGCGTGTTCGCGGACGAGGGCGAGGCGCAGCAGCACTCGAAGCTCGAGAAGCTCTACATCTCCACGCGCGCCGCCAAGGTAAGACCAACGCACAGTGTTTCCTCCCAGTTCGTAATGCTTCGCCCCTCCTATCTTTTTGCTTACAGGTTGGTCATTTTTTCCACTTACATTGCAGCACTTCCAAAGGGACATAGTTCGTGGGGTCGAGGGCTACATCGTCACAGGCTCGAAGCAAGTCGAACTAGGTACTGTTCTTGCTGCAACGCATAGCCAATTCTGAATTTGGCGCGTAATCCGTGTTACGGTTTCACAGGCAATAAGCTATGTGAGGATGGCAAGAAGTATGGTGTTGAGAATACCTGTACCAGTGGGAGTACATTGTCGAGGGCAGCATTGAGTTTTGCGAAGGCACGATCCCTGATGGAGAAGGAACGGGCAAACCTGCTGAAAGCGTTTGGCACCCAGGTATTGCCCCTTTTTGGTTTCAGCCCAGTAACCTATAAAAACATAGGAGGATTATGTATGTACAATATGAAGTTCGTTGCTATGCGTTACATGTTGGTTCTGTTTTAGACACGACTAGTCATCGTTTCAGTGGTTATATTTAAGTTGTGTAGGAACAAAAACACTGTCATCTTCACTTTTTTTTCGTTACGTACTGTACTGGTAGGGTAGTACTCCCTCCGTCCGAAAAAGCTGTCCAAGCTTGCTCCTCAAATAGATGTATCTAGCACTAACTCGGTGCTAGATACATCCATTTGAGGGACAAGCTTTTCCGGACGGAGGGAGTAATAATTAAGAAATATATGCAGTATAATTTGTCAGTGGCCTGGCGGCTGGCGCAGTGGTGAAGTACTCCCCACTTGTGCCAAGAGGTCCTGGGTTCGACGCTGCCTCTCTTCATTGCACTGTGCAGGGGTAAGGCAATGTTCAGGATATCGGTAATTGGTACCATATTGGTCAGGTGCTGAGTAGGGTACTATATTGGTCGGGTGCTGAGTAGGGGTAAATGGCCGAATTTTCCAGTTAATCGGCCGATAAATCAGTTAATTGGCTATTCAGTGACTCGCCGAGTAGCGATTAACTGTCCGATAATTGGAACAATAAGGCTTGCCTTGTATAATCGTTCCCCAGACCCCACCTGCTGTGGGAGCTTATAGCACCGGGTCTGTCCTATAAATGGTGTCCACCTAGCTTTTATGTTGTTTATGAAACTGAGGTTTCCACCAAATATAGACCTTGAGCGGAGCTGTTAGTTTCAGAACCTTCCTCCCAACATCTTTTTTTCCCTTCTAAAATAGGAAAATGCTAAGTAGAAGATAGAAAAGTGGGAAAATAGAGTGGGACTGGAGTTTTCTTTTTGACCTGTGTTCTCTGTTGGTGATATTATGTCTTGATGCTTTTCTTTTTGTTCGTGGAAAATCTCACATCCATAAAAACTGTTATTAAGACTTAATTATCCATTACCATGTGCAGGCTAATGAGAAATAACTACCTTATTCTGCTATGAATTTTACTACTCATAACATCCTTCCAACCTTGTTTGTTTATATTACTCAACCTTCATATTTATAACTAATGGTCAATATTTTCAGGTAGCAGAGCCACTGAGAGCTATGGTGATGGGAGCTCCTTTGGAAGATGCTCGTCACCTTGCCCAAAGATATGACAGAATGCGTCAAGAAGCTGAAGCACAGGTTACTTCACTATGAAATATCATATGCTGATATGCTTACATTTATCTCTTGCCTCCAATGGCTTTAAAAACTTTCATTTCCAAGTTACTGTGGACAATTTGAAATATATACAATAACATGGCATATATAAATTATGGTACTACTCAGAAGATGTACCTTGTAAACCAGTGGTATCTCTAACATACATAATGTCAGATGATTTGAAATTTTCCTTTGCTGAAAAAATGGCATATCTATTTCACTAAGTCGACAGTTGTTTTACGAGGAAAACAATGTGGAGCACTGCCCCATGCAAGTCACTGTTTGTATGTTTCATGTAAAGCCACAATAGAAACCAGTCAGCCATCTAAACAGACCAGCATCTCATGTTCTGTTTATTTTGTGCTAAAATTCGACATCTAAAAGTAGATCAGTTTACTTTCAGTTGACTTGCATTTCTTGGGTACATAGGGAGCAGACGAAATAGGTGAGATGCTTGAATTAATTGAGCGTTTGTGCAGGGAGTTGCAATTGTTCTCGCACATATTTTTATTTATTTGATTTGCCATGCGAAGTTGCCGTGTAAATGAAAATACACATCAGTGCATCACTTCCCCATAAATGGACTTCTGAACTGTTTCTTGGCCATCTGTTCTTCCTATTAGTTTCTTCCCACTATTCATTTGAACATCACTCTGTCATGTTATACCACATTCTTTTTCTTGTTGCTACAAGAGAGACTCAGCGAGGTATCCATGGGTTCTGCAGGCCATTGAAGTTTCAAAGCGCCAAATGAAATTAAGAGAGACATCTGGAAATGGTGATATGATTTCAAGGTTAGAGGCTGCTGAGTCGAAGCTGCAAGAGTTAAAATCAAATATGGGGACTCTAGGCAAAGAAGCTGTTGCAGCAATGACTGCTGTTGAAGCCCAACAACAAAGGCTGACATTACAACGACTTATCGCGATGGTATATTTAATCTTTGTTTAGTTGAATCACTTGATCATTTCCTCGTTTGCCTTAAGCTCTACTATTGCTTCAAATGACACTTGATGGCTTGACTGAAGGTTGAATCTGAGAGAAGTTACCACCAAAGGGTCCTACAAATTCTAGATCAACTTGAAAGAGAGGTACTGATTCTTTGTATAGGCATTCTACTCACACTTACATAACAAACAAACTTGTACATCGTCAAGAAAGATATTTGTTTTGTTACCATGATTCAGAACTATTTATTTTGCAGATGGTATCTGAGCGACAAAGAATTGAAGGAGCACCTCCTCCAGTCATTGAGAATTCTATGCCACCGCCACCCGCATATGAAGAAGTTAACGGTATATTCATGAGGACTCCAACAGTTGCAGAATTGGTGGAGACAGTGGAGCACTTCCTGGCTGAGGTAACCAATTATTACTTTCATCATAATGCAACTAGCCTACTGTACTAATTTGTTTTATCTGTTGGAATTTTCTTTTTAATTGCTATACATGCCCATCTTTTCGTCAGGCAATCCAGTCATACCGAGCTGAGACTGAAACTGAGCTCAACCTGTCAACCGGCGACTACATAGTTGTCCGGAAGGTACTTCCTTCTCTATACTACATAGTTGTTCCACTCTGCTACCAGGCTCTTTGCTGGCAGCAGCTCGAATGCTTGCCGCTTTGCTGAATTTTCTTAGTGCCTCGTCCTTGTTGCAGTCAAATTCAACTATTCTAAGCTTGTGCTGATAACCTCCTTAATCAGGTGTCAAACAATGGGTGGGCTGAAGGTGAGTGCAGGGGGAAAGCTGGTTGGTTCCCTTACGAGTTCATCGAAAAACGGGATCGTGTACTGGCGAGCAAAGTCGCCCAGGTCTTCTAGAAGTTCATTGAGCCATACATGTCCCTGGCGTTGTACAATGTGCATTTTGATGTTCTACCGTCTCCGAAGACGTCGATCAGTGAAGAGCTCGTGGAAATTCCCTTTGTTCTATATATGTTCTTTTTGTCGAGACATGCGCCTGTCGGATGGCTTGTTGGTGCCTCATGGCTAGCTGTGTGCACTGTTGTTCGTCTGCATCCTCCCCTCAAATATGACACTGACTTCACCATTTTTTTACATATTTTCTTTTTTGCGGGCACCCAAAGTATATATATGTCAGGGAGGAATCCATCAGTGTTTCAAAGCACCGTACTCTCTCTATCCATCTATATAGGGCCTAATGCGTTTTTTAAAGCTAACTCTGACCATATGTTAGAGTAATAATATATAGGGCCTAATGTGTTTTTTAAGGCAAACTTTGACCACATGTTAGAGCAATAATATATGACATGCAAGTCATTCATGAAAAGAGCTTTTGATGATATAATTTTCACATTATACATCTCATATACTATTAATCTTATCTATAGTCGAATACAGTCTTGAAAAACACGTTAGGCCTTATATATATGTATGGAGGGATTAGTTTTTTTATAAACAATCAGAAAATCTAGACCATTCTTGATCTGGAGATTCCTTTTCAAATCCAATGGGAATTATCGAAATAGCCTTTCGCCCCGTTTTTTTATACATAAAGAACTGAATCCAATGTGAATCTGACAGTTCCTTATAAAATTTGCTAGAAACTCCCTTTGTTTCTCAGATCGTAGTGTTTGTATGGCAACCTAGAATTGACAACAAACAGCGGGAAATGGGTGTACTGCTCTCGTTTGAACGGCACCGAACTTCTATCAGACTCTGGCAGGCGGGGCCCGAGCCTTGAGTTCCGATGAATTGCTTATCTCCTCCCTCTCGCTCTCTGCCTCTGCAGTTGCGGCCTTGCAGTCCCCTCCCCTGCTTATCCCCTCCCGAGTCCGTCGCCTCCTCGGCATTCCGTCGAACACCATGACGAGCGTGGCGGCGGCGGTCGCCCTCCTCCGCCTCCCTCTCGCCCGCCTCTCCTCCCACCGCCGGTCTCTCCCCTCCCCTCCCGTGACGTCCGCTCGCCTCCGCCTCTCCGCCCCCCACCGCCCTCTCTGCTCCCTCCTCACCGGCGGCCACGGCCTCGCCGTAGCGGCCGTGTCCGAGGCGGTGGCCTCGGCGGATGAAGAGGAGTTCGAAGCGAAGGAGGAGGAGCAGCAGGAGGAGGCGCCCCCTTCCTTCGTGCTCCCGCGGCTGCCGCGGCCGAAGCTCGACGTGAAGGAGCGGAAGGAGCTCGCCTCGTACGCGCACGGCCTCGGCAAGAAGCTCAAGTCGCAGCAGGTGGGGAAGGGCGGCGTCACGCCCAACCTCGTCACCGCCTTCACGGACAACCTCGAGTCCAACGAGCTCCTCAAGGTGCCTCCGCTCTCTCCTTTACGATTAGTGTTGCCTGCTACTAGAAAATTGTGATTTCAGTATATGTCAAGCAACTAGCATGCTACTAATGTATTCGCCTGGAAATGGGGATTAATGTCATAGACTCATAATAGGGTTTCGTTAGGTGCATATCAACCAAATGGTCCTTAGTCAGTTCATTACCTTTTTTTTCGGATTGAATGTGCCCCGAGAACTGCCTTCGCTTTATGTTCGTGTTGAATTTCACAATGGAAATACATGAAGAGCAGCAGCGATCAATAAAACCAACTCCTCTCTATTGGATACTTCTCGTACCACCTCTCTTTGATGGCCTGCATGTTTTTTGTTGTTGTTGATGGAACGCCATCATGGCAGGCAGCTTTATTAATCATAAACCATAGTTACATTATCCATGAGGAAAGGCACATTAAAACTAGGGGGATTCTCCAGCCACACATCCGGCGGATGAGTCGACGCAAACCTAGCTAGCTCATGAGCCACTACATTGGCTCCTCGCGGACAATGCTCAAAGACGACTTTCCCAAAATCACCAAGGAGATTAATACAGTCCTTGTAGATAGCACACCTGCGATAGCAGCTAGATGTCCAGGTTCATATCAACTAGAACCAATGAGTCCATAAAACAAAGTCAGCTTTAACTATTTATGTTCCTATGCATTCCTTCAGTCCCAAATCTTCCATAGAATGGAGAGGAGCACCTTTGGCCAGATGGAGCCATCTAATTCTTGGGGTGGCCGGACATTCCAGAGGTCCTGGTTTGAAGGTCCTGGAGCGATTCCCAGTTGTTCCCAAATCTGCATGGACTTCGAACGGTTGATGAAGAGGTGAGAGGAGTCTTTGGAGTAGTGGCCGCACCATGAGTAGCAGCTGTTGGGGGAGATTTTTTTGCGGAACATGTTTTCCTTGGTGGTTAGACAGCCGCAGAATAGGAGCCATCCGAAGATTTCACCTTATTAGGAGCCCTGCTGCGCTAAATGAGATCGGCGTAGTCAGCCTCGCTGTCCTCATGGAAGATTAGGTCTTATGCATTATTGGAGGAGAAGCCATGGCCGTGGTTGAGAAAGTGTTGATCTGGCTCTTCGTTGAACTTGAAATCCTGCATCAGAACTCAGAAGCAACAAAACTTCTAGCTCGTTTGACACCACCAAGGTAAGGTGAGTCCGCAGTTCAGATTGTAATCTGAGTTTCAAGATTACGAAGACCAGAACGTCAGTGCATAAGTAAGGAGTGGGTGTATAGGTTCGGGAAGGCTTCGTCGATTGGTTGGTGTAGTAGCCAGGTGTCATGCCAAAAGAATGTAGTGGAGCCGCAGTTTGTGATGACAAAGGAGATGTTCTGGAATAGCCAGAATGCAAAGGTATTTCGTGACCAGTGCATGCCCCTTGCTGCGGTTGCTCGCAACATCGCTGCGGATGTCAAGTTGTGGCGCTAGAGATGCTCGCCTCCCATCTGCAAATCGATCCTTGAATCCTGGGTTCAAAACTTTGCTGCTTTTCTGTAGTTTTTCTGCCTGTACGGTCAACCCCCCTGCCTTCCTCTGGCATGGGCTTGTGAACCCTTGTATTGCTGATGTTTCGCCTCATGATTGGCTAATGAAAATGACAAAATGTTCAGGTGGGCTTGCGGTGACCTTAAAAAAAAAGGCAGGAGATGTTTTGGAGGGTAATTTGGTGTTTATAATTTTATCGAGGAAGGAAGGTTGTGCCTGGGGGACGGTCATGGAGTTTGGGTGTTTGGGAGTGGTACCAAGTGATCCAAGGAAGAACCTCATTGGAAAGGATTTTGAAGGAAAAATTTATAAGGCGATTATTTTAGACATGAAGATTTTTGATGCCTAGGTTTGCAAACATTTTTCCAGGCAATTAAACATTTAGCACCAGTGCATGTGTTATCAGCAGCCCAGAAAAGGCACGTCTAATAGCGTCAACAGCCTCAGACCACTTTCTCCTGGAGAGAGAAAATCAACATATAGTAAATAGCAAGAGAGTCAAGTGCTGATGAAAGTAGAACCAGCCTTCCTCCTTTGGAAATGGTTTGATATGCTCTTCAAGATTGTGCCCAGCATTCTTGCCCTGGTGGCAATTCTTGGTAACTAGGTAGATCAGTCCAAATATAGGATTATTGCCCGTCTTAGGTCTTTGAGATGAATAATAGATTGCAGGTTGAAATGGTGTGACCAACTATCATTAAGTATTAACTTTGTTATTTTAGTTGGTTGGACTGGGTGAATTTGTGAATAACCAACCTATATTCTGTTTGACTGAATACTGATTTTGTTTGCATGCAGAGGATTCAGTCTATTATCAATCCTACCAGTCATATATAGGACAACACAATTCCTTTCTTATTTATTAAAACATCTAATCATCCTTACAGGACAAATTTAACGCAAGCCTATCTTTCAGGAACTTTGTGTTAATAAGCAGTCTAACCTTTAGGATTCAATATGATTGATAAATTAATCTGCATGTTTGTCCTCGAAGTAATTAGCTTACTTTGGATATCTCTAGAGTTCTGTATTATAACCTGGCCAAGTTGGGAGCCATGCATATGCTGGAATTGGGTAGCTGTGTCCTTGTATCCGAGTCTAATACTTGGGATAGCTTGCACAAAAATGTTCCTTCTATCCATTTTGTGTGCGTGTGGAACAGCATCAATGGAACTGTATGGTTTGGTGCATCTTAATCCCTTTTTTGTGTTTTAGTATCCCTTTTTCTTCAGTCTCATTCCTCGGTTATTATGTTGTTCACCATGATTCCATTCAACAACAGCTAAAAATTCATGGGAACTGCCCTGGAGAACTACCTGATGTGATACGACAACTTGAGGAGTCAACCGGATCCATTGCTGTCGACCAAATCGGCCGCTCGGTTATTCTATATAGGCCTAGCTCCAGCAAGATGAAAAAGAGGGAAGAAGTTGCTAGAAACAGGGAAGAGTATGCGAGAAACAATCCAAGGTTTGGAAAATCTGAAAATGCATTTGAAGAACGTCCTCGGAACAACAGCGCAGGCAGGAGATTCGTAAAATCTGGGTCGACATTTAGGACTCAACAGAAGAGAAGACCAGTAGCATCCAAGGGGTCGTCATACAGCCGAGGGTAGCAGCATCGAAAATAATAGATTGTTTTTCTTATTGTATGGAGGAATCATGTAAATTTTAGACCAACTAGTTGTATAATGGACATTAGTGTTTAGTTTGTGCCAGTAAACTATGGTTCCAAGTCTCATCAACCACAAAGACAGGCTAACACGACTTCAAATTGTCGTGATTCCCTTTTATTCGGTTGGAAGTTCGTACGATCTACTCGAGACTCACCTGTTCCAGCAAGTTTTGTGGTTCGCCATAAACCTTCAAAAAAAAAAGATATCACACATTTGGAACGAGATAACACAGTTGAGATTGAGGCATACTGAATTTTCTTGCTAGAAAGTGAGCCACTTAATTTCCTGAGTTCTTTTATGATTTCACACTAGACTGGTTGCCCGTTTGCCCATATCTTTCTTCTTGACTGACTGAGCCTACCGCAGAAAGAAATTAGAGCCTATGTAATTCAGTAAATCAACAAATTCCTGTCAGCTGTCGCAATAGTCCTTTGAAACTCCCAACACCTTTGGGGCACCGTTATCCGCATCTTTGAATCCTCTACGCCTCACGTTGATGTCAGACATGCCATTGCACCAATCGTCCAATTCATGGTTGTTGGTGAGAGCTACTTCTGCTATATTTGACTCCTTTTTTGTTGTATACTTGGATGCTTGGAGCCGAACGGTCAGCCCACGCATAAAAGTTTCAAGATTTTGTTCCATAACCGAATTGTGTCTCACATCGTTCTTAGAAAGTTCGACACAATTTGTAGTGTTTGTGCGTAAATCGTACTACCAAGGAAGGTTGTATGACATACATAGAGCGACCAGTGACATGGTCAAGTGTGTAGTGATCTTTATTATTGTTCATTTTTAAGACTTTCGAGTAGGACACGCCAATGACACGTGAGGCCTAGATTGCATGGAAAAAAAATCTCTGCAAACCAAACATGGGTCTTCTTTGACTAATGAAACCTCGACCCTGAAGCCTTCGGCCTATCTTTTTGATATAGGCATCTCTATCTGTGTGGGGCTAATTGCCTCCAAGTTTGCTAACATTTGCCACATCTTTGTTGTCATACATGCCTAAGGTCAGGTGATCAAAACTGGCGCCACACTTTGCCACATTTGAGGCAATCTTGCCACATTTTTCTAAGCCAATGACATGTGAGGCCTAGATTGCATGAAAATGATCTTTCTACAACTGTGGTTGCAAACCAAACAGATGGTTAACTTAGTCAAACTTGCCTAACTTGTGGAGTGGCAAGGTGTGGTAACCTTAGTATACCAATCAAACATGCCCCTAGAACTTAGTCCTCTACCGTGTACCAGGTGATGGGGAGTAGTAGCACATCAAACTCATATGCTGCAATGCCTTGACCCGACCCACCTCGGAAGTGTGTACCAATGGCGTGGCTAGTGCCTGGCATGCCAACTCAGAAGCATACATCAGATGGGCATGTTCTCCTTATTTACATGACCGGACCTGCCTCCCCGCTTAACTTGACCCGCTTCCCTAGCTCACCTGATTGCACCCCTTGTGTAGTTTCGTCAGTAAGACCCACTCGCTGAATCCGGTGAAGCCATGAGTAGTGGGCGAGAAATGGATAGAGGGTGGCAAGGAGGAGCAGCCTGGTGGCAAGTCAGCGCTGCTTGCCAGGTTAGGTGGGGCAAGCGGGCCGGGTCATACCATATGGCGGGCATGCCCAGCTGATTACCGCTTCCGAGTTAGCGTCCCAATCACCAAATACGCCGACCTGATAGGCGGCTCATTTCTGTTAGAATTGGTGGGAACTTGTCAAACTTGACACAACACGACGACTTTGTGGTAAAATGTGAAAGAAGATTTTAAATGGGCTAAACTCTATCTCACAATTTATAAACATGGATTAAAAAGTACTCTCTCCGTTAAGAAATATAGGAGCGTTTAAATCACTAGGGAGTAGAATCCACATTTTTCTGCCTCTGTCTCGGGTCTGGGCTTTTGCAGCTTTTTGTGCTCTCGTTCTGAAATGTAGGTCTACCTGACTACTTGTGTCCGCGCAGTCAACGTTTTGTAGCCTTGATCACTACTAAATGTAAAGCTATCTATGTAGACTAGACTGATCATGTGAAAACAGGATCGTTTTATTTGTCTTACAAAACCCTTTGCGGCTGTGCACTTTTATTAGTTTTGATCGTACTGGGCAGTCCTAAGTTCCTAAATTCAGAGTTGAGATTGAGACAGTATAATGTAAGGATTTTCTTGACCCAAAGTGAACCTCTTCATTTCTTCACTTCATCGTGTTTGTCAACTTTTTTACTAGACCCATTTGCCCGTTTCCCTAATTGACTGGGCCTATCCCAAAGAAAATGACAGCCTTGTTGCTTCGGTATGTTGTATGCTGTGACAAAGTGTGTTCAAACTCCAGCACACCTTGGTCACATAGTTGGCTCGATCTTTGGCTCTTGTAAGCCTTATCTTGACCTCTACATAGCATTGCCCCAGTAGTCCTCCAATTCATGGCTGCTGGTGAGAGTTTTGCTATCTTTGACCTGGCTTTATGTTGCACTTGGACTGTTGGTGCCAAAATGTCGATTCATACAGGAAAAGTTTCGATAACCGGATGGTAGTTCCCATTGGTTGGTGAGATGCTTTGATGGACTTTGTGGCGTTTGGACGTAGAGTAAATCGTAGCAAGAAATGAAGGTTTTAATAAGACATATAATGGGACTAGTGAGATGGCAAAATATGTATTGTTAGTTGGTGCTTTATTAGGCAAAGGTGAAAGGTTATACAAGTGGTGAGCAGCAAATTCATCTTTGGCTCTTTGAGTAGGCGATGTCAATTGTTCCAGACTCATCGAACATACATCTAGATATTTTAAGGCTACCGTGCACCACGTGTTTGTAACTTTGTACTGCTTTTTCTTTGTTCATACTCCCTTAATAGCAGCAGTTCATATGTAGATTAAAACAAACAGTAAAACTGCAACGCATGCTGGTGCAACATTGCATGAAGAGATAATGGAGTGGCACATGCAAATCGTCTGTCTTCCGCACTAAGCTTCTTTTTGAACACAATACAGATGCAAGCGCTCATATACACGCGCATACACTCATCCCTATGAACGCACACACGCACACCCTATCTCCGAAAGACTGAGCCGGCAAAGACACCTCGTCGTTGACAGGAACGTCTCCTCCCACTAAATGCGCATCGCCGAAAATCCTGAAATAATCCAGAAATAAATGCGAGCATCAAGACTTCAACCCTGGTGGACTGAGAATACCATAATCCCTCTAACCTTCCAACCACATGTTGGTTCGCTTCCCCACTAAGCTTCTGGTATGCCACAGCAGCACTCTTGAGAAATACTACATGCTCCCATCAACCTGTGATGTAAGATCAGATTCATCTTGTCCTCTCATCCGGCGCCTCCCTACCCACACTGAAATGGACCTAGATCTCCTTTTCTCCAACAAACACAAGTCACTGTTATGCCTCTGGTTCCATTGCGTCCCCCTCTCCTTCGTCCAACAACAACTGCATGTCTTGCCATGAAAAAAAACACCGTGGTCCTCCGGCGACATGTCTTTGGGTGCTTTTCTACCAGCAAAGGCACACAAGATGCAAACAAGAGAGAGGCGATGTACCGACGAAGGACGGCGATTTTCTACGGGGGCTTGGCCGTCCATTTTGCTACCGGCGGAAGCAATGTCCCAGACGTCTAGGTTGTTTAGCGGCTGCGGTCACCGTGCCGCAATGCCTTTTACTCCACCCTGCCGCCGGACCCCGCCCGAAGCAGCCATGAGAAAGAAGGTGGCCTGCCTCCTTCAGTTCAGCTCAAGGGTCATCCATGATAAAATGAAAAACTAAAAGGTGGATTAGGAACTGAAAGAATAATGCGTCGTATAGGAGCCACCTAATCGCTGTACAGGAAAATTATGCGTCGTTTTGTCTGATGCACCTGATCCGTCATCCATATGCATCAGTGGCAGTAGGGGTGAGGAAACGACTCGATTTTTATCGGTCGCGGTTCTTTTGGCAGAGTGATGAGGTGAAGCGCAAGTACAGGTTGGCTAGATGGGATGTTATTTGCAGACCAAAGGATCAAGGAGGTCTCGGAATTGAAAATTTAGAGGTTAAAAATAGGTGCTTACTCAGCAAGTGGCTGTTTAAGTTACTCTCTGAGACCCAGGCCACTTGGGCCCAGATTCTCCATAACAAATACCTTACAACCAAGACACTAGCTCAGGTGACAGCTAGACCGACTGATTCACCGTTTTGGAAGGGCCTGATGAAGATAAAGTCGGCCTTCTTCAACAGAACTCAGTTCTTGGTTGGCAATGGTGGATCTACAAGATTCTGGGAGGATACTTGGTTGGGAGAAACGCCCCTAGCCACCCAATATCCTTCTCTTTACAACATTGCTCAACGTAAAGAAGACTACGTTGCATCAGTGTTACAATCCACTCCTCTCAATATCCAATTCCGAAGAGCGCTGGCTGGACATCGTTGGGAAGCCTGGCTCCATTTAGTGAGACGACTGATGGATGTTCAGTTAACTCAACAGGCAGACCGTATTCATTGGAAATTGACTAAGAACGGGATGTTTTCAGTGAAATCGATGTATCTAGATTTAATTAACTCGGTGCCTATCCCTAGGTCTGCTCACATTTGGAAGGTTAAAGTACCCCTTCGATTTAAAGTGTTTATGTGGTTTGTTCATAAACAAGTAATTCTCACTAAGGATAATCTAGCCAAGCGCAACTGGGGGGGGTCCTTGCGATGTAGCTTTTGTGACAAGAATGAATCAATTAAACACCTCTTTTTCGACTGTCCTATGGCTAAAGTTTTATGGCGTTCGGTCCATATAGCCTTTAACATCACTCCACCAACTAATATCACCACGCTTTTTGGGACGTGGTTGAATGGAGTCGCGAAAGAATCAGCGAGCCATATACGTGTGGGTGTTTGTGCACTACTATGGGCTATCTGGAAGTGCAGGAATGATTTGGTTTTTAACAGATCAACGAATGTTCATTTTTTGCAGGTTATTCACAGGGCCACTGCACTGATCCGTATGTGGTCGCTACTCACTCCGATGGATGCCAGGGAGCGTTTGGTTACTGGGTCTATCCGATGGGAGATGGTAGCTCGGGCTATCTTCAGCCGGTTTGGATGGCGGTCATGTAATAGGCTAGGAGTCTAGGCCATGTTTGCATTAGCGCATCCGCTTGTGGGGTACCCACGTTTTTTCTAGCTCAGTCTGAGCCTTATGTACTCTTATTTTCGCACTTTTGGAGACCTTGACCTTTTGTTATTAATAATATGGCCGTATGCATCAGTTTGATGCAGAGGCCGGGGAATGCCCCTTTTCAAAAAAAAAAAAACATCGTGTCCCGTGCGCCGTCAACAACTGACGAAATCCGTAGCCGGTCTTTGATCAATGCGCATCACCTGAAGTGTTACGGAACTAAGCATCCGCTTCCCGAAAGGATCTCTGTTCTTTTGTTCTTGATTGAAAGGAACCTACTAATTAATGTGAGCAACATCGTAGGAATGCATGATAGGGCGTTACGTTACAAAATACTACTGGTAGCAGCCAATATGAAGTCCAACATAATGGCAGCCAATTCAGGAAACAGTGGAAGGAACACCTGGACTGGGCATTTGAGTGCTGCTGGTTCATCTGCATGAATCCTACACCTACTATACTGAACATGTAGCTATTCATTATTTTTCAAGCCATGCGTCATGCTTAATTCAGAACGACGTAACCAAACACTCCTGTTATATTCACCAACTAAACTGAAAATATTCTTACTGAACTTTAGCTCTGAAAGTGATATGGATATGATTGTCAATGGCCCGATCATTGGTAATGCTTGCACGGTCTGATTAAATTACTCGACAAAAAGGTTAGAAGCAGCTTTCTGGCCGTGCATCTCAGGGCCCCATGCAATTATTCATTTGTTCTTATGTTGGATAGATGATTTTTTCTTTTCAGTTATTTTATAAAGCTTGCGTGCATAGTTAGTTGCAGTGCAAGCACTCTTGCATGTGCCTCCCAGCGAAAGTAAGATAGGTAGCCACATGTCTAGACGGTCTTGGAAGGATTACAAGGATCTCTGTTGAAACGTAGAGCTACAAGAGAATCTTGTTTGCTCATATTTGTGGAAGTCAAATCGGAGAGTTGCAACTCATACTAGTACTATTCTGCTCCTGGGTATATATATTCGTAAGAGCTGCTAGGTAGGACTGTTCAAGGACGACTTTCGTACGACAGTGCACGGCAGCCGTCCCTTCAATTCAATGGAGGATTGTGATAGCCTTGGATGGAAATCATACACAAATTCATCGTACGCTGATCAATTCGGTATACACACGTACTCCCTCTGTAAAGAAATATAAGAGTGTTTAGATCACTATTTTAGTGATCTAAACGCTCTTATATTTCTTTACGGAGGGAGTAGCTTGGAGAAAGCGATCCATTTCTGACACGTGACAGATAAGGTGTAAAGAAATAAGTGTGGCATAAATGCATGCATGGTTGTTTTTTTAGCATTGAGATCTCTAGTACCTTTTTTTTTAAACATGACCTTCAATTACGTGGCAATGACGATGCTTTGTTATTGAGTGTTTAGATGGTGTTTGTTTCCAGGGACTTATTGGTCTAGGGACTTAAATAAGTCCCTATAAGTCACATCTAAACCAAACAGGAGGGACTTATAGGGACTTAAAGTGGACATTTGGGACTTATCAAATAAGACTCTCAAGGAGGGACTTATAGGGACTTATAGTTGTAATATGGTGTACTAGTACATGTTAAGTCCCAGGAACCAAACAGGTAGGGACTTTTTAGGGACTTATGACTTATAAGTTGGGACTAAAATAAGTCCTAGGACTTATGAACCAAACAGGGCCTTAATCTTTACATATAATCGGGAGAACATATATATTTTATCTATATTAGCCATAGTATGCATGGTCTTTCCCTGTGTCATGTACTTCCTCCGTTCCCAAATATTTGTCTTTCTAAACCTTTCAAATGGACTACAAGATACGGATGTATGTAGACATATTTTAGAGTATATATTCACTCATTTTGCTTCGTATATAGTCACTTGTTGAAATCTCTAAAAAGACAAATATTTTGGAACGGAGTGAGTAGTACTGTATTATAAACTTGCATCTAGAAACTTACCGCAATCCATTAATAAAAAGGAACTTACCGCTAGGATTAACATCCGGAAGAAAGTAAACCGTGGATAGTAACAAGCCAAATGGAGTGGAATAAAAATATGTGTTTGGGACAGGCTGACAGCTACCATTACTGTTCCACCATTGACAAAACTACATGTCGTGAGTTTTGTGCGCGGACCTAGAAACTAAATACTGAAAATGCTAAATAGGTACACAATTTGGGAAAGTTACACTAAAGTGATAAGGGGTAAAGAAATAAGTGTGTCATAACTACATGGTTGACGGTTTTAAGCACTGATATCTCTAGTCCCTTGTGTTTTGAAACATGATGCTTCGGTTGCGTGGTAATGACGATGCTTTGTGAGTGTCTAATCTTACCTTATTTTACTTTGCGGGAAGGTGCGTCTAATCTTTACATGTATGGAAATCATATATTTTTGTCTTAGCTATAATATGTATGGTCTTTCCCAGTGTTTTGTAAGTATAAGCGTGTCTCTAGGAACTTACTGCCAGGATTAACATTCGAAAGCAAGTAAACTGTAAAATTTTTGTAATGCCCAGGATGGAGTTATACCTCCTACGTGTCGAGGCACGACTTAAAGGCATAAATCCATCCTAGAATGATCTCAAATTTGGTAATCTTTGCACAACTCATGTAAAAGAGGGGATAGTAAACTGAAAATAGTTGGCTTACACTCGCCACGTCACAGAATTACAGTACAAGTCTCAAACATCATACAATAAGAACATCGCAACCCTCTAAGGGCAAAAGCCAAATGTCAAAGTACCAAACTTAGATAAATAAACCACAGGCGGATCGAATCCTAGTAAGAGACTCCACTACTGATCGTCCGGGTAGCGCACGTAGTAACGACTACGCTCCTCGTCGTACTCCCAATCCAGCTCGGTGCCATCACCTGGATAGCTCACAGCTGGACCTGCATCTGGTGTGTGAAGTAACTGTGAGCCACAGAGGACTCAGCAATCCCGTTTCCGGGTAACAAGACTATCAAAGCCTTTGGGTGAGGAAAAAGGCTGAAGAAAAGAATAAGTGTCTGCAGCAGCAACTAGCATCTAGCTTACGTAAGTGAGAGCGAGAAGAGAAGGCCTCGGCGAGAAGTGATCACGAAGTGATCCTAGCTACAAGCTCACAATCATAACCCCTCCGTGTTCAACTCCCGAATCCCTATTCGGAAATTGACAGTCACGGAACACACGCTGGTAGTGTATTAGAAACATTGTGTCAAGTTATCTACAACCGGAATTAACAAGCTCCCATCTGCCACATAACCGCGGGCACGGCTTTCGAAAGTTCAAACCCTGTAGGGGTGTTCCAACTTGGCCCATTACAAGCCCACGATCCGCGGAGTCGCAACTCCAAAGTGGGAAAACCCGAGTATCCTCGGAATCCCGTGCTCAAGATATACCGAGCTAAGGTAAGGCTAATCCAGCAAATCCTCCCGGCGTGTCGACACCCTGATAGTAGCCGCGCGTATCTAGGTCTCAGGACACGTCCGGATGAGCGCTGCGTACAGATACCGAAGACCCCAGCGAACTGGGTAGTATCCGCAAGTGACTCTGGTTTGGACCAACACTCAAGTCGAGCACTGGCCCAGGGGGTTGAATTAATTAAGCCTCGGGTTAATTACTCCCTCGGAAAGTTTTAGTTGTTTAGGCAAATAGTACCAAGGTTGGGACTTGCTGGAAAAGACTTAGCACTTAGCGGTTTATCGAGGGGGTCCCATACACCCCAACCGTGTTAGGAACGCATAATCAAGGAACATAAAACCGGCTTATACAGATCCTAATGGCATGAGTGGAACAAATCACCAAGCAAAAGGCTTAGCCTTCCACCCTTGCCAATATATAGATGATTTCATTTTAAGCATTTATATAGTGTGATATAACCCAACCAAACTTCAACATGAAGCAAGCATCTTCGATCTTCACCTGCAACTAGCAACGCTATAAGAAGGGCTGAGCGAAGCGTACTTAGCCAAGCAACGGTTTGCATAGGTAGGTTGGTTAAACATGGCAATTGGCTACAAGTAGGAGGCTGACAAGAAGATCATGGGCATCGAGGCAAAACTAAAGATCGAGACTACTAGCAATAGGCAAAGATAGTAATGTTATCGGGGTTCGGTCATCTTGCCTGAAGAGAAGTCGTTCGGATCGTAAGAAGGGTCCTCGTGCTCAACCTCGTTGGAAACCTCGTGCTCAACTTCGTACCCGGTCTCAGCTTCCGGCTCTAAACAAAACAATCACACCAAGCACCAATCAACAAGATGCAATGCGCACTCGAAAAACATGAATGCATGATGGATGCACTAAGGATGCACACGGAGCACGGAAAATATCACTCAAACAATTCACCTCAAAACATGATAACAATCTGATATTATTAATCTACACAGAAAATCAACCAAGTTTGATATAAGATTCGCTGAAATCGGAGTTACGAGCTAAAAGTTATGCCCGAAACAAGATTTGAGCGAAAGCTGAAAATTACAGCAACATAGCATCTTTGGAGCTCAAAATAATTAAGCTACAGCACCCAAAAAGCATGGCAAAGGACATGAACACAAACTAGACATATAGTACAACAACTAAGTCCAAAGTGCACCCCCATCGGAGTCACGGATCCATAGCAATGATCTTGGACATATTGAACTTTACAATAAAATTCTGGCAGCAGAATTTTATTGAAACTTTAGAGCAAAAGATAAACATGCTACAGCCACTCAAATGGACATGTGAGGACATGGATGGAAAGACAACAATATATACTACAAGGAACAATCAAAATCCACCCCAAAACTATCATGCTTTTTCCTAGAACATCACATGAACCTGGCATCGGAACGTTACAGATTTCAGACTTAGTGAAAAAATCACTAAGTCCTAAAACAGCAATAACATCATAGCATATAAAAGAGCATGTTTAAGTCACCTCGAAACTAAACATGGCAAAGGGTAAGCACCTCATCAAAGTGCACATGAAGGTGATCCCGAAACACACAAGCATGCATCAAAGAGGTGAACACAACGATTGCAACGAGCTCAACAAGATGGCATTTCATAACAAGTGAAAACACATCATATGAACATGTCACTTTGCAACGATGATAACAAGGCAATAATAAATCTACCATGCAACCTATCACATACAACACGTAGTTCGTGGCAAGACGAACACGTGGACATGTCATTTGCATCGTTTGGACAAACGAGTTAAAAGATATCACATGTCAAAGGTGGCACAAAAATAACACATAGCAGCAGTTTATATCATGATGCACTCTTGCAACAGCAAAACAAGCACCTAGATGATCTCTAACATGCATGACAACAACAGAGGAAACGTAGAGCACATCTCCACGAACGTCTGGACATATTACACGCGCAAAACGGAGCATCACAGTAAAAGATATGCATAGTCAAACATAGCATCACAGATCAAAAACTGGTACTTAGAAGGTTTAGGGGGGTCAACCTCTCCAGATTCAGATCTGAGGAAACGGAGACGGGCCGGAGGAGAGCGGCGGCCCGAACTTGCGGCGGCGGCCCGGTTGCGAAGAAGCGGCGGGGCCCGACTGGCCCGGCGGCTGGGAGGCGGAGCAGGCCCGCTCGGGCGAGCGGCGCGGCCCAGGCGCAGACGAGGCCCGGCGGGGCGGCTGGCGTACGAGCGAGGGAGCCGCGGGGCGCTGGCGAAGGGGCGGCCCAGCCAGGCCCCCTGGCTGGCGCGGTGGCGAGGCCCGCGGGAGGCGCGGCGAAGGGCCCTTGCGGCGGCGGCGCGCGCGCGGCCTGGTACGGCGAGGGAGGCCCGCGGCCCAGGCGGTGGCGAGGATGCCGCGCGGGGGAAAGAGGCGAACGGCTGGTGGCAACTTGGCCCAGGCAGAGATCGGGGAAGTGGTCCCCTGGACCACTTCAACGGACCGGCGGCCTGGGCTGACGAGGCCTGCGCGCTGGGAGCCCAGGTGGCGGCGGATCTGGCCTCCGCGGCGCTGGATCGATGCGCCCGGCTTCGAGGGGATCGAACAAACTGGCTGGGGGAGCTGGCCAGATCTGCGGGAGGATTTTTGGGGATCTGGGGAAAGAAAGAAAAAAAAGGAAGGGGATCTAGAGGAGGAAGAAGAAGGGGATAGGGATGCCAAAATAGACCTAGAGGGGGCTATAAATAGCAGTTTTTCTAGGTTTAGGGGGATTTAGGGGCGCTAGGAGCCCTCCGATCGCGATCCGACGGATCCGATCGCGAGGATAGATTTAAAAGGCCTAGACGGAGATAAAAGAATGCAGTAGGGATGTTTCTGGGACACGAAGTGAAGGCACTTCGGACCCACACGGACAACGGATGGAAAAGCCAACGGAGTCCAAACGAGACGAGATTTGAGAGGCGGGTTGCACACAACAAAACAACAACACACAAAACAACCCCGCGGCACACCGGTAACGTTAAACGCCCGAACAACAAAGTAGGCCTACGGGACGTCACGGACACGTGAGGGAGCTCCGGAACGCGAAACGGACAACGGAAAGAAACACGCGGAACCGGATGCAACCCACAACACAAATGCAATGCAATGCACATGTCTACATGATATGAATGAATGCCACACACTCACAACAAAACGACGAAAACCCGAAAGACAAAGAACCCGGAATGGAAATAGATGAAGCCGGAGATATATTATATACCCAAAAGGGAAAGTATTACATCCGGGGCATTACAAACTCTCCTCTACTACAAAAAGATCTCGTCCCGAGATCTAGGACTGGAAAAAGGAAGGGTACTCGGAACGAAGATGATCTTCTCGTTCCCAGGTAGCTTCTCGGTCTGTGTGATGTGACCACTTGACTTTCAGAAACTTGATGGACTTGTTGCGGGTCTTGCGTTCGGTTTCTTCGAGAATGGCAACCGGATGCTCTCGGTAGGAAAGGTCTTGTTGGAGATCAATCTCCTCAAACGGAATCATGCGCTCAGGTGCCTTGAAGCATTTGCGAAGTTGAGACACATGGAAGACATCATGAACATTTGCAAAGTTGGAAGGGAGCTCGAGCTGATAGGCTAGATCGCCTCTTTTGCCAAGAATCTTGAAAGGCCCGACGTATCTAGGAGCAAGTTTTCCTTTGATACCGAATCTTTGGGTTCCTTTCATCGGGGAAACTCGGAGATAGACATGATCACCGATGTAGAAAGCCAAATCATGATGCTTTCCGTCATAGTAGCTCTTCTGACGCGACTGAGCGGCCTTGAGATTCTCACGTATGACTTTGCACATTTCTTCGGCTTCAGAGATCAAGTCATTACCAAGAAGTTGGCGTTCGCCTGTTTCAGACCAGTTAAGAGGGGTACGGCACTTTCTGCCATAGAGAATTTCAAACGGTGCTTTGCCTGCACTTGCTTGAAAGCTGTTGTTGTAAGAGAACTCGGCAAATGGAAGGCAGTCTTCCCATTTCATGCCGAAGGAGATGACACAGGCTCTGAGCATGTCTTCTAGAATCTGATTCACGCGCTCGACTTGACCACTAGTCTGAGGGTGAAAGGCAGTGCTGAACCTGATCTTAGTGCCCATGGCGGACTGAAAGGAGTCCCAGAACCTTGATGTGAACAAGCTGCCACGGTCTGAGGATATCACTTGAGGAATGCCATGTAGGGACACAATTCTTGAAGTGTACAGCTCTGCAAGTTGAGCTGCATTGATTGATTTTTTGACTGGAAGAAAGTGAGCGACTTTGGTAAGCTTGTCAATCACCACAAAGATAGCATCATTTCCTCGCTTGGATTTAGGAAAACTAGTGACGAAGTCCATTTCAATGTGGTCGAACTTCCACTCGGGGATAGGAAGAGGTTGGAGAAGACCGGCTCGACGTTGATGTTCTGCTTTCACTCTTCTGCATACATCACATTCATTCACGAATTGGGCAATTTCCCTTTTCATGCGTGTCCACCAGTAAGACTGCTTGAGGTCTTGATACATCTTGGAACTGCCAGGATGAATGGAAAGGAGAGAATCATGAGCTTCTTCCATTATGAGCTTCCTGAGATCACCTTTGGGAACAACGAATCTGTCCTCGAAGAACAAGGTATCTCTCTCATCAACACGGAAGCACTTATATTTTGGAGTGCCCTTTGCAATCCCATGTTTCACCTTCTTCACCATGGTATCACTGAGCTGGGCCTCACGGACTTGATCTTCCAAGGTAGGAGCAATTTGGAGATTTGCAAGAAAACCCTGCGGAACAACTTGAAGGTTGAGCTTCCTGAATGCTTCACAAAGCTCAGGCTGGTACGGCTTGATAAGAAGGCTGTTGCAATATGCCTTTCTGCTCAAAGCATCTGCAATCACTTTCGCCTTGCCTGGAGTGTATTCAATGCTGGGATTGTACTCTTGGATCATTTCGACCCAACGAGTCTGGCGGAGGTTCAGATGCGGCTGT
The DNA here is from genome assembly GCA_902687465.1 of Secale cereale. NCBI lineage: Eukaryota > Viridiplantae > Streptophyta > Magnoliopsida > Poales > Poaceae > Secale > Secale cereale. Next base: position 389,032,309 of record LR738709.1, read on the forward strand.
GTGAAGATGTACTTCAAGCTCTTGTGATCAGTGAAGATGTCGACCTTTCTGCCCAACAACAGATGTCTCCACGTAATCAGAGCATGTACCACAGCTGCTAGCTCGAGATCATGTGTGGGATAGTTCTTCTCACTTGGCTTTAGCTGACGAGAAGTGTATGCCACAATTCTCTTATCTTGCATAAGACACCACCAAGACCTTGAAGAGAAGCATCACAGAATACTTCATAGGGCTTGGTTTCATCCGGAGGAGTCAGAACTGGAGCAGAAACAAGCTTCTCTTTGAGGGTTTTGAATGCCACTTCACATTCTGGAGACCAAAAGTATTTGACATTCTTCTGAAGCAGGTTGGAAAGAGGCTTGGCAATCTTGGAGAAGTTTTCAACAAATCTTCTGCAATAGCTGGCAAGACCCAGAAAACTGCGGAGCTGCTTGACGTTCTGAGGAGCTTCCCAGTTGACAATTGCTTCAACTTTCTCGGGATTAACCGCAATACCGTCAGCTGAGATGATGTGGCCCAGGTACAAAACCTTATCGAGCCAAAACTCGCACTTGGAGAACTTGGCATAGAATTTATGCTCTCGGAGTCGATCAAGAACTAGTCGTAAGTGCTTTTCGTGATCTTCTTCATTCTTGGAAAACACCAGAATATCATCCAGATACACAAGCACAAACCCGCCAGTATAGGGGTTGAAGATGTAATGCATCATCCTTGAAAAGGTAGGAGGAGCATTGGCGAGACCGAAGGACATGACGGTATACTCGTATGAACCGTAGCTCGTTCTGAAGGCCGTCTTGGGAATGTCTTCCTCGCGAATGCGAATTTGATGATAGCCCATTCGGAGGTCAAGCTTAGAGAACACTTTAGCTCCTTTGAGCTGCTCAAAGAGTTCGTTGATGTTGGGGAGCGGATACTTGTTCTTAATCGTCTTCTTGTTCAATGGCCGGTAGTCAACACAGAGACGCTCCGTGCCATCTTTCTTCTTGACAAATAAGACACCACAGCCCCACGGAGATGTACTCGGTCTGATGAGACCCATACTCTCCTGCTTATCAAGCTGCTTCTTCAATTCCTTCAATTCATCCGGAGAGAGCTTGTAAGGACGCCGGCACGCAGGCTCAGTGCCCGGCTCGAGTTCGATGACAAACTCCACCTGACGGTGTGGAGGCATGCCTGGAAGATCTTCTGGAAAGACGTCTTGATATTCGTTCACCACTGGAATTTGCTCTATGGCATTAATTTCGCCCTTATCATTAAGAGAGAAAAGCCGAATAGTATTATCCCTGGAGGCGAAGATAATCACATCATCATCAGAATGAGTCAATTTGACTTCCTTTTGAGCGCAATCAATGTGAGCATCGTGCTGAGAAAGCCAATCCATTCCGAGGATGAGGTCGATATCAGAATGACCAAGAACCACCGGAGAAGCCAAAAATCGATAATCACCCATGCGAATAGAAATATCCGGAACAACTGTGTTGGAAGTCATTTGCAAACCCGGAGAAATAATCTTCAAAGGTCTAGGAATCCTCTCCGAAACCAATTCATGCTTAGCAACAAAAGGTCTTGAAATGAAGGACAAAGATGCACCCGAATCAAACAATACTTTAGCTGGAAAAGAGTTCACTGAGAGGTTACCCAAAATGACATCAGAAGAGTTCTCTGCTTCAGCTGCACTCATCAGATTGACCCTAGCAGACTTTGGATCATGCTTGACAATAGCTGAACTCATAGGTGGAGGAGGAGGAAGACGCTTCGGATTCGGACATCTGTTGGCATAATGACCCTTCTGGCCACACTTGTTGCACACCACTTCAGAGAGAGGACGGAAAAGAGAGCCACTGGACTTGGAGCCTTGAGACTGAAACTGCTTCTTCGACTGGTTGCTCGGGTTGGGTGGGTGGGAGAAACCACGACCACTAGAGTTCTTGTTGTTGGAGTTGTTGAAGTTGTTGGAGTTGTTGTATGGAGCTCGAATCACTGGAGGAGGAGGAAGCCAGAATTTCTGTTGTTTCGCAGCCAACTGAGACGATGAGGAAGAGTGAACAGCATCTCGAATTCTCTTCTTAGAAGCCTCCATCTTAAGCTGAGCTGCTTCTTGTTTCAAAGCCATATTATAGAACTTATCGAATTCGTCTGGCTCGAACAAAGTGAGAGCAAGCTGAAGTTCATCTTTGAGACCTCCACGGAACTGATAGATTTTACTCTTTGCATCAGGAATGTCTTGCTTTGCATAGCGAGCGAGGTTTTGGAACTTGACATTATACTGATAGACTGACATGGAGCCCTGCTTGAGGTTGCGGAATTGCTCACGCATACCCTCGATAACACTTGTAGGAATGTGGTGCGAACGGAAATCCTTGCAGAAATTCTCCCAAGAGATCACTTGACCCGGCCTGGAGTCTTTGTACTGCTGCCACCAGTCAGCTGCTTGATCTTTCAGTTGGAAGGCTGCAAACTTCACATAGTCATCTTCTTTCACGTTACTGCACTCAAAATGCTTCTTTATGTCGGTCAACCAATCCTCAGCATCAAGAGGGTCGACACAGTAACTGAAAGCTTTAGGATTGTTAGCCAGGAACTGGTTGAGAGTAGCATGGTGCTGCTGGAAGAAGTTGTCTTGGTTCACTGGAACACCCTGATTAGTTTGATTAGCTTGCATAGCTTGCATTTGCTGCATCATCTGCATCATCAACTGAGTGTTCTGGGCAGTAGTCTGCATAATTTCTCTCCAAGCCTCAGGCGGAGGAGGAGGGGAAGGAGGACGTTCTGGAACCTCTTCACTCTCTGGGTTAGCATTCGGAACCCTTTTCGGAGCCATCCTGTAAGAGATGACCACGAATCAGCAATTGATTGACAAAAGGAATAAGCTGAATCAATGGAATGAATTGCAACAAGTCTTCACAATAATCATTCGAACAATAAGAACGAATGAAATCATCCGAACAAGAGGAACGAATGATATTCTTAGTTAAATGATAACATCAGTCTTCACGAGAAGCCACATAGGGATCAAAATGAAAATAAGAAAAGCAACAAGGTACAGATGGAACAAACACAAGAGAGGAGTTTCGTTCTAACATCTTTGTGCTGAAAGCATATGAACGCGTTACGAAAAGGTTTTGCAATCCCCGGATCAGCATAGCCAAGGACCCTTTAAGATGCAACTCCTGATAGTAACATCGGTCATATAACCCCTTCACTCAATGTCGAACCCCGAACTCACTAACCTACATTCGTTGGAAGAATGCCTACGATCTACTGGATAAAACCCGCCTATAGTTTTCCGAAAGATTCCAGTTATGCAATCAGGTGTTGGGGATACACGGGAAGCACCGCGCAATCAACTCTAACCTACATCCAGGTGTATCCATCCTTCAACACATAACCAGTCTTTCTCGGAAACTGTGTACCTCGGACCTTCGAAAAGCATCCACTATAACAAAAGCTATGGCAATACTCCCGAACTACCTCCCCAGTACTGGGTGATGTCAAGGTTATCTTGCCACTGGCCGTATAGGGGAGATTTTCGATGTCGGCCGTCTTAAGTATTTAGTACTGCCGCGATATGCTTGTTACAATGATACCCCGAAGCTCAACTCCTCGGTAACAGGAGGCATCGAGAACAATATCCTTGTCACAAGAACATCGAAACAATCCCAGAATACTCGCGGGATTCCAAAAAAAAATTTTTGTGCAAATTTTGAAGATAGGAGAGACAAGAGTAGACGTCAGGAGTCCTCACCAGAGAGAAGGGGATGAGAAGCAAAGAAATCCTACTCTCCGATATAATATAGGACTCAAAAAGTTTTCAGTGTGTGCCTAGACTCGACCGTCAATGGTTTGATCAAACAGTGGGGGCTCCTAGGTCGGAGAAGTCTTTGAATACCAACTTGTAATGCCCAGGATGGAGTTATACCTCCTACGTGTCGAGGCACGACTTAAAGGCATAAATCCATCCTAGAATGATCTCAAGTTTGGTAATCTTTGCACAACTCATGTAAAAGAGGGGATAGTAAACTGAAAATAGTTGGCTTACACTCGCCACGTCACAGAATTACAGTACAAGTCTCAAACATCATACAATAAGAACATCACAACCCTCTAAGGGCAAAAGCCAAATGTCAAAGTACCAAACTTAGATAAATAAACCACAGGCGGATCGAATCCTAGTAAGAGACTCCACTACTGATCGTCCGGGTAGCGCACGTAGTAACGACTACGCTCCTCGTCGTACTCCCAATCCAGCTCGGTGCCATCACCTGGATAGCTCACAGCTGGACCTGCATCTGGTGTGTGAAGTAACTGTGAGCCACAGAGGACTCAGCAATCCCGTTTCCGGGTAACAAGACTATCAAAGCCTTTGGGTGAGGAAAAAGGCTGAAGAAAAGAATAAGTGTCTGCAGCAGCAACTAGCATCTAGCTTACGTAAGTGAGAGCGAGAAGAGAAGGCCTCGGCGAGAAGTGATCACGAAGTGATCCTAGCTACAAGCTCACAATCATAACCCCTCCGTGTTCAACTCCCGAATCCCTATTCGGAAATTGACAGTCACGGAACACACGCTGGTAGTGTATTAGAAACATTGTGTCAAGTTATCTACAACCGGAATTAACAAGCTCCCATCTGCCACATAACCGCGGGCACGGCTTTCGAAAGTTCAAACCCTGCAGGGGTGTTCCAACTTGGCCCATTACAAGCCCACGATCCGCGGAGTCGCAACTCCAAAGTGGGAAGACCCGAGTATCCTCGGAATCCCATGCTCAAGATATACCGAGCTAAGGTAAGGCTAATCCAGCAAATCCTCCTGGCGTGTCGACACCCTGATAGTAGCCGCGCGTATCTAGGTCTCAGGACACGTCCGGATGAGCGCTACGTACAGATACCGAAGACCCCAGTGAACTGGGTAGTATCCGCAAGTGACTCTGGTTTGGACCAACACTCAAGTCGAGCACTGGCCCAGGGGGTTGAATTAATTAAGCCTCGGGTTAATTACTCCCTCGGAAAGTTTTAGTTGTTTAGGCAAATAGTACCAAGGTTGGGACTTGCTGGAAAAGACTTAGCACTTAGCGGTTTATCGAGGGGGTCCCATACACCCCAACCGTGTTAGGAACGCATAATCAAGGAACATAAAACCGGCTTATACGGATCCTAACGGCATGAGTGGAACAAATCACCAAGCAAAAGGCTTAGCCCTCCACCCTTGCCAATATATAGATGATTTCATTTTAAGCATTTATATAGTGTGATATAACCCAACCAAACTTCAACATGAAGCAAGCATCTTCGATCTTCACCTGCAACTAGCAACGCTATAAGAAGGGCTGAGCGAAGCGTACTTAGCCAAGCAACGGTTTGCATAGGTAGGTTGGTTAAACATGGCAATTGGCTACAAGTAGGAGGCTGACAAGAAGATCATGGGCATCGAGGCAAAACTAAAGATCGAGACTACTAGCAATAGGCAAAGATAGTAATGTTATCGGGGTTCGGTCATCTTGCCTGAAGAGAAGTCGTTCGGATCGTAAGAAGGGTCCTCGTGCTCAACCTCGTTGGAAACCTCGTGCTCAACTTCGTACCCGGTCTCAGCTTCCGGCTCTAAACAAAACAATCACACCAAGCACCAATCAACAAGATGCAATGCGCACTCGAAAAACATGAATGCATGATGGATGCACTAAGGATGCACACGGAGCACGGAAAATATCACTCAAACAATTCACCTCAAAACATGATAACAATCAGATATTATTAATCTACATAGAAAATCAACCAAGTTTGATATAAGATTCGCTGAAATCGGAGTTACGAGCTAAAAGTTATGCCCGAAACAAGATTTGAGCGAAAGCTGAAAATTACAGCAACATAGCATCTTTGGAGCTTAAAATAATTAAGCTACAGCACCCAAAAAGCATGGCAAAGGACATGAACACAAACTAGACATATAGTACAGCAACTAAGTCCAAAGTGCACCCCCATCGGAGTCACGGATCAATAGCAATGATCTTGGACATATTGAACTTTACAATTAAATTCTGGCAGCAGAATTTTATTGAAACTTTAGAGCAAAAGATAAACATGCTACAGCCACTCAAATGGACATGTGAGGACATGGATGGAAAGACAACAATATATACTACAAGGAACAATCAAAATCCACCCCAAAACTATCATGCTTTTTCCTAGAACATCACATGAACCTGGCATCGGAACGTTACAGATTTCAGACTTAGTGAAAAAATCACTAAGTCCTAAAACAGCAATAACATCATAGCATATAAAAGAGCATGTTTAAGTCACCTCGAAACTAAACATGGCAAAGGGTAAGCACCTCATCAAAGTGCACATGAAGGTGATCCCGAAACACACAAGCATGCATCAAAGAGGTGAACACAACGATTGCAACGAGCTCAACAAGATGGCATTTCATAACAAGTGAAAACACATCATATGAACATGGCACTTTGCAACGATGATAACAAGGCAATAATAAATCTACCATGCAACCTATCACATACAACACGTAGTTCGTGGCAAGACGAACACGTGGACATGTCATTTGCATCGTTTGGACAAACGAGTTAAAAGATATCACATGTCAAAGGTGGCACAAAAATAACACATAGCAGCAGTTTATATCATGATGCACTCTTGCAACAGCAAAACAAGCACCTAGATGATCTCTAACATGCATGACAACAACAGAGGAAACGTAGAGCACATCTCCACGAACGTCTGGACATATTACACGCGCAAAACGGAGCATCACAGTAAAAGATATGCACAGTCAAACATAGCATCACAGATCAAAAACTGGTACTTAGAAGTTTTAGGGGGGTCAACCTCTCCAGATTCAGATCTGAGGAAACGGAGACGGGCCGGAGGAGAGCGGCGGCCCGAACTGGTGGCGGAGGCCCGGTTGCGGAGAAGCGGCGGGGCCCGACTGGCCCGGCGGCTGGGAGGCGGAGCAGGCCCGCTCGGGCGAGCGGCGCGGCCCAGGCGCAGACGATGCCCGGCGGGGCGGCTGGCGTACGGGCGAGGGAGCCGCGGGGCGCTGGCGAAGGGGCGGCCCAGCCAGGCCCCCTGGCTGGCGCGGTGGCGAGGCCCGCGAGAGGCGCGGCGAAGGGCCCTTGCGGCGGCGGCGCGCGCGCGGCCTCGTACGGCGAGGGAGGCCCGCGGCCCAGGCGGTGGCGAGGATGCCGCGCGGGGGGAAAGAGGCGAACGGCTGGTGGCGACTTGGCCCAGGCAGAGATCGGGGAAGTGGTCCCCTGGACCACTTCAACGGACCGACGGCCTGGGATGACGAGGCCTGCGCGCTGGGAGCCCAGCTGGCGGCGGATCTGGCCTCCGCGGCGCTGGATCGATGCGCCCGACTTCGAGGGGATCGAACGAACTGGCTGGGGGGAGCTGGCCAGATCTGCGGGAGGATTTTTGGGGATCTGGGGAAAGAAAGAAAAAAAAAGGAAGGGGATCTAGAGGAGGAAGAAGAAGGGGATAGGGATGCCAAAATAGACCTAGAGGGGGCTATAAATAGCACTTTTTCTAGGTTTAGGGGGATTTAGGGGCGCTAGGAGCCCTCCGATCGCGATCCGACGGATCCGATCGCGGGGATAGATTTAAAAGGCCTAGACGGAGATAAAAGAATGTAGTAGGGATGTTTCTGGGACACTAAGTGAAGGCACTTCGGACCCACACGGACAACGGATGGAAAAGCCAACGGAGTCCAAACGAGACGAGATTTGAGAGGCGGTTTGTACACAACAAAACAACAACACACAAAACAACCCCGCGGCACACCGGTAACGTTAAACGCCCGAACAACAAAGTAGGCCTACGGGACGTCACGGACACGTGAGGGAGCTCCGGAACGCGAAACGGACAACGGAAAGAAACACGCGGAACCGGATGCAAACCACAACACAAATGCAATGCAATGCACATGTCTACATGATATGAATGAATGCCACACACTCACAACAAAACGACAAAAACCCGAAAGACAAAGAACCCGGAATGGAAATAGATGAAGCCGGAGATATATTATATACCCAAAAGGGAAAGTATTACATCCGGGGCATTACAAATTTCCAGAGTGGAAAAACCATCATCTTCATGCACAGTACTGAGCCAAATGGAGTGGAAGAAAAATATACATGTTTGTGATAGGCTGATAGCTACCACCATCTTTCCACCTTTGACAAAATCACATGCAGTGAGTTTTGTGCCGCCAAGTAACAAAACTACCAGAACAAGCTATCCATGTGCATTCACTATCTATTCCTTTTGGAAATTGCTATTTCACCAAATAAAATCTGCGTGTCTGGTGATTTGTCTTTCTTTTCGATGTTGTTATGCCCGAACAGTATACTTAGAGACACTTCCATACTGAAGAGTTAGTCTGCCCGAGAGATACATTTTGGGAGGAGTCAAAGCGACACTTTCTCCAACGACTACTCATGTCGCCTCACCATCCTCCTGGGTACTCCGGGGTTGGCAATGAGGGCCGCCTTTGCACCTTCACCTATCTCTTTTGTGCCTGATCTCCATCCAACATAGGGACTTGGCAAAGGCGGTGGCTTGGGTGGAACCCGAGGGGCCAAACGGTGGTTTGACTAGCCGGTTAGAGGGCGTGGCAACGCGACACTTTCAGGAATTTTCCTTTTAGATCCTTCTCCAGTTTTCATCGCCCTATGGGAAGTGGTGGAACATGGAATGAAACTGAGCCCCACCCCAAGACTCTCACCCAAGAGGCAATCGACCGACAACTCAATGTCATCGCTCTTCACATGATCCAAAAGGGGCTGCCAAGAGGGTTATATGTTCAAGTGATGATTACCAACTCCACCAAGGATTTTTTGAACCGTCTTGCTCTCATGCACGTGGGCACAACAAGTGTGAAAAATCAAAGTATGAAATGGTCAGGAATGGGACGAACTTAATTGTGATGAATGGCAGCCAGACTCCCCAAGCCCTCTATTAAAGATTTACCACCCTTGTGGTCAAACTGCATAGCTTTGGGTGTTTGAAAACCAATGATTGATTCATTGCCATCAAGTTTCTTGGAGCACCAGTTCCCCATTTCCCATCCATGGTGTTCCACACTCAACAAATGGAAGACTATGTCACTTCGGTTCCTGATGATATTCTTGCCCATTTGTCACTCATGATGTTATGGTCGAGAACATCAAGATGACTCTTGTTGGAAATATGCCCAAGAGGCAATAATAAAATGTTTATTATTATATTTCCTTGTTCATGATAATTGTCTATTGTTCATGCTTTAATTGTATTACCCGGAAACATTAATACATGTGTGAATACATAGACCACCACATGTCCCTAGTGAGCCTCTAGTTGACTAGCTCGTTGATCAATAGATGGTTACGGTTTTCTGACCATGGACATTGGATGTCATTGATAACGGGATCACATCATTAGGAGAATGATGTGATGGACAAGACCCAATTCTAAGCCTAGCACAAGATCGTGTAGTTCGTATGCTAAAGCTTTTCCAATGTCAAGTATGTGTTCCTTAGACCATGAGGTTGTGCAATTCCCGGATACCGTAGGAATACTTTGGGTGTGCCAAATGTCACAACATAACTGGGTGGCTATAAAGGTACACTACGGGTATCTTCGAAAGCATCTGTTGGGTTGGCACGAACCGAGACTGGGATTTGTCACTCCATATGACGGAGAGGTATCTCTGGGCCCACTCGCTAAGACATCATCATAATGAGCTCAATGTGACTAAGAGGTTAGGCATGGGGTGATGTGTTACGGAACGAGTAAAGAGACTTGCCATAACGAGATTGAACAAGGTATCGGTATATCGACGATCGAATCTCGGGCAAGTACTATACCGCTAGACAAAGGGAATCGTATACGGGATTGATTGAATCCTTGACATCGTGGTTCATACGATGAGATCATCATGGAACATGTGGGAGCCAACATGGGTATCCAGATCCCGCTGGCCGGAGATATGTCTCGGTCATGACTGCATGGTTCCCGAACCCGTAGGGTCTACACACTTAAGGTTCGATGACGCTAGGGTTATAGGGAATGTAGTATGTGGTGACCGAATGTTGTTCGGAGTCCCGGATGAGATCCCGGATGTCATGAGGAGTTCCGGAATGGTCCGGAGGTAAAGATTTATATATGGGAAGCCCCGTTTTGGTCACCGGAAGTGTTTCGGGTGTTATCGGTAACGTACCGGGATCACCGGAAGGGTTCCGGGGGTCCACCGGGAGGGGCCACCAGCCCAGAGGCTTGCGTGGGCCAAGTATGGGAAGGGACCAGCCCTAGGTGGGCTGGTGCGCTCCCCACCAAGGCCCAGGGCGCATGGGGATAGGAGAGGGGGCAAACCCTAGGTGCAGATGGGCCTTAAGGCCCACCCTAGGGGCGACCCCCTCTCTCCCCCTCCTGGCCGCCACCCAGATGGGATTTGGGGCTGCCGCCACCCCTAGGGGGGGGGGGAACTCTAGATGGGGGCGCATCCCCTCCCCTCCCCCTATATATATGTGGGGTTTCGGGGCTGCCAGATGCACGAGTTCCTCTCTCTCTTGGCGCAGCCCTACCCATCTCCTTCCTCGTCTCTTGCGGTGCTTGGCGAAGCCCTGCTGGAGTCCTACGCTCCTCCACCACCACCACGCCGTCGTGCTGCTGCTGGACGGAGTCTTCCCCAACCTCTCCCTCTCCCCTTGCTGGATCAAGGTGCGGGAGACGTCACCGGGCTGCACGTGTGTTGAACGCGGAGGCGCCGTTGTTCGGCACTTAGATCGGATTCGACCGCGATCCGAATCACTTCGTGTACGACTCCACCAACCGCGTTCTTGCAACGCTTCCGCATCGCGATCTTCAAAGGTATGAAGATGCACTCCCCTCTCGTTGCTAGTAATCTCCATAGATAGTTCTTGGTGATGCGTAGGAATTTTTTTGATTATCTGCAACGATCCGCAACAACTCTTGCCATGGATCATGGGACCAAGAAGCCTAGAATAACTTTGTGGGCCAAACAATTTCAAATCCTAGAAGAAAGTGAAGATGAAGAAGAGGAGTTCCATGATTGTCCTACTCAAGACGACTTCAATGAAGTTTGAATCTCTTTGTCGAGAGATATGTACACTACTGCAGGTTGCTTCTAACGCGACACTACGATCAGAGACCTGTGATGGCCTGGCTTATTAGGGATGATAGACTACTCATATCAATAAGGAATTCTTTCTTTTCCGGGAGCCCATTCGGATAGAACTCCAAAGTTAAGCGTGCTCAGCTTGGAGTAGTTTCAAGATGGGTGACCGACCGGGAAGTTGCTCCCGGGTGCGCACGAGTGAGGACAAAGTGCGCAGAAAAGACTAGTATTGATATGTGAGGCCAGTCTAGATCCCGCCAGGAGTAACGACCACCCGCGGGTGTGTCCGGGGCGTTACAAGTTGGTATCAGAGCGGACCCTCGTGGTTACACGGATGTTTGCGGACAGTTTGCAGTCATGTTGTGCATGACGTTTTTGACCCGTCGTGGCACACGGCATGACACATGTGCTGTCCTGGAAGCACAGACGGTTGTGCCAAGAGGGAACGTTCCTGTGGCCCGACGAGGACGTCGATTCCTCTGAGTGGGGGTGTATGTGATGGCCTGGCTTATTAGGGATGATAGACTACTCATATCAATAAGGAATTCCTTCTTTTCCGGGAGCCCATTCGGATAGAACTCCAAAGTTAAGCGTGCTCAGCTTGGAGTAGTTTCAAGATGGGTGACCGACCGGGAAGTTGCTCCCGGGTGCGCACGAGTGAGGACAAAGTGCGCAGAAAAGACTAGTACTGATATGTGGGGCCAGTCTAGATCCCGCCAGGAGTAACGACCACCGGCGGGTGTGTCCGGGGCGTTACAAGACCCTTCAACGAAACTGTGTGCGATGCCATAATCGCAAACGGTGGTGTAAAAAACCAGTCAAAAAAGGTGCAAAACGTTTGCGATGGAGGATGCGTCAAACATGATTCCGATTTTAGTTGCGTGTGTGATTCAGGGCATACTGTTCAGTTCAATGAACCGTTTTCGATGAGGAGGAACAAAAGAAACGGGCAGCCAGATGAAGATGTGTGCGATGTACAGCATACAGTTCACTTGGATGAACTGTTTGTGATTAGGCAGCACAAAAGAAACGGTCAGCCAGATGAAGGTGTGTGCGATATACGGCATGCGGTTCACTCGGATGAACTGTTTGCATTGAGACAAGAGAACAAAAATGGTTCACGTTAACAAGACGTGTGTGTTGTGCGATGGGATTGCATATAGAACAATGACATATATATATATATATATATATATATATATATATATATATATATATATACATATATATATATATAGACACACACACACACACACACACACTTATAAGGACATGTTTGCATAACCAAATTAAACATCCACTTACATAGGTGGCTACTACAACCATGGCATTTGCACACACCAAAGTAAACTATTACATGCATAACTACATAGGTGACTACTACACACATGACATTTCCACACACCAATAAAGTAAACTATATATTACACGCATGATTAACTAGCATAAATGATCACCTGATCATCATCTAGTTCTTGTGATGCTTGCTCTGCTTGTGGCTCAATCCGGACTCGTCGATTTGGGTAACGAGGCACTTCCTCATATCAACGATCCGCCTGTGCATCTCGTAGCATGTGTACACGCTCTTGGTCGCGAACCTGAGGTGAGGTTCATCCAGTTGCCGCATCCAGGCCCTGTGCCAGGATAAGGGACTTGTTCTCTGGGCATCATGCTTCATCTTTTCGTAGCAGGGGTCGATGATGGCCGAGGCGAGTTCGACCAGGGAGTCCTTCTTCGTGATGCCCCAGACCCTGTAGTGGTCATGGATTTCGACAAGGTTCTTGCAAGCCAAGCCCGTAACACTGAGCGCATTTACATCGTCTTTGGTTTTCACCGTGGCGAACTTGTAGTCGGTGCTGTTGACAAACCTGTTGAAATAGTCGCAAGGCTCTGTGGCGATGCAGTAGTGGTAGATGAGGACATGATGGCGCATGCACAACTGGGCGACGGCAACCTTCTGATCTATGATGGGACGACCGGCAGTGTACTGGAGGTCGATGCTGACCACCTTGTACTTGTCTCGAGCAAGCAACTTCTTAACGCTGTTGATGTAGTCGTCCAGCACGGCCGGGTCGATGGTGTACACCACCGAGAGACCCGTCTCCCTCGCGTGGGTCTCCACTCTATGCTCACCGAACTCCATTGGAGCGTCGCTGGACATCCCCTCTCTATGTGTCATCGTGGGTGTGCTTGTTGTGTTGTGGGGCGTGATCGAAAGGTTGAAGAGACTAAGGTTATAATGGCTGCGAGAATTAAAGGGGAAGCCGGACGACCAGGAATATCGGCAGGCCCTGATGGCAGTTCTAATTTGCAGCGCATAACTCCATCGTGTCGCACGTAACCGCATCGCGTGGCAACGCGCACGGCGCAACCGCATGCATACGGGCCCCCCGACGTGATCGTGCGCACGCCCAACCGTTGGTAGAGCGCGCGGAGGGACGCGATATATATATATATATATATATATATATATATATATATATATATATATATATATATATATATATATATATCCGGTCTATTCTCATAACATTATGGGAATAATATTCTCATAACACTTCCGAACTGCTTTGTTTTACTGCATTGGAAAGCTATGTGCACTGTATACTGCAACACAACCTCATGTTTGAAAAAACTGTACGTGTTGTTTTTTCGGAACCTTTTTTGCTTTAGTTTTTTAACTGTTTATCGGAATTATGCGTATAATATACCGTTGAAAAGCTATGGAGTAGACGCAACTTTGCCATGTTAAACACTTTTCAAAATTCATCATAGTTTAAGAGCAGTTTCGAAAATCGTGCGGCTCACAACGAATGGCAGCGAGCGTTGTTTTTGCGTTTTTTTCTAAACCGCTCGTCGGAATGAAACGTATGATACACCGTTGGAAAGATATCATCGGCGCGCATCTTTTTCATATCTATTATTTTTTCTAATTCGCTACGGTTTAAGAGCAGTTTTGAATTTACTAAACCGCGGAATTGTGTTTTTCGAATTTTTTCAAATTTTCAGTACTGTTTTCACTCCAGTTTTCTAACCGTTTGTCGAAACAAGGTGTGTAATATACCGTTGGAAATCTACGAACGAGGCGCAACTTTCATATGTTGAAATGTTTTTGAGATTCCTTACGGTTTTTAGTTAAATTTGAAAATCGTGCGGCTAACTACGAAGGGCAGTGGCCGTTTTTCGTGAAATTTTTCCAAAACGTTGGTCGAAAATGATCCAAATGATACATCGTTGGAAAGATATCGTCGAGACGCTACTTTTTCATGTAGAATACACCCTCTAATTCATTACGGTTTAAGAGCAGTTTTGAAATTACAAAAACGCGGAAACTCTGTTTTTCGCGACACCCAAATCGACGCGTTTTTTTGCGCTTCCGAACTGCATGTTACTGCAACACAGAGACCAGTGAACTGCATGTTTGAAAAAACTGTACGTGTTGTTTTTTCGGTACTTTTTTTGCTCTAGTTTTTTAACCGTTTATCGGAATTATGCGTGTAATATACTGTTGAAAAGCTATGGAGTAGACGCAACTTCGCCATGTTGAACACTTTTCGAGATTCCACACGGTTTAAGAGCAGTTTTGAAAACGGTGAACTGCATGTTTGAAAAAACTGTACGTGTTGTTTTTTCGGTACCTTTTTTCTCTAGTTTTTAACCATTTATCGGGAATTATGCGTGTAATATATCGTTGAAAAGCTATGGAGTAGACGCAACTTCGCCATGTTGAACACTTTTCGAGATTCCGCACGGTTTAAGAGCAGTTTTGAAAACGGTGAACTGCATGTTTGAAAAAACTGTACGTGTTGTTTTTTCGGTACCTTTTTTGCTTTAGTTTTTTAACCGTTTATCGGAATTATGCGTGTAATATATCGTTGAAAAGCTATGGAGTAGACGCAACTTCGCCATGTTGAACACTTTTTGAGATTCCGCACGGTTTAAGAGCAGTTTTGAAAACGGTGCGACCGACGAATAATGGCAGCGAGCGTTATTTTGCGCTTCCGAATTGCACAAGAAAACCGCACTGCATCAGGGTAGGAGCCGGTGCGACGATGCTGGGGGAAGGAGGCGGGGCGGCAGCGCGGGGGTAGGAGGCGGGGCAGTGGTTGCTGTCCTCGGGGCGCTCCGCGCTAGAAACCTATTTAAGTGGGGGTGTTATGAGAATAAGGTTTTTGTTATGAGAATAAGGTCTTAAGGGGTGTTATGAGAATAGACCCACCATATATATGTATATATATATATATATATATATATATATATATATATATATATATATATATATATAATATTCTGCTAACGGTATATATTCTGCTAACACCCCAGTTCAATTCTCTCACGACCGAACACAACCACCACTACCCACCTCCCGCACCTTCTTCCCCATTACTCCTACCTCCTGCCCCCGAGTACACCGCCGCCCCCACACCCCCACCCCCCCTCGATCAAATCCGCACCTCCCCTCCTTCAC
>LR738709.1:389047970-389084271 GCA_902687465.1 Secale cereale
CGGCGCCTTCCTCGCTCGGCCTCCCATGGCCCCGCATCGCGATGCCGCCCCACTCCGACCATGTTCAGCCTCGGCAGCCCCGGACCTGCCCCGCAACGGCGCCCCACCTCGGCCGCAGCTACGGCCCCTCCCGCTAGGCTGACCTCCACGCCCCAGCCGGGACCAGATCCCCTACCTCTAGCTTCCCCGCCCCCATGACGAACCGCGACCGGATCCAGGCTGCAACGGCCACCCGCGACGCCCCAACGCTGGATCCGATCCGCGACGGCCTCTAGCGACGCCTCGATGCCGGATCTGGGACCACACGCTTCCCCTCCGTCTTCCTCAACAAGAGTGGCCGCTGCCTCCCGTCGACGTGCCGTCTGTGAAGGGATTGCCGGCCCTCTACCACACCACTCAACGCCGGTCCGATCCGGTGAGTCGTCGTCACCTCTTCTCCAGGGCACGCGGGTCCGGCGTGAGGTCGCCGTCCTCGGGCACCGCCCATCTGCCCAGGCATCCCTGGACTTGCAGTGCGCTGGTTCGGTGTGGCCGTGTAGTTGATGCCCTCGTGCAGTTCACTGCCATGGAGTACTGATTTTTCGGTTTCGTGCAGTTCCGTTGTAGGTCGGGATCGGGCCTTCCTGCAACACACAAATGCCTTTGTGGGGAGCGCCGACATGCCTCATAAGTTCATGAGCAGCTCGGATTCCCTTGCCGGCTCCAGATCACAAAAAGGAGGGCCGCGGCCAGCCCCAAACACTTCCTGCAGCTCTGTTCTAGCATTTGTGCAGCTTTGTTCTTCTCTATGTGCAGTGCAAAAATCAGTTGATGTGCTGCCCCCAACAATGGCTCCGGCTCTGTTCTCTCTGCTGTGCAAAAGTCCACGGACCCGATTGTTTTTATGATTTTCATTTTGAGGGCTATTGTATGAAAAAAGTCTATTTTGTACTGCTCGGATGTGCACATGCAGTTCGCCGGCGAGCCGCTACCGGTTGGAGCAGCACGGGCGAGCAGTTCGCTTTTTAGTTTGTTTTGTCCTTTGATGTGGTGGCGGTCGAGGACGGAGGGCCTTTTTCTTTTCTACTATTTTTAGTAGAAAAATTAGTGGTTTTTTTGTGTTGTGGAGTTCGCATGTCATGCTGGAGATGTTCATTACACTGTCGATGGCAGACTGTACTTTGTAATTGAGAAGTGCCTACGTAAAGTTTCAATTCGTTGTGACACCACCAGTATAAATTTTAGTGTCCCCTGGATGTGTGGGATGCATCCCCTTGTGTTGAAGTTGTTTGCCCTCCAATGTGTGTTTTCATTATTTTTGCATTGTACGTGCAGTGCACATGTGCTGCCCCCTGTAGTGTTGGGGAACGTAGCATAATTCAAAAATTTTCTACGTCTTCACCAAGATCCAACTATGGAGACATCTAGCAACGAGTAACCAAGAGTGCATCTACATACCGTTATGTAGATCGCGCGCGGAAGCTTTCAATGAAGAGGGGATGAAGTAGTCGTACTCTTCACGTTCTTCGTCACCGATGATCTAGCGCCGAACGGACGGCACCTCCGCGTTCAACACACGTACGGTGCAGCAACGTCTCCTCCTTCTTGATCCAGCAATGGGGGAGGAGAAGTCGTCAGAGATCTGGCAGCACGACGGCGTGATGACGGATGCAGTGGATGTCGCAGCAGGGCTTCGCCGGGCTGCCCTGCGTTGGGAGTATGAGGTGTGACGGGAGGGGGAGAGGCGCCAGGGATCAGGTGCGGCTGCCCTCTCCCCCACCACATATATATAGGGGCCAGGGGGGGCGCCTGGACCCCCTGCAGATCCAATCTGCAAGGGGGCGGTGGCCAGGGGGGGGGGTTCCTTGCCCCCCAAGGCAAGTGGAGCCCCCCCTCCCCCTTAGGGTTTGAACCCTAGGCGCATGGGGAGGTGGGCCCCCAAGTGGTGCGCCAGCCCTAGGGGCTGGACACTTCCCCTTGCGGCCTAGGGGCCCCACCGGGAGGGGTGGCCCCACCCGGTGGACCCCCGGGGCCCCTCCGGTGGTCCCGGGACGCTCCCTGTGACCCCCGGAGATCACCCGTTGGCCGAAACTCGACTTCCCATATATCAATCTTTACCTCCGGACCATTCCGGAACTCCTCGTGACGTCCGGGATCTCATCCGGGACTCCGAACAACATTCGGGTTTCCACGTGCATTAATCTCTACGACCCTAGCGTTACCGAACCTTAAGTGTGTAGACCCTACGGGTTCGGGAGACACGTAGACATGACCGAGACCACTCTCCGATCAATAACCAACAGCGGGATCTGGATACCCATGTTGGTTCCCACGTGTTCCTCGATGATCTTCATCGGATGAACCACTGTGTCAAGGATTCACTCAATCCCGTATGTTATTCCCTTTGTCCATCGGTACGGTACTTGCCCGAGATTCGATCGTCGGTATTCCCAATACCTTGTTCAATCTCGTTATGGCAAGTCTCTTTACTCGATCCGTAATCCATCATCCCGTGACTAACTACTTAGTCACATTGAGCTCATTATGATGATGTATTACCGAGTGGGCCCAGAGGTACCTCTCCGTCACACGGAGTGACAATATCCCAGTCTCGGTTCGTACCAACTCAACAGACACTTTCGGAGATACCCGATGCGTACCTTTATAGCCACCCAGTTACGTTGTGACGGTTGGCACACCCAAAGTACTCCTACGGTATCCGGGAGTTGTACAACCTCATGGTCTAAGGAATAAATACTTGACACTGAAAAGCTTATGCATTACGAACTATACGATCTCGTGTTATGCTCAAGTTTGGGTCTTGTCCATCACATCATTCTCCTAATGATGTGATCCCGTTATCACCGACATCTTATGTCCATGGTCAGGAAACCGTGACCATCTGTTGATCAACGAGCTGGTTACTAGAGGCCTACCAGGGACTCATTGTGATCTGTGTATTCACACATGTATCGCTGTTTCCGTACAATACAATTCAAGCATGAATAACATACAATTATCATGAATAAGGAGATATAATAATAATGCTTTTATTATTGCCTCTAGGGCATTTCTCCAACAGTCTCCCACTTGCACTAGAGTCAATAATCTAGTTACATTGTGATGAATCGAACACCCATAGAGTTCTGGTGTTGATCATGTTTTGCTCGTGAAAGAGGTTTAGTCAACGGGTCTGCTACATTCAGATCCGTATGCACTTTACAAATATCTATGTCTCCATCCTGAACATAATTCCGGATGGAGTTGAAACGGCGCTTGATGTGCTTGGTCTTCTTGTGAAACCTGGGCTCCTTGGTAATAGCAATAGCACCAGTGTTGTCACAGAAGAGAGTCATCGGGCTTGACGCGCTTGGAATGACTCCTAAGTCGGTGATGAACTCCTTCATCCAGACTCCTTCCTGCGCTGCTTCAGAAGCAGCTATGTACTCCGCTTCACATGTAGATGCTGCCACCACGCTTTGCTTGCAACTGCACCAGCTGACTGCCCCTCCATTCAAAATATACACGTATCCGGTTTGCGACTTAGAGTCATCCAGATCTGTGTCGAAGCTAGCATCGACGTAACCCTTTACGACGAGCTCTTCGTCACCTCCATAAACGAGAAACATATCCTTAGTCCTTTTCAGGTACTTTAGGATGTTCTTGACCGCTGTCCAGTGTTCCGTACCGGGATCACTTTGGTACCTCCCTACCAAACTTATGGCAAGGTTCACATCAGGTCTGGTACACAGCATGGCATACATGATAGAACCTATTGCCGAGGCATAGGGAATGACACTCATCTTTTCTCTATCTTCTGCCGTGGTCGGCGACTGAGTCTTACTCAATCTCATACCTTGCAAAACAGGCAAGAATCCTTTCTTTGACTGATCCATATTGAACTTCTTCAATATCTTGTCAAGGTATGTACTTTGTGAAAGACCAATGAGGCGTCTCGATCTATCTCTATAGTTTTTGATGCCTAATATGTAAGCAGCTTCTCCAAGGTCCTTCATTGAAAAACTTTTATTCAAATAGGCCTTTACATTTTCCAAGAATTCTATATCATTTCCCATCAGCAATATGTCATCCACATATAATATGAGAAATTCTACAGAGCTCCCACTCACTTTCTTGTAAATACAGGCTTCTCCATAAGTCTGTATAAAGCCAAACGCTTTGATCACCTCATCAAAGCGAATATTCCAACTCCGAGATGCTTGCACCAGCCCGTAAATCGAGCGCTGGAGCTTGCACACCTTGTCAGCGTTCTCTGGATCGACAAAACCTTCCGGTTGCATCATATACAACTCTTCCTTGAGGAAGCCATTAAGGAATGCTGTTTTGACATCCATTTGCCATATCTCATAATCATAGAATGCGGCAATAGCTAACATGATTCTGACAGACTTCAGCATCGCTACGGGAGAGAAAGTCTCGTCGTAGTCAATCCCTTGAACTTGTCGATAACCCTTAGCGACAAGCCGAGCTTTATAGATGGTCACATTACCATCCGCGTCTGTCTTCTTCTTAAATATCCATTTATTTTCTATGGCGTGCCTATCATCAGGCAAGTCCACCAAAGTCCATACTTTGTTTTCATACATGGATTCTATCTCGGATTTCATGGCTCCAAGCCATTTATTGGAATCTGGGCCCGCCATCGCTTCTTCATAGTTCGAAGGTTCACCGTTGTCTAACAACATGATTTCCAGTACAGGGTTGCCGTACCACTCTGGTGCGGAACGTGCCCTTGTGGACCTTCGAAGTTCAGTAGTAACTTGATCTGTTTCTTCATGATCATTATCATTATCTTCCTCCCTTGTCGGTGCAGGCACCTCAGGAACAGTTTCCTGCGCTGCGCTACTTTCCGGTCCAGGAGGGGTGACTATCACCTCATCAAGTTCTACTTTCCTCCCACTCACTTCTTTCGAGAGAAACTCTTTCTCCAGAAAGTATCCATTCTTGGCAACAAAGACTTTGCCTTCGGATCTGTGGTAGAAGGTGTACCCAATAGTTTCCTTTGGGTATCCTATGAAGACGCATTTCTCCGATTTGGGTTCGAGCTTTTCAGGTTGAAGTTTCTTGACATAAGCATCGCAACCCCAAACTTTCAGAAACGACAGCTTCGGTTTCTTGCCAAACCAAAGTTCATACGGAGTCGTCTCAACGGATTTTGACGGAGCCCTATTTAAAGTGAATGCGGCAGTCTCTAAAGCATAACCCCAAAAAGATAGCGGTAAATCGGTGAGGGACATCATAGATCGCACCATGTCCAACAGAGTACGATTTCGACGTTCGGACACACCGTTACGTTGAGGTGTTCCGGGCCGTGTCCATTGTGAAACAATTCCACAGCTCCTAAGGTGTGTGCCAAATTCATGACTTAAATATTCACCCCCACGATCCGATCGCAAGAACTTTATTTTTCTGTCACGTTGATTCTCAACCTCATTCTGAAATTCCTTGAACTTTTCAAAGGTCTCAGACTTGTGTTTCATTAAATAGATATACCCGTATCTACTCAAGTCATCCGTGAGGGTGAGAACATAACGGTAGCCTCCGCGAGCCTCAACACTCATTGGACCGCACACATCAGTATGTATGATTTCCAACAAGTTGGTTGCTCGCTCCATTGTTCCGGAGAACGGAGTCTTGGTCATCATGCCCAAGAGGCATGGTTCACACGTGTCAAATGATTCATAATCAAGAGACTCTAGAAGTCCATCTGAATGGAGCTTCTTCATACGTTTGACACCAATATGGCCAAGGCGGCAATGCCACAAGTATGTGGGACTATCATTATCAACTTTACATCTTTTGGCATCTACACTATGAATATGTGTATCACTACGTTCGAGATTCATCAAAAATAAACCATTGACCAGCGGGGCATGACCATAAAACATATCTCTCAAATAAATAGAACAACAATTATTCTCCGATTTGAAAGAATATCCATCTCGCATAAGACGAGATCCAGAAACAATGTTCATGCTCAAAGCTGGTACTAAATAACAATTATTCAGGTTCAAAACTAATCCCGAGGGTAGATGTAGAGGTAGCGTGCCGACGGCGATCACATCGACCTTGGAACCATTCCCGACGCGCATCGTCACCTCATCCTTCGCCAGTCTCCGTTTATTCCGCAGCTCCTGTTTTGAGTTACAAATGTGAGCAACTGCACCGGTATCGAATACCCAGGAGCTACTACGAGTGCTGGTAAGGTACACATCAATAACATGTATATCATATATACCTTTGACGTTGCCGGCCTTCTTGTCTGCTAAGTATTTGGGGCAGTTCCGCTTCCAGTGACCCGTTCCCTTGCAATAAAAGCACTCAGTCTCTGGCTTGGGTCCATACTTTGGCTTCTTCCCAGCAACAGGCTTGCCAGGCGCGGCAACTTGCTTGCCGTCCTTCTTGAAGTTCTTCTTACCCTTGCCTTTCTTGAACTTAGTGGTTTTATTGACCATCAACACTTGATGTTCTTTCTTGATGTCAACCTCCGCTGATTTCAGCATTGAATACACCTCGGGAATGGACTTCTCCATCCCCTGCATATTGAAGTTCAGCACGAAGCTCTTGAAGCTTGGTGGGAGCGACTGGAGGATTCTGTCAACGACCGCTTCATCTGGGAGATTCATTCCCAGCTGAGACAAACGGTTGTGCAATCCTGAAATCTTGAGGATGTGCTCACTGACAGAACTGTTCTCCTCCATCTTACAGCTGTAGAATGCGTCGGAGTCATCATATCTCTCGACTCGGGCATGAGCTTGGAAAACCATTTTCAGCTCTTCGAACATCTCATATGCTCCATGGTGCTCAAAACGCTTTTGGAGCCCCGATTCTAAACTGTAAAGCATGCCGCACTGAACCAGGGAGTAATCATCACTACGCGACTGCCAGGCGTTCAAAACTTCTTGGGTCGCCGGGAGAGCGGGTGCATCACCTAGCGGTGCTTCTAGGACATAAGTTCTCTTGGCAGCTATGAGGATAATCCTCAGGTTACGGACCCAATCCGTATAGTTGCTACCATCGTCTTTCAGCTTGGTTTTCTCTAGGAACGCGTTGAAGTTGAGGGAAACCTGAGCGTGGGCCATTTGATCTACAAGAGATATTGTAAAGAATTTAGACTAAGTTCATGATAATTAAGTTCATCTTAATCAAATTTTAATGAACTCCCACTCAGAATGACATCTCTCAAGTCATCTAAGTGATACACGATCCGAATCGAGTAGTCCGTGTCCGATCATCACGTGAGACGGACTAGTCAAAAACGGTGAACATCTTCATGTTGATCGTATCTTCTATACGACTCGTGTTCGACCTTTCGGTCTTCCGTGTTCCGAGGCCATGTCTGTACATGCTAGGCTCGTCAAGTGAACCCTAAGTGTATCGCGTGTGTAAATCTATCTTACACCCGTTGTATGTGAACGTTAGAACCTATCACACCCGATCATCACGTGGTGCTTCGGAGCAACGAGCTTTAGCAACGGTGCACAGTTAGGGGAAACACATTACTTGAAATTTTAGTGAGAGATCATCTTATTTACTACCGTCGTTCTAAGTAAACAAGATGCAAAAACATGATAAACATCACATGCAATCAATTATAGTGACATGATATGGCCAATATCATCTTGCTCCTTGGATCTCCATCTTCGGGGCACCATGATCATCTTGTCACCGGCTCGACACCATGATCTTCATCATCATGATCTCCATCATCGTGTCTTGAAGAAGTCGTCACGCCAACTATTACTTCTACTACTATAGCTAACGTTTAGCAACGAAGTAAAGTAATTACATGGCGTTATTCAGTGACACGCAGGTCATACAATAATTAAGACAACTCCTATGGCTCCTGCCGGTTGTCAAGTTCATCGACATGCAAGTCGTGATTCCCTATTACAAAAACATGATCAATCTCATACATCACATATATCATTCATCACATCTTCGTTCTTGGCCATACCACGTCACAAAACACATGCTGCAAAAACAAGTTAGACGTCCTCTAATTGTTGTTGCAAGTTTTACGTGGCTTCTATAGGATTTCTAGCAAGAACGTTTCTTACCTACGCCAAAACCACAACGTGATTTGTCAACTTCTATTTACCCTTCATAAGGACCCTTTTCATCGAATCCGATCCGACTAAAGTAGGAGAGACGGAAACCCGCCAGCCACCTTATGCATCTAGTGCATGTCTGTCGGTGGAACCAGTCTCACGTAAGCGTACGTGTAAGGTCGGTCCGGGCCGCTTCATCCCACAATACCGCCGAATCAAGATTGACTAGTAACGGTAAGAAAGTTGAACAAGATCATACGCCCACAACTGCTTTGTGTTCTACTCGTGCCAAGATGCTACGCATAAAACCTAGGCTCAGATGCCACTGTTGGGGAACGTAGCATAATTCAAAAAATTTCTACGTCTTCACCAAGATCCAACTATGGAGACATCTAGCAACGAGTAACCAAGAGTGCATCTACATACCGTTATGTAGATCGCGCGCGGAAGCTTTCAACGAAGAGGGGATGAAGTAGTCGTACTCTTCACGTTCTTCGTCACCGATGATCTAGCGCCGAACGGACGGCACCTCCGCGTTCAACACACGTACGGTGCAACAACGTCTCCTCCTTCTTGATCCAGCAATGGGGGAGGAGAAGTCGTCAGAGATCCGGCAGCACGACGGCGTGATGACGGATGCAGTGGATGTCGCAGCAGGGCTTCGCCGGGCTGCCCTGCAGTATGAGGTGTGACGGGAGGGGGAGAGGCGCCAGGGATCAGGTGCGGCTGCCCTCTCCCCCCCCACATATATATATAGGGGCCAGGGGGGGCGCCTGGACCCCCTGCAGATCCAATCTGCAAGGGGGCGGCGGCCAGGGGGGGGGGGGTTCCTTGCCCCCCAAGGCAAGTGGAGCCCCCCTCCCCCTTAGGGTTTGAACCCTAGGCGCATGGGGAGGTGGGCCCCCAAGTGGTGCGCCAGCCCTAGGGGCTGGACACTTCCCCTTGCGGCCTAGGGGCCCCACCGGGAGGGGTGGCCCCACCCGGTGGACCCCCGGGGCCCCTCCGGTGGTCCCGGGACGCTCCCTGTGACCCCCGGAGATCACCCGTTGGCCGAAACTAGACTTCCCATATATCAATCTTTACCTCCGGACCATTCCGGAACTCCTCGTGACGTCCGGGATCTCATCCGGGACTCCGAACAACATTCGGGTTTCCACGTGCATTAATCTCTACGACCCTAGCGTTACCGAACCTTAAGTGTGTAGACCCTACGGGTTCGGGAGACACGTAGACATGACCGAGACCACTCTCCGGTCAATAACCAACATCGGGATCTGGATACCCATGTTGGTTCCCACGTGTTCCTCGATGATCTTCATCGGATGAACCACTGTGTCAAGGATTCACTCAATCCCGTATGTTATTCCCTTTGTCCATCGGTACGGTACTTGCCCGAGATTCGATCGTCGGTATTCCCAATACCTTGTTCAATCTCGTTATGGCAAGTCTCTTTACTCGATCCGTAATCCATCATCCCGTGACTAACTACTTAGTCACATTGAGCTCATTATGATGATGTATTACCGAGTGGGCCTAGAGGTACCTCTCCGTCACACGGAGTGACAATATCCCAGTCTCGGTTCGTACCAACTCAACAAACACTTTCGGAGATACCCGATGCGTACCTTTATAGCCACCCAGTTACGTTGTGACGGTTGGCACACACAAAGTACTCCTACGATATCCGGGAGTTGTACAACCTCATGGTCTAAGGAATAAATACTTGACACTGAAAAGCTTATGCATTACGAACTATACGATCTCGTGTTATGCTCAAGTTTGGGTCTTGTCCATCACATCATTCTCCTAATGATGTGATCCCGTTATCACCGACATCTTATGTCCATGGTCAGGAAACCGTGACCATCTATTGATCAACGAGCTGGTTACTAGAGGCCTACGAGGGACTCATTGTGATCTGTGTATTCACACATGTATCGCTGTTTCCGTACAATACAATTCAAGCATGAATAACAGACAATTATCATGAATAAGGAGATATAATAATAATGCTTTTATTATTGCCTCTAGGGCATATCTCCAACATGTAGTGCATTAGTATTGTTTGTGCAGTGCAAAACGTGCGTCAATTAAAAATATCATCGGCGAACGTATGCATATTACTACTCTCGTCTTTGCATTGCAGAACACTACTCTCGTCTTTGCAGTACAAAACACACGATGAGAAAAAGAAAAAGAAAAACTTCCCAACAAGTAATGCGGTTTACTTAACCATTTGATGCAATGCGGTTTTCCAACTAAAGTAGTGCGGTTGGTCGTCTGATGTTGTTCATCTTGTAAGTGCAATAAAAAATGTTTTACTTGACTATTTGATGCAATGCGGGTTTCCAACTGAAGCAGTGCGGTTGATCGTCTGATGTTGTTCATCTTGCAGGTGCCTGAGAAAATTTATGTCTAAATAAAAGAAAGCATGAAGTTCACTTGCTTATTTGATGAAGTGCAGTTTTTCATCTGATGCAGTGCGTTCTTTCGTCTGATGCAGTGCACGCGTCGATTTTGGTATCGCGGAAAACAGAGTGTGTGCATTTCGGTAAAATCAAAACTGCTCTTAAACCGTAAGGAATTAGAGAGAGTGTTCTACATGAAAAAGTTGCGCCGCGTCGATATCTTTTCGACGGTGTACCATTGGAATCATTCCGACAAGCGGTTTGAAAAATTTTCGCGAAAAACGGCCGCTGCATATCGTGGTCAGCCGCACGATTTTCAAAATTAACTAAAAACCGTAAGGAATCTCCAAAACATTTCAACATATGAAAGTTGCGCCTCGTCCGTAGCTTTTTAACGGTATATTACACGCCTTGTTCTGACAAACGTTTAAAAAACTAAAGCGAAAACAGTACCGAAAATTTGAAAAAAATCGAAAAACAGAATTCCGCGATTTAGTAAATTTGAAACTACTCTTAAACCGCAACGAATTAGAGAAAATATTAGATATGTAAAAGAAGCGTGTCGACAATGCCTTTCCAACGGTGTATCATTTGCTTCATTCCGTAGACCACCTTGCGACGACTACAAGCACTGAAGCGAGCCGAAGGCAGGTCGCATTCATTGCCCCTCCCTCATCAGAGTCAGACAAACATTGATTTAGAAGACAGTCGTGAAGTCGTCGTGCTAAGGCCCCATAGGCCGGACCAGCGCATCAGAACAACAACCGTCGTCGTTGAAGAGAAGCATAGATCAGAAGGATCCAACCCGTAGACACACAGACATATACATATGAAGATCAGATACAAATGGATCCACTAAAGACAAACGCCAACCGAATCCCACGAGATCTGCTTGAGACAAACGTCCACATGCCCTCTAGCGATATTAGAAGCATCGCTGAAATGGAGGCTAGGCGGGGAGGACCTTATTCCATCCTTAGAGAGCCGCCATTGAAACATATCTCTAAGAATGACACAAATCCTAATAAACTTAAGCATATAAAAACCGAGCCCTCACACCCGCAAGGGCCGATATCCACCGTGCCTCCATGGCCCTCAGGCCACAAAAGATGAGGTAGACTGGCGGCAGCACATGCGGGTGGCAGGGAAAACCTAACAACAAGCATAAATTTTGTTTGAGCATCTAAAATCTGTTGGGAAACATAGTATAAAAAATTACCCTACGATCAACCAGGAACAATATGAAGATGCACAAATGGTTTAGATCATGATCGTTACCGACTCTGAGTAGCAATGAAAGTAGAAGAGTCAGTGTAGGTCATACTTGGAGTCCCTCGAACCGTAGATGAACGATCCCGCGAACCGCCCATGAACATTTCCTCGACCGGAAGACCGAAAGTATGGCCTCTCTATGAGTTGCAAGCGTGCGGCCTTCATGATCTGATAGCGCTTCACCGTCTAGAGCTAATCGCCATTAGAGAATTAGAGAGAGGAGATTAGAACCACACTAGGCTTCTAATTATGAGGATTAGCGGATCTAGGTCAAGCTTTAATTGATCAACTAGGACAAACTAGAACTAGAACTAGATAACTAGAGGAGGCTGCAAAAACGTGTGTGTACAGATAGTGCAAAAGCCTCTAGTATATATAGGTTGGAAGGAGAGAGGGGGCACCACACAAGGAGGCAACAAGTCCCTCCTTGGTGCGCCGGCCATAGGGGGAGGGGAAACCCTCCCCCACTCCAATTTGGCCTCCCTTCCAAGGAAAGGGGGGGAGGGGGTGGACTCCCCCTCTTGGACCCTCGTGGCCCAAGTTGCCTCCCACCGTTTGGCCTTTTAAGGCCCGTTGAAATTAAATTAATTATAAAAGCATTTTAACAATTACTAGAGCCTTTTATTATTAATTTAGCATCACTGAAACATTTTGTACTTGTATATTATTTATCGGTAATACCCGATATTGCTCGATAATCTCCATTTCACAAATAAATCCTCGGCACTCTCATCCTACTAATACTCAACAAATCATGATTACCTTAATCTTGTGACATGTAGGTTCGGTAAAGATAGAGATGAACAAAACTCCTTCATTTAATTGCTGATAACGGAATCGTGGACGTCCATATTGATCCCTATGATTATACGAATGACATTCGAGTGAACCTTTGGTTATCATGTGATATTCCCTTTGCTTCGTGATACTTTACAAAACCCGAGATGTATCGGTATCCTCCTGAGTCATTCACATGCTCATTAATTATACCGTTATCCTTGTTCCCAGTTTTGTTCTTGAAGGAAATATGCCCTAGAGACAATAATAAAGTTGTTATTTATATTTCCGCTTATATCATGATAAATGTCTTTTATTCATGCTAGAATAGTATTAACAGGAAACTTGATACATGTGTGAATACATAGACAAAACAGAGTGTCCCTAGTATGCCTCTACTAGACTAGCTCGTTAATCAAAGATGGTTAAGTTTCCTAACCATAGACATGTGTTGTCATTTGATGAATGGGATCACATCATTAGGAGAATGATGTGATGGACAAGACCCATACGTTAGCTTAGCATTATGATCATTTAGTTTTATTGCTATTGCTTTCTTCATGACTTATACATGTTCCTCTGACTATTAGATTATGCAATTCCAGAATACCGGAGGAACACCTTGTGTGCTATCAAACGTCACATCGTAATTGGGTGATTATAAAGATGTTCTACAGGTGTCTCCGAAAGTGTTTGGTGAGTTGGCATAGATCAAGAATATGATCTGTCACTCCGAGTGTCAAAGAGGTATCGCTGGGCCCTCTCGGTAATACACATCATAATAAGCCTTGCAAGCAAATGACTAATGAGTTAGTCATGAGATGATGTATTACAGAACGAGTAAAGAGACTTGCCGATAACGAGATTGAACTAGGTATGATGATACCGATGATCGAATCTCGGGCAAGTAACATACCGATGACAAAGGGAACAACATATGTTGTTATGCGGTTTGACCGATAAAGATCTTCGTAGCGAGATGTGTCTCGCTATTATGAGCATCCAGTTTCCGCTATTGGTTATTGACCGGAGATGTGTCTTGGTCATGTCTACATAGTTCTCGAACCCGTAGGGTCCGCACGCTTAACGATCGATGCTGATTTGTATTATGAGTTATGTGTTTTTGATGACCGAAGATTGTTTGGAGTCCCGGATGAGATCATGGACATGACGAGGAGTATCGAAATGGTCGAGACATAAAGAATGATATATTGGACGATGTTATTCGGACACCGGGTAAGTTCCGAGAGGGACCGGATAATTATCGGAGTGCTGGAGGGTTATCGGAACCCCCAGGGGAACTAATGGGCCTTCATGGGCCTTAGTGGAGAGAAAGGAAGGGCCTTAAGGGGTGGACGCGTGCCCCCCATGGCAAGTACGAATTGGACTAGGGAGGGGGCGGCGCCCCCTCTTTCCTTTTCCTTCTCTCCCTCTCCTCCCCCCTTTCTTCCTTGGAAAGGAATCCTACTAGGAGTAGGAAGTCCTAGTAGGACTCCCCTCTTGGGCACGCCCTAGGGGCCGGCCGACCTCCTCCTCCCCCCTCCTTTATATACGTGGGGAGGGGGGCACCCTAGAACACACAAGTTGATCTTGTAGCCGTGTGCGGTGCCCCCCTCCACAGTTTAACACCTCGGTCATATTGTCGTAGTGCTTAGGTGAAGCCTCACGCGGATCACATCATCAACACCGTCAACACACCGTCGTGTTGCCGGAACCTTCCTTCGAGCCTCTGCTGGATCAAGAGCTCATGAGACGTCATCATGCTAAACGTGTGCTGAACACGGAGGTGCTGCACGTTCAGTGCTTGGATTGGATGTATCGTAAAGACGTTTGACTACATCAACCGCGTTACTAAACGCTTCCGCTTTCGGTCTATGAGGGTACGTAGACACACTCTCCCCGCTCGTTTCTATGTTTCTCCTAGATAGATCTTGCGTGATCGTAGGATTTTTTTTGAAATACTACGTTCCCCAATAGTGGTATCAGAGCCAGGTGTATGCGTAGATTATATGCACGAGTAGAACACAAAGAGTTGTGGGCTGTCACAACCCTAGTCAGTGCATACATTAGAGTGCTGGCATCATGTTTAAATTTCATAGAAACTTGAAATGGGGATGACAGAAACCCCAACACCACTTAATCCAACTAGGGTTACTGTAATACTTTTTCAATGAAGCTGAAATGCCCTTCTAAAATGTTCATCATCTTTGCCTTGGTCTAGAACCTCTGACAAAAATGGTTCACATTTTTCTAGAACAACATTGGGTCATTGAATAAAATCATATGCTATTTGCATTTGGGCATTTAAATGCTATATAATATTTTAAATGTCCAAATATTCATGAACTAAAATGTTTACTATTGGAAATATTCCAAACAATAGCCTTGAGCAGTTTCATGAATTTTGAGATTGTTTTGGTGTTTTTAATAAAGCCCTAAAGTAACAGACTAAAAGAAAAAAGAAAATAAAAGAAAAGGAGACTTACCTGGCCAAACTAACCTGACGGCCCAACTGGCGGCCCAGCACTGCTGGCCCCTGCCAGTCATCCCCAACCTCTGCTAGAAGGCATAGGCGAGGGAGGGCACGGCGCGCGCGCGAGGGTGCCACGCCACCTGCCTGCCTGCCCCTCCCCCTCGACGCCCTGGCCTCTCTGGACGTTGACACACCCCCTGGCCGCCTCCAACTCTCTCTCGAGCTCATCCCCCTCCTCTGCTCTCTCTCCCTCTCATGCCCGAGCACAGCCGTCGCCGCCGTTCGTCCTTGCCGCGACCACCGGCCCTCCCTCGCTTCCCTGACTGGTCCACGAGCTCCGCGACGTCGTCCTCGACCCCCTCACCGAGCCACGCCCCGCCGGAAGCCCTGCAGCGTCGCCCCCGACCTTATCTTCAACCTTCGGCCGCTGGCAACCTTGTCGTGGATTCGCGAGCTCCAGACCCTCTGCGGCCTCGCCGTTGCCTCTGCTGGATTCGTCATGAGCCCCTGCCCCTTTCCCCTCTCTCCCCGCGCTCGTCTGCGTCTTCTAACCACCGTGGCCATTGGAGCTGATAGCTCCTCGCCGCCGGTCATGTCACCATCACGGCTATGGTCATGAAAGCACGCGTCCGAGCTCACCGCTGCACTCACTGCACTCCCGTGAGTCGAACACGACCAACCACGGCTCCTCCCTTGCCCCGTATCGCCCAAACCATTGCCAACCGAACTCCGGCCACCGCACTTCCCTTCGCTGCCGTCGTTCTGGTCCTCTCCAATGCAAGCTGATGGCTCTGGTGGATGTGGACGAGGACCAACATCACGCCAAGCCAAACCGCCACTCGTTTGGTCGCCGGAGGGCGAAACCCGACGCCCTCCGCCGTCTCTGGCTCCGCCGGCGACGAGCCACGGGTCAACCCCGGCGAGTTGACCCGGGTTTGACCACTGTTTGCCCCCCTGGGTCACTGAAATGTGGGCCCATCCCCTGGTCAAAGTTTAGTTTAGTGCTAATTAACCTTTTAACTAGTGTAGTCCCCGACATGTGGGCCCATGCCCTATTTAACTAAGGTAGTATTTAATTGAGCGCTAATTAACTCTATTAATTAGTGGTGACACTAACACGTGGGCCCAACAGGCCAGGTTTGAGCTTGATGGCTCAGTTGACCTGCTGACGTCACACTGACGTCAGACTGACAAAATAATCCAGGAAATTCCAGAATTTTTTTGAAACTTCTAAAATTCATAGAAATTCAACCGTAACTCCAAATGAAATAATTTATATATGAAAAATTATTAGAAAAATCCAAAGAATATGTTTATCGCTTTTTCATGCATGTTTGAACAACCTACAACCACTATATATGAGAATTTGAATAAATGGCATTTTAAATGTCTTATGTGGAGTTTGAAGTTGATTTGGGCCTAAGGTTCAAATTCATGTCCTACTATTGTTGCATTGCTGCATTATCTCAAATTCATGTCCTACTATTGTTGCATTGCTGCATTATCTCAATGCAATCGTTCATGAATTTGAACCTTAGGCTCAAATCAACTTCAATTAAATTGTTGCTAGCTGCATTATCTCAAATCACGGCATATTACCATGTCACATTCATGCATCATATTGTTGCATTGCATTGATTGTGTTCTTATCTTGTTTGCCGGTGTTTGTCCCCTCTCAGTAGATGACGTTCCGACGATATGAGTTCGATGACACCAATGAAGAGCTATACTATCTTCAGAAGTGCCAGGCAAGAAAACCCCCTTGTTCATTCCAATGGAATCCCACTCTATCACTTCCACTCTCTTTTACCGCATTAGGACAACAACGATTCAACTGTTACATGCTGCGGTAGTTGAATCCCTTTCCTCTGCATGACCTGTCATTGCCACAGTAAATAGGTGAAACCCACTAGCAT
The DNA here is from genome assembly GCA_902687465.1 of Secale cereale. Taxonomy (NCBI): domain Eukaryota; kingdom Viridiplantae; phylum Streptophyta; class Magnoliopsida; order Poales; family Poaceae; genus Secale; species Secale cereale. The sequence goes on from LR738709.1 coordinate 389,064,868, forward strand.
GAGTAGGAGTTGTTTGAGTCCTGATGTGCCTACTCATTCATGCTTGTTGTCATGCCTGCTACTGCTTAGAGTCAGGTCAGATTCATCGGGGATAAATTGGAATGTGGTCATCATGTCCTACTATTGAGAGCTAAGTGTGTGAACATGATTTGGTAAAGGTAGCGATGAGAGGCCATGTAGGAGCACATGGTGGATTGTCTCATTGAAATCATCCTCAGGAACCTAGTTCTGTGTTTGTGATCCATGAACAACTACTACCACACGTTGGGCCCTGAAATATGACCCCGCTCGACTTATTAACCCCCCTTGTCCTCTGTCCAGGAGTTGCAAGTAGTTTCGGGTTTTTGTAGTATGCTGGAGGCCATGCGCAACGCTGCCCCGAGGGGTGGGCTGTGATGCAGTAGGCACGTGGCCCGGTGTACCGAGTCGCCCGTTTGATGCCTCGGGAACCCTATACACATCGTTCGGGGCCATAAGTGGAAACCTCGACCGGAGTCCCTTCGGATGGAACCTGAATAGGCGATAAACCTGGATTAGGGACTTGTGTGGTTAGTCAGGTCGTGGTCTACACCCACGCCGACTTTCGCTTGAAGTATGCCGAGCACATGCGTGTGCAGACGCTAAGTGGTGGAAACATGTGTGATTAAGTACACCCCTGCAGGGTTACAAATGATCTATTCGGATAGCCGCGTCTGTGGTAAAGGACTTCTGGGTTGCCTATATAGTTCATAGACAAGTGAAAGTGGATACTCTAAAATGCACAAGATAAGCGTGAGTGCTATGGATGGCCTTCTCGTAGGGAGACGGGAGGGGATCCATAGTGGTGTATTGATATGGTGAATATGTGGACTCGTGTGCGCCACCTCAAAAGAGTTACTTGTAGTCATAGTATAGGTTAGCCACTGAGTCAAAGCTGGCTTGCTGGAGTTAAACTCCACCACCCCTTTGTTGATACTGATGCATATGTAGCTAGTTCTGATGTAAGTCTTGCTGAGTACATTTGTACTCAGGTTTGCTTAATTTATGTTTTGCAAAGAGAGTACAGTCTCACTAGTGGTTTCGCGTGGACTTTGACGTTTAGCTTGTTACCTCAGCTTCGATCTTGTACCCTTGGGAGGGTCTTGTAGATAGTGAGGCTTGATAGCCTTCTTCCTTTTTCAGATGTCTGTACTCAGACATGTTTACGCTTCGATTGCCTGTATGCACTGTATGTTGGGTCATGAGACCCACTGCTTGTAATAAATGCTATGATGGCTCTTCTGGGCCTTTATCTATATGAGTTGTTGAGTTATGTTGTGATGCCATGTTGTACATCACATACTTGCATGTTATGTGTACGTATAATGTGTATTGCTATTTGTGGGATCCGACACCTAGTTGTTTACCCGTGGTAGCCTATGGGGAAATGCCTCCTAGTGTTGCCACCGAGCCTTGGTAGCTTGCTAGTGCTCCGGAACACTTAGGCTGGCCGGCATGTGTCCTTCTTTGTTCTTGTGTCTGTCCCTTCGAGGAAATGTCACGCCTTGTTCCTTTAAGTCCTTGTAGCTCACTACGACTTGGGTTCATACGTTGATGACCGACACGTTCGTTGCTGGGTCTGCTACTTCTCGAGCTTGCATTGTATTCCCTCAAAGAGGAAAGGGAGATGAAGTATAGTAGCGTAAGTATTTCCCTCAGTTTTTGAGAACCAAGGTATCAATCCAGTAGGAGACCACCCGTGAGTCCCTCGCACCTGCACAAACAAATAAGAACTTCGCAGCCAACGTGATAAGGGGTTGTCAATCCCTTTACGGTCACTTACGAAAGTGAGATCTGATAGAGATGATAGTTTATATTTTTGGTATTTTTGTTTATAAGAACAGAAAGTAAAAGCGAAAAAGTAAAGTAGATGTAGATTGATATGTTGAGAATAGACCCGGGGGCCATAGTGTTCTCTAGTGGCTTCTCTCATGATAGCGATATTCTACGGCGGGTAAACAAATTACTGTCGAGCAATTGATGGAAAAGCGAATAATTATGAGACTATCTAGGCATGATCATTGTATATAGGCATCAGATCCGAGACAAGTAGACTGACTCCTGCCTGCATCTACTACTATTATTCCACACATCGACCGCTATCCAGCATGCATCTAGTGTATTGAGTTCATAAGAACAGAGTAACGCCTTAAGCAAGATGACATGATGTAGAGGGATAAACTCAAGCAATATGATATAAACCCCATATTTTTATCCTCGATGGCAACAATACAATACATGCCTTGCTGCCCCTACTGTCACTGGGAAAGGACACCGCAAGATTGAACCCAAAGCCAAGCACTTCTCCCATTGCAAGAACTATAGATCTAGTAGGCCAAACCAAACCAATAATTCGAAGAGACTTGCAGGGATATTATGAGCACACATAAAGAGTTCAGAAAAGAACAAGATATTTATCATAGATAATATTGATCATAAACTTGCAATTCATCGAATCTCGACAAACACACCGCAAAAATAGATTACATCGAATAGATCTCCTCGAAGACCGAGGAGAACTTTGTATTGAGATCCAGAGAGAGAGAAGAAGCCATCTAGATACTAGCTATGGACCCGAAGGTCTGTGGTTAAACTACTCACAACTCATGGTGAGGGCGATGATGATGATGTAGAGGCACTCCGTGATGGATCCCCCCTCTGGCGGAGCTCCGGAACAGGCTCCAAGATGGGATCTCATGGGAACAGAAGGTTGTGGCGGTGGAACTAGGGTTTTCTCTCCTCTTCTGATGGTTTCTAGGTACATAGGCTTATATATGAGGAAGGAGGACACCGGGGGCCTCACGAGGGACCCACGAGACAGGGGGCGGGCCCTGGGCAGGGGGCGCGCACCCCACCCTCGTGGGCACCTCCTCCGTGGTTTTCAAGTCTCCCGTGCGTGATTTTCTCCAAAAATATCTCTCCCGAAGGTTTCATTCCGTTTGGACTCCGTTTGATATCCCTTTTCTGTAAAACCCTGAAACAGGCAAAAAACAACAATCTAGACTGGGCCTTTGGGTTAGTAGGTTAGTCCCAAAAATAATATAAAAGTGTATGACAAAGCCCATTGAACATCCAAAACATCATAAATAATAGCATGGAACAATAAAAAATGATAGATACGTTGGAGACGTATCAAGCATCCCCAAGCTTAATTCCTGCTCGTCCTCGAGTAGGTAAATGATAAAAACAGAATTTTTGATGTGGAATGCTTACCAACATAGTTTTTCAATGTAATTCTCTTAATTGTGGCATGAACGTTCAGATCTGAATGATTCAAGATAAAAGTCTTATTGACATAAGAAATAATAATACTTCAAGCATACTAACAAAGCAATCATGTCTTCTCAAAATACTATGGCTAAAGAAAGTTATCCCTACAAAATCATATAGTCTGGCTATGCTCCCTCTTCATCACACAAAATATTCATATCATGCACAACCCTGATTTCAGCCAAGCACTTGTTTTCATACTCTATTCTTTCAAACCTTTTAACTTTCACGCAATACATGAGCGTGAGCCATGGACATAGCACTATGGGTGGAATAGAGAGGTGGTTGTGGAGAAGACAAAAAGGAGGGAGATAGTCTCACATCAACTAGGCGTATCAACGGGCTATGAAGACACCCATCAATAGATATCTATGTGAGTGAGTAGGATTGCCATGCACTGATGCACTAGAGCTAAAAAATGTATGAAAGCTCTACAAAAGAAACTAGTGGGTGTGCATCCAACTTGCTTGCTCACGAAGACCTAGGGCATTTGAGGAAGCCCATCGTTGGAATATACAAGCCAAGTTCTATAACGAAAATTCCCACTAGTATATGAAAGTGACTAAGCACGAGACTCTCTACAATGAAGAACATTGTGCTACTTTGAAGCACAAGTGTGAAAAAAAGATTGTAGCAATTGTCCCTTTTTTCTTTTCTTTTTCTTTTTCCTTTTTTGGACCTTTCTTTTTTCTTTGGCCTTTCTCTCTCTATTTTTTTCTTTTTTTTGTGGAGGGGCTTTATCGATTTAGCCTTTCCTCCCATGGGACAATGCTCTAATAATGATGATCATCACACTTTCATTACAACTCGATATTACAACTCGATACTAGAACCAAGTATGACTCTATATGAATGCCTCCGGCGGTGTACCGGGATGTGCAATGAAACAAGAGTGACATGTATGAAAACTTATGCATGGTGGCCTTTCCACAAACACGATGTCAACTACATGATCATGCAATGGCAATATGACAATATGAAGCGTGTCATATGAACGAAACTGTGGAATGTTGCATGGCAATATATCTCGGAATGGCTATGGAAACGCCATGATAGGTAGGTATGGTGGCTGTTTTGAGGAATAATATGGTGGCTGTTTTGAGGAAGGATATATAGTGGGTGTATGGTACCGGCGAAAGTTGCGCGGTACAAGAGAGGCTAGCAATGGTGGAAGGGTGAGAGTGCGTATAATCCATGGACTCAACATTAGTCATAAGAACTCATATACTTATTGCAAAAATCTACGAGTCATCAAAACAAAGCAATCAACGCATGCTCCTAGGGGGGAGGTTGGTAGGAGTTAACCATCGCGCGCCCCCGACCTCCACACAAATGTTGGCACTTTACAAATACCTCATGCTCTAACTTCGTCACATAACGGTTCACCATATGTGCATGCTACGGGAATCACTAACCTTAACACAAGTATTTCTCAATTTCATAATAACTCCACTAGCATGACTCTAATATCACTATCCTCATATCTCAAAACAATTATCAAACATCCAACATCTCATCATATTCAATGCACTTAGTGTGAAAGTTTTTACTACATTGATATTGGATGCCTATCATGTGAAGACTAGTTTTATAGCCTAAACACATTACCATGATATTTTAATAGACTCTCAAATGTATATAAGTGAAGCATGAGATTTGAACAATTTCTTCAAAATATTATCACCATCGTGCTCTAAAAGATATAAGTGAAGCACTAGAGCAAAAACTATTCAACTCAAAAGATATAAGTGAAGCACATAGAGTGTTCTATCAATTCCTAGGCCATATTTAACTCTCTCAAATAGGTGCGTCAAGCAAGGATAATTGTGGAAAACTAACAAGCAAAGTCTCAAATTATACAAGACGCTCCAAGCAAAACACATATCATGTGGTGAATAAAAATATAGCTCCAAGTATAGTTACCGATGGATGAAGACGAAAGAGGGGATGCCTTCCCGAGGCATCCCCAAGCTTAGGCTTTTGATTGTTCTTGAATTTTACTTGGGGTGCCATGGGCATCACCAAGCTTAGGCCCTTGCTACTCTTTGTTCCATAGTCCATCAAAGCAATACTCAAAACTTGAAAACTTCACAACACAAAACTTAGACAAAAATCTCGTGAGCTCCGTTAGTATAAGAAAGCAAACCACTACTCAAAGGTACTGCAATGAATTCATTTTTTGTTTATATTGGTGTTAAACCTACTGTATTCCAACTTCTCTATGGTTCATAGTTCCCAATATTACTCATAGATGCATTGAAATAAGCAAACAACACACGAAAAACAGAATCTGTCAAAAACAGAACAGTCTGTAGTAATCTACAGGTTTCACATACTTCTGTAACTCCAAAAAATTCAAACTAAATTGGTAAACGTGAGAAATTTGTCTATTAATCATCTTCTAAAAGAATCAACTAAATAGCACGCTCTAGTAAAATCTGATGACCATTCTAGCGAGCGCTAATGATTCTGTTTTTCACAGCAAGATCATATAAACTTCACACAAGTCTTCCCAAAGGTTCTACTTGGCACAAACACTAAACAAAACATGAAACAACATCTAAACATAAGCTAGATGAAATATTTATTCCCTAACAGCATCAAAAACAAAAAAAATATAAAATTAGGTTGCCTCCCAACAAGCTCTTTCTTTATAGCCATTAAGATAGGCTTGAGAATTTAATGATGCTCACATGAAAGATAAGAATTGAAGCACAAAGATAGCATCATATAGCATGTGAAAATCACATCTAAGTCCAACATACTTCCTATGCATAGGCATTTTATACGCAAAAAAATTATCACGGCAATCAATTTCTAGCATATGCAAGGAAGAAGAAAGAAACAATAGCAAGCTCAACATAACGAGATGTAATTTAGCAGCATGAAAATTTCTACAACCATATTTTCCTCTCTCATAATAATTGAATGTAGGATCATGATCAAATTCAACAAAATAGCTATCACATAACATATTCTCAACACGATCCACATGCATGCAAAGCTGACACTCTTCCAAAATAGTGGGATTAACATTAGCTAAAGTCATGACCTCTCCAAACCCACTTTTATCATAAGTTTCATAAGATTGAACATTCTCCAAATATGTGGGATCTAAAGTTGACACTCTTCCAAACCCACTTTCAATATTATTGCAAACATTATTTTCAATCTTACATTCATCATGGGGATTAAATAAATTCTCAAGATCATAAGAAGAATCACCCCAATCATGATCATTGCAACAAATAGTAGTCATAGCAAAACTAGCATCCCCAAGCTTAGGGTTTTGCATATCATTAGCACAATTTACATTAATAGAGTTTATAATAACATCGTTGCAATCATGCTTTTCATCGAAGGAACTATCAAGTATGGGTGCAATTGCAACGATCTCATGTTTAACATACGGAACTATAGCAAATTCATCTTTATAAATATTAGCATCATGCCCACAAGGATAGCAAGCATCATGTTCATCAAGGGATATTTCAATCAAATCATTGGAATCAAAATTATCTATAGATTCATGCATATCATTATTTTCTTTCAAAGCAGCGGTCATTCTTTCAATAAATTCTTTGACATAGGCATTATGAGCATAGTTTTCAAAGCAATATTAAAGTATGTCAAAATTTTCAGATTCGTAGAGAGTAATACCATACTTTTCAATCAAAGAAGCAACTTCATAAGCACCCTTAAAAGCAACAAATTCTTCAATTTGTTGGATATCATAGTAACTATAAACACCCTTTGCATAAGAAGATAAGATTTCATTATCATTAAACTCACATATGCAGGGGAGGTGTTTTTCAGGGTTCTTAGAGCAACAAGTGAAATCACAAATTTCACAAAGATTCCCAGCATAGCACATCAATCTGTTTATCTGATCCCATAAGAGTATCCCCTTTTCAGACAAACGGTGACGCACAAAATGAGCATGCTCATCTAAAGATTTCCCATCAACTAGGCTAGTTGGGGTTTCAGCACGAGCGCATAAGGATCGATGATGATCCAAGTTGAACACCTTAAGGTGATCCATAACAATAGATTTTTAGCAAGAAAAGATGCAAGCACATAGAAGGCACATGGAGACACAAGCAAACAAGAAGCAAGCAAACGATAAACACACGGCAGAAGAAGGGCAAATAAAATGGCAAGGGTGAAGTGGGGGAGAGGAAAACGAGAGGCAAAAAATGTAATGCGAAGGATAAGGGTTTGTGATAGGTACTTGGTATATGACTTTTGCGTAAGCCTCCCCGGCAACGGCGCCAGAAATTCTTCTTGCTACTTCTCGATCTTGCGTTGTATTCCCTCGAAGAGGAAAGGGAGATGCAGCACAGTAGCGTAAGTATTTCCCTCAGTTTTTGAGAACCAAGGTATCAATCCAGTAGGAGACCACGCGCGAGTCCCTCACACCTGCACAAACAAATAAGAACTTCGCAGCCAACGCGATAAGGGGTTGTCAATCCCTTTACGGTCACTTACGAAAGTGAGATCTGATAGAGATGATAGTTTATATTTTTGGTATTTTTGTTTACAAGAACAGAAAGTAAAAGCGAAAAAGTAAAGTAGATGTAGATTGATATGTCGAGAATAGAACCGGGGGCCATAGTGTTCTCTAGTGGCTTCTCTCATGACAGCTATATTCTACGGCGGGTAAACAAATTACTGTCGAACAATTGATAGAAAAGCGAATAATTATGAGACTATCTAGGCATGATCATTGTATATAGGCATCACGTCCGAGACAAGTAGACCGACTCCTGCCTGCATCTACTACTATTACTCCACACATCGACCGCTATCCAGCATGCATCTAGTGTATTGAGTTCATAAGAACAGCGTAACGCCTTAAGCAAGATGACATGATGTAGAGGGATAAACTCAAGCAATATGATATAAACCCCATATTTTTATCCTCGATGGCAACAATACAATACATGCCTTGCTGCCCCTACTGTCACTGGGAAAGGACACCACAAGATTGAACCCAAAGCCAAGCACTTCTCCCATTGCAAGAACTATAGATCTAGTAGGCCAAACCAAACCAATAATTGGAAGAGACTTGCAAGGATATTATGAGCACACATAAAGAGTTCAGAAAAGAACCCAATATTTCTCAAAGATAATCTTGATCATAAACACACAATTCATCGGATCTCGACAAACACACCGCAAAAAGAGATTACATCGAATAGATCTCCTCGAAGACCAAGGATAACTTTGTATTGAGATCCAGAGAGAAAGAAGAAGCCATATAGATACTAGCTACGGACCCGAAGGTCTGTGGTAAACTACTCACAACTCATGGTGAGGGCGATGATGATGATGTAGAGGCACTCCTTGATGGATCCCCCCTCCGGCGGAGCTCCGGAACAGGCTCCAAGATGGGATCTCATGGGAACAGAAGGTTACGACGGTGGAACTAGGGTTTTCTCTCCTCTTCTGATGGTTTCGGGGTACGTAGGCTTATATAGGAGGAAGGAGGACACCGGGGGCCTCACGAGGGACCCACAAGGCAGGGGGCGTGCCCTGGGCAGGGGGGCACGCCCCACCCTCGTGGGCACCTCGTGGGTCCTACTCCGTGGTTCTCAAGTCTCCCGTGCGTGATGTTCTCCAAAAATATCTCTCCCGAAGGTTTCATTCCGTTTGGACTCCATTTGATATCCCTTTTTTGTAAAACCCTGAAACAGGCAAAAAACTGCAATCTGGACTGGGCCTTTGGGTTAGTAGGTTAGTCCCAAAAATAATATAAAAGTGTATGAAAAAGCCCATTAAACATCCAAAACATCATAAATAATAGCATGGAACAATAAAAAATTATAGATACGTTGGAGACGTATCAGGGTCATGTATGCCTGTCCCTGTAATTTAGCACCACTTTTGGTTTACAACTAGCCATGTCGGCCCGGGTTCTTTGTCATATGGATGCTAGCGACACTATCATATACGTGAGCCAAAATGCGCAAACGGTCCCGGGCCAGGTAAGGTGGCACCTGTGGGGATATCGTGCGTGAGGCCGCAAAGTGATATGATGTGTTACATGCTAGATCAATGTGACTTAGGATTGGGGTCCCGACATGGGCGATAATAGTCATACTGCTTACCACTAACATCTTACTTTGATTCAGCGGTATTGTTGGATGAAGCGACCCGGACCGACATTACATGACCGCGTTAATGAGACTAGTTCTACCGACGTGCTTTGCACTCAGGTGGCTGGCAGGTGTCTGTTTCTCCAACTTTAGTTGAATCGAGTGTGACTACGGCCGGTCCTTGTTGAAGATTAAAACAACACACTTGACGAAAAATCGTTGTGGTTTTGATGCGTAGATAAGAACGGTTCTTACTAGAAGCCCGTAGCAGCCACATAAAACTTGCAACAACAAAGTAGAGGACGTCTAACTTGTTTTTGCAGGGCATGTTGTGATGTGATATGGTCAAGACGTGATGAGTTATTCGATATTGTATGAGATGATCATGTTTTGCAAATTATCGGCAACCGGCAGGAGCCTTATGTTTGTCTCTTTATTGTATGAATTTTGATTGCTATGTAATTGCTTTACTTTATCACTATGAGTTAGCGATAGTAGTAGAAGCAATAATTGGCGAGATGACCACGACTCTACGATGAAGATCATGGTGTCAAGCCAGTGATGATGGAGATCATGACGATGCTTTGGAGATGGAGATCAAATGCACAAGATGACGATGGCCATATCATGTCACATATTTTGATTGCATGTGATGTTTATCTTATTATGCATCTTATTTTGCTTAGTACGACGGTAGCATTACAACATGACCCCTTACAAAAATTTCAAGGTACAAGTGTTCTTCCAGAGTATGCACTGTTGCGACAGTTCGTCATGCCGAGACACCACGTGATGATCGGGTGTCATAAGCTCTACGTTCACATACAACGGGTGTAAGACAGTTTTGCACGTGCATAATACTCGGGTTAAACCTGACGAGCCCATCATGTACATACATGGCCTCGGATAACTGGAGACCGAAAGGTCGAGCATGAATCATATAGTAGATATGATCAACATAAGATCTTCACCATTGAAAACTACTCCATCTCACGTGATGGTCAGACATGGTTTAGTTGATTTGGATCACGTGATCATTTAGATGACTTTAGGGATGTCTATCTAAGTGGGAGTTCTGTAGTAATATGATTAATTGAACTTTAATTTATCATGAACTTAGTCTTGATAGTTCTTGCATATCTATGTTGTTGTAGATCAATGGCCCGTGCTACCGTTCCCTTGAATTTTAATGCGTTCCTAGATAAAGCTAAGTTTAAAGATGATGATAGCAACTACACGAACTGGGTCCGTAACTTGAGGATTATCCTCATTGATGCATATAAGAATTATGTCCTTGAATCACCACTAGGCAACAGACCTGCTGCAGGAGCAACTCCTGACGTTATGAACGTATGGCAAGCTCTATCTGATGACTACTCGATAGTTCAGTGTGCCATGCTTTACGGCTTAGAATCGGGACTTCAAAGACGTTTTGAACATCATGGAGCATATGAGATGTTCCAAGATTTGAAGTTAAGATTTCAAGCAAATGCCTGAGTTGAGAGATATGAAGTCTCCAACAAGTTCTATAGCTGCAAGATGGAGGAAAACAATTCTATCAGTGAACCCATACTCAGATGTCTGGGTACCACAACCACATGGCTCAACTTGGAGTCAAAGTTGATTATGATAGTGTTATTGACAGAGTTATTCAATCACTTCCACCAAGCTATAATGACTTCATGATGAACTACAATATGCAAGGGATGCAAAAGACAATTCCCGAGCTCTTCGCTATGCTCAAAGCTGTGGATGTAGAAATCAAGAAGGAGCATCAAGTGTTGATGGTGAACAAGACCACTAGTTTCAAGAAAAATGGCAGGGGAAATAAGTGGAACTTCAAGAAGAATAGCAAGCCAGTTGCTACTCCCGGAAAGAAACTCAAGTCTGGAGCCAAGCCTGAAACTGAGTGCTTCTACTACAAAGGGACTGGTCACTCGAAGCGGAATTGCCCCAAGTATTTGGCGGATAAGAAGGATGGCCAAGTGAACAAAGGTATATTTGATATACACATTATTGATGTGTACCTTACTAATGCTCGTAGTAGCGCTTGGGTATTTGATACTGGTTCAGTTGCTCATATTTGTAACTCAAAACATTGGCTACAGATTAAACAAAGATTGGCTAAGGACAAGGTGACGATGCGCGTGGGAAATGGTTCCAAAGTCGATGTGATCACCGTCGGCACGCTACGTCTACATATACCTTCGGGGTTAGTTTTAGACCTAAATAATTGTTATTTGGTACCAGCGTTGAGCATGAACATTATATATGGATCTTGTTTGTTGCGAGACGATTATTCATTTAAATCAGAGAATAATGGTTGTTCTATTTATATGAGTAATATCTTTTATGGTCATGCACCCTTGATGAGTGGTCTATTTTTTTTGAATCTCGATTGTAGTGATACACATATTCATAATATTGAAGCCAAAAGATGCAAAGTTGATAATGATAGTGCAACTTATTTGTGGCACTGCCCTTTAGGTCATATTGGTGAAAAGCGCATGAAGAAACTCCATGCTGATGGGATTTTGCAATCACTTGATTATGAATCAGTTGGTGCTTGCGAACCATGCCTCATGAGCAAGATGACTAAGACTCCGTTCTTCGGAACAATGGAGCGAGCAACAGACTTATTGGAAATCATAAATACTAATGTATGCTATCTGATGAGTGTTGAGGCTCGCAGCGGGTATCGTTACTTTCTGACCTTCACAGATGATTTGAGTAGATATGGGTATATCTACTTGATGAAACACAACTCTGAAACATTTGAAAAGTTGAAAGAATTTCAGAGTGAAGTAGAGAATCATTGTAACAAGAAAATAAAGTTTCTACGATCTGATTGCGGAGGCGAATATTTGAGTTACGAGTTTGGTCTTCATTTAAAACAATGTGGAATAGTTTCGCAACACACACCACTTGGAACACCACAGCGTAATGGTGTGTCTGAACGTCGTAACCGTACTTATTAGATATGGTTCTATCTATGATGTCTATTACCGATTTACCACTATCATTTTGGGGTTATGCTTCAGAGACAGCTGCTGAAAGATAGTGGATGTCGCCTAGAGGGGCGGGGGATGAATAGGCGGTTTAAAATAATTACGGTTTAGGCTTGAACAAATGCAGAATAAACCTAGCGGTTAATTTGTCAAGCACAAAACCTATAACAACTAGGATCACCTATGCACCAACAACTTATGCGAAGCAAGATAAACAACTAGGTGATAGCAAGATATATGACAAGAAACAATAAGGCTATCACAAAGTAAAGTGCATAAGTAAAGGGCTCGGGTAAGAGATAACCGAGGCACGTGGAGACGACGATGTTGTTGGGGAACGTAGCAGAATTCAAAAAATTTCTATGCTTTCACCAAGATCCATCTAAGGAGACATCTAGCAACGAGCATATTAGAGTGCATCTACATACCCTTTTGTAGATCGCGAGCGGAAGATTTCAAAGAAGCGTGGATGAAGTAGTCGTACTCTTCGCGTTCTTCGTCACCGATGATCTAGCGCCGAACGGACGACACCTCCGCGTTCAACACACGTCCGGTACAGCAACATCACCTCCTTCTTGATCCAGCAAGGGGGGATGAGAGGTCGTCGGAGATCCAGCAGCACGACGGCGTGGTGGTGGATGCAGCGGGAAATCCTGCAGGGCTTCGCCGGCGCCCTGCGGAGGAGGAGGAAGGTGTGACGGGAGGGGGAGAGGCGCCAGAGACTTGGGGTGCGGCTGCCCTCTCCCCCCCACTATATATAGGGGCCAGGGGGGGGGCAGCCCTGGCAGATCCCATATGCAAGGGGGGGGGGGCGGCCTAGGGGGGAAACTTGCCCCCCAAGGCATAGGGGGCGCCTCCCTCCCCTAGGGTTTCAACCCTAGGCGCATGGAGGGAGGGCCCAAGTGGTGCGCCAGCCCACCAGGGGCTGGCCTCTTCCCTCTTGCGGCCTAGGGGACCCACCGGGATGGGTGGCCCCACCCGGTGGACCCCCGGGGCCCCTCCGGTGGTCCCGGGACACTCGCGGTGACCCCCGGAGTTCACCCGATGGCCGAAACTGGACTTCCTATATATCATTCTTTACCTCCGGACCATTCCGGAACTCCTCGTCACATCCGGGATCTCATCCGAGACTCCAAACAACTTTCGGGTTTCCACGTGCATGTATCTCTACGACCCTAGCGTCACCGTACCTTAAGTGTGTAGACCCTACGGGTTCGGGAGACACGTAGACATGACCGAGACCACTCTCCGGTCAATAACCAACAGCGGGATCTGGATATCCATGTTGGTTCCCACGTGTTCCTCGATGATCTTCATCGGATGAACCACTGTGTCAAGGATTCACTCAATCCCGTATGTTATTCCCTTTGTCCATCGGTACGGTACTTGCCCGAGATTCGATCGTCGGTATTCCCGATACCTTGTTCAATCTCGTCATGGCAAGTCTCTTTACTCGATCCGTAATCCATCATCCCGTGACTAACTCCTTAGTCATCTTGAGCTCATCATGATGATGTCTTACCGAGTGGGCCCAGAGGTACCTCTCCGTCATACGGAGTGACAATATCCCAGTCTCGGTTCGTACCAACTCAACAGACACTTTCGGAGATACCCGTTGCGTACCTTTATAGCCACCAAGTTACGTTGTGACGTTTGGCACACCCGGGTATTCCTACGGCATCCGGGAGTTGTACAACCTCATGGTCTAAGGAATAAATACTTGACACCGAAAAGCTTATGCATTACGAACTATACGATCTCATGCTATGCTCAGGATTGGGTCTTGTCCATCAGATCATTCTCCTAATGATGTGATCCCGTTATCACCGACATCCTATGTCCATTGTCAGGAAACCGTGACCATCTGTTGATCAACGAGCTGGCAGATAGAGGCTTACCAGGGACACATTGTGGTCTATATATTCACACATGTATAGCTGTTTCCGTACAATACAATTCAAGCATGAATAACAGACGATTATCATGAACAAGGAAATATAATAATAATACTTTTATTATTGCCTCTAGGGCATATTTCCAACAGATGTATCCCGAAGTTCACACCCTTGCAGATGCTAATCTCCGTTTGGAGCGGTGTGGAGGCACAATGCTCCCCAGGAAGCCACTAGGGCCACCGTAATCTCCTCACGCCCTTGCACAATGCAAGATGTCGTGATTCCACTAAGGGACCCTTGAGGGCAGACACCGAACCCGTACAAATGGCAACTCTTGGGGGCTGTCACCGAACCCGTACAAATTGCTCGGGGCGATCTCCACAACCTATTTGGCGACCCTGCCGCTTTCCCGGAGATTTACACCACAATGATTGAGCTCTGAACACCACCAAGGTTGGGGCTACCTCCACAACTTAATTGGAGGCTCCCAATGACACCACGAAGCTTCACCACAATGGAATATGGCTCTGAGGTGACCTCAACCGTCTAGGGCGCCCAAGCACCCAAGAGGAACAAGCTCAAGGGTACCAAGCACCCAAGAGTAATAAGCTTCCACTACTGGAATCAGCAGATTTGCCGTCTGCTCGCTCTTTGCCGTTAGCTAGCGGACGACAAAGAAAGGATTTGCCATCAGCCACTAGAAAACGGACGACAAAGATGCAGCGGACGGCAACGAAAGCCTTTGCCATCAGCATATCTTTGTCGCCCGCTAGCTGATGGCAAGGAAGCTTTGCCGTCTGCTAGCTGACGGTAAAGAGGGTGGTGGCTGGCTTACAAGTTGACCTAATGTCCATTTTCTTTGCCGTCCGCCTTCAGACGGCAAAGAAAATGGTCGTTAGGTTGTCCATTTCCCCCCGGCCCCACCCCACTAGGTACGCTCTTTGCCGTCTGCTAGCACACGACAAAGAGCTGTAACCTACTAGAGGAAAAGGGCCCTCCCTCTGTGTGTTCTCACTCTCCCCTGCCCGAGCCGGCGTCACTCTCACCCCTGCGCCGCCCCTAACCCACGCCGCCACCCCCGTCGTCGGCCGCCCCACACCACCCGCGTCGCCGCCCGGCCGCGCCGCTGCCTGCCCCGCCCGCCCAGCCGAGCCGCCGCCGGCCGCGCCGCGCTGCCCTCGTCCCGAGTAGCCTTCCGCCCCGTCCCGAGCCGCCGCCCCCCGGCCGCACCGCACCGGCCGGCCCTGCCCCGCCGCCTCCCCGCCCCTCATCGTGGTGAGCTTTTTTTCTTTTTTCTTTTTAGATTTAGTTTATGTTTGTTTAGTTTAGGTTAGGTTAGTTTAGTTTAGGTTAGTTTAGGTTATTTAGTCTAGTTTAGGTTAATTTAGTTTATTTTCGGTTACATTTAGTTTATAGTTTTGTTTAGGTTTTTTTTCCTGTTTTTAAGAATAATCAAGAAAGATGAAAAAAAGAAAAAGAAGAAGAAGAAAAAAGAACAATAAGTAGTAGAAGAAGATGATGAAAAAAAGTAGAAGTTGAAGATGAGAAAAGAAGTAGGAAAAGGGGGCGCCCGGGGACGAGCGGGTTAATTAGGGGATTCCTCGATGTCGATGGAACCCTAAATAGCAAGTATCACCGGTGCGAGATACATGTGGCCGTCGGTGTCGAACACTACATCCATGTCCCACAAGTGACGCCGACATCCGGCGTCCCAAAGCAATTGTTCACGGCGTCGATGGCGGTCGAACACCATCACGAATTTGTCTGGCAGCCTCTGCGATGACGATTAAAAGGCAAGTGTTGAAACTTGAAACACCCAAACTGACTCAAGTCGGTTAGGTTGTTTGAAATTTCAAAACTTGGCTTTAATCCTCGTCGCAGAGGCTGCCAGACAAATTCGCCAAGGTGTTCGACCGTCACCGGCCACCAGAACTATTGTTGCGGGACACCGGGCACCGACTTCACTTGTGGGATGTGGATCTAGTGTTCAACGCCGAGTGCCACATGTATCTCGCACCGATGATACTTGCTATTTTAGGGTTCCATCGACGTCAAGGACCCCCTAATTAACCCGCTCGTCCTGTTGTAAATATTTAGTTAGGTCGACGGAAGAAACAAAATTGCTATGTTACTCATCTTTCGATTTAAATGTGTAGTTATTTCATCGCTGCGAGGGTCTAGTGTTCGACGAGGTCCGCCCCTGTGTTCGTTAGTGAGCACAAATGACATCTCCTCCTCCCCCTTCATTTACTCTGTTTCGGTCTTCGTGCCAATGAAACTTGCTAGCTATATGTGTCAATCATCAGTATGCGTAACCACTATGCGTCTCCCGTTCGAAAGGGTTACATATATAAATATGCATGCATTTGCATATTTATAATCGTGATTCTTTCGAATTGTCCAGTGTTATCCATGGACAGCCCGTCTATGTGTGATTGGGTTCGTTTTCCCATATGCTCTGCTCTGGCTCCGATGCAGAATTTTGTCAGTGCCTCCCTGTTGTTCTCCGGGTACACATCCTCTCTGCTTATTGCAGAGACGTGTATCAGGAGAACAGCGGGGAGGTGTTGCCGAAATTTTATGTTGGATCCGGAGTAGAGCATGGGAAAACGAACCCAATCTACACATACTCGGGTGGGATTAGGACCTATCTTTACCTATTAGCATGTAGGTTGCATGGACGTAATAAAGCTAGCAAACTACATATAACTGATGGATATGGTTTGCTTAATTATGTATATATTTCTTATGTGTCCAGTAGGAAGTCAATATGAGTGATCGTGCATGGATGTACACCGGTTACACTAGACAGAAAGTTTGGACCGAGGAATGGTTAACAAAAACCAAGGGGTTTGTTAGAGCCGCATTTGCAAAAGGCCAAAAAAAGCTGGTGCCCCTGTGTCCGGTGCGACAAATATAATAAGAGGGATGAGTTTGAAATGAGCAAAGACCTACAGAAGTTTGGTTTTACGCCTGGTTACATGGTCTGGACATTTCATGGTGAGTCTGCCCAACGTGCCAGAGCCGAGGTGGTTCGTCGTTGCACCGACGAGCATGGTATCGGGATGGAAGACATGGTGCAAGACTTTGACGATGCTCGGGACTCGGACGAGGAGATGGAGGAATATGCAAAGGCCTTCACTGAAATGTTGGAGTCCTCAAAACGTTCTCTCCACGAACACACTGAGCTTTGTCCGCTGGATGCCATCTCACAAAGAATAGCTTTGAAGGCTCAATTCAACTTGGGCAGAAAATGCTATGGCGCAATGATGATAGTACTCGGACGATTTCTAACCAAAGGCCATGTGCTACCTGCAAACCTTTACCAGTCAGACAAAATCTTCTATGCTCTTAAGATGCCCTATGAGAAGATACATGCCTATGAGAAAGGATGTGTCTTATTTAGGCTTCAGTATAAGGACTTGACCTATTGCCCCATTTGCAAGTCTTCCAGGTATGTTGTGGTAGACAACGATATGGGTGAGAAGACGCAGACCAAAATACCCGTTAATGTTCTTTGGTATATGCCAATCGTACCAAGACTTCAACGTATTTTCATGGTCGAAGAGACAGCCAGACATATGACATGGCACAAAACGGGCAAAAGAACCGACCTAGATGCAGATGGGAATGTGATGATGGTGCACACATCGGATGGTGAAGCGTGGAAGCGCTTTGATGCATTACATAAGGAAAAAAGGCAGATCCAAGGCATCCTCGAGTCGCCGTCAGCACGGATGGGTTCAATGTGTTTGGTCAGACGGCAGCCCAATACAGTTGTTGGCCCGTGTTTGTCATTCCACTCAATCTCCCCCCGGGCAGATTATGCATAGAAATAACATTTTCTTGACGTTGATAATTCCAAACCCAACTATCCGGGGAAGAATATGAATGTGTACATGCAGCCGCTTAAGGCTGTGTTCGGTTGAGAGGGATTTGAAGGGGGTTTGACAGGGATTGGAGTGGATTTAATCCCCTACAAGTCAAAACCTCCCCAAATCCCCTCCAATCCTCTTGTGGAGAGGTGTAACCGAACAAGGCCTAAGGAAGAATTGCAAAAAGCTTGGGATAATGGGTTCAAGACATATGATGCCTTGAGCAAAAATAACTTCATAATGCATGCCTTGTACATGTACTCGACGCATGACTTGCAGGCGTATGCGCTATTCGTTGGCTGCTGTGTGCATGGAAGGTTTCCGTGCCCCACATGCAAGGGAGCTCTTGAGTTTTGTTGGCTGACGGCAGAGCACAAGTATACTTGCTTTGACTTGCATAGACCGTTTCTAGATCCTCGCCATAAGCTCAGGAAAGACAAGAAGAACTTCATTAAAGGTAGAGTTGTCAAACACTCTGCACCACCTGCATTGACCGGATAAGAGACCCTAGATCAGTTAAACGCTTTCGAGCCAGATCCAGAGCGCCTAGGGTATTTCATGGGGTATAATAAGGAACACGTCTGGACTCACAAGACATGCTTGTGGGATCTGCCTTACTTCAAAGACCTCCTTTGCCCACACAACATCGACGTGATGCACACTGAGAAGAATATCGCTGAAGCCATTTTTGGTACGTTGTTCGGCTTAGAGGGGAAATCAAAGGATAATACTAAGGCTAGAGTCGATCAATAGGAGCTATGTGATAGACAGTTACAAAACATGCAAGAACCGAAAGGAAAGCAGAACTGGACGAAGCCAAAGGCATGGTTCAATCTTGGAAGGCCAGCTATGAGGGAAATTATTTTGTGGGTGAAAATGCAGTTGATGTTCCCTGATGGGTATGAAACAAATCTAAAGAGGGGAGCGAGTCTTGAAAAATTGAAAATATTTGGTCTAAAAAGTCATGATTGGCACATATGGATTGAGCGGATAATGCCGGTGATGTTGCGCGGCTTCATCCCTGAGGATGAATGGCTAGTACTGGAAGAGCTGAGCTATTTCTTCTGTGTTCTTTATGCGAAAGAACTACCGCCTGGCCTCATACAAGAAATGGAACAGTTGGCGCCGGAGTTGATCTGCAAGTTAGAGATGATCTTCCCGCCAAGCTTCTTTAATCCAATGCAACACTTGATTTTGCATCTCCCGACCG
The DNA here is from genome assembly GCA_902687465.1 of Secale cereale. Taxonomy (NCBI): domain Eukaryota; kingdom Viridiplantae; phylum Streptophyta; class Magnoliopsida; order Poales; family Poaceae; genus Secale; species Secale cereale. The sequence continues at coordinate 389,084,242 of LR738709.1, forward strand.
AGGCAAGATTGTGTGTGTGGGGGGGGGGGG
>LR738709.1:389084364-389114813 GCA_902687465.1 Secale cereale
CGTGCAAAATCGTTGGTGCTACTCAACTGAGAGGATGCAGAAGACACTTCGAGCAAAATGTAAAAATAAACATAGAATTGAAGCATCGATGGCCGAGGCATTCATCACTGAGGAGGTGGCAAACTTTGTGAGAGCACACTACGAAGCCAAAAATTGTCATTTGCATAATTTGAAGCCTCGGTACAATGCTGACGACCCTAAAAAGGGTTGATCCAACCTTAGTCTATTCAAAGAGAATCTCGCACCAGCCAATGGTTGGAAACCAATATCGTTGGATTTTGAAGAATGGCAGACAATTTCGCTGTATCTCTTCAACAACCTAACATAAGTGCGGTCGTACATCGAGTAAGATTTCGGTACATACAATTCTCCGCAACTTCTAATTCCTTTGAACCACTCTTATTCCTGGATATTTGATGCAGTCAATACATTGCCATATTCTCTTATGGAGCACTGATCCAAAAGGATTCCATTGAAGAGTATGAGCTTCTGGCAAAGCAAGGAGGCGAATATCCCGGTTTCATCTCTTGGTTCAAAAAAAGGTAATTTCCATTAGACCATTTCATTTCTTTGGCTAATTTGCGACTAATGCAACAATCCTTTCGTATTAAACTTGTAGGCTAATTCAGAGATTATGGATGCCAAATTGAGATAGGTAGCTAATGGTTTTAACTATAAGGTCTGTTCATTTGACAAATACGACATCAATGGGTATCAGTTTTGTACCTATGGCAAAGAGCTATCAATGGCTGACCAAAAGTCTACAAATTGTTATGTCTCTGCTATCGGCAAAGGAAATATCGAGTATTATGGAAGAGTTGAAGCAATTTATGAACTTCAGTTCGATGGTGAAAACCCACCAAACATCATAGTCTTCAGATGTTATTGGTTCCAGCCGAGGGAGACTAGAAGGACTCATGAACATATAGGGCTAGTTGAAATTAAACAAAGCACCCATTTGGATGTTCCCGATGTCTATATTACGGCTCAACAGGCAACCCAAGTTTTCTATCTACCGTGGGCCTGTCAAAGTGATCTAAATATGAGTGGTTGGGACGTCATTTATGAAGTGTCGCCACGTATTAGACCACCTCCCCCCAATGAAGAGGATTATGAACCTCACATTAACCAAGACACATATGACGGAGGAGAATTTTTCCAAGAAACACGTATTTCCAAAAAACGTTTCAAGAACCGCTCTACTCCACCCCAGAACATAGAAGTAGACAACGATAGTGAATCCGACTGTGTGGCACCCCGGCTCAGAGAAAACCGTAACGCCCCGTATTCCAGCCCAGAGATCGAGGCAAAGTCTTCTGGAATACGACACTGCTTAGTATAGAACAAACCAGCTCTCTATTACATCATGAATATGAATACAAGGGTTCTGATATTACAATGAATAACATCGGCACGGCGACACTACGCCAACACGGTTGCTCTATACAAGCAGCATAACAACTTAAAGCAGCGGAACAACTACTGGCAGCGGAACAACGAACGGCGATGATGAACTCCAATCCACAGGGACTCTGGCTGGAATGTTTATCCTAGCTCGCGAACACGGGAACAACACCAAATAAGCAAGCAATCCAGGCATGACCTACAAGCTGGCATAACACGCCAGGTCAGTACATTGAATGTACTTGCAAGCTCACAATAAACCAGAAGCATTCAAGACAAACAACAACATGTCAATTACAGGTTAATCAGGAATTATCATAATATCATCAAGATAACATAGCATGAACAACATGAACACGATACAGCTAGACAATATGAGCATGGCATGAACATATAAATTTGATGATACTAGCGTGCAACATGATGACACTACATGCACCATTTATTTTGTTCGGGTTACCTCGTAACCATCACATGCATCACTTACCAACCTCGGACATTACACGGCCATCTCAGGATCAAATCAAGCTTGGTATAAACAATACCATAGAAATCATTAAATGACCACAAGGAGCTTGATCTTTACCCATGATTCTCGCACAACATCACGAATATCCAACAACTCGACATCCTCGATACCACGGTGATCATTCTGGCGATCACAGCCACGACCAACACTTGGTCTCACACGGTGATCCTTCCGGCGATCACAACTAACTTATCTCATCATCGAACCAGGGTTGTTATTAAGCACATTATTATTATTACTGTTGACTCATAGTGTGACCAACTACGAACTGGGCCCTTATCCGCGGGCGCGGCTATCGATAGATTTAATATACACTCTACAGAGGTAGCGCACTGTACCCACACTATAGAACCCATGGCCTCGTTCTCCCATTCGGGTGGACAAACGACGTTCTGATAAAACCGATCTACTGTCATGACACTCTCCCGACCACTCCGACCAACTCCCCTTTGGGCTAAGTCCTGGGTGGCCCCGTGTCTACTAGAGACACAACGACCACCGTCGTGGCCAAACATAAACGGTCCCAAACGGGGACCCGGATCCAATCAACAACAATGGGCACACAAGGTTATGTCTGCTTACCGGGCCAAGGTACCGCATGCCCATAATCTTCCCTCGTTGGAGGCACCGGCGAGAGGCATGACAATAGACCCAGTTAGGACCTTCCAATAAAGGTAAACGTGGTTGGACTGGTCAATTCGATATGGTGGCACCATGACTCAGCCAACAGTTGTTCAAGTTCAATTTAGTCCGGTTAAACTTGAATGCAAATATGTCGAGTCATGATAAAATGCATGATGTAATTAAAATGCATGAGCATGAATACCAACATAATCATGAGAGAACCACATAAATATCCACCATATCAACAATGAAACATAAGCATGGCATACTGACTAGCATGAACATCATAAGTACATACTTCTCCGAAACATAGCATGACCACTAGCATCAACAATAAATATCATGCAAGAACATATCATCAATACCAACATGCAAGCATTTAACTAACTGGATGCAAAGGAACATGCATAACAACGGTACTCGGGACCGACGACAGTCATGCACCGAAGACCATCACCAACATCAACATGTGCAACTAACAAGCATAAACATGTGAAAAGAATACTAGCAACTAGCAGATCATGATAAACACGTGCATAGCAACATAGCAAGAAAATAAACAATAACCCCGAAGCATTACAGAAACAACGATAACCATATTTTAAATAGGTAATCATTTAATAAATCTTCAAGTTGAAAACCATGGCTGCTGCATGACTATCATGCAAGTGGGTATTGTGGCTTGCCTGGGGTGACGGAGACTCTAGGAAAAAGGGCGGAACGATCGCGGAAAGAATCGCCGGAAACAGCTCTCTCTCGGAGGGGGCTGTTTACAGCAAGGGCAAAATGGTCATTTCCAATATGTCAAACCATAGTGAAAATGATACCAACAGAAAGGTCTCGACGAGACAAAGACGTGGGCTTTGGAATCACCTGATTCGGAGTTACGGTTGAAAAGTTATGAAGGGTTGAACACCAAGGACCAATCTGTGAAAGTTTTATCACCAATGGGTCCCTGAGTGGATAAGACAGAGACTCAGAATTTGGAATACACTTTCTGAAGTGGAACACGCCTTTTAGATAAGAGAAGAAGAAAATACGCTTTCGAACAAAGGAAAGCATACTCACCCGAAGGCGCTTCCACTTATCCACGTGGAAAGGCCCTGGGCCACTGGCGCGTGGGTCCCAGGCGCAGGTGGAGGGGGCACGGGCCGGTCGGGGTCGTCTTTCCTCTCGCCCTGTTCCCCTCGTGAAGCAGAGGCAGAACAGGGGAGGGAAGCAGCGCTGGGGCCGGCCGGCTCCGGCCACCCCCGGCCAGGGCGAGGCCGCCGACGGGCGCGCACGAGACGGCCGCGCTCGTCCCAAGGGGCGGCGGCCACCGGGGAGGAGCATGAAAGACGGCGACGGGTGGAGGACGGGGAGGCAGAGGTGAGCCGCGGCGATGGGGCCGGCCGGCTCCGGCCGAACGGAGAGCACCGACGGGTGCAGGGTGGTTTGGCGGTCCCATTCAGAGGCCAAGGAGCCGCCGGGGAGGAGTGGAGAGGAGGGGAGTTCGCGGCGACGGGATGTCACAAAAAGCTTCTGGGCGGCGGGGCTCTCGGCGCTACGGCTGCTCCGGCGAGGGGGCAAGAGCTTGGGGCGGCTCTATGGGACGTGGGGAACACGATGGACATTGTGGGAGGGTGAGAGGATGGCTAGGCTTGCCGGACTCAAGCCACGACTGAGGCGGCCATGGCGGACACAGGAGAAAAGAAGATGAACCCGAAGGTTCTGGTGGTCGAGGAGGATCGAGGAGTGGCTGGTGAGGTGCGGGAGAGTGAAAGATCGTGGATGTCGCCTAGAGGGGGGGGGGTGAATAGGCGCTTTTAAAATAATTATGGTTTAGGCTTGAACAAATGTGGATTAAACCTAGCGGTTAATTTGTCAAGCACAAAACCTACAACAACTAGGCTCACCTATGTGCACCAACAACTTATGCTAAGCAAGATAAACAACTAGGTGATAGCAAGATATATGACAAGAAACAATATGGCTATCACAAAGTAACGTGCATAAGTAAAGGGCTCGGGTAAGAGATAACCGAGGCACGCGGAGACGATGATGTATCCCGAAGTTCACACCCTTTCGGATGCTAATCTCCGTTTGGAGCGGTGTGGAGGCACAATGCTCCCCAAGAAGCCACTAGGGCCATCGTAATCTCCTCACGCCCTCGCACAATGCAAGATGCCGTGATTCCACTAAGGGACCCTTGAGGGCGGACACCGAACCCGTACAAATGGCAACCCTTGGGGGCGGTCACCGAACCCGTACACTTTGGCAACCCTTGGGGGCGGTCACCGGAACCCGTCAAATTGCTCGGGCGATCTCCACAACCTAATTGGAGACCCCGACGCTTGCCCAGAGCTTTACACCACAATGATTGAGCTCCGAACACCAAGGTTGGGGCTATCTCCCCAACGACACCACGAAGCTTCACCACAATGGAATATGGCTTCGAGGTGACCACAACCGTCTAGGGCGCCCAAGCATCCAAGAGGAACATGCTCAAGGGTACCAAGCACCCAAGAGTAATAAGCTTCTCAACTTCACTTCCACGTATCACTGTGGAGAACCCAAGCCGATGCACCAAATGCAATGGCAAGGGCACACGGACTGCCCAAGTCCTTCTCTCCCAAATCTCACCAAAGCAACTAATGCTAGGGAGGGAAATGAGAGGAAGAACAAGAAGGAGAACACCAAGAACTCCAAGAACAAGATCCAAGGGGTTCCCCTCACCTAGAGGAGAAAGTGATTGGTGGAAATATGGATCTAGATCTCCTCTCTCTTTTCCCCCCAAAACTAGCAAGAATCCATGGAGGGATTAATAGATAGCAAGCTAGAAGAAGGTCAACAATGGGGGAAGAACACGAGCTCAAAGGATTAGGTTCATTGGGGAAGAAGACCCCCTTTTATAGGTGGGGGGGAAATCCAACCGTTATGCTCACAGCCCGCACAGAGCGGTACTACCGCTCCAGGAGCGGTACTACCGCTAGGGCAGTAGAACCCCTTTGAAAAACAACAGCGAGGAGACAAAAAGGCCAGAAAAACCGTCGGAGCGGTAGTACCGCTTGACCTCACGGTACTACCGCTAGGGGTAGCGGTAGTAGTGCTAAGGGTAGCGGTACTACTGCTTGCGAGCGGTACTAAAAAATTACATCCGTGCCTACCACCGCTGGACTTGTGACGAGTTTTTGGTCCCGAGCGGAAGTAGCCACGGAAGTAGCCGCGGTAGTACTGCTCCAAGCGGTAGTACCGCTCCCGAAAGCGGTAGTAAAAAATTACTTCCGCTCCTACCCGCGGTAGTACCGCTGCAGCCTTTTCAGTACACCAAAACGAAAATAACTTTTGCATACGGACTCCAAATTCGATGAAACCAAGTTTGTTGGAAAGCTAGCGACAAGGGCTAACACAATCTTGATAGAAATATAAATAATAAGCAAGTTAGAAAAGGCCCATAAGAAAATGGTGAGAACCCTTCCTCAGATAAGACCGGTAAAACACCCAACACCGAAAACATCATAGAAGACACATGTGAACTCCGTTTCCGATGAACTCAAGCTTGTCATCAAGATGACCATAAGCTCTAAGACTCACAAAGAGAACCAAACAAGAACCAAGAAACATGATGCAAGGATGCAATGGTTTGAGCTCTCTACTAACGATACAATCAAGCTACCAACTTGAGAGCCCCCCTTGATAGTACGGCAAACGATCCTATAACCCGGTCTCCCAACTACCACCACGAGACCGGTAAAATAGAAATCCTATCAAGGGCAAACCTTTGCTTTGCACAAAGTCCACTTGAGCTAGATGTAGACGATCTTGACTTCCTCAAGTTGGACCACCTTTCTTGATTGCGTTGTCTCGATGAAGGCTAGTAGATTGCTCCCCCATACTCCACTATGGGTGAGCCACTCTCCGGCATATCTTCACAAGTCCATTGTCACCACAATGGATGGCAAGCTTCAAGCACTTGATCTCTTCGTGATGCTCCACTTGAACTTGCACACCGCAACCTAACCCCACAAAGAACTCTCACGAAGACCATGGGTTAGTACACAAAGCGTGATTGACAATGCTTACCATACCATGGGATTGCTTGATCCCTCTCGGTACATCTTCTACACTTTGTGTGTTGATCAACTTGATTCATTCTTTGACTTAGTCTTGATCAACCTTGAATCTTTCCAACTCTCTTCATTTGGATGATGTCTTGAAGGTAAACATGAATGATCACAAACTCTTCTTCTTCAAGACATGCTTGCGATAGGCTCAACACCCACAAGACCAATCTTTGGATAATTCCTTAATAGCATCTTGGTCATCACAAACTCTCCTTGAAACCAACAAATGAACTCCAAGAAAAGCCTATGGACAAACCCTTCAAATATAACTCAAGGTAACCATTAGTCCATAGAGATTGTCATCAATTACCAAAACCAAACATGGGGGCACCGCATGTTCTTTACATCTCCCCCATTTTGGTAATTGATGACAATCACTTTCAAGGGTGTTTATATAAGGAATTATGCATCACCATACCATGCAACAATAATGTATGCGCATCAGATGCAAAAGCTTAGGAACAAAACCAAAGCAAGAAGAGCGAAGAGACAACTCTCTAAAATTCCTCACAAAACTAAACTCTTTGAAACTTCGCCCCCATTGGCATCGATTGCCAAAATGGGCGAATAGCTTAGAAGGTCAATATAAATTGTGTTCGTCCATAAATTATGTATTCCTCAAAATAGAGAGAGGAAGGCAATACATATACCCAACTGTAAATACTTGGAGGAAGACAAACTATATTGAGGCCCAAAGATTGCAAAAGAATGATATGCCACAAAGGCGTAACAAAGGGAAAAACACACGCAATCAAGCAATCAAAGGATACCAATTGAATCAAGCTATCAAAAGATACCAATTGACCCAACTAGACCAATGATCCTACATGCCAAATGAATAAAAGATATTATGATAAGAGCAAAGGAGTGTTTTATAGAAACCAGGGAAGCTCCCCATGATTTGTGCACAATTTAGTTTTGTATTTGGATACAACGAGCACAAAATAGGATCGTCGCTCCCCATGGATCAATAGAACCTCACGACATAGCAACAGAGTGTTCTAAAGACATTAGTGAAGCTCCCCATAATTTATGCACTCCTTAGAATATTTTCATTAGGATACCAAGTGCACAAAATAGGATCATCACTCCCCCCAAGATCAATAGACACTCACACCAAGTGCAAGTGATCATGAAGGAAACAAAGCCTAGAACTTGCAACAAACAACTGGTTGAGCAATATATAAAAGAGACAACTTAAGAGTAGGCTCAACCAAAATGATGTGTGTGAGTCATGGCAAAGCACTTGAGAAGATTAATGTATGGATGAACATTAAGCATCAGTATACTCTTGAATGAATGAGATACACAATGCAAGGCCTATCATTCCCACACAAAACAACAAATGGGTTCACAAGCTCACTAATAATCATATAAATAACCTATGCTTGTGACAACGTGTGGTGAAGATATAAAAAGGATAGCTTTGTAATGAGGAGGGATACCAATAGAAATGGCAAAGCCTCATCAAGACAAGCAAGAGAGAATAATCTTCACCACAAAAGAGTGCATCAAGATGAAACGATATAAGATCCGCATTCGAGACACACACCTTCACGGAGCCACCAAAGAAATAAAACATGAACGAAAAGGTGGACGTGAAAGAAGGGGATATCAAATAGATATGCAACTTCTCTCAAGTGTATAAGATTCTAGGTAGATGAAGATCATGATGATATCAATCCACAAAGAAGGATGTACACACAAAATTGTTGCAAAAAGGAATGAATAAGATATCCCCAAGGAAGTCATAAATATACCAATAAGATATTTGCTTGAAGGCATAGCACATGGCTAGATATGTTCTTATTGTATATAAATGAGTTCCAACCACACGAGCATCAAAGACATCACAACTAGCAACAAGAGATCATTGTTGGGATGCTTTGAGAAAGGAAACAAGTATCATTAGAAGGAATGACTAACATGCCATGATACAACCTACACAAGGTTGGTGCAAGAAATGTGTGCATGAAGTAGATGGTGATACTTGTTACCGAGATACCATTGGAAGGATGTAGTAGATACCAATTGAAGGTAGATAGTAGTTCATTGATCATCCTAGCCTGACTCCAATAAGCACATGGTGACACCACCTTCCTTTTGAATGAGCCGAGCATACAATGCATCTCCAATTGTTCCTAGAACAACAACGCAAACAAAATGGTATCCAAACTCATTGGGACCAAAGAGTTAGAAACACCAATACATAGGACAAACTCCACAAACACATGTGCATTTATATATGAAAATGAATTTCATGCACATCTCATCCAAATTGAGACTAGGTGGAGTTTCCCCTATATATTGGGTTAAAGAAAGAAAGCATGCTAAAGAAAATACATGAAGTAAATATGCATGCTCAAGACTTTCAAGAAACGAAACAAAATGAAAAAGAAATACCAAGTGAAAATAGGATACCAAATGGAGAAATCATCACTTGGAAGATATCTATTAGAAGATACATCAAGGAATGAGATATCCATTGATACACGCAAAAGGAAAGATATCAGACTCGCAAAAGAGAGGATGGTTCCAAGCAAACCAACCCATCTACAAAGTTTCATGATGGCACAAGTACCAAAAAGAAACGGCTTGCCTTCCATCAACACACACTTGATATGGATCACAAGATGAGTGTTCTAACGAAAATAGGATAGCTCCCCCACGAATTGTGCATTTAGAGAGATTTTGCATTCGAGTACAAAATGCACAGGGTGGGATCACCACTTTCACTATATCTAGAAAACACTCGACAAAAACAATAAAACACGAGATCCAGAAGTGGCATGGAAGGAAATGGGAGTTGACACAAACTTGGCAAGAGATAAGACAAATAAGACCAAAAGACAATGTAAAGATGATCAATAATTTCCACCACATAAATGATTACCAATTGTCAAAGACAAGAGGTATTTGGAAATAATTCCCGGTGATAGATAGCAATGATATCAAACATCATCTTCACACCAAACACAAGCAAAATGCAACTTGTAGAGCTAACATGCCACCTAGGAACAATCATAATTTATACTATCAACTCTAGGTGACAATATCTCAAATTTACACATTTTCTAGGCTTGTAATATGCACATAGAATATTACTCCCCCATAATGTGATACCAACGAAAAACATACCAAGATGCAAAAGGGAACCAACAAGAGATAATTAATGGAACATTTAGAATTTGACTTTCTCATGAGAAGACATACCACATAGAGACTAGATAATCTTGTAATATCAATACTAGATGGTATTCCTCATGTACACACATTTATAGGATTGTGAGGTGCACAAAGCACATCACTCCCCCAAAATGGGATGTTCCATTAATCTCTCACAAGAGCCAACTAAGATAAAAGCAAGAAGCACAAAGGCTCAACGCACGACACACGCATACATGATGTACAAAACAACATACACATACTTGATTTCTCAAGATAAGCAAATTGGAAGCACAACATATACAAGCACATGCAAGGTATGAAACAACAACATGCTAAGGGGCAAGTAACTTTCAATGTAAACAATTTAAGCACGAGTTACCGCAATGAAGAACATTGGATATACCATAGAAAGATAATCCAAATGACTTGGCTTGAGACAATATGAATGATGAAGACCCCTCAAATCTTCATAATGTAGCCAAGTCTCCAAAGCCCTCCAAATACACCTATTGATCAAGTTTGAGATAGTTGGTCCCCAACCAAGTTGGGTCCTAAGAGGTTAGTCACAATAGGCTTGGCTACCCAAATGGTTCTTTTCTTGACACCACTTTGAGTCCCAAGAAACTTGGCAAACACATTGCCAACCTTATCCTTCCTAAGAGAATAGACATCATCAATAATAATTGGGTTGGATAAGTTACCACTAGTGCATGAAGAAGCGACGTGACCTTTCTCACGACATAAGTAGCAACGTCTACTCTTCACTTTCTTCTCACTTGATTTCTCAACATGAGAAGCATTAACCCGAGTCTTCTTGGGAAGTGGCCTTTCTTCAACTTGAGGTTGAGCATGAGAATGAACTTGTGGCCGCTTCCCTTGTTGCTTGTCACTAATGGGCTTCTTCTTCAATGGGCATGATCTAACATGGTGCCCTTGAATTTTGCACTTGAAGCAAATAATCTTGGCCGAATTCTTGACTTGTTCTTGGCCCTTCTTCTTCTTATGAATTTTGGACTTATTCATCTTGTTGGAGATGAATCCAAGTCCACCTTTGTCATTGGGGGATTTTTGCACACTCAAGATATTGTTGAGTGTCGACTTCCCTTAATGACACTTTTCCAAGTCTTTCTTCAAGGAAGAGACTTGGGCCTTGAGCTCTTTGATTTCCTCTACATGGTTAGTATCAACACAAGTACTAGAGGAAGTATAGGCTTCATTGTTAGAGCAACAAGGCAAGGAAAGCAATTCATCACAAGATGTACCAATGTTATGCATAGATGAATTACGAGGACTAGCACATGGCAATATAACATTTTGACTCGAAGTAGTGCTAGTATCCACATGAGGCTCACTAGATGTTACCTTGATACTCATGGCCTCATGAGCTATCTTTAGCACATTATGGGATATTACAAGATAATCATGAGAGCTTGTGAGCTTTACATGACTTTCTTCCAATTTCCCATAATTGGTAGATAGCAACACAAGTTGAGCCCTTAGCTCAACATTCTCCTTCAAAATGGATGCTTCACTAGAAATAGAGTTAGTAGCACAAGCATCATCATTAACAACAAGAGGAGAAGACAACTTAGCAAGCTCTTTTGAATATGAAGCTTTAAGTTGAGCATGAGACTCAGTGAGTTTGATGAGCTCACTCTTAATGACCCTTGAGCCATTTTCGAGGTGCTCAAAATCCTCAAGGAGTTTATCATGGGCAACTTCAAGCTTCTCATTTTTAGTATCAAAATCATTTGCCACCTCAAGAGCTCTATCACGAGATTCCCTCACTCTAGACAATTATAGAGCAAAAGTCTCCTCAAGAGATTCCTTGGTGGTTTGTTCAAGTTCAAGAGCTTGAGAGAGGTCCGCGATCTCATTAGCGTAATCACGCTCATGACCTTCCATTTTCTCAATGGTGACCTCATGCTCCTCTAGTTGAGATTCCAACTCATCAATATATTTCTTGCCCTCAATGGCAATAGACATGATTTCCATGAAGTTGGAACGAGCATTTTTATTCTGATGAAGAGCTTTAAAAATCATTTCCCCCTTAATTTTTAAAGAGGCAACATTATCATTATCTTCATTATTATCAACATCATCATCATTGTCATCATCATTATCATCACAAGATATATTGGGATTCAAAGTGTGAGACACCTTTGAAGCCTTAGCCATAAGGCAAAACACAATGGATGATAATGTCGGATCCCTTAGAGCACCATTCAAGAATACATCTTGTTCCATGGGGTGTCGGGTTTCCTCTACATTGTTAGCATAACAAGTCGAGGAAATAGATGCATTTTTATCATGGCAACAAGATATATCAAGCATATCATCATGAGTTTTAGTCAAGCAATTTCTACATGATATGCAAGCACTATCAACACAAGCATGTGAAACATGTAGGGTGCTCGAAGTGTTAAAGTACAAAGAAGATGCATTGCAGTAAGATAGTGATGAAGGATCATCCACAATAAACATACTATCATCATTGCAATGACCAACACTACTCACCATATCATTACCTTGTGGCAAACCACATGTAGGTGAAGTATAAGAAGTTGAGAATACAACACGACCGGAGGTGGAGGGAGAACAATCATTCCTACAATTCTTGGACACACCATATTTATCTTGAAGCTTTGTCCACAACTCATGAGCATCCCGGAACGACATGAGTTGAAATATAACTACATTGCTCAAAGCATCAAAAAGCACATTAGAAGCTTGAGCATTGAGATAAGAGTTTTTCTCATCCTCTAAAGATAATCTTTGTGGATCCTTTGGAGGAGAAAAACCCATATCTACAATTCGCTCTAAATTTGGGTCCATGACCCTAAAGAGATTAAGCATGCGAATTACCCAAACATCAAAATTTGTGCCATTGAAACTAAGAGTGTTAGAGAATCCTAAACCCCTAGTCGACATCCTTACTCTCTAGGCGGTTAAGCCCTATAAAGAGAGACGAGGCTCTGATACCAATTGAAAGATCATGGATGTCGCCTAGAGGGGGGGGGGGGTGAATAGGCGCTTTTAAAATAATTATGATTTAGGCTTGAACAAATGCGGAATAAACCTAGCGGTTAATTTGTCAAGCACAAAACCTACAACAACTAGGCTCACCTATGTGCACCAACAACTTATGCTAAGCAAGATAAACAACTAGGTGATAGCAAGATATATGACAAGAAACAATATGGCTATCACAAAGTAACGTGCATAAGTAAAGGGCTCGGGTAAGAGATAACCGAGGCACGCGGAGACGATGATGTATCCCGAAGTTCACACCCTTTCGGATGCTAATCTCCGTTTGGAGCGGTGTGGAGGCACAATGCTCCCCAAGAAGCCACTAGGGCCACCGTAATCTCCTCATGCCCTCACACAATGCAAGATGCCGTGATTCCACTAAGGGACCCTTGAGGGCGGTCACCGAACCCGTACAAATGGCAACCCTTGGGGGCGGTCACCGAACCCGTACACTTTGGCAACCCTTGGGGGCGGTCACCAGAACCCGTCAAATTGCTCGGGGCGATCTCCACAACCTAATTGGAGACCCCGACGCTTGCCCGGAGCTTTACACCACAATGATTGAGCTCCGAACACCAAGGTTGGGGCTATCTCCCCAACGACACCACGAAGCTTCACCACAATGGAATATGGCTTCGAGGTGACCACAACCGTCTAGGGCGCCCAAGCACCCAAGAGGAACAAACTCAAGGGTACCAAGCACCCAAGAGTAATAAGATTCTCAACTTCACTTCCACGTATCACCGTGGAGAACCCAAACCGATGCACCAAATGCAATGGCAAGGGCACACGGAGTGCCCAAGTCCTTCTCTCCCAAATCCCACCAAAGCAACTAATGCTAGCGAGGGAGATGAGAGGAAGAACAAGAAGGAGAACACCAAGAACTCCAAGATCAAGATCCAAGGGGTTCCCCTCACCTAGAGGAGAAAGTGATTGGTGGAAATGTGGATCTAGATCTCCTCTCTCTTTTCCCCCCAAAACTAGCAAGAATCCATGGAGGGATCGTGAGATAGCAAGCTCGAAGAAGGTCAACAATGGGGGAAGAACACGAGCTCAAAGGATTAGGTTCATTGGGGAAGAAGACCCCCTTTTATAGGTGGGAAAAAATCCAACCGTTATGCTCACAGCCCGCACAGAGCGGTACTACCGCTCCAGGAGCGGTACTACCGCTAGGGCAGTAGAACCCCTTTGAAAAACAACAGTGAGGAGGCAAAAAGGCCAGAAAAACCGTCGGAGCGGTAGTACCGCTTGACCTCACGGTACTACCGCTAGGGGTAGCGGTAGTAGTGCTAAGGGTAGCAGTACTATTGCTTGCGAGCGGTACTAAAAAATTACATCCGTGCCTACCACCGCTGGACTTGTGACGAGTTTTTGGTCCCGAGCGGAAGTAGCCACGGAAGTAGCCGCGGTAGTACTGCTCCAAGCGGTAGTACCGCTCCCGAAAGCGGTAGTAAAAAATTACTTCCGCTCCTACCCGCGGTAGTACCGCTACAGCCTTTTCAGTACACCAAAACGAAAATAACTTTTGCATACGGACTCCGAATTCGATGAAACCAAGTTTGTTGGAAAGCTAGCGACAAGGGCTAACACAATCTTGATAGAAATATCAATAATAAGCAAGTTAGAAAAGGCCCATAAGAAAATGGTGAGAACCCTTCCTCAGATAAGACCGGTAAAACACCCAACACCGAAAACATCATAGAAGACACATGTGAATTCCGTTTCCGATGAACTCAAGCTTGTCATCAAGATGACCATAAGCTCTAAGACTCACAAAGAGAACCAAACAAGAACCAAGAAACATGATGCAAGGATGCAATGGTTTGAGCTCTCTACTAACAATACAATCAAGCTACCAACTTGAGAGCCCCCCTTGATAGTACGGCAAACGATCCTATAACCCGGTCTCCCAACTACCACCACGAGACCGGTAAAATAGAAATCCTATCAAGGGCAAACCTTTGCTTTGCACAAAGTCCACTTGAGCTAGATGTAGACGATCTTGACTTCCTCAAGTTGGACCACCTTTCTTGATTGCGTTGTCTCGATGAAGGCTAGTAGATTGCTCCCCCATACTCCACTATGGGTGAGCCACTCTCCGGCATATCTTCACAAGTCCATTGTCACCACAATGGATGGCAAGCTTCAAGCACTTGATCTCTTCGTGATGCTCCACTTGAACTTGCACACCGCAACCTAACCCCACAAAGAACACTCACGAAGACCATGGGTTAGTACACAAAGCGTGATTGACAATGCTTACCATACCATGGGATTGCTTGATCCCTCTCGGTACATCTTCTACACTTTGTGTGTTGATCAACTTGATTCATTCTTTGACTTAGTCTTGATCAACCTTGAATCTTTCCAACTCTCTTCATTTGGATGATGTCTTGAAGGTAAACATGAATGATCACAAACTCTTCTTCTTCAAGACATGCTTGCGATAGGCTCAACACCCACAAGACCAATCTTTGGATAATTCCTTAATAGCATAATGGTCATCACAAACTCTCCTTGAAACTAACAAATGAACTCCAAGAAAAGCCTATGGACAAACCCTTCAAATATAACTCAAGGCAACCATTAGTACATAGAGATTGTCATCAATTACCAAAACCAAACATGGGGGCACCGCATGTTCTTTCAGAGAGGTCGGGCACTCCTTATATAGGCGAGGGGAGAGCTCTGGACGCTCACAAGAGAACTCCAACAGTGCGTTAATGGAGGTCAGAGGCGGTTCATGGTAGTGGCACTATTGTGACGACGCGCTGCCGGCGAGCCACGACGGGGAAATGGTGCAGGGAGGTGCAGACGAGCACGGGCGAGCTCATGGACAACGTTTGAGGCTGATACGAGGAGGGAGGCGACGAGCACAGTGACCCGACCGTTCCAGAGCGCGCGCTGTGCATGACGGAGGTGCGGTCACCACGCGCACTGGTGCAAGCGGCGAGCTTTGGCATGGCCAGCCATGTCCAGTAGGTTTACCTAGGTGCCCTTAGTAAGAATGCAGAAAGAAATTGGTCTAGGGGCAAAGAAGAGATTTGCAGATGGCTCCATGGTAAAACAATAGCAAGGTGTTTGTAACTTCCTGTGGTTAAACCATCTAGGTAACTTGGTAAAAAGTTTGTCTGGCGATGATCTTACACTATGATGATCTTGATCAGCAAAAACCAGACTAAGAAGAGGAGTTTAGCTTAGGGTTGCTGTAGAGAGTGCAAAATTGGCTAGATTTAAATATTAAGATGTTGCACTCACATACTTAAGTGTCATGAGCTGATATTTGATGTAGTTGAGTTATTTGACTTGTTGGGGAACGTTGCATGGAAAACAAAAATTTTTCTCTACGTTCACCAAGATCAATCTAGGAGATGCAACTACGAGGGGAGAGTAGGATCCACATACCCTTGTAGATCGCTAAGCGGAAGCGTTAAGAACGCGGTTGATGGAGTCGTACTCGCCGCGATTCAGATCGCCGAAGATCCTAGCACCGAAGCAACGGTGCCTCCGCGTTCTTCACACGTACGGCTCGGGGACGTCTCCTCCTTCTTGATCCAGCAAGGGGTGGAGGAGAGGTTGATGGAGAGACCGGCAGCACGACGGCGTGGTGGTGATGGTGGAGAAGGATTCCAGCAGGGCTTCGCCTAAGCACCGCGGGAGAAGAAGATGTTATGGGAGAGGGAGGGCAGCACCGAGGCACAAACGTGTGTTGGCTGCCCTCCCTCTACCTCTCTATATATAGGGGGAAGGAGGAGAGGGGGGCGCCCTAGGGTTTCCCCTAGGGGGGCCGGCGGCCAGGGCAGAGGGGGGCGGCGGCCAAGGGCTGCGCCTGGCCCTAGGGTTTCCCCCCCTAGGTGCCTTGCCCCCCACTCCAAGGGGTGCGGCTGCCCTAGGGGGTCCAGCCCCCTTAGCCGCATGAGGAGAGGGCCCAGGGGGGGGCGCACAGCCCTAAGAGGGCTGTGGTGTCCCCCCTTGTGGCCCATTAGGCCCAGAAACACTTCCAGGACCCCCGAAACCCTTTTCGGTAATCCGCCGATTTCCCGATGCTCCCCGGAACACTTCCGGACTCCGAAACCTTTCATCCTATATATCAATCTTCGTCTTCGGACCATTCCGGAGACCCTCGTCACGTCCGGGATCTCATCCGGGACTCCGAACAACCTTCGGTAACCATGCACTGTTCTCACTAACAACCCTAGCGTCACCGAACCTTAAGTGTGTAGACCCTGCGGGTTCGGAAACCATGTAGACATGACCGAGACACTCCCAGGTCAATAACCAATAGCGGGATCTGGATACCCATATTGGTTCCCACATGTTTCTCGATGATCTCATCGGATGAACCACGATGTCAAGGATTCAGGCAATCCCGTATACAGTTCCCTTTGTCTCGTCGGTATGTTACTTGCCCGAGATTCGATCGTCGGTATCTCTATACCTAGTTCAATCTCGTTACCGGCAAGTCTCTTTACTCGTTACCGTAATACATAATCCCGTGACCAACTACTTAGTAACTTTGAGCTCATTGAGATGACGTATTACCGAGTGGGCCCGGAGATACCTCTCCGTCACACGGAGTGACAAATCCCAGTCTCGATCCATGTCAACTCAACAGACACCATCGGAGATACCTGTAGAGTACCTTTATAGTCACCCAGTTACGTTGTGACGTTTGGCACACACAAAGCACTCCTACGGTGTCAGTGAGTTACATGATCTCATGGTCATAGGAACTTATACTTGACATGCAGAAAACTATAGCGATAACTGACACGATCAAAAGCTATGTTTAACGTTTGGGTCTCGTCCATCACATCATTCTCCTAATGATGTGATCCCATTATCAAATGACAACTCATGTCTATGACCTGGAAACCGCGGTCATCTTTGATCAACGAGCTAGTCCTGTAGAGGCTCACTAGGGACACAAAGTCTGTCTATTCATCCACACATGTATTTGAGTTTCCAATCAATACAGTTATAGCATGGATAATAAACGATTATCATGAACAAGGAAATATAATAATAACTCTTTTATTATTGCCTCTAGGGCATATTTCCAACAGTCTCCCACTTGCACTAGAGTCAATAATCTAGCATTACAAGGTAATGAATCTAACACCCATAGAGTCTTGGTGTTGATCGTGCTTAGCCCGTGGAAGAGGCTTAGTCAACGGATCTGCAACATTCAAATCCGTGTGTACTTTGCAAATGTTTATGTCCTCCTCCTTGACTGAATCGCGGATGGAATTGAAGCGTCGCTTTATGTGTCTGGTCCTCTGGTGAAACCTTGGTTCCTTGGCTAGAGCAATGGCACCAGTGTTGTCACAGAACAGAGTCATTGGGTTCAGTGCACTAGGCACAACTCCAAGATCTGTCATGAACTCCTTCATCCAGACACCTTCCTTTGCCGCCTCCGAGGCAGCTATATACTCCGCTTCACATGTAGAATCAGCTACCACGCTCTGCTTGGAACTGCACCAGCTTACCGCTCCCCCGTTGAGAATATATACGTATCCGGTTTGAGACTTAGAGTCATCCGGATCAGTGTCAAAGCTTGCATCGACGTAACCCTTTACGACGAGCTCTTGATCACCTCCATAAACGAGAAACATCTCCTTAGTCCTTTTCAGGTACTTTAGGATATTCTTGACCGCTGTCCAGTGATCCATACCAGGATTACTTTGAAACCTTCCGGCCATACTTATGGCAAGGCTGACATCTGGTCTCGTGCACAGCATTGCATACATGATAGAGCCTATGGCTGAAGCATAGGGGACGACACTCATCTTTTCTCTATCTTCCGCAGTCACTGGGCATTGAGTCTTACTCAACTTTGTACCTTGCAATACCGGCAAGAACCCCTTCTTGGATTGATCCATTTTGAACTTCTTCAAAACTTTATCAAGGTATGTGCTTTGTGAAAGTCCTATCAAGCGTCTTGATCTATCTCTATAGATCTTGATGCCTAATATGAAAGCAGCTTCACCGAGATCCTTCATTGAAAAACTCTTGTTCAAATACCCCTTCACGCTATCCAAAAATTCTATATTGTTTCCAATCAGCAATATGTCATCCACATATAATATCAGAAACGCTATAGAGCTCCCACTCACTTTCTTGTAAATACAAGCTTCATTGTAAACTTGTATAAACCCAAACGCTTTGATCACCTCATCAAAGCGAAGATTCCAACTCCGAGATGCTTGCACCAGCCCATAAATGGAACGCTGGAGCCTGCATACTTTGTCAGCATTCTCTGGATCGACAAAACCTTCTGGTTGCATCATATACAACTCTTCCTTAAGAAAACCGTTAAGGAACGCTGTTTTGACATCCATCTGCCAAATTTCATAATCGAAATATGCAGCTATTGCTAACATGATTCGGACGGATTTAAGCATCGCTACGAGTGAGAAAGTCTCATCGTAGTCAATCCCTTGAACTTGTGAAAAACCCTTTGCCACAAGTCGAGCTTTATACACGGTGACATTACCGTCAGCGTCCGTCTTCCTCTTAAAAATCCATTTATTCTGAATGGCCTTCCGCCCTTCAGGTAATACTTCCAAAGTCCATACTTTGTTTTCATAAATGGATCCCATCTCGGATTTCATGGCCTCTAACCATTTGTCGGAATCCGGGCCCACCATCGCTTCTCCATAGCTCATAGGTTCACCGTTGTCTAACAACATGACCTCCAAGACAGGGTTACCATACCACTCAGGTGCAGTGCGTACCCTTGTCGACCTACGAGGTTCGGTAGTAACTTGATCAGAAGCTCCTTGATCATCATCATTGGCTTCCTCTTCAACCTCTGCAGGCTCAAAAACATCTTTCTGCGCTGCGCTACTCTCTGGTTGAAGCAGAGGTTCAATAACCTCATCAAGTTCTACCTTCCTCCCACTCAATTCTTTCGAGAGAAACTCTTTTTCGAGAAAGGACCCGTTCTTAGCGACAAACACTTTGCCCTCGGATCTGAGATAGAAGGTGTACCCAACAGTTTCTTTTGGGTATCCTATGAAGACACATTTGTCCGCTTTGGGTTCGAGCTTTTCTGGCTGAAGCCTTTTGACATAAGCATCGCAACCCCAAACCTTGAGAAAAGACAACTTAGGTTTCTTACCAAACCACAGTTCATACGGTGTTGTCTCAACGGACTTAGATGGAGCCCTATTTAAAGTGAATGCAGCTGTCTCTAACGCATATCCCCAAAACGATAGTGGCAAATCGGCAAGAGACATCATAGAACGTACCATATCTAATAGGGTTCGATTACGACGTTCGGACACACCATTACGCTGTGGTGTTCCAGGTGGCGTCAACTGTGAAACAATTCCACATTTTCTTAAGTGATCACCAAACTCATAACTCAGATATTCTCCCCCTCGATCAGATCGTAGGAACTTGATCTTCTTGTTACGATGATTTTCAACTTCATTCTGAAATTGCTTGAACTTTTCAAAAGTTTCAGACTTATGCTTCATTAAGTAAATATACCCATATCTACTTAAGTCGTCAGTGAAGGTGAGAAAATAACGATATCCACCGTGCGCCGTCACACTCATCGGACCGCACACATCAGTATGTATGATTTCCAATAAGTCACTTGCCCGTTCCATTGTCCCTGAAAACGGGGTCCTTGTCATCTTGCCCATGAGGCACGGCTCGCACGTGTCAAGTGATTCAAAATCAAGAGACTCCAAAAGTCCATCAGCATGGAGCTTCCTCACGCGTTTCACGCCGATATGACCCAGACGGCAGTGCCACAAGAAAGTGGTATTATCATTATCAACTCTACATCTTTTGGCATCAATGTTATGAACATGTGTATCATCACTATCGAGATTCAATAAGAATAAACCCCTAACTTCGGGTGCATGACCATAAAAGATATTACTCATATAAATAGAACAACCATTATTCTCTGACTTAAATGAGTAACCGTCTCGCAATAAACAAGATCCAGATATAATGTTCATGCTTAACGCAGGCACTAAATAACAATTATTCAGGTTCATAACTAATCCCGATGGTAATCGAAGAGCGAGCGTGCCGACGGCGATCACATCAACCTTGGAACCATTTCCCACGCGCATCGTCACTTCGTCCTTCGCCAGCCTCCGTTTATTCCGCAGTTCCTGTTTAGAGTTGCAAATGTGAGCAACCGAACCGGTATCAAATACCCAGACACTACAACGAGAGTTGGTAAGGTACACATCAATAACATGTATATCACATATACCTTTGTTGTTGTTGGCCCCCTTCTTGTCCGCCAGATACTTGGGGCAGTTCCGCTTCCAGTGGCCGTTCCCCTTGCAATAGAAACACTCAGTCTCTGGCTTGGGCCCAGCCTTGGGTTTCTTCACTGGATTAGCAACTGCTTTGCCACCCTTCTTAGAGTTACCCTTCTTGCCCTTGCCATTCTTCTTGAAACTGGTGGTTTTATTGACCATCAACACTTGATACTCCTTCTGGATGTCTGCCTCAGCGACTTTCAGCATTGAAAACAGCTCGGCGATGGTCTTGTTCATCCCTTGCATGTTATACTGCTGCACGAAGCTCTTGTAGCTTGGAGGGAGTGACTGGAGAATTCTGTCAATGATAGCCTCATCCGGGAACACAAGTCCTAGATCAGCTATGCGGGTATAGTACCCAGACATCTTCAGTAAGTGCTCACTGACAGACGAATTCTCCTCCATCTTGCAAGCAAAGAATTTATCGGTGGTCTCATACCTCTCGATCTTAGCATTCTTCTCAAAGATGAACTTCAACTCCTGGTACATCTCATATGCACCATGACGTTCAAAACGCCTTTGAAGTCCTCCTTCCAAGCCGTACAACATGGCACACTGCACTATCGAATAGTCATCCGAACGTGTCTGCCAGACGTTCAAAACGTCTGCAGGGGCTGTAGGAGCGGGGGGGTCACCTAGCGGTGCATTTAGGACATAAACCTTTTGGGCAGCTGTGAGGATGATCCTCAGATTGCGGAGCCAGTCCACAAAGTTGCTCCCGTCATCTTTCAGTTTAGCTTTCTCTAGGAACGCATTAAAATTCAGGGGAGCTACTGCGCGAGCCATCTACAACAAAAGATTTGCAAAGACACTTTTAGACTATTGTTCATGATAAGTGAGTTACTACCTAATCAAATTAATTATAACTCCCACTCAAATTGACATCCCTCTGGTCATTCGAGCGTGACATGATCCAAATTCACCAACCCAAGTCCGATCATCACGTGAGATGAGGTGGTGTCAATGGTGAACATCAACATGTTGATCATATCTACTATATGACTCATGCTCGACCTTTCGGTCCTCCGTGTTCCGAGGCCATGTCTGTACATGCTAGGCTCGTCAAGTATAACCCGAGTGTTCTGCATGTGCAAAACTGGCTTGCACCCGTTGTATGCGAACGTAGAGTCTATCACACCCGATCATCACGTGGTGCTTCGAAACGACGAACCTTCGCAACGGCGCACACTCGGGGGGAACACAATTTTATCTTGAAATTTTAGTGAAGGATCATCTTATAATGCTACCGTCGTCCTAAGCAAAATAAGATGCATAAAAGGATTAACATCACATGCAAATCATAAGTGACATGATATGGCCATCAACTCGTGCTTTTGATCTCCATCTCCAAAGCACCGGCATGATCTCCATCGTCACCGGCGCCACACCATGATCTCCATCATCATGATCTCCATCATCGTGTCGCCATCGGGGTTGTCGCGCGCCCACCATGCTCTTACTACTATTGCTACCGTTTAGCGATAAAGTAAAGCATTACAAAGCGCTTAATGATTGACACGCAGGTCATACAAAAATTAAAGACAACCCTATGGCTCCTGCCGGTTGCCGTATGCATCGACATGCAAGTCGATATTAACTATTACAACATGATCATCTCATACATCAAATATATCTCATCATGTCATTGGCCATATCATATCACATACATACCCTGCAAAAACAAGTTAGACGTCCTCTAATTTGTTGTTTGCATGTTTTACGTGGCTGCTATGGGTATCTAGCAAGAACGCTTCTTACCTACGCAAAACCACAACGGTGATATTCAAGTTGCTATTTAACCTTCTACAAGGACCGCCTTGTTCTATTCCGATTCAACTAAGATAGGAGAGACAGACACCCGCCAGCCATCTTATGCAACAAAAGTCACATGTCTGTCGATGGAACCGGTCTCATGTACGTGGACATGTAAAGTTGGTCCGGGCCGCTTCATCCCATAATACCGCTGAATCAAGAAAGACTAAGGAGGGCAGCAATTTAAACATCAACGCCACAAACCCTTTTGTGTTCTACTCGAGAAAGCATCTACGCAAGATCCTAGCTCATGATGCCACTGTTGGGGAACGTTGCATGGAAAACAAAAAATTTTCTCTACGTTCACCAAGATCAATCTAGGAGATGCAACTAGAGGGGAGAGTAGGATCCACATACCCTTGTAGATCGCTAAGCGGAAGCGTTAAGAACGCGGTTGATGGAGTCGTACTCGCCGCGATTCAGATCGCCGAAGATCCTAGCACCGAAGCAACGGTGCCTCCGCGTTCTTCACACGTACGGCTCGGGGATGTCTCCTCCTTCTTGATCCAGCAAGGGGTGGAGGAGAGGTTGATGGAGAGACCGGCAGCACGACGGCGTGGTGGTGATGGTGGAGAAGGATTCCAGCAGGGCTTCGCCTAAGCACCGCGGGAGAAGAAGATGTTATGGGAGAGGGAGGGCAGCACCGAGGCACAAACGTGTGTTGGCTGCCCTCCCTCTACCTCTCTATATATAGGGGGAAGGAGGAGAGGGGGGCGCCCTAGGGTTTCCCCTAGGGGGGCCGGCGGCCAGGGCAGAGGGGGGGCGGCGGCCAAGGGCTACGCCTGGCCCTAGGGTTTCCCCCCCTAGGTGCCTTGCCCCCCACTCCAAGGGGTGTGGCTGCCCTAGGGGGTCCAGCCCCCTTAGCCGCATGAGGAGAGGGCCCAGGTGGGGGCGCACAGCCCTAAGAGGGCTGTGGTGTCCCCCCTTGTGGCCCATTAGGCCCAGAAACACTTCCGGGACCCCCGAAACCCTTTTCGGTAATCCGCCGATTTCCCGATGCTCCCCGGAACACTTCCGGACTCCGAAACCTTTCATCCTATATATCAATCTTCGTCTCCGGACCATTCCGGAGACCCTCGTCACGTCCAGGATCTCATCCGGGACTCCGAACAACCTTCGGTAACCATGCACTGTTCTCACTAACAACCCTAGCGTCACCGAACCTTAAGTGTGTAGACCCTGCGGGTTCGGAAACCATGTAGACATGACCGAGACACTCCCAGGTCAATAACCAATAGCGGGATCTGGATACCCATATTGGTTCCCACATGTTTCTCGATGATCTCATCGGATGAACCACGATGTCAAGGATTCAGGCAATCCCGTATACAGTTCCCTTTGTCTCGTCGGTATGTTACTTGCCCGAGATTCGATCGTCGGTATCTCTATACCTAGTTCAATCTCGTTACCGGCAAGTCTCTTTACTCGTTACCGTAATACATAATCCCGTGACCAACTACTTAGTCACCTTGAGCTCATTGAGATGACGTATTACCGAGTGGGCCCGGAGATACCTCTCCGTCACACGGAGTGACAAATCCCAGTCTCGATCCATGTCAACTCAACAGACACCATCGGAGATACCTGTAGAGTACCTTTATAGTCACCCAGTTACGTTGTGACGTTTGGCACACACAAAGCACTCCTACGGTGTCAGTGAGTTACATGATCTCATGGTCATAGGAACTTATACTTGACATGCAGAAAACTATAGCGATAACTGACACGATCAAAAGCTATGTTTAACGTTTGGGTCTCGTCCATCACATCATTCTCCTAATGATGTGATCCCGTTATCAAATGACAACTCATGTCTATGACCTGGAAACCGCGGTCATCTTTGATCAACGAGCTAGTCCTGTAGAGGCTCACTAGGGACACAAAGTCTGTCTATTCATCCACACATGTATTTGAGTTTCCAATCAATACAATTATAGCATGGATAATAAACGATTATCATGAACAAGGAAATATAATAATAACTCTTTTATTATTGCCTCTAGGGCATATTTCCAACATGACTATATGGAGCTGCTGTAAAAACCTCATGCCATTTGGAGTTACGAAAGTGGCACTTGCTTCACAAAGCTCCATTCTGGATAGAATCTTGGAGAATTTACTGAGGGTAAATGGATAACTAGATTGAGTCAAAACTTCGTGGAGGGAGTAGAGGTAGATGTAAGAATGGCCTTGAAAATTGGCAGCTCAAATGAAGCAAGGTAAAATAGTGTTGCTTCACAAAGTGATTTTTTTTAACCAGAAACCAAGATTTGAAGCTGAGCTCACATAGATAATCTCCATGAGCTCAAATTTGGTGGAGATGCATGATTTGATCAAATGAAGGATGTGACCAAGTTTCATATCATTTGGACATGCCTAGAATATACTTCCGTCACAAAGTTTCTTTCTGGACAGAAAGTTTGAAAAATCACTGGAAAATAATTACTAGGCAAATGAGTTTGAAATTTGGCACAGGGAAATGATATGGACATGAAAAGATGTCCACCAAGTTTGGGGGCAATTGGGCAAAGATAAATAGCACTTGCTTCACAAAGTGCCATTTAGGGCAGAATAGGAAAATGATTATTAGAGGATTATTTTTGAACATGGGAATGAAATGTTTTGCCATATTTGATCAATATATGACCCAAACAATTTATGTGAATTACTTGGGAATTTTTGGAATGACAGAAATATAGGTTGCTTCACAACCTAGGGCAAAAAGAATTATTCCTTTAATAGAAAAGGAACATTCTTTGGAAAAAGAATATTGGGTTGGGTCAAGGATGGAAAGGACAGGGTCTTGGGATACATATGAGGATGCCAAGACACTCTGGAAACAAAGAAGAGGTCATCTTCTTCAGTTTCCAGACCACATAGCCACGGAAAAAGAAAACTCAGGCAAAAATCTCAGAAAATCCAAAGAAAAAGAAAGGGCCAAAAATCAGGCTGTGACAACTCTTCCCCCCTTAAAGAAATCTCGTCCTCGAGATTTGGTTGTTCCAGGTTAAATAATTTTTCTGACTTGAAGAAACCGTTTCCAACTCAGGTTTCTTTTATTCATAATATTTCCACTGAATTGGATCTGACTGACTGTCGTGATCTGGAATGATTTGCTTCGTTGTATCTGACATTCTGACAGGACGTACCTCATATGTTTCTGTTTATACTAACTCAAATTTTATTTCATACCTGTTGGCTGAGCTAGCATCCGAAATATTAGTTTTACGGACATACTTGTCCTTCTTGATATTGATCCTTGCTGGAAATGTTATCCTCGCATCGAGTATCGAGAATATTCCACGGAGTTGGGGAACATATCTTCCCGTGGAACAAAGAATCTCTTCTATCCACGCATCGGATAGGCATGCCTTCTGGTTCCAAAATAGTGATGTGGATCATATCTGTTTCTGCTAACGAATGCTGTCATCTTGCGGGAGTTTCTGACTTATCCGGACTGTCTTCTCAGTCTAGAGTATCCAAGTTGTACCAAAGGTTTGATTGTCGCTTGTCGTGACTGATAGAAAAATAATGCACCATCCTCTGATGATAAAATTTACAGTCTTGACTGGCGGTGATCTTAGCAAAGAATCCCATCTACACAGGCTATTCTTTTAATTGCTTCCCCTACGCAAGAGATAACAATCCTCAAAGTATATGTTGTCACACTGATTCTTCATTGTTGCCAGTATCTCCCTGGGAATAACAGTCGGTGCGATGCTCCATCGCGGGTGTTGAGGCCAATATATTGAGCTGTCCATGAGTCTGACCGGACATAATCGGGTATTTAATGCTGACAGTTCTGAGCATACTGTGGACTGAGCTGGTTGCCTCGCTATGAGGTCCTTACCCCAATGGAGTATATCTCTTCGGTGGATCTTTGCTTGGGTTCATCGTGGAATAATACGGTCTTGGGCATCCACATTTTTCACATAATAACCAACATACCTGTATTGTTGGTCTTGCTCTTTCATTATTAATTTCTTCATCTGGATCCTCAACTGAAAGAGCGAGGCCTTATATGGATCCTTGATTATTTTTGCGGCCCTGAATACGGTTATGTACAATATCTAGCAATCATACCTTGGTCTAGTTCGTGTTTTGAGCCTCGGTATATTTATCCGGCTCACGTGTGGTTATACAGATCTCAATATTGTTGGGGATTATGCCGGACAGTAACATCATATTGTTAGATGTGCGGGACTGACCTTGACAATCACTGCCAAGATTATTGTCTCAGTGTTGTCTTTCCTTCAAGACTTGTTGAGCATGGCCTCACCCACTGGTTTTTGTTTCTTGAATAACCGGGGAGGTTTTCGGATGTGTACCGTGAATTCTTCCTCGCGCGTGAGACTTGCATGGACTTGGCAGCATTCTTAATGAATTAATATCTGATTCTCGAGGCATACCTCTTACCGATTTTTATTTCAGACCAACTGTTGCAGATCCGCCACTTGGAAAACACTGCCATATGCTGACAATTCCAAATTTAATGTCTTGTATTAGTGCCATACAGAAGAATACTGGGCAGCTTGCATTCAGAACCACCGGGGTGTCGTAATGAGGAAGACTGAATGGTTTATGCTCAAAGCTTGTGGTGGATAGCTTCTTGAGGAAAAACGGGGTACCGTACCTCATAAGCTTCCCCCCTTGAAGACTTTGCTAGGGAAGACTCGGTACCTTATGCCAGAAGCTTTTGCAGTATGGGAATTTATTCATTCCTTACCGATGCAGACTGGGAACCTTACCTTTGTACACTCCGTCAATAAATTTTTTTAGATGGATGGAACTGATTTTCTTGGTGATTGGACTATATATATATATATACATACATATATATATATATATATATATATATATATATATATATATATATATATATATATATATATATATATACACAGCCGGTCTATTATCATAATATTATGAGAATAATATTCTCATAACACTTCCGCACTGCATGCACGACGCGAGGGCACTGCACTCTTAATGCAACACAACGAAAGGTGAACTTCGTTTCAAAAAACTGTACGTGTTGTTTTTTGTGTACCTTTTTCGCTCTAGTTTTTTAACTGTTTATTGGAATTATGCGTGTAATATACCATTGAGAAGCTATGGAGTAGACGCAACTTCGCCATGTTGAACACTTTTCAAAATTAATCACAGTTTAAGAGCAGTTTCGAAAATCGTGCGGCTCATAACGAATGACATCGAGCATTTTTTGCGTTTTCTTCTAAACCGCTCGTCGGAATGAAACAAATGATACACCGTTGGAAAGGTATCGTCGAGGCGCATATTTTTCATATCTATTATTTTTTCTAATTCGCTACAGTTTAAGAGCAGTTTTGAATTTATTAAATCACGGAATTGTGTTTTTCGAATTTTTCGCAATTTTCGGTACTGTTTTAGCTTCAGTTTTTAACCGTTTGTCCAAACGAGGTGTATGATACGCCGTTGGAAAGCTACAAACGAGGCGCAACTTTCATATGTTGAATTTTTTTGAGATTCCTTACGTTTTTTAGTTCATTTTGAAAATCGTGCGGCTGACTACGAGAGGTAGCGACCGTTTTTCGTGAAATTTTTACAAACTGCTGGTCGAAATGATCCAAACGATACAGGGTTGAAAAGATATCGTCGAGACGCTACTTTTTGATGTAGAACACTCCCTTTAATTCATTACGGTTTAAGAGCAATTTCGAATTTACCGAAATGCGGACACTCTGTTTTTTCGCGACACCAAAATCATCGTGTGTACTGCACCAGACAGAAGAACACACTGCTTCGGACTGAAAACTGCACTGCATCAGATGGAAATGCGGATACTTTATTTTTATTGCGACACCAAAATCGTCGTATGTACTGCATCAGACAAAAGAACGCACTGCTGCGGACTAAAAACTGCATTGCATCAGACGAGCAAAAGAACTGCATATTTTTTAAATGCAATTTTGTTTTAAATAGAGTGTACTGAAAAGTTCTTCGTAGTGCACCTTTTGTAAGACCAAAGTGCACTAAATTTTCATGTTTTTTAAATGCATTTTGTTTTAAATGCACTGTACAGAAAAGTTCTTTGTAGTGAACTTTTTAATACAAGACGAGCAAGTGGACCGCATCAATACAAAAAATGTACCGCAACACTTTCGAAAGTGAACCACATGAGTTACTGTTGACGTATTCATGTGACACGTTTCTTTGGGACAACATTTTTCATTAACATGTTTGGGACTGTAGTGACGAGCCAAGTGCACTGCATTTTCTATTTTGTCCTTTTTGTGATAACGCGTCGGAACTCCATAGTGGAGGCAAGTGTACTGCATTAGTTTCTTTTTTAACTAATTTAATTCTTTCATTCAAATGAACCGCTTGAGAACAATGAAATGAACCTCTAGACAAAAACAATAGTACTTCGAAAAGTACATCCAGCAACCACACATCGCATGGCATAACAAATTCAGAAGAAAAATACAACCCCCACAGAAAATACATGCCGAGCTGCACTCACACGTTTTGCCAAACTGCATGAGACATACGTTCATCTGAGTACTGGATCATCAATGCCTTTACACATCAAATCACACGATGACAACTTGAAGTAACCAAAACATGCACAAACTGCACGCCACCACACCCGAGATGCACGGAGCGATACACCAAATCGCATGCCTGTGCAAACCGAGTTGCACCGGATGAGCTGCTGAACCGCCGTCGAGTAGTGCATTTGAATGTGAACCTCATCAAGCTCCCATCTAAACTCTGGGCACGGTCAGATCTGACCGCATCGAGTGCACTGCAAGAGTAAGTGCAAAATTATATGAAAATATGCACAACTAAACTGCACACCTCAGGAAAAGGAACTGATTTCCTTTTAAAAAATTAACTGGAAAAAACATGCAAATTCAACCAGAAGAACAAAGCATAGCAAAACTCCAGTGGAAGAGACGAGTGCACTTCCGCGACCGTCGTCGGTGGAAGGAGAGACGACCCTTGGGGCGGTGTATCTCACGTGCATCGCAGTGAAGGGATGGTAGGGCGACGACATGGAATGTCGGGGTTGGGGAGGAGGCTCTGGAGGCCGGCCGTGGCAACCGAGCTGCATGGGGGTGGCAACCGAACTGCACGAGCCTACCAACCGAGCTGCACGAGGCTAGTGGCATGGTGGCTGCCTCGGATCCGTCGTCGTTGATCGCCGAGATAACCGAACCCCTGCCAATCTTTGAAGCCAGCTGCCCCTGATGCCCCAGGACGGCAAGTCCCTTTGGCTTTGACAGTGGACTGCGCGGGGAGGAGGAAGTGGGGCACGCCTCTGTGCGATGTGAACTGCAGTGCCAAATCCACCGTGGTCGGAGCTGCTTCGTCGGGATACTGCAACGCTCGAGGCCGCGGTGGAGGTACCCCAGATCAAGGCCGCGTCCGTGTTGGCTGCGTGGCCAGCCATGGCGACCAACAGAGGGGGCTGCCCCGATCCATTGGAAGAAGGTGTTGCGG
>LR738709.1:389126993-389182536 GCA_902687465.1 Secale cereale
CCCCCCAAACTAGCAAGAATCCATGGAGGGATTGAGAGATAGCAAGCTCGAAGAAGGTCAATAATGGGGGAAGAACACGAGCTCCAAGGATAGATGTTCAATGGGGAAGAAGACCCCCTTTTATATGAGGGGGGAAATCCAACCGTTATCCACACAACCCGCACCGAGCGATACTACCGCTAGGGCGGTAGTAGCCAGCTGAAGCACTACTGCAACGGGGCAACAGGGCAGTAGTACCGCCGGAGCGATACTACCGCCTGCCCTTGCAGTACTACCGCATGGGTAGTATTCAATGGCCACTCAGGTGCACACACGGCAGTACATAGTGAGGCAGCGGTACTACCGCTGGGGATAGCGGTACTACCGCGCGTCCAAGGATGTAAAACATTACTGCCACGCCTACATCCGCTGGAGCTAGCTTCGAATAAAAAGCCGGCACGGTACTACTGCTCATGGGGAGCGGTACTACCGCGTAGGGGCGGATGTAAAAAATTAACATCCGCGCCTATATCCACATGCTTCAGCGTCAGGGCTGGGAGTAGTGGTACTACCGCTCACCAGGAGCGGTACTACCGCTGGCCCCTGCGGTACTACCACTCCATATACCGGTACTACCGCACGCCATAGAGGCTTTAGCACTTGGCTGCCTTCATATCGCAGCTAAAGACAACAGAAGGATACAATAAAACCAGAACTGCCATAACTTCTGCATATGAGCTCCGAATTGAGCAAACTCAAGCTTGTTGGATAGAGGAAGATGAGTAGCATCAAAAGCGACTAGTTATAGTAAGAAGAGGCAGGGTGGTATGCTTAAGATATAGAGGAATGAACCCTCCATCAGAGAAGAACCGATATAACCTCCAACATTGAAAAGCTCATATAAGATGCATGTGAACTCCGTTTACGATGAACTCGAGCTTGTCATCAAGATGACCATAAGCTCTAAGACCCACAACGAGAACCGGCAAAAACCCCAACATCAAAAACACCATAGAAGATGCATGTGAACTCTGTTTTCGATGAACTCGAGCTTGTCATGAAAATGACCATAAGCTCCAAACCTCACAAGGAGAAGAACCAAACAAGAACCAATATGCATGATTCAAGGATGGAATGGTTTGAGATCTCTACGAACGATACGATCAAGCTACTCATCAAGAGCCCCCCTTGATAGTACGGCAATCGATCCTATAACCCGGTCTCCAAGCTACCACCATGAGACCGGTAAAATAGAAAACCTACAAAGGGCAAACCTTTGCCTTGCACAAAGTCCACCATGGACCACCTTTCTTGATTGCGTTGGCTCGATGAAGACTAGTAGATTGGTCCCCATACTCCACTATGGGTGAGCCATTCTTCGACATATCTTCACAAGTCCATTGTCACCACAATGGACGGAAAGATTCAAGCACTTGATCTCTTCGTGATGCATCACTTGAACTTGCACGCCGCAACCTAACCCCACAAAGAACTCTCGCGAAGACCATGGGTTAGTACATAGAGTGTAATTGACAATGCTTACCATACCATGGGATCACTTGATCCCTCTCGATACATCTTCTACTCTTTTTGTGTTGATCAACTTGATTCACTCTTTCACTTAGTCTTGATCAACCTCTCACATGACCAATCTTTAGGTAATTCCTTGAATAGCACCTTGGTCATCACAAACTCTCCTTGAAACCAACAAATGGACTTCAAGAAAAGCCTATGGACAAATCCTTAAAATATAACCCAAGGCAACCATTAGTCCATAGAGATTGTCATCAATTACCAAAACTAAACATGGGGGCACCGCATGTTCTTTCAGCTGCATTCACGTTAAATAGGGCACCATATAAATCCGTTGAGACGACACCCTATGAACTGTGGTTTGGCAAGAAACCCAAGTTGTCATTTCTTAAAGTTTGGGGCTGCGATGCTTATGTGAAAAAGCTCCAACCTGATAAGCTCGAACCCAAATCGGAGAAATGTGTCTTCATAGGATACCCAAAAGAAACTATTGGGTACACCTTCTATCACAAATCCGAAGGTAAGATATTCATTGCTAAGAATGGATCCTTTCTAGAGAACGAGTTTCTCTCGAAAGAAGTGAGTGGGAGGAAAGTATAACTTGATGAGGTAAGTGTACATTCTCCCGATTTGGAAAGTAGTTCATCAGAGAAATCTGTTCCAGTGATTCCTACACCAATTAGTGAGGAAGCTAATGATGATGTTCATGAAACTTCAGATCAAGTCACTACCGAACCTCGTAGGTCAACCATAGTACGTTCTGTGCTAGGATGGTACGGTAACCCTATTCTAGAAGTCATGTTACTAGACCATGATGAACCTACGAACTATGAGGAAGCGATGATGAGCCCAGATTCAGAAAAATGGCTTGAGGCCATGAAATCTGAGATGGGATCCATGTATGAGAACAAAGTGTGGACTTTGGTTGACTTGCTCGATGATCGGCAAGCAATTGAAAATAAATGGATCTTTAAGAAGAAGACTGACGCCGATGGTAATGTTAATGTCTACAAAGCTCAACTTGTGGCGAAAGGTTTTCGGCAAGTTCAAAGAGTTGACTACGATGAGACCTTCTCACCCGTAGCGATGCTTAAGTCTGTCCGAATCACGTTAGCAATTGCCGCATTTTATGACTATGAAATCTGGCAAATGGATGTCAAAACTGCATTCCTTAATGGATATCTCAAAGAAGAGTTGTATATGATGCAACTAGAAGGTTTTGTTGATCCTAAAGGTGCTAACAAAGTGTGCAAGCTCCAGCGATCCATCTATGGACTGGTGCAAGCATCTCGGAGTTGGAATATATGCTTTGATGAGGTGATCAAAGCATATGGTTTTATACAGACTTTTGGAGAAGCCTGTATTTACAAGAAAGTGAGTGGGATCTCTGTAGCATTTCTGATATTATATGTGGATGACATATTGTTAATTGGAAATGCTGTAGAATTTCTGGATAGCACAAAATGATACTTGAATAAGAATTTTTCAATGAAAGACCTCGGTGAAGATGCTTATATATTGGGCATCAAGATCTATAGAGATAGATCAAGACGCTTAATTGGACTTTCACAAAGCACATACCTTGATAAAGTTTTGAAGAAGTTCAAACTGGACCAGTCAAAGAAAGGGTTCTTGCGTGTGTTACATGGTGTGAAGTTGAGTCAGACTCAATGCCCGACCACTGCAGAAGATAAAGAGAAAATGAAAGTCATTCCCTATGCTTCAGCCATAGGTTCTATCATGTATGCAATGCTATGTACCAGACTTGATGTATGCCTTGCTATAAGTCTAGCAGGAAGGTACCAAAGTAATCTAGGGGTGGATCACTAGACAGTGGTCAAGAACATCCTGAAATACCTGAAAAGGACGAAGGATATGTTTATTGTTTATGGAGATGACAAAGAGCTCGTCGTAAATGGTTACGTCGATGCAAGTTTGAAACTGATCCGGATGACTCGAAGTCTCAAATCGGATATGTATTTTTGTTGAACGATGGAGCTGTCAGTTGGTGCAGTTCCAAGTAGAGCGTCGTGGCGGGATCTATGTGTGAGGCGGAGTACATAGCTGCTTCGGAAGCAGCAAATTAAGGAGTCTAGATGAAGGAGTTGATATCCGATCTAGGTGTAATAGCTAGTGCATCGGATCCAATGAAAATCTATTGTGACAACACTGGAGAAATAGCCTTGGCGAAGGAATCCAGGTTTGACAAGAGAACCAAGCACATCAAGAGACGCTTCAACTCCATCCGCGATCAAGTCAAGGAGGGAGACATAGAGATTTGCAAAATACATACGGATATGAATGTCACAGACCCGTTGACTAAGCCTCTTCCACGACCAAAACATGATCAGCACCAAGACTCCATGGGTGTTAGAATCATTACTATTTAATCTAGATTATTGACTCTAGTGCAAGTGGGAGACTGAAGGAAAGATGCCCTAGAGACAATAATAAAGTTGTTATTTATATTTCCTTATATATCATGATAAATGTCTTTTATTCATGCTAGAATTGTATTAACCGGAAACTTGATACATGTGTGAATACATAGACAAAATAGAGTGTCCCTAGTATGCCTCTACTAGACTAGCTCGTTAATCAAAGATGGTTAAGTTTCCTAACCAAAGACATGTATTGTCATTTGATGAACGAGATCACATCATTAAGAGAATGATGTGATGGATAAGACCCATCCATTAGCTTAGCATTATGATCGTTTAGTTTTATTGCTATTGCTTTCTTCACGACTTATACATGTTCCTCTGACTAGGAGATTATGCAACTCCTGAATACCAGAGGAACTCCTTGTGTGCTATCGAACGTCACAACGTAACTGGGTGATTATAAAGATTCTCTACAGGTGTCTCTGAAAGTGTTTGGTGAGTTGGCATAGATCGAGAATATGATTTGTCACTCCGAGTGTCGGAGAGGTATCTCTGGGCCCTCTCGGTAATACACATCATAATAAGACTTGCAAGCAAATGACTAATGAGTTAGTCATGAGATGATGTATTACGGAACGAGTAAAGAGACTTGCCGGTAACGAGATTGAACTAGGTATGATGATACCGATGATCGAATCTTGGGCAAGTAACACACCAATGGCAAAGGGAACAACATATGTTTTTATGCGGTTTGACCGATAAAGATCTTCGTAGAATATGTAGGAGCCAATATGAGCATCCAGGTTCCGCTATTGGTTATTGACCGAAGATGTGTCTCGGTCATGTCTACATAGTTCTCGAACCCGTAGGGTCCGCACGCTTAATGTTCGATGATGATTTGTATTATGAGTTATGTGTTTTTGATGACCGAAGATTGTTCGGAGTCCCGGATGAGATCACAGACATGATGAGGAGTCTCGAAATGGTCGAGACATAAAGAATGATATATTGGACAATGTTATCGGTGTGCCAGAGGGTTATCGGAACCCCCGAGGGAACTAATGGGCCTTCATGGGCCTTAGAGGAGAGAGAGGAAAGGCCTCAAGGGGTGGCCGTGTGCCCCCCCCATGGCAAGTCCGAATTGGACTAGGGAGGGGGCAGCGCCCCCCTCTTTCCTTTTCCTTCCCTCCCTCTCCTTCCTCCCCCCTTTCTTCCTTGCACAAGCAAGCAAGAAAAGGATACACCACAATACAAGCTTGCACAACATAAAGGTAAGAGATAACCACAAGTGGATCCGGTAAAGACGAGGATGTGTTACCTAAGTTCCTTCTGTTGGGAAACGTAGCATGCAATTTAAAAAAAAATCCTACGCTCACGCAAGGTCTATCTAGGAGATGCATACCAACGAGAGGGGAG
Source organism: Secale cereale (assembly GCA_902687465.1). Classification (NCBI taxonomy): domain Eukaryota; kingdom Viridiplantae; phylum Streptophyta; class Magnoliopsida; order Poales; family Poaceae; genus Secale; species Secale cereale. The sequence continues at coordinate 389,132,306 of LR738709.1, forward strand.
AGTGTGTCTACTAACCCTCGTAGAACGAAGGCGGAAGCGTTTGACAACACAGTTGATGTAGTCGAACTTCTTCTCGTTCCGACCGATCAAGCACCGAATGTACGTCACCTCCTAGTATTGCACACGTTCAACTCGATGACGTCCCTCGAACTCTTGATCTAGCAAAGTGTCAAGCAAGTAGATGAGTTTCGTCAGCATGACGGCGTGGTGATGGTGATGGTGAAGTAATCCGGTCAGGGCTTCGCCTAAGAACTACGAGAATATGACCGTGGAAGTAAACGGTGGAGGGGGGCGCCGCACACGGCTAACAATGGTGTTCGTGTGTGTTCTAGGCGCCCCCTCCCCACGTATATATAGGTGGGAGGGGGAGGGAGGCAGCCAAGGAGGCGCACCAAGTAGGTTGAATCCTACTTGGGGTCTCACCCCAATTCAGCCAAGACCTGCCAAGTTTACCGGAGGGAAAGAAGGGAAGAAGGGAGGAGAGAAGGAAGGAGGAGAGGAGAGAAGGAAGGAGGGGGCACTGCCCCTCTTCCCCTACTCCCACTCGGCCTCCTACCTTATGGGGGGCACGCCAGCCCTAATGGGCTGGTGTGCTCCCCACTCATGGCCCATATGGCCCATCTACTCCTCCCGGAGGTTCCGATAACCTTCCCAGTACTCCGATAAATACTCGATACAATCTAGAACACTTCCGGTGTACGAATATCATCGTCCTATATATCATTCTTTACCTCTCGACCATTTCGAGACTCCTCGTCATGTCCGTGATCTCATCCGAGACTCCGAACAACATTCGTTCACCAATCATATAACTCATACAACACTATATCGTCATCGAACATTAAGCGTGCGGACCCTACGGGTTCGAGAACTATGTACACATGACCGAGACACCTCTCCGTTCAATAACCAATAGCGGAACCTGGATGCTCATATTGGCTCCCACATATTCTACAAAGATCTTTATCGGCCGAACTGTTATGACAACATACATTATTCCCTTTGTCATCAGTATGTTACTTGCCCGAGATTCGATCATCGGTATCTATATACTTAGTTCAATATCGTTACCGGAAAGTCTCTTTACTCGTCCGTAACACATCATCCCAACACTAACTCATTAGTCATTTGCTTGCAAGGCTTATTTATGATGTGTATTACCGAGAGGGCCCAGAGATACCTCTTCGATACTCAGAGGGACAAATCCTAATCTCGGTTTATGCCAACTCAACAAACACCTTTGGAGATACCTGTAGAGCATCTTTATAATCACCTAGTTACGTTGTGATGTTTGATAGCACACACGACACTCCTTCGGTATCCGTGAGTTGCATAATCTCATAGTCTGAGGAATATGTATTTGACATGAAGAAAGAAATATCAGTAAAACTGAGTGATCATTATGCTAAGCTAATAGGTGGGTCTTGTCCGTCAGATCATTCTCCTAATGATGTGATCCCGTTCAACAAATGACAACACATGTCTATGGTTAGGAAACTTAACCATCTTTGATCAATGAGCTAGTCTATTAGAAGCTTACTAGGGACACATTGTTTTGTCTATGTATCCACACATGTATCAAGTTTTCGGTTAATACAATTCTAGCATGAATCATAAATATTTATCATGATATAAGGAAATATAAAGTAACAACTTTATTATTGCCTCTAGGGCAAATTTCCTTTAGTCTCCCACTTGCACTAGAGTCAATAATCTAGTTCACATCGCCATGTGATTTAACACTGATAGTTCACATCATCATGTGATTAACACCCATAGTTCACATCGCCATGTGACCAACACCCAAAGGGTTCACTAGAGTCAATAATCTAGTTCACATCGCCATGTGATTAACACCTAAAGAGTACTAAGGTGCGATCATATTTTGCTTTGTGAGAGAAGTTTAGTCAACGGGTCTGTCATATTCCGATCCGTATGTATTTTGCAAATTTCTATGTCTGCAATGCTCTGCATGGAGCTACTCTAGCTAATTGCTCCAACTTTCAATACGTATCTAGATTGATACTCAGAGTCAACTGGATCGGTATAAAAGGTTGCATCGACGTAACTCTTTACGACGAACTCTTTATCATCTCCATAACCGAGAAATATTTCCTTAGTCCTCTAAGGATAATTTTGACCACCGTCTAGTGATCTACTCCCGGATCACTATTGTACCTCATTGCCAAACTCATGGCAAGGTACACAGCATGGCATGCTTTATAGAAACTATGGCTGAGGCATAGAGAATGGCTTTCATTCTCTCTCTATTTTTCTACCGTGGTCGGTCTTTGAGTCATACTCAACTGCACACCTTACAACTCAGGCAAGAATTCCTTCTTTGACTAATCTATCTTGAACTTCTTCAAAACTTTATCAAGGTATGTACTCATTGAAAGTCTTATCAAGCGTCTTGATCTATCTCTATAGATCTTGATGCCTAATATATAAGTAGCTTCACCGAGGTCTTTCTTTGAAAAGCTCATTTTAAACAATCCTTTATGCTTTACAGAAAAATCCTACATCATTTCCGATCAACAATATGTCAGTCACATATACTTATCAAAAATGTTGTAGTGCTCCCACTCACTTTCTTGTAAATACATGCTTCACCGTAAGTATGTATAAAACCATATGCTTTGATCACCTCATCAAAGTATATATTCCAACTCCGAGATGCTTGCACCAGTCCATAGATGGATCGCTCAAGCTTGCACACTTTATTAGCACCTTTAGGATCGACAAAACCTTCTGGTTGCATCATGTATAACTCTTCTTTGATAAATCCATTAAGGAATGCAGTTTTGACGTCCATTTGCCAGATTTCATAGTCATAAAATGCGGCAATTGCTAACATGATTTGGATGGACTTAAGCATCGCTATGGGTGAGAAAGTCTCATCATAGTCAACTCCTTGAACTTGTCGAAATCCTTTCGCAACAAGTCATGCTTTGTAGATAGTAACATTACCATTAGCGCCAGTCTTCTTCTTGAAGATCCATTTATTCTCTATGGCTCGCCGATCATCGGGCAAGTCCACCAAAGTGCATACTTTGTTCTCATACATGGATCCTATCTTAAATTTCATGGCGTCAAGCCATTTATCGGAAACTGGGCTCATCATAGCTTCTTCATAGTTCGTAGGTTTGTCCTGGTCTAATAACATGACTTCCAGAACAGGATTACCGTACCACTCTGGTGCGGATCGTGCTCTGGTTGACCTACGTGGTTCGGTAGTAACTTGATCTGAAGTTTCATGATCATCATCATTAGCTTCCTCTCTAGTTGGTGTAAGCATCACGGGAACCGTTTTATGTGATGAGCTACTTTCCAATTAGAGAGAAGATACAATTACCTCATCAAGTTCTACGTTCCTCCAACTCACTTCTTTCGTGAGAAAACTCCTTCTCTAGAAAGGATTCATTCTTAGCAACAAAGATCTTGCCTTCGGATTTGTTGTAGAAGGTGTACCTGATAACCCTCAACCGTAAGGGATCGAGATAGTCTTCGCGGGTAAGAATAACCCAATTTATTGATTCGACACACGGGGAGCCAAAGAGTATTTATAAGCTTTGACAGTTGAGTTGTCAATTCAACCGCACCTGAAATATACTTACTTGCAACAAAAGATAAGTGGTAACAGTGATATGATAGTGATGATGGTGATAGTAAAAGTAAATAGCAGGAGTAAATGGCAAAAGTAGTAACTAGTAACCAGCAGGATTTAAAACATTGTAGGCTAGGGAGATGGATGGTTGGGAGCTGCATGGATGAGATATATCATGATTCTAACTTGGGGCACGGCACACGGAAAAGTAATGATCATCTAGGCAAATATCAAACATTAGGCATGTATCCCATAGGTAGTTGTACGTGCTTGCAATAAGAACTTGCACAACATCTTTTGTCCTACCATCCCGCTATGAACGGGGCCAAAAGGAACTTATGGAGATTAAGGTGCTCCTGTCAAAAAGCACCGGAACAAAGCAATAAACTCAATGGATACATGTAATACTCAAACTACGGACCGTCCCCTTTGGTGTCCCAAGCTGTCACTTTTGGAATCGCCGGTTCCGAACCGTAATAGGTGCAAACAACTCATAGATAGGATCAAAAACACAAATATATTCATGCAAACACATATGGTTCAGATCTGAAATCATGGCACTCGGGCCCTAAGTGTCAAGCATTAAGAATAACAAGTTGAAGCAAAGATGATAAACACCATAGTAGATGATAGGCAACATGCCCCCAACGATCTGACAAACTATTACATGATCTAACTCATCCAATCCCTACCATCCCCTTCGCCTACAGCAGGGGATTACTCACACATGGAAGGAGAAGTCATGGAGGGATGATGGAGTGGTGATGGTGATGACGATGGCGACGATCTCCCCTCTCCGGAGGCCAATTCAGCCTCCAGATTAGCCCTCCCGAAGAAGAACAAAGGGTGGCGGCGGCTCCGCGACGAAAACTGCGAAAAGAACTTCTGATCTGGGATTTCTCCGTCACGAGCTAAAATACGGGTCTAAGTAGGGCACCAGGGGAGGTGGGGCCCACCCAAGCGACCCCCCGGCGCGGCCAGGGGCTGGGCCGCGCCACCAGGGCGCCTGGGCCCCCCTTGGCCCCCCTCTGGCCCCTCTTCTGGCTCTGGGTTCCTTCTGGTGCGTGGATTTTCTGTGATTTTTCGTGGATTTTTCCGAGATACCTAAAAATCCGTTTTCCTGCACACAATAAAACCATACAGGCAGCTCTGCTGAAAACAGCGTCAGTCCGGGTTAGTTTAGTTCAAATCATGCAAGAATGAGGTCAAAACAATATCAAAAGTGTTTGGAAAAGTAGATACGTTTGAGACGTATCAACTCCCCCAAGCTTAGAATATTGCTTGTCCTCAAGCAATTCAGTTCAACGAACTGGACGCGACAAAGAAAACTTTGACAAACTCTTTTGCTTCATTAGATGTATATAAGCATGTACTACGAAAAGAGTCTAGCAAGTATTGAAACAGTACTATGAGGACAATGCACGGAGCAATCCTTCTTTCAAGTGACCAATCACAAATACTTAAAAGTAAATAATATATTACTGAAAATCAAGACAAGATCACATTGCACATAGCTTGAGCATATTAGGGTGGTATCTCGCTAGCCTCCATGAGTGAAGCAAAACATAAATGCAGAAACTCCTCCAGAGTTTTAAAGGAGACTAGAACTAAGAATTTCAGAACAAATAATATCACAAGCATGCAAAAGACAATGTAATACTTTGGGACAATGCACATTACACTCAAAATGACAATTATGCTCTCCTAGTTGGTGCTTTGAAGAAAGAAGGTGGAGACTCTCGAACCGTGGCTTTTGTTGGCAAGGTTGAAAACCCGTGGTCGGAAACAAAAACTAAACATGTACCAGAGCTCTTGGTTTTAAAAACAGAGGTAAAAACATTTTTGAGAGGTGCATATTTCGTCAAACAATGCTAGCAGATAACTCAATCACTTCTTGAGCTGGACAAGTCTCGAGGAACGGCTCCCGCATGAGGACGATCACATCCTCTTAATCTCCTTTGTTTATCACTGCCAAAGTTTTCTGATTTCTCATGAACAAAGCGTGAAGGAGGGTTTGTTTGTTGTATTATCTTTTATGAGCCAGGCGCACTCTATGCCAGTTCCTTCTCGTATTATGGGTTTTCACATTAGACATGCAATCCCGGGGTGAAACTTGTCCAACTTAAAAATATCATGAATTAGCTACTACTTCCTCATGAGCTAAAACAGAGGCACAAAAAGAGAAATGCTTTTGATTAATTTCGAGATGGTACACGAAAGTCTTCGTTAGGAATGGCAGGTAAATACCATGTATAGGAAGGTATGGTGGACTCATATGGCATAACAGGTTTTAAGGATTTTGGATGCACAAGCAGTCAGTCCGCTTAGTACAGGTGGAGGTTAGCAAAAGACTGGGAAGCGACCAACTAGAGAGCAATAACGGTCATAACCATGCAGAGCGACAAAGCAACATTGAATCGGGCATGAAAGTGATATAACTATTCTGAAACTCAAAGATCATCAAGGCAGAGCAGACTTTTTAGTCTTAAACATGTGTAAACATGTGCCAAGTCAATCCAAAAATTCTCTAAAGGGAAATACCACCTTATTATACCGAACTATGAACAATGCAATGCATGTAAATCATTTCAATAACACATTATATACTCTAGCTATTCGAGACTAGCCACAAGGAAAGCATGAACTACTGGAAGAGCATTGTAAACATAGCACTATCGCTACAAGCTGGTCTCTAGATCATAAGTACAGGCATATGTACAAAAGTAGAAACAAGAAGAGTTCATACCGGTCTTCCTTGTTGCTTCCCTTTAGTCGATCTTCATCATTACTGCCTCGTCACTTGCACGATCGAACGTAGGAAATATAATTAAATGCCATCACGGACTCGAGCTGAACTCTGAAAACAAAGCAAACTAAAAAGAGAAATAAAATCTTTTTGGATTATTTCAAAGGTTGAACGAAAGCAAAAGAAAGAGAAAATCTTTTTGTTGTTTTTGCAAAGAGAGAAATAAAGAAGAACAGGCAAAAACTTCGAAAAGATCAAACCGAATAAAACGGATAATACAATGGAAAAGTGAGAGGGGCACGTACTCCCCCAAGCTTAGGCTTTTGGCCTAAGTTGGTAGCAGCTACTGCCCCCAGGAGCCTCCTGCTCCGGGGGTATGGTAGTGAGTCCAAGGATCGTAGAAGGATGCTGGCGCGTACACCGAACTCCTCGGAGTCTCCCACGAGGAAGGGTCCATGCGCTAAGTAGAGGAAGACCCTTCACCAAACTCGGTGGCGGTTTCTCCCTGAAAAGGTGGTAACTCACCGTGCTCCTCCTCGTCGGGCACAACCCCCTCCATGGGGTTATGAAACTGATGCTGGGCTATGAACTCATCGAACTAGACAACATCAAAGGACCATCCGTTCCTGCGAGAAAAATCAAACAAAAGAGGTGCAGGTAGACGGATCTCGCGTTTCGCGGTAGTTCCGAAACGCAAGATATAAACAAGATTATCAAGCTCAGAAGCCATGGTAACAAACTTATGCCTTTTCATAGCAGCAAGATCAAAGCTTAAATAAGTAAAAGGATTATCATCAGGGTGTGGGGTGCCTCCAAGATGTTCTAAGATAAGTGTGGCATACACGCCACCATATAAGTCCCCCTTGTTATTGTTCATAGCAAGGCGTCGAGCAATTAAGGCACCCAGATTATAATCAGATCTCCCTGAGAGGGTTGCTGCCATGATAGCAATATCTGGCGCAGAAGTGTTGCTCGTGTTGTCACGAGCTAACACCCCTCTAGCAACATAATATGCAAAATACCTGAGGTGAGGGAACAAGATGCTGGAGATGTTCGACCGATGAATATCCCTCGTACCCATGCTGCAGAGAGAGTTGAAGACGGTTTTCAGCTCGGAGGGCTGAGTGGTCATCCTAGCCGTCCTCCCAATGTTTGGCACACCTATTATTTCACAAAACTTTCCCAAAGTCATGGTGATAAGATCATTGTAAATTTTAAACTCAACAACACCTGAATCAGGATTATATCTAAAACTGTTAATGAAACTGGAGGTGAGTTTTTGATACGGAGTAACACGACACATGACGAGCCGTGTCAGACCTGCATTAGCACAAAGATTATAAAACTCATCCTTGATTCCCGCAGCTTCAAGGAATTCATCACATGGAAATGTAATTGCACGTGCTGGACTTGTGTCTTGCAACAACTCCAGGGGCACATGATCTTCATTATAGCTCACCCTAGCAGTCGAGGGTGAAGCTGCGGCTCTAGTAACTCGATCGGAGTGTGCGGGCCTCCTCTTCTCAAGCCACCCTTTTGCCCTTCCTAACAAACTCATTTCTGAATTTTTTGGCAATTTACAAAAACAAGGATTAAAACAAGGTGAGTTAAGGCAAACTACTCAACTCACTTGCCCAAGGCATAAACTTGCATCAAAACTTGGAAAATAACTTTCTACACATGCATGCAAGCTCATCTATACAACACCAAGAACTACTAAATACTCACAAATGAAGCCACCAATCAGAAATCTAATTGGAGGGGTGGAGGAGTCACATACCAGGGAGTATTTGTTCAAAATCTCAGCTCAAATGATAGGCTGTAGAGAGAGATCGAAGAATCGCCTCCAAGAGCAGCAAGAACACAAGAACAAGTGCAGAACTCGCGTTTTTGCAGAAAAAGAGAGAGGGAGGAACATACCTGGAGGGGGGCCTTGTGGGCCCCAGGCGCCCTGTGGGCGCGGCCAGGGGGTAGGCCGCGCCAGCTGGTCGCCTGGGCCACTGGTGGGCCCCCCTGGCTGGCCCCAGGTCCCTCTGGGTCACTCCCGACGTGGAAATTTTTATTTTTATTTTTCTGGAATTTTTCTGAAAACTTCACTGTTGAAATTTTTTCGAAGTTCAAAAAGCTGCAAAACTCTCTGAAAACTTGAAGCAGTGAGTAGTATTGTGAAGCTTCAAAACATAAGTACTTGGTACAGCAAGTACGACAAAAACTAAAAACAAATGAAAACATAACAAGCTCAACTTTTTATCTATATAAAACATGTTTACTAGTAAGGTTGATCAAGTCTTACCAACAAACAGGCAATATATAGAGCAAAAAGTCTCACCTCTTACGAAGTAATCACTGAACCTTTACTTTGATGGACATTGTCCCCACCATGATAGTTTTTTATTTGTGAGGCACATGTTGTGGACAGTCCCATTCTCCAATCTTCACGGTCTCGATATTCTCTATAGAGTTGAGGCCATGCCTCCTGTCGGTCTTCTTTGGAAAATACACCGTGTGTTCTTTATCATTCACATTGAAGGTAACCTTCCCTTTATTGCAATCAATAATAGCACCTGCGGTGTTAAGAAAAGGTCTACCAAGAATAATGGACATGCTCCCATCCTCGGGCATGTCAAGCACAAAAAAATCAGTAAGATTCAAACAATTAGCAACTTCTACTGGAACATCCTCACAAATACCTATCGGAACGGCGGTTGACTTGTCAGCCATCTGAAGAGAGATATCTGTAGGAATTAGTTTCTCTAAACAAAGCCTCTCGTAAAGAAAGAGAGGCATAACACTCACTCCTGCTCCAAGATCACATAAAGCAGTTTTGACATAATTATTCTTTATGGAGCAAGGAATGGTGGGTATACCTGGATCACCGAGCTTCTCAGGAATCTTGCCACTGAAAGAGTAGTTAGCAAGCATAGTAGATATTGCTTCATTAGGAACTTTTCTTTTGTCAGTGACAATATCTTTCATATATTTTGAATAAGGAGGTAACTTAATAGCATCAGTCAAAGGAATTTGAAGAAAAAGAGGTTTAATCCACTCACAAAACTTATTGTAATGCTCTTCTTCTTTAGATTTGATGGACTTACCTGGAAAGGGCATGGGTTTCTGTACCCATGGTTCTCTTTCCTTCCCATGTTTTCTTGCGATGAAGTCTTCTTTAGTGTACCTCTTACGTTTGTCAGGTGCTTCTTCTTCTCAAACTTCAGGCGGATCATTCTTCTCATTATCCTTACCTTCAGGTTCAGCACCGTCCTCAGTCTCAGCATCGGAGATAGATACACTGTTGGGATTAACAGCTGGCTCTTCATCTGCAATAGGATCATTGGAATTGTCAGTCTCCTTATGTTTCTTCTTCTTCTTTGGAGAGCCAACAATTTCTTCTTCCTGCATTTGAGAATCTTGCTCAATTCTCCTCTGATGCCCCTCTGGATAGAGAGGATCTTGAGTGCTAGTTCCTCCTCGGGTCTTAATCCCGAAAGCCTGCAAATCATCTTGTTTGGCATTGTTAGCAAGCAAATCTTTTTGCACATTAGAAATTTGGTCAAGCTGAGTTTGAACCATATGAAAATGCTTCACAAGACATTGAACATCATTAACCGTTCTACCTAGAACATCAAGCAGACTTTTGATAGCAAGGGAATTATCATGCAATTGACTTTGTATCCTCTCATTAAAATGATTTTGTTTCATAATAAAATTATCAAACTCATCTAAACATTGATCAGGAGGCTTACCATGAGGGATGTCGCTTGCGTTGAAATCTAAAAGAGAGTGAGTGGTAGGCTCACACAGCTTCTCAATAGGGGGTAGATTCTTCACGTCTTCAGCTTTAATACCTTTCTCTTTAATAGACTTCTTTGCTTCTCGCATATCTTCGGGGCTTAGAACAAACATGCCCCTCTTCTTTGGTGGTGGAGGTGGTTCAGGGACGGACCAATCTTCATGGTTTTTGGCAATCCTGCCCATCAAATCTTCTGCATCTTTCGGCGTCCTTTTCCTGAAAACACAACCAGCACAACTGTCCAAATAGGATCTGGATTCATCAGTTAGACCAGCATAGAATATATCGATTAATTCGTTCTTAGGGACTTCATGTCCTGGTTAGCCCGAATCAGACCGCAGTACCTCCCCCAAGCTTTAGGGAGGGACTCATCCTGCAACTGTTTAAAGTTATAAATTCTTTGTAAAGCAGCATGTTGCATGTGAGCAGGAAAGTACTTATCAACAAAAGAGTGAGCTAAGTCTTGAGGACTCTTAATGGAACCGCATGGGAGTGAATCATACCATGCTTTAGCACCTTCCTTCAAGGAGAAAGGAAGAAGCTTGGTCACATAAAAGTATCGTATCTTCTCATCTGTGGTAAACAGGCCACCCAACTCACCGAGTTTAGTCAGGTGTGCAATAGCATCATCATTTTCTCTGCCATAAAAGGGGTCAGCTTCAACCATAGGTATAAGTGAAAGATCAACAGAGAAATCATAATCAGGATCATCAATGCATATAGGAGATGTAGCAAATTCAGGATCAGGAACGGTTTTGTTCTTCAAAGAGTGTTTTTCAAACAGTTTCTTAATAACTTTAGGGTCAGAGCCAGAAAACTCTGTCAGTTCCCTGCATAAATCTTCATCAAGCATATAGTAATCATCATCAAGGAGTCTTTCCTTGAGTTTACTCAAATCAGGATAATCATAAGTTTCACCAATAGGGTAGCGAGTAACAGGAATTTCAATTCCAGACTTTTTAGCAGCAGCAGCGATCTGTTTCTCAAGAGCATAACCAAGGGAACTAATATCATCAACAGTAGTAGAAGCATCATCAAGAGTATCAGACATAGTAACAGATTCAGTAGGAGCATCATATGGTGGCGGTGAGGCAAACTTACTCATAACAGAGGGTGAATCAAGTGTAGCACTAGTGCTCAGAACAGTACCTCTTCTTGTAGTGGATAGTAAGATCGGAACCTTGGGGTCTCCTTTCTTACCCATAGCGGATGAAGTGCAGCATGTAGGATACTTCAAGTAGACTTGTAAATATTGCTATGCTCCCCGGCAACGGCGCCAGAAAACGGTACTTGATAACCCTCAACCGTAAGGGATCAAGATAGTCTTCGTGGGTAAGAATAACCCAATTTATTGATTCGACACACGGGGAGCCAAAGAGTATTTATAAGCTTTGACAGTTGAGTTGTCAATTCAACCGCACCTGAAATATACTTACTTGCAACAAAAGATAAGTGGTAACAGTGATATGATAGTGATGATGGTGATAGTAAAAGTAAACAGCAAAAGTAAAAAGCAGGAGTAAATGGCAAAAGTAGTAACTAGTAACCAGCAGGATTTAAAACACTGTAGGCTAGGGATATGGATGGTTGGGCGCTGCATGGATGAGATATATCATGATTCTAACTTGGGGCACGGCACACGTAAAAGTAATGATCATCTAGGCAAATATCAAACATTAGGCATGTATCCCGTAGGTAGTTGTACGTGCTTGCAATAAGAACTTGCACAACATCTTTTGTCCTACCATCCCGCTACGAATGGGGCCAAAAGGAACTTATGGAGATTAAGGTGCTCCTGTCAAAGAGCACCGGCACAAAGCAATAAACTCAATGGATACATGTAATCCTCAAACTACGGACCATCCCCTTTGCTGTCCCAAGATGTCACTTTTGGAATCGTCGGTTCTGAACCGTAATAGGTGCAAACAACTCATAGATAGGATCAAGAACACAAATATATTCATGCAAACACATATGGTTCAGATCTGAAATCATGGCACTCGGGCCCTAAGTGTCAAGCATTAAGAATAACAAGTTGAAGCAAAGATGATAAACACCATAGTAGATGATAGGCAACATGCCCCCAACGATCTGACAAACTATTACATGATCTAACTCATCCAATCCCTACCATCCCCTTCACCTACAGCAGGGGATTACTCACACATGGAAGGAGAAGTCATGGAGGGATGATGGCGATGACGATGGCGACGATCTCCCCTCTCCGGAGGCCAATTCAGCCTCCAGATTAGCCCTCCTGAAGAAGAACATAGGGTGGCGGCGGCTCCGCGATGAAAACTGCGAAAAGAACTTCTGATCTGGGATTTCTCCGTCACGAGCTAAAATATGGGTCGAAGTAGGGCACCAGGGGAGGTGGGGCCCACCCAGGCGACCCCCCGGTGCGGCCAGGGGCTGGGCCGCGCCACCAGGGCGCCTGCCCCCTGGCCCCCCTCTGGCCCCTCTTCTGGCTCTGGGTTCCTTCGGGTGCATGGATTTTCTGTGATTTTTCGTGGATTTTTCTGAGATACCTAAAAATCCGTTTTCCCGCACACAATAAAACCATACAGGCAGCTCTGCTGAAAACAGCGTCAGTACGGGTTAGTTTAGTTCAAATCATGCAAGAATGAGGTCAAAACAATATCAAAAGTGTTTGGAAAAGTAGATACGTTTGATACGTATCAGTACCCAATAGTTTCTTTTTGGGTATCCTATGAAGACACACTTCTCCGATTTGGGTTCGAGCTTATCAGGTAGAAACTTTTTCACATAAGAATCGCAACCCCAAACTTTAAGAAACGACAGTTTTGGTTTCTTGCCAAACCATAGTTCATACGATGTCATCTCAACGGATTTAAACGGTGCCCTATTTAACGTGAATGCATCTGCCTCTAATGCATAACCCCAAAATGATAAAGGCAAATCGGCAAGAGACATCATAGAATGCACCATATCCAATAGAGTACGGTTACAACGTTCAGACACACCATTACGCTCTGGTGTTCCAGGTGGCGTGAGCTGTGAAACTATTCCACATTGTTTCAAATGAAGACCAAACTCGTAACTCAAATATTCGCCTCCGCGATTGGGTCGTAGAAACTTTATTTTCTTGTTACGATGATTCTCTACTTCACTCTGAAATTCTTTGAACTTTTCAAAAAAAAAATAGACTTGTGTTTCATTAAGTAGATATACCCATATCCACTCAAATCATTTGTGAAGGTCAGAAAATAACGATACCCGCCGCGTGCTTCAACACTCATTGGACCTCATACATCGGTATGTATTATTTCCAATAAGTCATTAGCTCGCTCTATTGTTCCGGAGAATGGAGTTTTAGTCATTTTGCCCATGAGGCATGGTTCACAAGAATCAAATGATTCATAATCAAGTGATTCCAAAAACCCATCAGCATGGAGTTTCTTCATGCGCTTTACACCAATATGACCTAAACGACAGTGCCACAAGTATGTTGCACTATCATTATCAACTATGCATCTTTTGGCTTCAATATTATGAATATGTGTATTACTACGATCGAGATTCAATAAACCATTCACCTTGGGTGTATGACCATAGAATGTTTTATTCATGTAAATAGAATAACGATTATTCTCTCACTTAAATGAATAACCGTATTGCAATAAACACGATCCAATCTTGTTCATACTCAACACAGACACCGAATAACATTTATTTAGGTTTAACAGTAATCCTGAAAGTATAAGGAGTGTGCGATGATGATCATATCAATCTTGGAACCACTTCCGACACACATCGTCACCTCACTCTCAACTAGTCTTTGTTTATTCTGCAACTCCTATTTCGAGTTACCAATCTTAGCAACCGAACATGTATCAAATACCCAGGGGATACTTACCAGCACTAGTAAGGTACACATCAATAACATGTATATCAAATATACCTTTGTTCACTTTGCCATCCTTCTTTTCCGCCAAATATTTGGGGTGGTTCCACATGCCGTGACCATTTCCTTTGTAGTAGAAGCACTCAGTTTCAGGCTTGGGTTTAGACTTGGGATTCTTCTCGGGAGTGACAACTTGCTTGCCATTCTTTTGAAGTTCCCTTTCTTCCCCTTGCCATTTTTCTTGAAACTAGTGGTCTTGTTAACCATCAACACTTGATGCTCCTTCTTGATTTCTACCTTCGCCGATTTCATCATCGCGAAGAGCTCGGGAATCATTTTTGTTATTCTTGCATATTGTAGTTCATCACAAAGTTCTACTAGCTTGGTGATAGTGACTAGAGAACTCTGTAAATCACTATTTCATTTGGAAGATTAACTCCCACTTTATTTAAGTGATTGTAGTACAAAGACATTCTGAGCACATGCTCACTAGCTGAGCTATTCTCCTCCATCTTGTAGGCAAAGTACTTGTCAGAGGTCTCATACCTGTCGACATGGGCATGTGTATGAAATACCAATTTCAGCTCTTGAAACATCTCATATGTTTCGTGGCATTCAAAACATTTTTGAATTCCCGGTTCTAAGGCGTAAAGCATGGAACACAAAACTATTAAGTAGTCATCATACCGAGCTTTCCTAAACATTCATAATGTCCGCATCTTCTCCGGCAATAGGTTTGTCACCTAGCGGTACATCAAAGACATAATTCTTCTTTGCAGCTATGAGGATAATCCTCAGATCACGGACCCAATCCGCATCATTCCTACTAACATCTTTCAACTCAATTTTCTCTAGGAACATATCAAAAACATAGTGGAGCTACAACACGAGCTATTGATCTAAAACATAATTTGCAAATACTATTAGGACTAAGTTCATGATTAATTTAAGTTCAATTAATCAAATTACTTAAGAACTCCCACTTAGATAGACATCCCTCAAGTCATCTAAATGATACATGATCCAAATCAACTAAACCATGTCCGATCATCACGTGAGATGGAGTAGTCATCAATGGTGAACATCTCTATGTTGATCATATCTACTATATGATTCACGTTCGACCTTTCGGTCTCCAGTGTTCTGAGGCCATGTCTATACATGCTAGGCTCGTCAAGTATATATCGAATATTCCACATGTGCAAAACGGTCTTGCACCCGTTGTATGTGAACGTAGAGTCTATCACACCCGGTCATCATGTGGTGTCTCAACACGACGAACTATAGCAACGGTGCATACTCAGGGAGAACACTTTTACCTTAAAATTTAGTTAAGGGATCATCTTATAATGCTACCGCCGTACTAAGCAAAATAAGATGGATAAAAGATAAACATCACATGCAATCAAAATATGTGACATGATATGGCCATCATCATTTTGTGCTTTTGATCTCCATCTCTAAAGCATCGTCATGATCTCCATCGTCACCGGCTTGACACCTTGATCTCCATCATAGCGTCGTGGTTGTCTTGCCAGCTATTGCTTCTATGTCTATTGCTAACTCATAGCAATAAAGTAAAGCAATTACATGGTGTTCATATTTCATACAATAAAGAGACAACCATAAGGCTCCTGTCGGTTGCCGATAATTTACAAAACATGATCATCTCGTACGATAATATATAACTCATCACATCTTGACCATATCACATCACAACATGCCCTGCAGAAACAAGTTAGACGTCCTCTACTTTGTTGTTGCAAGTTTTACGTCGCTGCTACGGGCTTCTAGAAGAATCGTTCTTACCTACGCATCAAAATCACAACGATGTTTCGTCAAGTTTGCTGTTTTAACCTTCAACAAGGACCGGCCGCAGTCAAATTCGATTCAAATAAAGTAGGATAAATAGACACCCGCTAGCCACCTTTATGCACAACTAGTTGCATGTGCGTTGGTGGAACCGGTCTCATAAACGCGGTCATATAAGGTTGGTCTGGGCTGCTTATCCCACAATACCACCGAATCAAAATAAGACGTTGGTGGTAAGCAGTATGACTATCACCGCCCACAACTCTTTGTGTTCTACTCGTGCATATCATCTACGCATAGACCTAGCTCATGATGCCACTGTTGGGAAATGTAGCATGCACTTTCAAAAAAATTCCTACGCTCATGCAAGATCTATCTAGGAGATGCATAACAACGAGAGGGGGAGAGTGTGTCTACGTACCCTCGTAGACGGAAAGCGGAAGCGTTTGACAACGCGGTTGATGTAGTTGAACTTCTTCTCGTTCTGACCGATCAAGCACCGAACGTAGAGAACCTCCGAGTTCTGCACACGTTCAGCTCGATGATGTCCCTCGAACTCTTGATCCAGCAAAGTGTCGAGGAAGTAGATGAGTTCCGTCAGCATGACGGTGTGGTGACGGTGATGGTGTAGTAATCCGCGTAGGGCTTTGCCTAAGCACTACGAGAATATGACCATGTGAGTAAACGGTGGAGGGGGGCGCCGCACATGGCTAATAATGATGTTCGTGTGTGTTCTAGGCGCCCCCTCCCCACAAATATATTGGTGGGAGGAGGGAGGCAGCCAAGGAGGCGGCCCAAGTAGGCTAAATCCTACTTGGTGTCTCTCCCCAATTCGGCCAAGACCTGCGAAGTTTACCGGAGAGAAAGAAGGGAAGAAGGGAGGAGAGAAGGAAGGAGGAGAGGAGAGAAGGAAGGAGGGCGCGCCGCCCCTCTTCCCCTACTCCCACTCGGCCTCCTACCTTATGGGGCGCGCGCCAGCCCTTGTGGGCTGGTTTTCTCCCCTCTCATGGCCCATATGGCCCATCTATTCCTTCCGGAGGTTCCGATAACCTTCCCGGTACTCCGATAAATACTCGAAACAATCCAGAACACTTTCGGTGTCCGAATATCATTGTACTATATATCAGTCTTTACCTCTCGACCATTTTGAGACTCCTCGTCATGTCCGTGATCTCATCCGGGACTCCGAACAACATTCGCTCACCAATTATATAACTCATACAACACTATATCGTCATTGAACGTTAAGCGTACGGACCCTACGGGTTCAAGAACTATGTAGACATGACCGAGACACCACTCCGGTCAATATCCAATTGTGTAACCTGTATGATCATATTGGGTCCCACATATTCTACGAAGATCTTTATCGGTCGAACGGTTATGACAACATACGTTATTCCCTTTGTCATCGGTATGTTACTTGCCCGAGATTCGATCGTTGGTATCTATATACCTAGTTCAATCTTGTTACCTGCAAGTCTCTTTACTCGTTCCGCAATACATCCTCCCGAGACTAACTGATTAGTCATTTGCTTACAAGGCTTATTTATGATGTGTATTACCGAGAGGGCCCAGAGATACCTCTCCGATACTCGGAGTGAGAAATCCTAATCTCGATCTATGCAAACTCAATGAACACCTTCGGAGATACCTGCAGAGCATCTATATAATCACCCAGTAACGTTGTGATATTTGATAGCACACAAGGCATTCCTACGGTATCCGGGAGTTGCATAATCTCATAGTTTGAGGAATATGTATTTGACATGAAGAAAGCAATAGCAGTAAAACTGAACGATCATTATGCTAAGCTAACGGGTGGGTCTTGTCCATCACATCATTGTCCTAATGATATGATCCTGTTCATCAAATGACCACACATGTCTTTGTTAGGAAACTTAACCATATTTGATCAACGAGCTAGTCTAGTAGAGGCTTACTAGGGACACGGTGTTTTTTCTATGTATCCACACATGTATCAAGTTTTCGGTTAATACAATTCTAGCATGAATAATAAATATTTATCATGATATAAGGAAATATATAATAACAATGTTATTATTGCCTCTAGGTCATATTTCCTTCAGTCTCCCACTTGCACTAGAGTCAATAATCTAGTTCACATCACCACGTGATTTAACACTGATAGTTCACATCATCATGTGATTAACACCCATAGTTCACATCACCATGTGACCAACACCCAAAGGGTTTGCTAGAGTCAATAATCTAGTTCACATCATCATGTGATTAACACCCAAAGAGTACTAAGGTGTGATCATGTTTTGTTTTGTGAGATAAGTTTAGTCAACGGGTCTATCACATTCAGATCCGTATGTATTTCGCAAATTTCTATGTCTACAATGCTTTGCATGGAGCTACTCTAGCTAATTGCTCCCACTTTCAATACGTATCCAGATTACGACTCAGATTCATCTGGATCGGTGTAAAAGATTGCATCGACGTAACTCTTTACGATGAACTCTTTATCACCTCCATAACCGAGAAATATTTCCTTAGTCCTCTAAGGATAATTTTGACCGCTGTCTAGTGATCTATTCCCGGATCACTATTGTACCTCATTTCCAAACTCATGGAAAGGTACACAACAGGCCTAGCACACATCATGGCATGCTTTATAGAAACTATGGCTGATGCATAGGGAATGACTTTCATTCTCTCTCTATTTTTCTGCTGTGGTCGGTCTTTGAGTCTAACTCAACTTCATACCTTACAACTCAGGCAAGAACTCCTTCTTTGACTGATCCATCTTGAACTTCTTCAAAACTTTATCAAGGTATGTACTCATTGAAAGTATTATCAAGCGTCTTGATCTATCTCTATGGATCTTGATGCCCAATATGTAAGTAGCTTCACCAAGGTCTTTCTTTGAAAAAATCCTTTTAAACAATCCTTTATGCTTTCCAGAAAAATTATGCATCATTTCCGATCAACAATATGTCAGTCACATATACTTATCAAAAAATTATAGTGCTCCCACTCACTTTCTAGTAAATGCAGTCTTCACCGTAAGTTTGTATAAAACCATATGCCTTGATCACCTCATCAAAGCGTATATTCCAACTCCGAGATGCTTGCACCAGTCCATAGATGGATCGTTGGAGCTTGCACACTTTGTTAGCACCTTTAGGATCAACAAAACCTTCTAGTTGCATCATATACAACTCTTCTTTAATAAATCCATTAAGGAATGCAGTTTTGACACCCATTTGCTAGATTTCATAGTCATAAAATGCGGCAATTGCTAACATGATTCTGACAGACTTAAGCATCGCTACGGGTGAGAAAGTCTCATCGTAGTCAACTCCTTGAACTTGTTTAAAACCTTTTGCAACAAGTTAAGCTTTGTAGACAGTAACCTTACCATCAATTCTTCTTCTTCTCGAAGATCCATTTATTCTCTATGGCTTGTCTATCATGAGGCGAGTCCACCAAAGTCCATACTTTGTTCTCATATATGGATCATATTTCATATTTCATGGCTTCAAGCCATTTATCGGATTCTGGGCTCATCATAGCTGCTTCATAGTTCGTATGCCTCTGGTTAGATGTGTTTTTGTGGTTTAAATTTGTGTTTGTGCCAAGGAAAGCCTTTGGGATGATTTGGTTGATAGTTTTTTTTGACTATTTACCGTGAAGCAATAGCTCCACAATGTTTTATTCAAATAAATAAAGAGAGGTCCATATAATTACAGGCTAGCAAAGAGTTTTAAAGAGAAACTAAACTTAACTACTTACCTACTTACCTATGAAACAAAATACAACAAGCTAAGGTAGGTTATTAACCCAAGACAAGAATACATGTTTAACACTCTCCCTCACTTTATGGTACAACAAGGAGATATCATGTACAAATTTACTCCTCCACACACGAAAAGAATCCCTCTCTGATCCGAAGATTTTCCCATTCCTGGTAGTCCAGATGCACTAGGCAGCAGTGAGCATAACCTCACAGAAGAAAGGGTGCTGGAAATTCTTCTTGGCATGCAAAATGCATGAGATCAAGTCCTGTCCCCATGTCTAGTCAATCTATAGATAAGACCATATTCTTTGACTGAAATTGCAACTGAAGAAGAGGTGAAACCTATCTTCATGTAGGCGTGTGGGACAAAGGACACAAAAATTGTCAGCCTGGTCTGTCCTCCAGTGCCTCCTGAGAAGGATATCGCGTGTGTTGAGCCGATCAAAAAAGAGCAACCAGCCGAAAACCTTGATTTTCATCATGCAGGAACTTCGACAAAGCCAAACACACGGTTGAACTGTTGGGAGGTGGGAGTGCATGATGGTGTAGAAACTCTTTACAAAATAACCAGACTTCGATGGCCAAGACCACACATTACGTATAGTGGCATCTCTATGCAACAAAGTAACCTAGTGTAGGAGGTGTTGTAATTCAGAAGCTGTTGTGTTTGATATTGGTAAGTGAAACAATGATGCAACATCCTCTGATTCCATGAAATCCCTGGCAGAGATCTTATCATCTTTGACAAAAGAGAACAAGTGAGGCAGACGGTCTCTTAGCGGTCTGCTTGAATTATTCAATATCCAACTGTCAGACCAAAACAGAACAAAGTCTCCTTGATGTACAGTGAGTGTAGAGATAGCTCTATAAGAATCAGCCAGTTTGAAAACATCCCTCCACCAATTGAGCCGCATAACTCAGTGGCCTGGGGGTAGTACACCGTCATAGTAAGTATTCCAGATGAGAGAGACCCAAGGGACATCTTCCTTGTTTAAAAATTTGTGGAGATGCTTGATGAGCAAACACTGATTCTGCAAATGTAGGTTAATAATGCCAAGTCCACCTTTATCCTTGGGTCTGCATAGCAAGTCCCATGCTGCAAGGGACTGCCTGGGAGTGCCCGAATTACCACGCCAAAGGCATTGCCTTTCAATTCTTTCAAGTTGCTTAATTATGCCAATTGGGATGTCCAAGGTATAGAGGAAGTATATAGGCATGGAGGATAGCATAGAAGTAAGCAACAGAAGTCTAGAACCCCGATTCAGCATGGCAGAGTTTGCAGAAAGCCTTCTCTCAACCCTTTCTACCAAGGGCAGAAGATCTTGAATCCTTGGTTTGGTAGTTCCCAATGGAAGGCCCAAATATGTGAAAGGAAGTGTTCCCAAGGAGCATCCAAACACAAAAGCAAGCCTAGTGGCCTCATCATCATCCACATTAAGAGGCACCATTGTGGATTTTTGGAAATTCACCTTGAGGCCAGTTGAAGCATAGAAGACATCCAACATCTCCTTGAGGGCAATAAGTTGGGAATCCACTACAGATACAATTAATATGGTGTCATCAGCATATTGAATGATAGGGAAATGTGGATCGTGGGAAGGTATTGGTATGGTGAGAACTCCATCAGCCAACATTCTGTTAACCACCGATTTGGTTGATAGTTGATTTGATTGCGTTGAAAATCAGAAACTTTTTGCGTCACTGCCAGAATTGTTGACAGCTACTAGAACATGATCAATTCTTGCAATTTTTACACGTTATCAATATACAAATTTCCCACGTTTTCCTAAGTTTTCCGAATTTTTAGAGTTACAGAAGTATGACTAAAGTTGCGTCTTTACAGACTGTTCTGTTTTTGACAGATTCTGTTTTCGTTGTGTTATGTTCTTGTTTTAATGAATCTATGGTTTCTCTTGAAGATTTTTTGCCATGGAAAAGTTAGAATACAGTAGATATAATTCAATAACAAAATATAAATTGGTTTGCTACAATACTTAAAGTAAGGATTGGTTTTGTTATACTAACGGATCTCATGAAGTTTTGTTGAGTTTTGTGTGATTGAAGTTTTCAAGTTTTGGGTGAGATCACGATGGATGAAGAAATAAGGATTAGCAAAAGGCTAAGATTGGGGATGCCTGAGGAACCCCAAGGTAATATTCAAGAAGTATCAAGCAACTAAGCTTGGGGATGCCCCTGAGTGGCATCCCCTCTTTCTTCTAACGACCATCGGTGTTTTACTTGGAGCTATATTTTTATTCATCACATATCATGAATTTTGCTTGGAGCGTCTTGTACGATTTGAGTGTTTCCTTGTTTTTATTTTTAGTTTGTGTCATCTATCCTAGATGAAAACACTTATTTGAGAAAGCCAATTAATCCTATGTTTGCTCTTTATGCTTCACTTAATTTTTTTGAGAGCTATGGAAATGTGCTTTCATGTTTTTGAAGAAATGCTCTCATGCTTCACTTAGATTATTTTGAGAGAAAGAAAATTTTATGCTCATGTTCTTCACATAGATTTGTTTGAGCTCATAAAAAGTAACATGTGAAACTAGTCCCAAAGTGATAGATATTCAAAAGGGATATAATAAAAACTTTCAAGAAGATCATTGGACAAAATAAACTTGTTTTTTGTAATAGTTTTGAGATATGATGATCGTGATATGTGAGTCATGTTAATGAGTAATTATGTTTTAGTAAGAATATTGATGTTAAGGTTTGTGATTCCCTATGCAAGCACGAAAGTCAATAGTTATGCAATGAAACTACATCCTACTTGTGGTGCATTATTCGATGTTAGTTATGCTCAATGCTCGCTTATGTGATTTTTCGTTCCTTGGTTGGTTGCTTCTCAATCTACTTGATAGCCTCCCCTTGTACTAAGTAGAAATACTACTTGTGCATAAAAAAAATCCTTAAACCAAGTTTTGCCTTATGAGTCCACCATGCCTACCTATATGCGAAATTCCCTTGCCGTTCTAAGAAAATTTGTATGTGCCATCTCTAAAATTCAAAATAAATTTCTCTTTTGCGTGCCCATTCCGATCATGAGGCGGTGAGGGGTGGCCGATATTTTCCATGCTAGATGTGTTATTCTCAAGATGAGTGTTCATTCACTTATCATTGCACGAGAGTGTGGCCGATATTTTTCATGAATGGATCAATGATTGAGCATGATGGGATAGGGATAACTTGCTTTAGTATTGATATTATGAAAGACATGGTTGCTTGTTAATATGCTTGTGTATTAAAGTCTTCATGTCAAAACTAGACTATTGCTTTGAACCATATAAAATTCAAAATGTCCATGCTACAAAAAAAGAATATGTGATGAACGTGTTAGGTAGCATTCCACATAAAAAATTCTATTTTTAGCATCTACCTACTCGAGGACGAGCAGGAATTAAGCTTGGGGATGCTGATACGTCTCCAACGTATCTATAATTTTTGATTGTTCCATGCTATTATATTATCATTCTTGGATGTTTTACAATCATTTTATAGCAACTTCATATCATTTTTTGGGACTAAGCTATTGACATAGTGCCGAGTGCCAGTTGCTATTTTTTGCTTGTTTTTTACATCATAGAAAATCAGTACCAAATGGAGTCCAAATGCAGCGAAACTTTTTGGAGAATTTTTCTGGGCCACAAGACTAAGGATGGGCCGAAGAAGTACCTAAGGGGGGCTCCGAGGGGAGCATAACCCACCAGGGCGCGCCTGGGCCCCCTAGCACGCCCAGGTGGGTTGTGCCCACCTCGGTGGTCTTCGGCACTGCCTCTTCGCTTTATAAATACCCTGATACTTCAAAAATCCTAGGAGATCGACAAAATTTTCTTCCAACCACCGCAAGTTCCAGAACCACGAGATCCAACCTAGAGCCCTTTTCCGGCATTCCGCTGGAGGGGAACACGATCACGGAGGGGTTGATCGTCCTCATTGGTGCCTCTCTGATGATGCGTGAGTAGTTCACCTCAGACCTACGGGTCCGTTGGCAGTAGCTAGATGGCTTCTTCTCTCTTTGTTTCTCAATACAATGGTCTCTTGGAGATCTATTTGATGTAGTGACTTTATGCGGTGTGTTTGCTGGGATCCGATGAATTGTGAGTTTATGATCGGATTTTCCTTGATTTAATATCCATACTTGATTAATATAGCCTCGTATTTCTTCTCCGATATTTGGGTTTCGTTTGTCCAACTTGATCTATTTATCTTGCAATGTGAAGAGGTGCTTTGTGATGGGTTCGATCTTGCGGTGTCCTTTCCCAGAGTTAGAAGGGGCAGCAAGGCACACGTGTATCGTTGCTATTAAGGATAAAAAGATGGGGTCTATTCCTACATGAATATATCTTGTCTACATCATGTCATCTTTCTTATGGCATTACTCCGTTTTTCCATGAACTTAATACACTAGATGCATGTTGGATAGCGGTCGATGTGTGGAGTAATAGTAGTAGATGCAGGCAGGAGTCGGTCTACTAATCTTGAACGTGATGCCTATATACATGATCATTGTCTTGGATATCGTCATAACTATTTGCTTTTCTATCAATTGCCCAATAGTAATTTGTCACCCATCGTTTGCTATTTTCTCGAGAGATGCCACTAGTGAAATCTACGGCCCCCCGGGTCTATTTTCCTATCATATACTTTCAGATCTATATTGCTATTTGCCTTTTTTAATATTTCCAACTTTAATTTCCAGATCTATATTATCAAAATCCAAAAATATCTCGCTGCATTTTATTTGGTGTTGTTCCATTTGGCACTACTCATCTGCCTATTTACCAATCTATTACCGAGAAAGATTGACAACCCCTCTTACACGTTGGGTTGCAAGTATTTGTTATTTGTGTGTGGGTACCATTTACATAGTGTTGCTTGGTCCTCCTACTAGTTCGGTAACCTTGGTATAATGAACAAGGGAAATACCTACCATATATGTGCTGAATCATCCCTTCCTCTTTGGGGAAATACCGACGTAGTTCAAGCGACATCATGGCGTATGGCAAAACGGAGGAAACAGACTTCTCTTCGACTGGCTACAGTCGAAACGGGGTCCTGTTGATTGGGAGGGGTGTGGCATCCCGCAAAACGGGACTCCACGGGTATCCACTGTCGACTACCTATCTCCAGCCTCAACGAGCAACTATTCATTCACTGTTGACTTCCTCCAACCTCCACAAGCTACTGTTCATCCACGTGATACTGTTCATCCAGCATCCACCGGCTACTATTCAACCCGCCCTCCACGGGTTCCTGTTCATCCACCCCAACTGGCTCGGGTGTGTGGCGGCCTCTTGATCGGGATCATGTTCATCCAGCGACAACGACCTCTACGTACTACCAAGAGGTCCTGTTCATCCAACCCCCACCGGGAACTGTTCATCCAAACCCCAATAATGGTCACTGTCCATCAAGAGGAAGGTTCGATCGGCTTCAGTTAGCAGTAGTTGTGAAGGAATCGCTTGGTTTCAGTTAATAGCCAGCAAGGGATCGATCGCTCGGGTTTAGTAACGTAGCTAGTGCAATCGCTCGGGTTTAGTAAGGAACGCCTCGCTCGGGTTCAGTTAGAGCCCAACACCTCGCACATACGCACGACGTGTACGAGAGAAATGCACGAACCTCCATGCATCGCTCAGCCGCGAGCACCCATCATTAGCGGGAACTCCCTGAAATTTTCCTCGCCCTCGCTTCTACCATAATTTTTTCCATCATGGACGACCCAAAGAATGTCATGTACGTACGTCCCCGGCCCGCCCAGGACGAAAAGTCCATTTTCTGTCATGATTTTTTGTCATAGAAGTAGGATCCCACCACATCTATGATGATACATGGTTTTGTCACAATTATCCTCATAGAAGTGTCATAAGCATGACATATATTTTTCGTTCGGCCCATAATGTCACGGATGTGTCTTTTTTGTCGTGTCATACCACAGACTTAGGGCTTGTTTAAGGCCATAGAGTGCCTTATTTAGTTTAAATACATGATTGGGGAACTTTTGGTCCTCAAACCCCGAGGGTTGTTTGACATACACAAACTCATTCAAAGGACCATTAAGAAATGCACTCTTAACAACCATTTGTTGCAACCTGAAATTGTGATGAGATGCATATTCAAGCAACATGTGAATATATTCAAGGCAGCAATGAGAGCAAAGTTTTCACTGCACTCGATACCCACGACTTTGGAGTAGCCTTATGCTATAAATTTTGCCTTGTTTCAAACGACCACACCATTCACATCTTGCTTGTTCTTGAAGATCCATTTGGTTCCAATGACATTATGGTTATCCTTTGGCCTGGACACTAATCCCCACACTTTGCTGCACCCTAAGTTGTTGAGTTAATCATGGATGGCTTTGATACATCTCCAATGTATCTATAATTTATGAAGTATTCATGCCATGTTTATAACAATTTTATATGGTTTTGGTATGATTTGCATGGAACTAACCCAGACTGACGCTGTTTTCAGTAGAACTACCATGGTGTTGTTTTTTGTGCAGAAATAAAAGTTCTCGGAATGGGCTGAAACTTTTCGACAATTTGTTTTGGAACAAAAAAGACCCCGAAGCTTCGTGGAAGGACCATAAGGTGAAGGAGTAGGGCATACGACACCGGGGCGCGCCTGGGCCCTTGCCCCGGTGGGTTGTGCTCACCTCGAGGCCCATCTTCGCGTGAAACCAACGCTGAAAAATCCTATAAATAGAGAAACCATCAGAAAGAACCCTAGATAAGAAGTTCCGCCGCCGCAAGCCTCTGTAGTCCATGAAAAACCAATCTAGACCTGTTCCAGCACTCCGTCAGAGGGGGAAATCATCACCGGTGGCCATCTTCATCACCCCGACGGCCACCATGATGAGGAGAGAGTAGTCCACCCTCGGGGCTCAGGGTTTGTACCAGTAGCTATGTGTTTAATCTCTCTCTCTCTCTCATGTTCTTGAGATGCACAATCTTGATGTATCGCAGGCTTTGTTACTATAGTCGGATCATATGGTGTTTTCCCCTCTCTATCTTGTTGTGATCAATTGAGTTTTCCCTTTGATATTTCTTTGGATTGAATACTTTTATGGATTTGAGAACACTTGATGCATGTCTTGCTATGAATACTAGTGGTGACAATGGGGTATCATATTTATTCACTTGATATGCGTTTTGGCACTCAACTTACGGATTCCCGCAGTGACATTGGGGTAATCTATGCATAGGGGTTGATGCACATGCTAGTCTTTGTTTCTCCGGTCGAAATCTTGGGGCACTCTTTGAGGTTCTTTGTGTTGGATTGAGTATTATAAATCTGAATTTGTTTTGGTGTTATTTTAGTACAAACTCTTGATAGATCGATTGGAAAAAATAACTTGTGTTATTCTATTACGAACTCTTGATAGATCGATCAGAAAGAATAACTTGTGTTATTATAGTACGAACTCCTGGATAGATCGATCGGAAAGAATAGCTACAAACAATTTCTTCTTATGTTCTCCACTAGAAAGGAACTTTGGAGTGATTCTTCATCGCACGTTGAGGGATGGTTATGTGATCCAATTATATTAGCATTGTTGAGAGATTGCACTAGCAAAAGTACTGACCCTAGGCCTTGTTTTCAAGCATTGTAATACCGTTTGTGCTCAGTTTTGTCACTTGCTAACTTGCTGTTTTTTTTATTGTCACTATTACAAAAATCAATATCTACTATCCATATTACACTTGTATCACCATCTCTTCGCTGAACTAGTGCACCTATACTATTTGCCTTTGTATTGGGTGTGTTGGGGACACAAAAGACTTTTTATTTGGTTGCAGGGTTGTTTGAGAGAGACCATCTTCATCCTACACCTCCCACAGATTGATAAACCTTAGGTCATCCTCTTGAGGGAAATTTGCTACTGTCCTACAAAACTCTGTGCTTGGAGTACCAACACGAGTCTACAACACTACTGCAGGATGCTGCTAACGCGACACTACGATCAGAAACCCTTCGACGAAACTATGTGCTATGCCATAATCGCAAACGGGGGTGTAAAAAACCCGTCAAAAAGGTGCAAAACGTTTGCAATGGAGGATGCATCAAACATGGTTCAGATTTTGGTTGCGTGTGCGATGAGGGGCATACGATTCAGTTCAATTGACAGTTTGCGATGAGGAGGAACAAAAGAAATGGTCTGCCAGATTAAGGCGTGTGCAATGTACAACATACATTTCGGTCAGATGAATTGTTTGTGATTAAGCAACAAAAGAGAAACGGTAAGCCAGATCAAGGTGTGTGTGATATACAGCATGCGGTTCACTCGGATGAACTGTTTGCGTTGAGAGATGAGAACAGAAATGGTTCAACTTAACAAGATGTGTGTGATACGCGGCAAACATGTCTGAAATCGGAAACTTGTGTGAAGACCTATAACAACACATATGATCACTACTAACAAGCCGTGTGTGTTGCGAGCAAACGATTGCTGGTATACAATTATGAGTGATTGATGAAAACATCACCGACGGGTTCCATTGTTTAGTCCGTGTGCGAAGTGATTTTCTTTGTCCGCACAACATCTACGCTCTCTCTACACAGCATCAACATATATCCTTCAAAAGACAGCATTGCATAACCAAATTAAGCATACAATTACACAAGTGACTACACACATAACATTTCCACACACCAAAGTAAGAAATTACATGCATACTAAAGTAGGAGAAACGGGGATCTAATCATCTACTTATTGTTGTGATGACGCTTGCCATTGCTCTGCTTCCGGATGGATCCCTGGCCGTTTTGGGGAAGTAGGCACTTCCTCATGTCAACGATCCGTCTGTACATGTCGTAGCTCATGTACGCCTCCTTGGCCGCATACACAACGTGAGCTTCATCGAGTTTCTCCATCCAGGCCGAGTGCCAGGCACGCTTGTCCTTGTTGCACAAATCCTTCATGTCTCTGTAGTAGGGGTCGATGATGGCCTCGGCGAGGTGAACCAGTGAGTCCTTCTCATGCTCCTTTCTGCCCTAGATCTTGTATTGGCCCTGGATGTCGACAAGATTCTGGCAGGTGATGCCCGAATTCTTGAGCACCTTTACATCGTTGGTGATGTCCATCGTAGTGAACATGTAGTGGGGGCTGTTGACAAACCTGGTGAAACCCTCACAAGGCCTTGTGGCCAGGCAGTAGTGGTAGACGAGGACGTGGTGGCGCACGCACATCTGGGCGACGATGACCTTGGGAAGAGACCCGGCACAAGCGCGGGTGTATTTGAGGTCGAACCCGACCACCTTGTACTTCTCCTCGGCAAGCAACAACTCCATGATGTGGATGGAGTGCTCCACCTAGACCGGGTCGTTGGTGTAGACCACCGAGAGGTCCATGAACCTTCCGTGGGTGTCCACCACGGAACGCATGGTGAACTGCTGCTCGTCGTCGGCAGCCGCTCGGAGCGCCATTGGAGCCGCGTAGGATACCCTCTAAGATTTTATCGTGGTGGGTGTGCTTCTTGCAATGGTGGGGCGCGATCGAAAGGTTGGCCGCTGTAATAAATGGGGACCGACCGGCCTGTAATCGTCACGTCTTGTCACGTCGTTCATAGCGGAGGATTCTAGTGCATGCTAGACAACACCGCACCGCACATGTGGGCTCGAAGAGGCGCCAAATGTATCATCAGTGAGCCTGTTCCTACACTACCGCGCCATTTACCGCGCAAGGTTCCCGCCCAACTAGTTTGGCCACGCGTCGGCTAGAAGTGGAAGAAACCAACTATGTGCAATAATGTCGAAGATCACAGTCGAGTTAGCTATACAGATCGTGTGCGGTGAGATCGACAAGGTAAACATATTCGAGAATGGTTAATAAAATCTAAGACCATTGCATATTAAGGTCAAAATAGTGCTACCAATATACGAGTCTCATATGATGCCATTTCAACGATTGTACCACAAAAACTCGAAATATTATAAGGTTCAAATTCCAGAGTTATATGGCTCAAATTCGAAGATTACAAGGTTTAAACTGATATTAGAAATTAAATTCAGCTCATCAGCTGTAAACGCTCGTATTGATCCACTGAACATGGATATCAAAGAGGTTCAAACTAATATTACCACTTCTTAGTCTAGTTTTGAAACCTCAAAAAAAAAATCAAAGGGGTCAGCCACTAAGAAGTCATGTATGGGGTTGACACGATGACTTCCAATTACTCTATCATTTGAAGTTCCAAAATGAAATTCAGAGTTCTTGGAGCCTATTCCATTCTGCCACACGCGCTGGCGCTGATCAACAAACCATTCATTTTTGCGAAATAAATGTAGGGCAAACCTCATTTCCTTCAGCACCCTTTCTCTGAGAACAAAGAACCTGCGAATATAATCTCCAGTAAGGTCCCTCGGTAGGAGTTCAAAGTAATTTCTGAGAGATGCAGATCTAGGCATTCGACGTGATTGTTATATTCTATCACATTATACACCACTTGGCCTAATCTTATCTGCAAAATAAGAAAATGTGTTAGTGCCTATTTGGTTTACAAGATTTGTAAAATGCACTAACATGCCATCTTCGATCTAACATGATTAACTAGTACATATGAATCCAAAGGAGAAATGCTTATTGATTGTAACCATATGGATCAAGCAACCAATATGGGGGGGCATGTATGTACTGAAATCCTCCAAAAGAACCTTCAGAAATCGTAGTACATTGTCATTGTAAACTTGGAAAAAGGTGACACAAATTGAACTCCCTTAAGATTAACATTTAACAGGAAAGGAACATCACCTCGATATATAGCTTCTCTAGGCACGAAAAGCATCTTAGGAAACTGACAACTTGCTCCAGGTCGAGCCCGATAGAATCTAGTGCCAGGACCTTCACTTTGCACAATTTCGGGGTCAAGCTTGTCAGAATCATTTTCTGAACGACAGACGAACAAACAAATTCAAAATTAGAAATAATGTTAATTTGTAGAAGGATAGGTAGAAGGCGGCTGTTGTACCTAAACGGGTGTGGATCCAATACCACGTTCGGAGTATTTGTCAGATGAGTAGCCCCCCACTGTCAATTTTGACCAGAAATGACATTGATTCTTGTTGGACCTTCTTGATCAACTACAAGTAATCTCACAAGTGCATGTGTGTCCTGGATGACCATACCGTGGTACACATCTTGTGATGTCTTCCTTCCGCACTAGCAACACACATAAATAGTCCGGAGAGTCATGGAGGTGATGTGGATGGTACTCAACCCATTGATCGGCTGAAGACGAAGGTACTCGAGTGCAGTACACCCATGGAGCAGGCGCTCCATGTCACCCTTTGAGAGGCGGACGGCGACGAGCTCGAGGTGCTTCAGTCATGGTAGAATAAGAGCGGGTGCGTCATTAAGGGGCAGGAAATGGCAGTTCCTGAACTTGGTGACGCGCAACGTGGGAGTGAGGCGGAGTGTGGACGTTGGCAGTGACCGCATATGCCCATCATCAAAAGTGAGCTCCTCGAGTTGATGTAGGGCGGGGGATTGGAACCAGTCATCAAGCTTGGCTTGGTCCTTGCCGTTGGAATGGACCTTGCCCATTCTAAGGCCTTTGGTTGGGCCAAGGTGACTGCTGAGGACCTGTCAGGCCCAAGATGCGATTCTATCCCGATCACGTGATGCTTACGTGATTGGGGCACAACCGCAACTCAGGCGCTTAGCAAGATGGATATCATTACATCGTACCATTACATACATACATGCGGGATACAACAATACATACAAGTCACATGAATACAACATCAATACAAGGCATCCGACTACAGATGCAAACATGAAACACACAACGACATCCATCTGCTATCCCAGGTTGCCGACCCGGAACCTAACCCAAGAATGAAGAAGAAGAAGAAGAAGAAGAAAGAACTCCAACACAACGATCATCGCTCTCATGTCAAGACATCGGAAACCTGCACCTGCAACTGTTGTTGTAGTATCTGTGAGCCACGAGGACTCAGCAATCCCATAACCATGGGTAACAAGACTATCAAAGCTTAATGGGTAGGAAGAGGTAAAGTGGTGAGGTTGCAGCAGCGGCTAAGCAAAATATGGTGGCTAACTTACGAGTACAAGAATAAGATAAGCATCTACGCAAACGGTCGCAAACTAGTAATGATCGCTAAAGATCCTGAACTACCTACGAGTAAAACATAACCCCACCGTGTTCTATTCTCAAAGTGAAAAGAGACAGTCACGGTTACTCACACGATTGTGTGTTTTACTTCGGATCCTCTGTCAAGTTTTCTACAACCGGACATTAACAAATTCCAATCTGCCACATAACCGCGGGCACGGCTTTCGAAAGACCATAACCCTGCAGGGGTGTCCCAACTTAGCCCATCACAAGCTCTCACGATCAGCAGAAGTAATAATAATATTATCACCCCTTATCTTAGGGACAATCCGATCATGCTCAGAATCCCGGTGCACAAGACATTTTGACAATGGTAAAACAAGTCCAGCAAGACCTCCTGGTGTGTCGACACCCTGATAGTAGTCGCGCGTATCTCATCTCAGGCCACAACCGGATGGGTGATCCTACATGAGCCAAACCTCGAGTTTCCCCGTGGTGGCCCCGCATAACCCCCGTTTGGGACCAATACCATCAGCACTGGCCCCCCTGCTATGTAGAAAAGAATCTCGAGGGAGCGACCCCCTATGCAAATTTAATTAATTAATTAAGTTGTTATTATGAGGCAAATTAAAACCAATGTTGGGCCTTGCTAGAGGAGTTTTATTCAAAGACGAAGTGTCAAGGGGTCCCCATATACCCAACCGTGTAAGGGACGCAAAATCAAGGAACATAATGCCGGTTTATCGGCTCCTAAGGTGGCATGAGTGGAACAAAACACCGAGCAAAAGGCCAAGCCTTCCACCCATGCCTAGTATATAGGTGTGTTCTAACAATAACATATATTGTGATATTCCCAAAGCATCAAGTTCCAACATGGAACAATCTTCATCTTCACCTGCATCTAACAACGGTATAAGAGGGGCTGAGCAAGCGGGTAACATAGCCAAACAAAGGTTTGCTAGGAAGGTGTCAAAGGTTAGAGGTTCATGGCAACAAGGAGAGGGGCTGACAATAAAGATGGGTAGCGCGACATATAACGATAGCATCGAGACACTAAGCATGGCAATGATAGTAAAGGTATCCAAGGTGATGGTCATCTTGCGTGAGATCCCGCAAGGAAGAAGAACGGATCCATGAAGAAGACTAAGAAGAAGCCTTGAAGACGAACCACGAGTAGACGAACGAATCCTCACGATCGCAACAGAACAAGCACTAACAAGAAGAAACAAGCAATACGGTAAACAAACCACTCAAGAACATGACAAGATGCTCAACCAAGTATGATGCAAGACAAGTATATATATGATGCATTACATGGCAAGGTAGGAAGCACTCAAAAACAACATCACCCAACAAGTTTAAATGAGGCCGGAATCTACACATAACAAATCCGGTAAGTCCTCATATGCATAATTTGAAATTAGTCCAGATCTGAAAAAACCTTAAATTAAAGTTGTTAAACGGCATGTTAACATGCACCATGATGATCTACACAAAATTCTAGTCAAGTTTCATATAAAGTTTGTTTAATTCGGAGCTACGGCCTAGAAGATATGAGCAAAACAAGACAAGCATGGCAACGGTGCAAGATGCACCCAAACATCAAGCAAACACACTCCAAACATGAAAACAACATGATATTCTGATTCTACATGCAAAATCACACAAGTTTCATATAGGGCACGCTCAAAACGGAGCAACGGTTCAACACATACACACGAAACAAGATATAACAACAAGCTGAAGTTAACAGCCACATAGCAACTTCGGAGCAATGTAAATATAAGCTAAATCACCCAAACATGTTAACAAGAGGCATGGGTGTGAAGTAGACATGATACTTAACAAGTATTAACTTAGAACACACCCAAAAGCTTGCTGGAACACAATTAAATAAGCATGGAAAGTTGCAATAAAATTATCCAGACTTAGTCAAAATCTGGGAAGGCAAAACATCATCACGAAGCTGCCTTCGGAGGCACAAAACAACAAGCATATCAACTCAACTAAGCATATAAAGATCATGGATATGTAGTAGACATAACATATATCAAATAACTCCATTGGAGCAACTCCATAGGAGGTATGGATCAATAACAACAAGCTTCACCAAATTGATCATGCTGATAAAAGTCTGACAGCTAAAATTTATAGCAACTTGAGAGCAAGAAATAAATAAGCTACAACAGGTCATATGTGCAAGTAAGGGCATGAATGGATAGACAAAAACGTGGACAACAAGACATGATCATTGGCCACTCCAAAACAAGCATGGATTTGACTAGGGCATCAAGCAAACATAGCATCAGGTTATAACATATTCCAGACTTAGCAGTTTTTTCACTAAGTATAAAACAACAATAACAACATGGCATGTTTACAAGCATGTTTAAGTCAACACAAGGCATATCATGGAAAGTTAAATGCACCACAGCAAAGACCATATAATAGTGCTTCTAAAACATCTAGACATGTGGCATGAGGACAAACACATCAATAACAAAGAGCAATTGAAATCAGCATCTCATAACAAGTTTCAGCACTTAACAGCGAAATGCACTTTTGCAACAGAGATTAACATGGCATTATGGACTCAACAAACATGCTACAGCAACCATCATGTAGTACACTTCACAATGAACATTTTGACATATCATATGCATCATTTGGGTAAACATGCACCAAGTAATCATATCTCAAACATGGCAACAAAATAACAAGTAACAGCAGTTTATATCAAGTAGCACTCTTGCAACAGAGATTAGAGCATCTAGATGAAGTCAAACAAGCATGTCACAATGGAACAAAGTGTAGAGCATATCACCACGATCATTTTGACATATCATTCACCCAAAACGGACAAGTATGCACAAAGTTGCACCATTCACAAGAATGCATCATGATGCTGAAATTTTTAACATGTCATTGATGCAAACTTACCCGAACAGCTAGTTAAAACATTTCAAACATGGATGAAAGTTGATTATTGTGAAACTAGATAAAATTCTAAGCATATTACATATATGGCATGTTTACATATGATGCATGAATGTTTAGATATTAGCATCTTATAAGCAATGGCATTACTATAATTATGCATGCATAGGATTAAAAGACAAATCGCTCTGCTGAAAAAAACACAAGACGGGCTGAAACTTAAACTGGGTCAGACCCAACAAAGAGTGAGAGGGAAAAAAAGGAGGGCCGAAACAACATCTCATAACATGTTTCATAACTTAACAGCCACATGCACTTTTGCAACCAAGTTTAACATGGCAATATGAACCCTAACATGAATGCTACAGCAATCATCATGTAGAGCATCTCACAATGAACATTTTGACATATCATTTGCTTCATTGAACATATAAACCTGGCTGTGCTACCCGCCTAACCGGAGGCATCGAGCGCGCGCGATGTATTTGACCGCACGATCGAGCTGCTGGTGTAGCGACAGTGTATTTTTTGGCTGCTGGCGTCTGGTCAGCCGTCGATCTTTTTTTACGTTCGCGCTTGCTTCAACAGTCGATGGCGGGTGGGCCTGGTTACCTGTTCCATCGAAAGAACAAAGTGGGTTTCGCCTCGTTTCTGTTCGATCGGATTACCGACGGAGATGAAAATATCTTACGCCCTCCTCGATTCCATCACTCCCCCACGACCCCCGCCGCCGCCTCCTCTCCTGCTGCCGCCGCCGCGCCACCGCAGCCGCCTCCTCTCATCTCTGCCTCCTCTCCTGCTGCACCCGCGGCGCCACCACAGCTGTCTCCTCTCATCTCCGCCTCTCCTGTTGCCCCCGCCGTGCCAGGGCCTCGCCTCGTCCTCACCGTGCACCGGCGACCTCCCAGCCCTTGTTCTCCGCCTCATCGCACTGGCCACCTTGGGCTCGAGCCGAGGAGCGGCCCGTGTCGCGTGGTGGCCTGATGCGGCCGCCCCATGCTCAAGCGCGGTGCTGGTGAACGCGAGGAGCAGCAGCTGCAGAAGGAAGCGGTGGTCCGTGCCGTCGCCGTCGTCCTCCGGCAGAAGGTCAAGCCAAGATGAATCAACAACATTACAGCGGAAATGACCATAGGTCCTCGAGCCGAGGTAACCATCTCATTCCCTTCCTCCATTCTCATTCTCTTGATTTAATCCCCAAAAAATCTCATCTTTGTTTGTTCTATGCCTGCAAGGTGTTCGATAAAAGCAAAATGGCAGATCACCCCTTTCCTCTGAACCTTGTTCTGGAGCAAGAGCTGCAACAGAAGTTGGGACGAATTAACACGTGTTTATTTCTGATGCAAGTGCAGGATATCTGTGTGTGATGTGTTGTGCTTGGAGTGCAGTAGTACCAGGGCTCCTATCGCTGCCAGTACCCCGATGGTGAGGGCCATGGCGGTGGTCGACCTACTGTTCTCAATCTTTCAGAACTCCAGCTGCCTCGCTTGGTGCTTCTCGGTGGGTCGCCCGTCGGGGTACTCCACCTCGACTTCATGGTGGAGCAGTACCATATCCTGAATCGTGGGAGCAAAGCAAACATTTAGCTCATCATGGTCCAAGTAAGCCAGATTCTTTTAATTTATTCTACAAGCCTGTTTATGATTGAGATACAGTGTTGGAAAGCAATGTGAGATGTAGAAGTACATGTTGGTCATTAAATGTCAATCTACTACAACATTAATAAGTATCCGCGCATGAAATTTGGTGCTGCCAGATTCTCAGTTGATTATGTAAAAAATGATAAATGAAACTATTAGTCTTGAGATCTTTGCCTCTTAATATTATGTGATTCTCTTCTCTGATAAGAAAACAGAGGTCACAGAGGCAGGAAAAAACAAAGTAGTGCTTCTCTTATATTGTTTGTACAAAAATAATTTCTATAGCTATATGCAATACATGAGATATAACGACGACGAAAGATAATAAGTCTCACCTGCTCATTTTGGCCATAGGCCATTCTCTATTTGGAGTCGGGGACAAGAAGCAGCAGGGACCGGGTTCCCCCTACAGGGGAGTGGAGCTGCAGGGAGAGGAAGGAAGCCAGTGACAGAAGGAAAGAAGATACCGGCTCTGGTTCATCATGGAGAACACAGCTGCTCGCCCTCCTCCGCCTCTTCTTCCCTATCCATGGATTCATGGTACGTCTCATGTTCTCTATACATCATCTACTAAGCAGCTCCTAGCAATTTGGACCTTGAACTTGTGAAAAACAAGTGCCCGAGGATATCATTTTGACAGTTCGTATTTCTACTCTCTCCATCAACTTATTTCTCTTATGTTGTCATGTTGTGTTTTGTTTTGTCCTTTCAGTACCAAATTATGTAGCTTGCTTCTGATCCATGTGCCCATCACCTCCGTTTCCATGTCTTCCTTATTTTTTCAACAACAATGCCAACAAATTGTCGGTCACGGGTACTGAGTCACTCTCATGTGAGGTAATTTTAACTTCTCAGTTGGATATTAGTTAACATCCTTCAAGTTAGGAATGTTCAGTATCCCCATATCTAATTTATCTTCTTGGTTACCCTTGCTCCACGTTCCTCTGCTCCCCCCTTGCGTGTCGACAATGGAGGCTTTACATCACAGTGCGAGGCAGTGGTCCCTGCAATAGGTGTAGATGACGAGGAAGAGCTGCATCCACTAGGTCTCTTCTCCATGGTCGTTGTGTTCCCAAGCCCATGTGAACTTTTTATCTTTTTTATTTCTTCACTTGCACTTCTCCACTTTTCTAGGCCAAGAACCGTCTTCACTTTTCAGGTTGTTGCTGCTACAAATCCAAATAATTGTTTTGTTATCCATGGTGCTTCTCAGTGTTCAAAAAGGCAGAAAGCTTAAGCGGAGCAGAAGGCCACAACTCAGAGCAATGGGCACTTAAGCGTAGGCGCGTCTAAGAATTTTTTTAAAAAATTGGCCAGAATCTGACTGTTTCTAAGTAATGCCATGTTAAACCTGATGCGCCTTCTAGCCCTTGATGTCTTTGTTAGTAAGTGTAAATATTAAAATTGATGTCTATATTTTTTGCAAATTATGTCTCCATCGGGTACGGGTGTTTTCTTTTGCCATTTGCCAATTATACTTGCCCCCTTTTGCTACTCAAATGCCGATGATGAATTAAAAAATAAGATGCACTGGATATGGGTCTATACAGTACCTAAAGGATGTAATAGTTTTCCATTGGTTCAAAGTGATGTGATTATATTGTGATTTTCAGAATTGCTACTCGAATTTTGTTCACCATTCATAGAACAACACTCTGCTGGTCTTGCTATTCGCCATTTTCCACCCCTCTATAGTGCTGCCACTCTGTGATGCCTCGGCAAGAAGGCCAATCGTAGGGAGATGCGCCATGGCATGTCCTGAAGAGGCAATCAGGTGCTCTCTCTTCTCTTCTTACTTTCTCAAGTAGAGTATGAAATTGCTTTTATTCCGTCGCTTTGAAAATTTCTAGCTTACTACTCAACAATTTTTATTGCCCTAGCCCATCACAAAATTTCTGATTCTTATGTCGAAGTATCAAACAATTTC
The DNA here is from genome assembly GCA_902687465.1 of Secale cereale. NCBI lineage: Eukaryota > Viridiplantae > Streptophyta > Magnoliopsida > Poales > Poaceae > Secale > Secale cereale. Next base: position 389,170,476 of record LR738709.1, read on the forward strand.
TTATTTGTGTGTCAACTCAATCGAGTAATACAATGACCATTATTTCTTAATCATTCTTGGGTCTAGATGAGAAACCTTCATGCTGTGTTTCCTACATTCCCAATCTGTTTACCAATCCTCGAGAAAGGCTCGACGGACGAGACATGATTTTTTCCCTTGCCATCTACGTGTGCTATCAATTACCACTGTTCGATCATTTTACTGTTGCTTCCTTTACCTCTCTGTCAGCTGCTGGGCCGTCTGTTTTTTTCTACACGCGCTAGCAGTTACCGGCCCATGCATGTCTTGCCGCCTACTGTGTGTTCGTTCTGTCGGTTATTTGTGGGGGAAAAGGGCCTTGTATGCTTGTACTGATCCTGGTTCTTAGGTCCCGCTTATTGCTTTGGGAGGCCTGCGTGTGTTCGTTTAGATTCATGAAATGCCTGTGCGATGGCCTTTGTTTTTGGTAACCGGCCTGGTGTGTTTGTTGCCTGCAGGTTAGTTGTAGGATCCATTTCCTATTTTGTTGATCTCTGGAACGTGCACGTTAGTTGCATCTCCAAGAAAAGTGTCCCTGTGTTTCAGGGCATAACTAGGCTGGATCACATGGTTAATTAGCAAAGAGAAAGAAAAGTCTATGCTTACTTTGTTTGTGGTCCAGAGCCGGTGCGCCAGTTCTTTGTTCCTCTCAGTGGGCAGTTGTTTTATTTTGTCTACAGCAATGGGGTTGCTTCCTTTGCTCTGTTCGTGTGGTTGATGTTTGTTCTTCTTCCATCCTCTTCATAATTATTTGTTCTTTTTATGTGAAATATTTGAAAACCAGATATAAATCATTGCGATATTTAACCTTCACTACTTATAATGCACAAATATAAAATTGTATATTGTTATGATGTTCTTCTATCCTAGAATTATTTCCCTTATCTTCCTATCTTGATCATGAAATTAAGTCAATTTTTTTATATTATCTTCATGTGTTTGGGGATAGGATTCTGAAAGCTTATAAACTTATTCTCAAAGCTTGCATAATAATTTAATCATATAAGTTGAAATTCAGTAAAACATTCCCACTTGACATTTTTGTTCTTATTCCCTTAAATGTTGATCCAAGTGTCATAAATGACACAAGATGCTTAGCTTTTAATGGCATGTCAATGACGTCACGTTATATACATTTTTTGAGATGGAACATATTTCAGCAGATTTCTCTATTCGTGCTCCGGGTGGAGATTTCAATGTACTATGTACCTAAATTTTGATTTGACATGCACCAGATATTTCGGTGGCCTCAAGCCCTAACCCTCTGGATCATCCGTCCGTTGTGCGTGCTCTCATCCGGGTTGCCGAGGGACGCCTCCTCCTGCGGTGCTCCTGTCCATTTTGTTGTTTATGTAAAAAATTCTTACCATCGCCTCACCTATTTGGACAATTAGGTGAGCTCTGCAATTTGGTTCTGTATCCTTAGGAGGGAACACATTTTTCCTGAGTTAGTCATGCTACCATAGTAACATAAACTCTTACTCCATATTTACAATCCCTAAATTGTGGTGAGATGCAATGCTAAGCAAATGGAAGATAACAGTTTGTACCGGCAAAAGTTCAATTACAATATTTTTCCCCACTAAAAGAGATGGATATTAGCATTGTCCGTGGTGCATTTTGTTTGCATTTCCTGTGATAGAAACGGGTGCATTTCGTTTACATTTTGCGATGCCGGATTTTAGATACGATGTTGATGCCTACAATTCTTTTTACTGAATTTATGTGGCAGATGAGAACTGATACATTACTGCCCTCAATCCTTGTGCTTTTCTGTATATTTAGGAACATGATACTACACTTGATATTTTCGTAAAATAAAAACTGCTTGCAACAGAGATGATGCTTGTGATTTTAGTCAGCTAATGTTGATGTTATATGGGATTTTTTTGTATTGAAGGAACTATGCACATAATGAACCATATATTTCTTATCCAGTGATGTATGCTCATTATTAATATGATGTGTTGTTTTCTTGTGATGGACGTTGTTGCATTTGTTGTCCATTGTGCCATCTTCAGCTTCAGGTAACTGCTTTATGTGGAAATATGCCAATGGATAATATCCTCCGGATTAACAAATTCCTGTGTGCTGCTGCTCTTATTATCTACCTGGTAGTCTGGTCTGACACTTCTATTAATGGCTTTTTCCTCTGGAGTACCAAGAAAAATAGCAGGTAAAAAAATTCTCTTTTTGTGACTTCTTAAATGTTTGTTTCTTGGATGAGTGCACTCATTTGGTATTTCTCTGTGCTATTGAAAATTCTGTGATGCTTACTGTCTAGCTGATTTTTTTGTAGACCATTAGTTAAGAAGGTTGTTGATTATAAAAATGGCACCATAATCTGTCATATGGTGGTAGGAAATGTGGTTACATGGAATTCTTTATCTTCTTAGATAAAGAACTATTATCAAATAAAATCTATATATGAATTTCCATGACTCTTGGTTATTAATTATATAGGTTATATTATTCCTAACCAATTTCTTAGTATTACTTAGGGTTTGTTTGTTTGGGCTGGCATTTCCATGGCTGCAGCTGAAGGAGCGGCTGTAGCTGGTGATGAAGAGAGGCACTTTGCATTTGTCCACCAGAAGTATAGATCAGTAAAGTACAGAGAAACTTCAGAGCTCTGTTTATGATAAGAATCCACGGCGGACTGATAACCTACTTCTTCTTGGAGTTATGTACTGCTAGTTTATGACTTGGTGCTAGCCGGAGCTTCTATTTTCTACCAAAACTGCTATTAACAAAAGAACTCTAGCGATCCAGAATTTTATCCTAAGCTGCTATTAAACTCACAAGAGGGAGCATTTTAATAACAAAGAACTCTAGCCATGCTTTTTGATATACTACGCATATGTATGATGTACTAGCAGTTCCTATTTTTTAACTATTGTGTACCAGAGAATTGAATTGGCTATGTCTGCATAAATATGATGTATTAAATTATGTCATGAGAGGGATTTGTTCATTTTCAAAGCTGAGTTGGATGAGCTTAAAGCACCTATTCACCAGTACAAGTTAAATATGCTTTTAAATATTCATATACATTTATTTTTTTAGAGTACATCATCTTCTATTTCTAAAGGAATACTGGATATGCTCATTTCTATGGCCACAGTACAAGTTAAACCATCCCAACTCCATGGCAGTGCTACTCCAAACAGAACTGGAATGATTTTTTTATGGATTTTACAAATTCAGCAGGTTGAGCATTTTTTTTGTGATTCTCGTGGTAAATCAAATATTCGAGTAAACTTTCATACTCAGCGACAACTTGACTCAGCATAAGATGTTTGTTTTTGAACTTGGTAGATCAAATCACCACGTAAAGCTGCGTGTGTGCAAGCTAGCTAGACGAGCACACAAGCAAACTGTTGGATTGATGAACAGTAGAGTTCAACATAATATAGTACTCCTACTATATATAGCCAAAGGCTCTCTCTTTCCCTCAAGTACAGGCAGCCCATGAGCAGCAGCAAGCAGAGCAATAACGAGCAACCAACTAACAGCAACAACAAACAGCAGAAGTAGCAGTGGCAAGCAGCAAAAGCGAGCAGCAAGAAGCTCCCGGCCTAACCATAACCATCTCCAGCGATGGACGGAATGAGAAAAAACAACGCTGACAAAGAAAAGAAGGCAGTGGCGGCTTCTCACCCTGCTGTTCGTGGCGAGGCCGGATGACACAGGGACGGATGACAGCGAATTCAGGACGGCAACAATGACAGTCAGTGTCAAGGAAGAAGTAGGAGAGACCCGCGGCTTCGAATACTTGGTCCAGAAGGAGACACGGGTGGCGTCGCAACGACAGCTGACGGAACAGAGGAAGGCAGCCTCGGTCCAAAAGTTTGATGCATGCTCGGTGTCGAGGATCGAATCAGAATGACAACCGGAGCTACAGAGAGTTAGGGAAACTACCTAGGATCAATGACTCACTGAAAAAATGAGGCGATTCATGGCGGCGTCCAGCGGGCCTGCATGTTGGGCCCTGAGCATGGACGTCGAGCCGGATAGAGGGCTGGTGGATCCCGCCCGTTCCTACGGCTGGAGTTGCAGCAGTGAGCAGCGGCGTCCCCGACGGGGTCGACCAGAAGGAGGATCCAGGAGGAAGAGGAAATGGATCGAGTAGGGAGGTAGTGGAGTGGAGTAGGGGTAAAACGTGAAGGGGCACGGAGTTGCGGGCGCGTGTCCCGCGAGCTGGCGCTGCCAGCCTGACTGGCGGGTACGCGAGAGGGACCCATTGGTCAGTAGCAAAGGGAGAGGTTGAAAGAAAAATACAATAAAATAAATGAAAATGGCTGGAATATCTCTTCCTCCTCTACTCCCTCGTAATCTACTCCGGATTAATTTCAGTGCTCAAAACTCATCAGTAATATCTTGGAAAATTTCACATATGCTACTACTTATATAATATAACTCTGTGAAAATGTCCAATCTTTTCAGGAGAGCCCCTTTTTAGATTTGCATTCAAATATGCTCTGAGTTTGGGTTTGAACTGTAAGCCGGTGATATGAAATTCTGAAATTCATTAATCTTTTACTAGAGTTTGTAAATAACACACGACTCCGAGATATTGCATGGAGTATGACTTAGACTGTCAAACTATTTTAATGCACACTCTTTCAACACTTGGCTTGCACTCGGCCTTTGCGCCATTGGCGCAACGGGTCATCTAGTTTGGATAAACATGCACCAAGTTACCACATCTCAAACATGGCATGAAAATAACTAGTTAAAGCAGTTTATAACAAGTATCACTCTTGCAACAGAGATTAGGACCTCTAAATGAACTCAAACAAGCATGCCACAATGGAACAAAACGTATAGCACATCACCACGGTCATTTTGACATCTCATTCACTCAAAACGAACAAGTATGCACAAAGTTACACCACTCACAAGAATGCATCATGATGCTGAAATTTTTAACATGTCATTGATGCAAACTTACTCAAACAGCTAGTTAAAACATTTCAAACATGGGTGAAAGTTGATTATTGTGAAACTAGATAAAATTCTAAGCATATTACATATATGGCATGTTTACATATGATGCATGAATGTTTAGTTATTAGCAACTTATAAGCAATGACATTACTGTAATTATGCATGCACAGGATTAAATGACAAAACGCTCTGCTGGAAAAAACACAAGACGGGCCGAAACTGAGATCTGGCCCAGGGCGCGGGGAGCTGCTCACATTGGGCCTGAGGGAGGCGAGGCAGGGCCGGCCCATGAGGAGGCAGCACTGGGCCCCGAGGTGCGGCGGCCCGGTCAACGACGGGGGAGGCTGGATCGGTCTCCCAACCCGATCCAGCGGCGGCGAACGGCGGCGAGCGATGAGGACGGCAGGGCGGCGCGGGGTTCGCGGCGGCGCTGGTGAACTGGGACGGGAGGAGGCCGGCGGGATGACCGGAGGAGCTAGATCCGGCCACGGGCGGAGCGGAGGCCACCGGCGGCGAGGGGTAGCGGGGCGGCGGAGCTCCAGAACGAAGGCGGCGGCTGCTCGCGACCGGCGGCAGAGCCAAGGCGGCAGAGAGGCGAGGTCGGAATGGGGGCGGGGACGGGCGCGCTGGCACGGATCCGGCAAGCGGGCGGCGAGGCTCGCGCGGGACGGCAGCGGGGCGCTCGGGCCTCGCAGCGGCGGCGGCTCGAGCCCGGGCAGGCCTGCCCTGGGCCCCGACGGGCCGCGCGGTGGGGAGGCGCGGGGAGGACGTGGACGAGCCACATGGAAGATGCGGGTTGGCTGAGGCGGCGGGGTTGGCTGAGGTGGCGGCCTGGGATTGGCCCGGGCGACGTGGAGGCGGCTGGACATGTCCGGCGGGCGAGAGAGAGGAAATTTAGGGTTTCATCCGCGAAAAATGGAGGGGGAGGCACATATATATAGGTAGAGGGAGCTAGGAGTGTCAAAATAAGGAGAGGTTCGCGGCCAAGCGATCGTGATCGAACGGCCAAGAGCATGGAGGGGTTAGAATGGGCTAGGTTGGCTGTGTGAAAGGGGTGTTGGGCCAAAACACAAAAGGCTTCCGGCGCTAAACACGGTTAACCGTTGGGCTATCAAACGAACTCCGAATGCGACGAAAAATGACAGGCGGTCTACCTATGCTATAATAAGACCACACTCCAAGTTTCAACCCATTCCGAGAACGTTTTCCGGCCACTCATAAAATAAATATCCGGAGGCGCCGCGGGCGCGTGCAAGTGTGTCCGGGCTCAGAACGGACAACGGAAAGGACGAGGGGACTCGGGCGGATGCAAGTTTTGAAAACATGATGATGCAATGCACATGATGACAAGGCAAGGATGCACACGCAAGCAGATGACATGGCAACGACGACGAATAATTGGCTAACACCTGGCGCACCGGTCTCGGGGTGTCACAGGACCTTGGAGAATGCATCCAAGCTTTTGCGATAGCCATGGCAGAGCTCGTGGGTGTCGATGAGGTCGAGAGGGCTCGAGTTCCATTGGGGGCGCCACAGCCGGAAAAGGAGGGTTGTCCGCGCCCCATATTTGATTGGGAGGAGGGAGATGATGACTCTCAACATAACATCGGGGAGGCTGCTGATTAAGTCTAGGCTTGTTGGAGTCGCTTGCAGCTCTAGCTCGCCCCGCCTCCGCTTGTTGGCAGCCCCGTTCTCCATCTCCGGAGTCTCCTTGTCAGCGGCGCTTTCTGATAGAAATGGGAGTACATGGAATATTTAGTTAAAGCAGGGCAATAGAAAAGTGTATTGGTAACTAGAAGTTATTAGGTAGGAATATAGTAAGAAAAGGGAATAACAATTGGTTGCTTAAATACTACATAATTCATTTGACATTGCTGGGTAAGTCAACATATGCAGATAGTTGAAAAGAAAACTTACTTCGAACAAAGTCTGGACGGATGAATTTTTTGGGGAAGTTAGCATATATCTCATGACCAGGCCCTTTTATGTGCAGTGCAATTTTAGTGTCAGCTCTCAGGACATAAAACTTTGCAATTTCATTCCAAAAGCCAGTGCCAAAATAGGAGTCACCACGTTCATCAAGTCTTATAGTAGCAACGATTGTAAATCCATGGTTTGTGTGCAGTATGACATCCGTGGAGCCTTCATCTATGTAAAGGGAAAAATTGTGCACTACATAATCTGTTGCATAGCAAGGGATGTTCTGCAGAAAATGGTAGGATTGTTAAAGGAAATACGGTAACATGCAAATATGGACCCAAATTGAAAGAACTGTACAATAGTTGAAATCGAAGGACAAAAATCTATAATTAAACAGATAGGGTAAACATGATGTCATGGAAAAATGAGAGTAATTGAAAGAACAGTACATCATTAATTTTCCTAATATAGAAAGAAGCGGGGAAAAATTCCCTTTGACGTATATGGTGCATGTGGCACCTTTTATCCAAGTGTAGCAATATTTCGAATATGTTCAGGAAAGTAGGCCATGCCAACCGATTTAGGGTGATATTGAACATACCGCGCACGTCCTCAAGTTATCTGGTATGATGAGATGGAATCTCTGGTGACGGTCGTAAAGTCCTGAAGTATCGGCGCACTGTACATTCTATGAATGAAAGAAAACCCTCAAATCAGCTCGAATAAAAATGAATTCGCAGCGATTTCCGCCGGGTGATTAAAGGAGGCAGATGAACTGGGATAAGAGATGAGATAATATCTTGTTAAATTAGTTACCTTGTCGTCCATGAGAAAAAAACCTCAGTACGGCAGATTTCGCAACTGAGCGGAGCTAGGTCGACCGCGAGCAGCGTCGAGAAAGTCGATGGCGATAGGCGGCGGCAAACGGAAGTGGCGAAATGCGGTGGGCTTTGCCGGCAGCCTGGCGGCGGCAGGCGTCGAGCTAAGTGTGTGCCACTGCGATAGGCGGTGCCATGGCATAGACATGGAGGAGCTTGTGCAGGTGCGAATGGGGAACGTACCAGAGGGTCCGAGGGTGTGGTGGGCGGGTGAGGGTTTTTGTGACGTGGGGATGGTGAGGGTTTTATTTTTTATTTTTTGGAATTGGGTGGTGAGGGTTTTCTGTCCCATAAAGAATTTTGGGGGCGACGGTTTGCTAGAGCGAACCGTGTATGATTGACGCAACAGGCAAACTGAAAGTCATTGCACATGGTTCCAATTTTGGGAACCGTCTGTTATTGACGTACTACCTCCGTCCTAGTTTATTGGTCCCCCGTTGTAATATTTACCAAAATTTGGCGAAATATTTAACATACTCAGACATAGATAATAAGCGTACACGTACATAAGCATAGTTCAACCGTAAGTACATAGTTCAACCGTCATTAAGCATAATCAAGCATACATAGTTCGATCCATCCCACATCTCATCTCACATGCGACCAGCACGATCCTGAAGCTTCTCCAAGTACTCGGCGTACGCGTCGTGCACCACCCTGCGAGAATACTTCTGCTTGAAGGAGCCAACGACCCATCCTCTTGCATGCGCCAGAACAGTTAGATACACGTCATGAAGCTTGTGGTTGCAAAATGGGCATCCATAGCCGCCGTTCCAGGTCCTAATACACCTGATATGCATTCCCGCATAAAGCTCCCTCGGGATTCGCCTCTTGTTCCTCCTCTGGGCATCTTCATCTTCGCTATCCACATCGTCAGACATCACCTATACAAATAGTAAAACAAATTTGTCATCAAATCACTGATTACATGCCGTGAAGTAGGATTTGGAATTTATGGCTATTTATTTATACATATCTAGAGATTATGGTTCGATTTTTAAGCACAATCGTCTATGTACAAACCAATCCTGAAGAAAATAATGGCACAAACATATGTAGGTCATTCAAAATCAATTGTCAAGTCCTGGATAGGAACTATTAGCACGAACACTAACCCTAGTCAGATTACTAGTAGAAATCATTTGCATAGATGAAACAACTAATCACTTATCACCTATACCATTCAAACAATCAATACACTACACGGATCTAACGAAACTTACTTAGATTTCATGGATTGGGAGAACATAACCACACGATTTCTATTCATAAAAGGGGGAGGCAGGAGTAACCAGAGAAACCCTATGATCTATTTGACACATAAGTGGGTATAGATGACTAACCAGCTGTCTGTCGTCATCGAAGTCGTCGTCGGAGTGTTCATCAGAGTCATCGCCGGAGTGGTCGTCGGAGTCGGTGTGGAACTCTGCCTCCGGCTGTGGAAGCTCGACGCCGTCGACGACATTGGGGTGCAGCGATAACTCGCCGGCGGTGACAGCAACCTCTGTCTCCATCTCCACGCCATGCTCCGGTGCTTTAGCAGCCCCAGCGTCGCCACTCCCTCCAATGGGGCGCTTCGGCGGCTTCCTCTGACGGCTTTGAGGACTGAGAGTGGCGTCGAGGATGCAACTGGAGAGAGAGGATTGTGTGCGTAGCGAGGATGGGGGGTGCGGCCGCACGGGCGCACCATTAATATGGAGTAGTGGGAGTTGTGGGAGGGAGGCGGGCGGCGGTCAAACCGATGGCTCGCCTCCCACTGAGCCTGTGCACCGGACAGCTAGCATGCCTACCAAAGTTTCACACAACTACTCGCACGCCTCCCGATGACACTATGCAGCGAGCACGCCTCCATCAATTCACACACCTGCATGCATGCCTCCCCGTCTGCATGCGCGACGGACTGCTCGCATGCGTTCCGTCAACTCACGCCTGCTCGCATGCCACAGGGGTCGCGCGACGGCATGTCTATTGTTTTTCTATTTGGATGACTAATGCTTCCGCTTTATTGCTTAACCGAAGCATGGCACGTATGCATTGTGGCTCTAACGCTCACGGTTCAAATAAATAATTCGTTTGGGATATTGGTTCCCAATTGTTAATAATCTCCCGTCTGTAATTAGATAAAGATTACATCAAAACTGGTCTCAAATTTGACAAAATAAAGTACAATGCCACTTTGTATTAGTGTCCATATGACAACACGATAAGTTTCATGAACTTCAAATAAGTTTTGGATGTACTAGAATTTAAAAATCAAGATTCTCAATGTTTGAAATTTGTCGCATGGGGAGTAAACATGCACCGAGTGAGACACGTGTGTTTTTGCAATCCATTTAGGTGTACCGTCACATGTGCATGTAGCTCAAATTTACATTATACCCGTAGAAAATCAATCAATCAATGTACTAAAATGACTTAATGATCTCTCTGTTTTTTTTGAAATTAAAACGTCCCTTCTTTGGTAATATGTATGTTCACCGTGGGATAATTAATTTAACATGCATTGTAGTTGCGATGGATTCGCGGGGTGTGTGTGGGTGTGTGCGTCTGGGGGTGACGGGTGGCTCGCAGTACACTACGAGTTGTGAGCCACCGTGTGGGTTGGCCATTTTGTTAGGCAGGCCGGTGCTGCATCAGAGTCGTGAAATGTTATTTAAAACATTACACAACCCTTTCATACATAAATGTTTTGGCCACATGGAGTCGATGGTTGCCCTACACGACACTCGATACTCGCGTGTGATGCTTTTTGTGGGCCCGCGAGGTCGTTGTCCATCACTTTGACGAACAGCCGGTAGTGAGGTTGATTTGACCAGCAAGGTAGAATCTTTTTTGTTTGTGTTATGGTGGTATATAGTATGCGTCGAAGAGGTGGGAGGGGACTAGCATATATACTATACGTACGCGTCCGTGAACAAGTACACCTCACTCAGTGTCGGGACTTTTTGGTTACCAAGGCACGTGCCACATCAGAATTGTGAAATTGGTTATTCAAACATCACACAACACCTTTTTTGGCCACATGCATATCCTAGCTAGGAAACTCATGCGTGATGCTTCCATCTATGGGCCCACGAGGCCATCGTCGATGCATGCATGCATCACTTTGACATACATCGGGAGAGGTTAATTAATTTCACCATCGATTAGGATTCTTTTGGGTTGCACATATATTACCGCAGGAGCATATAGTATGCAGTCAAGAGGGGGGAAGGGGACCATCATATGTAGTATGCTTGATATGAACCTCACTTTGTGTGGGTGCATGGTTTACGGTTTTTGAGGCATGTGGCACATCAAAGTTGTGCATTTTGGGTATTCAACATATATATGTTTGGCTCACATGCAAAGTGGTGGTGGTTGTCCTCTCGCACTCACTTAAGCGGTTATCAGCGAAATCGATGCTTTCCATTTGTGGGCCCTCCTGGTCCATCGCTACTTTTTGCCTGACAACAAGAGAGGTTAATTTGACTTAGGAGGGGATTATTATTTTTGCTCTGGGATGGCATGCATGATACAGTTTGAGCACACACACATGCATGTGTACGCATGAATCCCTCCCATCGAGTCAAAGTGGCTAGTACAATGACACATCATGAACCGATCTCGCTCTGTGTGGGAGCTAGTGTATGATTTTTGACACACGCGCCACATCAATGTTGTGTATTCAAACATGCATGCACGCATCACCTCCATACATATGCATGTGTGGTTGCCTTCGAATGATACACTCCCTCGTGTGGTTATCGACGACAAGCCTATATATTTGTGGGCCCACGTGGACATCCATGATCACCTTGACCAACAACAAGATAGGTTACCATGGCGGATTCCTCATTTGGTTCGTGTTATCATAGTATAGGTCATGGTGAGATTCAGACCTAATTAAGTTCGAGCGCATATACTATGCACGCATGCATGCATGAATCCCCGTCGTTGGCTTGAAGTGTGGTGTAATATACATATGCATCGTCAACCTAACCCTCACCGAGTGTGAGGATTTCTAATTCGAAATCACGGTGCCACATTAAAGTTGTTCCATTATTACTCAAAACACACCTCTCCATACATATGTTTGGGACACACACATGTAGTGGTTGTCTTCGGGGACTAGCTACTTGCGGGATTATTGGCGAGCTAGACCATCTCCGGGGTCGCATGTACGACCATCACTTTGACCAACAATAAGAGAGAGGTTGTATGACCAAGGTGGATTATTATTGGTCGGTTTTATGATCCATCTTGGTGAGATATATGCCTCTCTGGCCCGCCGACTGAAAGTGTGTGTGTGTGTG
>LR738709.1:389192108-389243168 GCA_902687465.1 Secale cereale
AAACCTGCTCGGGCATGCGCGCACACACACACCCCCTCCCACGCTCGAAACCCTAGCAAGGTCCCCGCCGCCGCAAGGCCTCCATTGTCAACATCTGCCGGTTTGCCCGTGCAGCTTATCCACCGATCTCCATACCCAGGTCGCCCGGAGTTTCTTAGATGACGCCTGCCAAATGCCCCCTTTCCCAAAGATCCCCATCCCCATCCCCATCCCCACTCCAGAGCATCACAGCCTAAGCCCGGCTACGCTTCCCATGGAGCTCGAGGAGCAACTGGCCCAAAAGAGGTGTATAGCGGTCTCTTCGCCCGACGTCGCCGAGGAAGCTGACGACCATTACTGGCGGCAGGCACTCAAGCAACGGGCTAGAGTATGCAGGCATGTCTCGGCCGCTGGCTACGACATCGAGGTCATCGGCAACGAAGGCCTGAGGCGGGTTGTGTCACAGGTTAAGTGGCCCACCCCCAACCCCTCGGGTTCAACCACCATCGATCTCATCCATGGCCACGTGCTGATCTCCTCTGGCTCGTTGTCAACAATTTTCCATTCTACATCGCCATCGAGCCCCTTTTGACATTTAAAAAGCACACGTTCTGCGACGCTGGCTTGGGATCCACAGCTTCCAAGCAAGACCTCCTCGATGGCGAACACAAGGAGGGCACCCTCTCCGGCTCTTCCAAGGCAAAAGATCCCATATGCTCTTCCAAGGGGAAAGCGCCCGTCTGCGACATCAGGGAGGGCACCCTACAGCCGTGCTCTTCCAAGGGGAAGGAGCCCATCTGGACAAGTTCTCACAAGCAACAACAAACAATCTCTAGGGCTAGACACAAAGAGCCAGTTTACCGGCGACACCATGAGGGTCATAATGAGATCTAGCCTCAAATAGCATGTAGGGTTATTACCGGATGATGTTTCACGGGGCCCGAAGCTGTCTAAATCCTTGTCTTGCGTCGCGTCTCTCGATTCCGCTCAACCCCTCTCAAGCTACCACATAGATGCGTTGGCCTCGCGACTAAGTTCTTACCCTAGGACATCTGCCGCGACAATTCCACGAGAGTGTGCGATCTTTCTTGTTCCCAATCCCGCATGCATCCCTAGAAAATATCTACCTGCCTCGAGGGTTTTTCTGTTTCATAACACACGGTTGTTATCTCCGGACCATGTGCGATGTTTCTTGTTCCCAATCCCGCCTACATCCCTAGAAAATATCTGCCCGCCTCGAGGGTTTTTCTGTTCATAACACACAATTGTTATCTCTGGACCGTGTGCGATGCACTATCATCAAAAATTTCAATAGCCCGACATTTCACTCTCGCGTTTGACTCCCGTGTAGTAAAATTTTCAGTACCCGCGTCATTTCCTCAAACACCCCGCGCCCCCTCCACACACACACACACACATACACACAAACCTCCTCGGGCATGCGCGCACACACACACACACCCTCCCACGCTCGAAACCCTAGCAAGGTCCCCGCCACCGCAAGGCCTCCATTGTCAACATCGGCCGGTTTGCCCGTGCAGCTTATCCGTCGATCTCCATACCCGGGCCGCCCTGAGTTTCTTAGATGACGCCTGCCAAACGCCCCCTTTCCCAAAGATCCCCATCCCCACTCCAGAGCATCACAGCCTAAGCCTGGCTACACTTCCCATGGAGCTCGAGGAGCAACTGGCCCAAAATAGGTGTATAGCGGTCTCTTCGCTCGACGTCGCTGAGGAAGCTGGTGACCATTACTGGCGGCAGGCACTCAAGCAACGGGCTAGAGTATGCAGGCATGTCTCGGCCGCTGGCTACGACATCGAGGTCATCGGCACCGACGGCCTGAGGCGGGTTGTGTCATAGGTTAAGTGGCCCACCCCCAACCCCTTGGGTTCAACCGCCGTCGATCTCATCCATGGCCATGTCGCTGATCTCCTCTAGCTCGCTGTCAACAATTTACCATTCTACATCGCCATCGAGCCCCTTTTGACATTTCTGAAGGACACGTTCTGTGACGCTGGCTTGGGATCCATAGCTTCCAAGCAAGACCTCCTCGATGGCGAACACAAGGAGGGCACCCTCTCCGGCTCTTCCAAGGCGAAAGAGCCCATATGCTCTTCCAAGGGGAAAGCGCCCGTCTGCGAGATCAGGGAGGGCACCCTACAGTCGTGCTCTTCCAAGGGGAAGGAGCCCATCTGCGACAATATGGAGCGCATCTAGGGTCCGTGATCTTCCCACGGGAACAAGTCCATCTATGACAAGTGAGGAAACCCATGACTTGTTTTGCCGTGCCTCTTCACAGGGGGAAACCCATGATTTGTTTTGTCGAATCCCTTTTGTAGTGTAGTGAGAATATGTCCAGTTTTCATTGCTATATCTGGTTGTTTGCACTATGCCTTGTTTATTTCAGTTGTTCACAATGTGATGCTCTATATGTGCAATTATTTATTGTGTAGTACATTTCATCAATCCAGTTTTAAACATACCGATAGGAATGCATATATTTGCTTGCTGCTAAGCCTGTTATAGCTGGCATATGCCTCTTTTAAAGTTTTTTGATTGTTCGACTGCTTGTAGTTAGCATATGTTCAGTTTCAAATGCTATCTTTGGTTGTTCGTAGTATGCCTTGTTTATTCCAGTTATTCACAACGTGATGTGCTATATGTGCAAGTATGAACTGTGCAGTTCAATTTCATCAGTACCAGTTTCAACAATACCACTATGAATGACTACATTTGGTTGCTGCATCTTGTAATTAACACACCTTTCCATTTTCATTTAACCATAACTAGTGTACTTATACCGGCATAATACCAGTTTGAATGATTATGTTTGCTTGTTGTTAAATTTTAGGCATGTTGCAGTTAGCACACCTTTCCACTTGGTTTGCTTTACTTGCGTGCTTAAACCTGCAAACTGAAGCTATCTTTTGGACGTTATTTTGTCTGCCATGTATAATTTTGGTTGATGTTTAGCCTGTTGTGCTTAACATGCTTCTCGATGTACTTACACAGGACAATTTTGGGAACGACCGCTGTTTTCCATCGAGGTTAGTTTCATCCCATGGCTTATATCTGCTCACTGTTCAGGATATCCATAGCTGGTACCATATAGGCCGGCGGCTGATAAGGGACTAATCGATGAATCGGACTTTTAACTGAATATAGTTGCAACCCATTTTTCGTTAGGTTAACTAGGGCCATGTGTAATATAACTGAGGCTACATAACAACATGTACTGTACTTAATGTCTAAATATGCAATCCTAGGCTACATAGCAACAAGGAAGAGTGTTACATTAATGTTCTAATGATGTCTAGATATACGTAGAAGAGCAGCGGCAGCAACAGCAACAACACAACCCTCATGTTTAGATATACTTTAGGGCTATTTGAGGCCGAACTAGCTCAAACTAACTATAACCCATGGATACAGCAGCAGTTAATCAGCCGATAATTTGTAAGAATGAACTAGACTCCTTCCAGCCCATAATATGCGATGTTAATTCATCTAATATGTGAGTATATTGGATGTTATAAGATACTCCCTCCATTCCTAAATATTTGTGTTTTTAGATATTTCAAATGGAGTACCACATACGAATGTATATAAACATATTATAAAAGAGTGTTGTACTATATCATTGTGCAATTGTTGTTTAGCTTCTAATATTAACTTGGTGCTTTAGGTACATATGTCATTGGCAAAGATCCGCGTTTCGACCCTTCCTGCGTATGGGGCAATGAGATATCGATAAACCAACATCAAGTGAGGAAGCTGATAAAGATTGTTAGTAAAATGGGTCCAAAGATGGCAATTAAACTATTTGTGTACACTTTATCCAAGACAACAGCGAACGACAGTATGGTAAGTAAGAACTCTGCAACCTTCTTTTAACTGCCCATAATGAGTTGTGTTAGATGAAAATGTCTGAATCTTTTTCCTTTGTAGTGGTTGCTAAAGCAGTTTACTCAAGATTACCTCTCAAACTACATGATTGGTGGGCATGCAAAGGTTAAAGTATATCTACCAGAACATGATGATTACCTAGATGTTTTCATGAAGACCGCGAAGGATGGGCAGTCAGCCATCACAAGGGCTTGGACTAGAGTCGTGCGTGCCTTCTGCATGGAAGAGGGCACAATATGGGCATTCCGCTTCACCTTGTTCAGCAACCAGAATATATTTGGCCTCTTTCTTTACCGTCTTTAATAGTAGAAGTATACAACTGCGGTTCATCATTCTTTATTTGGTTCTTATGTAAGTCTTGAACATATGTACCTATGGATCGAATAATGCATTGGTTGTTTGAACCTGATGGATATGAATAAAGTTGTAGCATACATTCAAATTCAAATTCAAATCCAAATCCGGTACAATTTGGAAAACCAGCAATTAAATTATGGTGAAATTTCGCTCTCCAGGTTGTTACGGCACACACGGTTGGTAAAACACAAACGTTTGCGATATGCACCATAGTCCGAGACGGTTCATAGAGAGGAAACGTGTGCAAGCATGGACACAGTTGCCATTTCTAAAGCATGTGCGATGTCAGACAATATCACAAACGGTGCGGGCAAACTAAACATTTGTGTTAGTTGCCTTATCATACACGATTCGCAACCATGAATTGTTTCTGATGAAGTATGCATCGTCAATGTTGCACCACATAATAGCGTGTGTGATAGTTGTCGTGTACGATGATGTTACGACGGTCCGACATTTCATAATCCTGTCCGACACTCGTACGACGATTAGCTAATATTCTTAACGGTGAACCGTTTGTGATGGGCCGCACATCATACATGTTCTATAATAGGGAACCGTTTGTGATCGACCGCGCATCATAAACGTAACATCACAGAATACCGACTGCGATGGCAATGCGAGCAGAAACAAGTAGTAGTACTGTAGGGGCCCTATCACCGATGGTTTCTGGGTCGTGTGGGAAGGACCCCCTATCGCTCACACTCACTTGGCGACAGTTCCAAATGCCTTCGCGGAAAGGGGTTTAAAACTGTTTGTATAGCACCGACGCATACTAGTGCAAGAACAAGTTGTGTAGTAGACATCAAGCTCTTTTCTGGCGCCGTTGCCGGGGAGGTTAGGTAAGCGGCACTCACTCCCCGTCAACAAAGCTCTTTTTTGGCGCCGTTGCCGGGGAGGTGAGTGCTTGAAGGTATATCTTTAGATCTTCCAATCGAATCTTTTAGTTTCTTGTTTTATCACTAGTTTGGTCTATAAAAGAAAACTAAAAAAATGGAATTGATATGGCCTCATATTATTCATATTTATAATGTATTTCTTGAAACTGATGGAAATGAAAAATGTGCTCAATTAATAGAAGAAGAATTCAATAAAATGTTTGGCATAAATGATGAGCATGATTGCAATGTTGTTAGTATGAATTCTTTGAATATCCATGATGCTAATGATATGCAAAGCCATAAGCTTGAGGATGCTATGTTTGATGAAGATGATATTTTTTTTGTCCCCCAAGTTTTGATGAGCAAATATATTATGATGATATCACGCCTCCAATTTATGATGATTATATTGATAAAAGTGGATTTGGACAGGTCATGACTTTATTTCGTGATGAATCCACTACTTTGGATGATGTTTCAATTGATTGTGATAATAAAGTTGCTATCTATGATGATTATGGTGATGACATGTATGCTATATTGAATAATGATAACCATGAAACTTGTCATGATGATTTTAATTTTCAATCTCATGATAGTTATTTGTTGACTTTTCTCCCCCCACTATTCATGAGAATAAATTTGCTTATGTGGAGAGTAATAAAATTTCTATGCTTGTCGATCATGAAAGGAATGCTTTGTGTGATGGTTATATAGTTGAATTCATTCATGATGCTACTGAAGATTATTATGAGAGAGTAACATATGCTTGTAGGTATTGCAATAATATCAAGTTTCCTCTCTATGTGTTGAAAATCTTGAAGTTTTGCTTGCTTTGCCTTCCGATGCTAGTTGATTTTGCTCCCAAAAGTTGTTTGATCACAAAATCCCTATGCATAGGAAGTGGGTTAGAATTAAATGTGCTAGTCATGTGCTTTATGATGCTCTCTTTGTGTTTCAATTCATATCTTTCATGTGAGCATCATTGAAATCATTATGCCTGGCTAAGGGCGTAAAACGATAGCGCTCGTTGGGAGGCAACCCAACTTGTATCTTTTTATTTTTTTCGCTTTATTGTTGTTTTCAATAAAATACCCAATAATACCTCTGGTTTGATGTGTTTTGTGGTTTAAATATTTTTTTGTGCCAAGCAAAGACTTTGGGATGATTTGGTTGATAGTTGATTTCATCGCGTGGGAAATTCAGAAACTTTTGCGTCCGGAGTTAGAATTTCTCATGATTACTGGAGCGTGATAAACTCTTGATTGTTTTGGCGTTATCAATGTACAAATTGTCCACGTCATGCTAATTTTTCAGAATTTTTAGAGTTACAGAAGTATGGTTAAAAATTGCATCTTTACAGACTGTTCTGTTTTTGACAGATTCTGTTTTCGTTGTGTTATGTGCTTGTTTTGAATTATCTATGGTTTCTTTTGAAGACTTTTTGCCATAGAAAAGTTAGAATATAGTAGATATAATACAATTACATAATATGAATTGGTTTGCTACAGTACTTAGTGTAAAGATTGATTTTGTTATACTAACGGATCTCAGGAGATTTTGTTAAGTTTTGTGTGATTAAAGTTTTCAAGTTTTGGGTCAGATCACGATGGATGAAGGAATAAATAGTAGAAAAAGTCTAAGCTTGGGGATGCCCAAGGCACCCCAAGATAATATTCAAGAAGTATAAAACAACTAAGCGTGGGGATTGCCCCGAGTAGCATCCCCTCTTTCTTCTAACGACCATCGGTATTTTACTTGAGACTACATTTTTATTCGTCACATGATATGAGTTTTTCTTGGTGCGTCATTTTATTTTGTTTCGATTTTTTTGCTGTTATTTAGAATAATGTTTTGCATCTTTTACTTCAATAAAAGTGTCAAGGATAGCCTTTACCATGGTTAGTTTGCAAGACTATATATTGTTGTTTGAAAACAAAAAGTTTTCTATCATTGTCTGGATTCTTATGAATAGTCAGAACGTGATAAAATCTTGAAAGTTTTACACAATGAGCATTAATAAGTTCTATGTAACATGGTAATTTTCCAGAATTTTTTGAGTTAGGGAAGTATGAGGAAAATTGCACTCTTTACAGATTGTCATGTTTACACAGATTGCTGTTATGTTTGTGTGTTTAATGATTCTATTTGAGGATATGAGTATTAAATATGGATAGGCATTTATTTGCAATGTTAAACTGTAATTTTAGTGATCTGCTACAACAGAGAATGCTAAGGTTTTGCGTTGATTTATACTAACTTATCTCATGAGTTCTTGTTGAGTTTTGTGTGGATGAAGTTTTTGAGATTTATGTAAACCGTGATATAAAAGGAATTAAGGAGACACAAAACATCAAGCTTGGGGATGCCCAAGGCATCCCAAGATCATATTTCAAGAAGTCTCAAGCATCTAAGTTTGGGGATGCCCTGGTAGGCATCCCACCTTTCTTCATCAACAATTATGGGTTAGTATTGGTTGAGCCTAAGTTTTTGCTTCTTCACATGAAGTGTGCTATTCTTGAAATGTCATTTTATTTTGTTTTGCTTGTTGTTTGAATAAAATACTTAGATCTGAAAGTTTTTAAATAAAAGTGAGTCTTCACATAGCTACCTATTTACATAACTACTTGCTTGATCTTCACTTATATCTTTTTGGAGTAGTTTGTCATTTGCTCTAGAGCTTCACTTATATCTTTTTGAGCACGGCGTGCTTTATTATTTTTGAGGAAATTATCTAATGGTTCACTTAGATTATTTTGAGAGAAATAAAATTTTATGCTCATGTTCTTCACTTAGATTTGTTTGAGCCTATCAAAAAGCAACATATGAAACTAGTCCCAAAGTGACAGGTTTTCAAGAGGGATATAAAACATTCATGAAGATCATTGGACAATATAAACTTGATTCTTTGTAATAGTTTTGAGATATGATGTTTGTGATATGTGAGCCATGTAAATGAGTAATTATGTTTTAGTCAGAATATTGATGTTGAGGTTTGTGATTCCTTATGCAAGCACGAAAGTCAATAGTTATGCATTGAAATTACATCCTACTTATGGTGCATTATTCGGTGTTAGTTATGCTCAATGCTCGCTTATGTGATTTTTTTTCCTTGGTTGGTCGCTTCTTAATCTATTTGCTAGACTTCACTTGTACTAAGTAGAAATACTACCCGTGCATCCAAACTCTTTGAACCCAGTTTTGCCACATGAGTCCACTATCTTTACCTAATAATAAAGCACAGATTGAGTTTGTCGGGTACACCATCGCGTCCTTTTTACCCAAAGGTCCCTATGGTTTCTAGGAATTAAACCCACTGTCCCTATTTTAGTGAATCTAGAAAATCCTCTATTTTATTTTTCCACGCCCGCTTCCTTTCCAACCGTGGTGCAGAAGGATAAGGTGAGCGACGCACCCTTGCTGACGGACAACTGCATCTGAGGCACAGTAGAAGGAGCGTCGGAGTACAAGGAAGCCGCGGGGCAGTAGAAGGAGTGCCAGGGGATGGTGGGGCACGGTAGGAGTACCCACTGCGGTGGTGAGTCAAAGAGGAGTAGGAGCATCAGCTAGGGGGGGAGGGTAGGAGTCCCAACGACGGCGGTGAGCGTGGAATAGTACAAGGAGCGCCGGCCCGGGGGCTGGGGTGCGGCAGGAGTCCCCACGGCAGCGGTGAGCCACGGTGGAGTAGAAGGAGCGCCGGGGAGGGGGACTTTGCACGGTGGAGGTGCTTGGGGCTTCGACGAACGGAGGCGAGCAGTGATAGAGGAGACGATCCGCGGCGACGCTCTGAAGGCCATAGAAATGGCGGTTGTCGCTACGCGCGCACACGAGCGGCTGTGCGCGGCATGTCGGTATGAGAAATCAACACGCCTCTTTATTAGAAGAAACAAGGCAAAGATGATGTGAAAAGAGGGACTTCAATCACGATGGGGCCATATAAAGAGGATAATCTGAGATCGGATAGAACGAGCCTTTCACATGGACAGTGGCGCTTCGCCGGCGCGGATGGCTTGGCTGGATCTTGGCGGACGAGACGAGGCTGGAGAAGGAGATTGGGGGGAGCACGAGGCGTGCGGCAGCAACACCCTTGCCACGCCTGGAACACAGGTGGCCAGGCGAGCCATCTCTTGTGGGCGCTCGATGATGGATTCATGGAGAAGAGAGGATGAGCGGCGCTGGATGTGGATAAGGTCACCGGACGAGAGCTTTCTCG
Organism: Secale cereale; assembly: GCA_902687465.1. Taxonomy (NCBI): domain Eukaryota; kingdom Viridiplantae; phylum Streptophyta; class Magnoliopsida; order Poales; family Poaceae; genus Secale; species Secale cereale. The sequence goes on from LR738709.1 coordinate 389,201,445, forward strand.
GGGTTGGTGGGGATTGAATTCATGTTGCAGCTGTTTTATAAAGAATTCATACGTGCACGCACTGGCTGTTTCCATGGTTTAATGTCTCATGCCTACGGTATCTTATGATAATTAAAATGTGTATGACTGGAATATTGGAAAGACATACTCTGGATGTTACTGGTCCCGTTGGTCAAATAGCAAGGAGAGACTAGAGAGAAGCATGCGGTCATGGCTACGTTCTCTGCTGTAATTAAACCAACTCGATCAATGAAAATATAGAAAGAATGGATGCGCATGCATCTAAGTGTACTCTTACACGTCAACTATTTCTCCTGATGCAAATAAGTTCCCAAGTTGACAAAAGTATATCTTATACTTAAATCAAGCCTTTTCTATATGTTCAGCTCATGGGAGCCGTAGTTTTAAGATCATCGACGCACCTCACACCTTTCTTCAAAGCAAAATTTCTATGACGCATTACGCTTAAATATAATGTTAAGTTTTTTCCCGTTACAACACATGGGCATCTGTGCTAGTCCCTACGTATATGCGGCATTCCCTTGCTGTTCTAAGCAAATTTGTATGTGCCATCTCTAATTTTCAAAATAAACTTCTCTTTTGTGTGCCCATACCGCTCATGAGGCGGTGAGGGGTGGCCGACATTTTTCCATGCTAGATGTGTTATTCTCAAGATAAGTGTTAATTAACTTGTCATTGCACGGGAGTACGGCAAAGGTATTAGGGATGCCCAGTCCCGAAAGGAAAAATGAATTTACTTTATGTTGTCAAATAATAAATTCCTTGGAAAGTGTTGGTATGGAGGGCACCCGTGGATACGGTTAGCCATGGATTGTGAAAGAATGGTGGGAAAAGGAATACACTTTAATTTCTATTCGGGAACCGCCTATGATATATCTAGCATGGAAAGTACTGGAAACTCTAAGTCGTTCTCGTTGACAGGAAAAGCATGCCACCAAAAATAATTTTATCTCTCAATTTAAGCTTTGAGCTCTGGCACTGGCACCTCTACAAATCCCTACTTCCCTCTACGAAGGCCCTATCTTTTTTACTTTATGCAATTTTATTTTTATTTGAGTCTCCATCTTCTCTTATAAAGCACCAACTACGAAACACTATTATCGCACTTGAGCATTGGATGTAGCTAATATTTGGTTGTGTTGCATGAATGGATCAATGATTGAGCATGATGGGCTAGGGATAACTTGCCTTAGTATCGATATTTTGAAAGACATGGTTGTTTGTTGATATGCTTGAGTATTAAAGTCCTCATGTCAAAACTAGACTATTGCTTTGAACCATATACAAGTCTAAATGTCCATGCTACAAAAGAATGAGTATATGATGAATATGTTAGGCAACTTTCCACATCAAAATTTCCATTTTCAATTGCTACTTTTTCATGATGAGTTTTATGAGAAAGAGTTGATGTTACGAAGCTAGGAAAAGTGATTGAAATTATCATTGATCAAACTTTTGCACTTTGCTAGCATTCACACATCATAAATTATTTCTTTTATCATTTACCTACTCGAGGACGAGTAGGAATTAATCTTGGGGATGTTGATACGTCTCCAACGTATCTATAATTTATGAAGTATTCATGCCATGTTTATAACAATTATATATGGTTTTGGTATGATTTGCATGGAACTAACCCGGACTGATGCTGTTTTCAGAAGAACTACCGTGGTGTTGTTTTTTGTGCAGAAATAAAAGTTCTTGGAATGGGCTGAAACTTTTTGATGATTTGTTTTGGAACAAAAGAGACCTCGAAAGCTTCGTGGAAGGACTAGAAGGTGAAGGTGTAGGGCTTAAGACACCGGGGCGTGCCTGGGAACCTTGCCCGTGCCCCGGTGGGTTGTGCTCACCTCGAGGCCCATTTTCGCGTGAGACCAACACTGAAAAATCTTGTAAATAGAGAAACCATCAAAAATAACCCTAGATCAGAAGTTCTGCGCCGCAAGCCTCTGTAGTCCACGAAAAACCAATCTAGGACAGTTCCGGCACTCCACCGGAGGGGGAAATCATCACCGGTGGTCATCTTCAGCATCCCGACGGCCACCATGACGAGGAGGGAGTAGTCCACCCTCGGGGCTGAGGGTTCGTACCCGCTATGTGTTTAATCTCTCTCTCTCTCTCATGTTCTTGAGATGCACAATCTTGATGTATTAGTATAGTCGGATCATATGGTGTTTTCCCCTCACTATGTTGTTGTGATGAATTGAGTTTTCCCTTTGAGATTTCTTTGGATTGAATAATTTTATGGATTTGAGAACACTTGATGCATGTCTTGCTATGAATACCCGTGGTGACAATGGGGTATCATATTGGTTCACTTGATATGTGTTTTGGCACTCAACTTGTGGATTACCGCGGTGACATTGGGGTAATCTATGCATAGGGGTTGACGCACGTTCTTGTCTTTGTTTCTCCGGTAGAAATCTTGGGGCACTCTTTGTGGTTCTTTGTGTTGGATTGAGTATTATAAATCTAAATTTGTTTTGGTGTTATTTTAGTACGAACTCTTGATAGATCGATCGGAAAAAATAACTTGTGTTATTCTAGTACGAACTCTTGATATATCGATCGGAAAGAATAACTTGTGTTATTCTAGTACAAACTCTTGGATAGATCGATCGGAAAGAATAACTTGTGTTATTCTAGTACGAACTCTTGGATAGATCGATCTGAAAGAATAGCTACAAACAATTTCTTCTTATTTTCTTTGCAAGCTAGGAACTTTGGAGTGATTCTTGATGGCACGTCAAGGGATGGTGATGTGATCCAATTACATTAGCATTGTGGAGAGATTGCACTAGCGAAAGTATGGACCCTAGGCCTTGTTTTCAAGCATTGCAATACCGTTTGTGCTCATTTTTTCACTTGCTACCTTGCTGTTTTTTATTGTCACTATTACAATAATCAATATCTAGTATCCATATTATACCTGTATCACCATCTCTTCGCCGAACTAGTGCAACTATACAATTTGCCATTGTATTGGGTGTGATGGGGACACAAGAGACTTTTTATTATTTGGTTGCAGGGTTTTTTCGAGAGACCATCTTCATCCTACACCTCCCACAGATTGATAAACCTTAGGTCATCCACTTGAGGGAAATTTGCTACTATCTTACAAAACCCTGCGCTTGGAGGCCCAACACGAGTCTACAGAACAAGTTGTGTAGTATACATCAGGCTTCAGGCTAATCCGTGTCCTCGAGAGCTTCATGTACCTTTTGGGGTTAAATACAAGAAAAAACATGATGCTCACAAAAGTTTATTATTATTTTTACAAGCAGTTACCCCTTTACTTAAGCTTCCAAGCACATTCTCCATGACATGTTCTTGAAATTTTTGTGTGTAAGAAATCTTGGCAGCATGATGCTCCAATAGCTCATCAATAGGCATTTCAGGAGCATCAACTTGATTATCTTGAGCTTGCTCCTGATCTTGACTTTTCTCTTGATCTTGATCTTGCTCGGAGTCTTGAACTTGATATTGGGCATCATTTTCTGCAACACCATCTTCATGAGGTTGATCTTGCCCTTGATCATGTTCATTTGGTTGAGGGCCTTAACGTTGTTCTTCGGAAGCGTGTGGGTCTAGCATTGGTGATGGTTTCACTTGCATAGAACATTGCCCTTCTTCTTCGGCCACAAGGGGTTCCTCAATGGGGAGGATTTGACTGACTCCCATTCTTCTTATGGCTTGGGGAGGAATTTCATCACCTACATCATGAAGACCACTTTGCTCCACTTGGGAGCCGATATTTTCATCAAACTCCACGTTACACGTCTCCTAAGTGAGTCCACTGGACTTGAGGACATAGTAAGCATGAGAGTTTGTAGCATAACCAACAAATATGCCCTCTTGAGCTCTAGGTTCAAAATTAGACAAACAAACACCTTTCTCGAGAATGAAACACTTACAACTGAAAACCCAAAAGTACTTGAGGTTTGGCTTGTTGTCGGTAAGTATCTCATATGTAGTCTTGTTCAAGCCTTTGAGGAGGTTGAGCCAATTGTATGCATGACATGCGGTGTTGATGGCTTTGGCCCAAAGGTTGTATGGATATTTGAATTCCGCCATCATGGTTCTTGTCGCATCCATCAACGTCTGATTCTTCCTATCCGCTACACCATTTTGTTGAGGGGTATATGGTGCGCAGTATTTGTGCTTGATCCCCTCATCACTAAGGAACTCATCCAAGGTTTAGTTCTTAAACTCGGTGCCATTGTCACTTCTAATCATCAATATCTTTTCGCATGTTGACGTTGAGCTCCATTTGCAATGTCAATGACGGTTTGTTGGGTCTCACTCTTCCTCTTGAAGAACTGTACCCATGTGTATCTTGAATAATCATCCACAATCACCAGAAATATTTCCTTCCCCCAAGACAATCAAAAGATGGAGGAACAAAGAGATCCATGTGCAGGAGCTCCAAGGGCCTCTTCGAGTAAATGATAGTCATGGGTCGGTGAGCCGTCTCATGTAGCTTTCCTTTGATACAAGCACTGCAAGCACGGTCTTACACAAAAATAACATTTGTTCGTCCATGAACTTGATCCCCTTTGAGGAGACTTTGCAAAGATCTCATATTGACGTGGGCTAAACGACAATGCCAAGGCCACCCCACATCAACTTTAGCCATTAGGCAAGTCGCGGTCTTAGTGGGTAGCTCCAAAAAGTTAACCACATAAAGACCATTCTCGACATGCCCAACAAAAGCCAATTTAAGAGTCGTGGTCCAGAAAATAGCCACGGTATGAAGATCAAAGAATGTTGCACATCTCATGGGTGCAAGTTGATGAATGGAAAGTAAATTGTATGTAAGGGACTCAACAAGCATGACCTTCTCAATAGATAAACCTTGAGAAATGACAACCTTGCCAAGACCCAATACCTTAGATGTTTAAGCATCACCGAATTGTACATGGGTGGGCATAGATGGGCTTGGTTGCACATCCACTACCAAGTCCTTGCTCCCGGTTGTATGATTAGTTGCTCAACTATCGAGCAACCATGACACCCCACCGGAATAAAACTCCTACAAGAGATTAATGCTTGGATTTAGCTACCCATTTTTGAATGGGTCCTTTGATGTTAGAATGAAGGGTCTTAGGAGCCCAAATACACCATTCGATGTACTCATAAGAAGAACCAACAAATTTTGCATAAAACATAAGAAGGGTTAAAGTCATTGGCTTTGTTGGGAGGAGTGGTCTTGCCCTTCTTGGAATTATGACCCACACCCTTGTCCTTCTTCTCCTCATGAGCACCCTCTACCGCCTTGACGAATACTTCCTTGAGTGCGAGAGGTTCCTCGGTATTTCTATTCTACTTCTTCTTTGACTTGGGTACAAATCCAAGCCCTTCATTTGCCATAGCTTCCTTTTGATTGATAAAACGGTCATTGAGGTTCTTATCACCTTGTATGAAAGTCACAAGGCCTTTATTAAGTTGCTATTTCAACTTGGCCTTCTCCTCCAAAAGGTGCACATGCTCACAACATGGGTTAGAAACATGAACATTATCAATTAAAACAAATGGAGGGAAAGTGGCTATCTCCTTGGTTAGCTTCACTTGGAATTGATTATGGGACTCCTTGAGAGAAGCATGAGCACACTTCAAGGCCTTGTGAGCCCTGTCAACTAAGTCAAACTCTTCCTTGAGTCTTGCATGGCCAACCCCAAGTTCAACCTTCTCTGATTTAAGCACGCGAGCAAGAACAAGTGCATGATCATGATCTTTCCTCAATTTAGCAAGGTCAACATTTTTTGACTCCTCAAGAGACAAACGAAGACCTCGCTCTTCCTCAAGAGCAATGGAAAGATCCACTATTTCATCGGCATAGTTGCGGCTATGCCCCTCCATCTTAGTGATGGTCTGCTCATGAGACTCAATTGTATCATTGGCCTCATCTAGGTGTTCCGAGAGAGCAAAGAACTTGTCAGACTCATTCCCATCCACCATTAAATCCTCATGTTGATCCAGGCAATCCAACAAAGAAGGATTGGAATTAATGGAAGTTTTGATGTTGGAGGTTACCTTGTTGATGCCTTTAGCCATGAGGCACTTGGGGATGAGGTTCTCGTTGGGGGCGTTGAAGAATGACTCCGAGGTTGTAGAAGAGGTGGCAATGGACATGGAGTACATCACCATCCCTTCACCACTTGCATCATCATCATCGGAGATGTACTCTTCATGCGCCACCAACCCGTTCGGTGGCACTCTCTTTGTGAAGTTGTTCTTGTTTGGTAAGGACTTGGCCTTGTCTTTGCGAATGAGCTTGACACAATTGTCTTCCCTCTTTTCGTAAGGAAAATCGACCACAAAGTGACTCACATTTCCGCAATTGTAACAAGTTCTCATACATTACTTGCTCTTGGAGCCACTCGAGTTGTTTTTGGAGAAGTTGGGCCTTGATTTTCTCTTATTGCCCCAAAATTGCCTTGACGCAAGAGCCATGTTCTCATGGTAAGAATATTTGGTGTCTTCGGGGCAACTCTCTTCCTCGTACTCTTCTTCTAGGATAGCCTTGGCCAGCAAAGCTAGGTTGGGTGAATATTTCTTTGACCGTTGGACACCATCTAGTGCATTGTTGGCGGTCTTGTTCAAGATGTTCATAGCAATAAACTCATCCAACACATCACTTGAGGACAAGGTGTGGAAGTCCGGTCTTTGACGGATCACGGAGGACATGGCCTTGTTGTTCGGCATGATGGCCTTGAGGATGGCAACACATCATTGGATCATAATATGTGGCATAAAGCACCGTGTTTAAGTAGAGATTACAATGGGGAGAGAGAGGTTGCACCACTGCATAGATAGGGAGAGAGTTGGGAATTACGGCGACGAAGTTGTTGGTGTAGATCGCCGTCATGATGGTACCCTCGGGAGAAGGAGGGGGTTCTTCTATTCCTTGGCCTCCCCTTAGATGGGCAGAGGGTTTCTCGTCTGGTCCTTGGCCTCCATGGCTCCCGAAGGGCAGGAGCTCATATGAGATTTGATCTCTCTCTCTCCATGTTCTCTTCTGTTTCACATTCCTGTTTTCTATCCCTTCACCATTTCTTATATTCCCCGGGATCCGTAACTCTGATTGGGCTGAAACTTTGAGGAAATTTTTCTTAGAAATCGTGTTTCTTGCGGCAAAAGAAGGACCCAAACCGACTTACGGAGAGTCAAAAGCTCACCCGACACGCCCTAGGGTAGGGGCGTGCCATGTGAGCTCGTGACTCCCTCGAGCATCGTCTCATGTTGATTCTTTTTCCCAAATATCACAAATATTCCATCATAAATCTCTAAAATTTTATCATGTTGGTACTTCGTTTGATATGGATTTTCTTTGAAATAAAAAACATGCAACTAACATGAACTTGCACTAGGCACTGGATCAATATGTTAGTCCAAGAAAATCATATAAATTGTTGCCAAACGTATGTGAAAGTTGTAAAATAATGTCATGAAACAATCAAAATTTATAGATAGGACGGGGGCGTATCAGCGTCCCCAAGCTTAATTCTTGCTCGTGCTGTAGTAGGTAAATGATAAAAAGATAATTTTTTATGTTTAATGCTACCTAACATAAGCTTGATCATGTAATCTAATCATGGCATAAATATTAAGATATGAGTGATTCATGGCAATAATCTATAGTTGATATAAAGACATCAATACTGAGGCATACTAAAAACCAATCATGCCCTTCAAAATAAAGAATGCTAGACAACGTTATCTCTACAAAATCATATAGCTCAACATGCTTAGTCTTCCTAGCATAAAGTATAAATCATGAGCACCATGGTGTCAAACCAAGCAATTGTATCATACTTTTCACGCGCTTCAACATTTTCAACTCCACTCAATACATGAGCATGAGCCATGGACATTAGCACCACATGTGTAGTAGAATGTGATGGTAGATGTATATAGGGAAAGCCAAAAAGGAAGAAAGGATCACATCAACTCTGTGGATCATTAGGCAATGTAGAGCCCCTCCAACCGATATCAATGCGAGGATTAGGTACTGCCATGCAATGGATGCATTAGAGCTACAAGTGTATGAAAGCTCCTATGGAACTAAGTGGGTGTGCACCCAACTTACTTGCTCATGAAGACCTCAAGCACTTGAGGAAGCTCGCGAACGGAATATACAAGCCAAGTTCTATAATGATTCTCACCATGATTGTGAAAAATCATGGAGACTCTCTACATGAAGAACATGGTGCTACTTTGAACCAAAAGTGAGGAAAATCATACTAGTAGTGTGCCCCTCTCTCTTTTTTTCCTCCCTTTTTTGTGGGTTCTTTCGGCCACTTTCTTATAGAATAGTCTCATGGACCTCATCCCCACTTTTTTGCGGATTCATTAGTCTCCACCATTCTTTTCCTCACTGGTAGGGGCAACACTCTAATAATGATGATCATCACACATTTACTTATTTACAACTCCATATACTGAAACAACACGACTCAATATGAATGCCTCTGGCAGTGTACCATGATGTGCGATGATCTAGCATTACATGTGTAACAATAATGAACAGTGGCTTTGCCAAAAATATCATGTCAGCTCTATATGATTATGCAAAGCAATATGATGATGAACACACATGTCATAAGATAGAACTATGGAAGTTGCATGGCAGTATATCTCGGAATGGCTATGGAAATGCCATGATAGGTAGGTATGGTGGCTCTTTTTACGAAGATATAAGGATGCTTATGTGTGATAGAGCGTATCATATCACGGGGTTTGGATGCACCGGCGAAGTTTGCACCAAGTCTCGAGGTGAGAAAGGTCGATGCATGGTACCGAAGAGGCTAGGAATATGTGCAAAGGTGGGAGTGTGTAATTTTCCATGAACTCACATTAGTCATAAAGAACTCATATACTTATTGTGATATTTTTATTAGCCCTCAAAGCAAATTACTACTTGCATGCCCCTAGGGGGAGGTTGGGAGGAGTTAACCATCACGCGCCCCCGAGCCGAATAACACAAAGGATTTCAACCAAGGATAAATTATGCTCCAACTTCATCCCAAAACTAGATGCTACACGCGCATGCTTGGGGGATCACAAACTTTATCATCAATATTTTTACTAAACCATCATTATCAACTAATACACCCAGATATTACCATCTTAATATCACAAAACTATCATAAGGAATCAAACTTATCATATCCAGTGATCAACAAGTTTTTTGTAGGATTTTGTGACTAACCATGTGAATGACCAATTCCTGCTGACTCTCTAAATAGATAAAAGTGAAGCATGAGAGTTTAATTCTTTCTTCAAAAGACTCGACCACACTCTAATAAATATAATTGAAACAAACGAGCATTCCACAAATAGTGGTTTTCCAAATGCATAGAAACTTGCATACAAACTTCAACAGATATAAGTGCAGCACATGAGGCATTCTATAAAGCCATACTCAAAAGCTATAAGTGAAGTGCATAGATAATTCTATTAATCAAAAAAGGACTATCTCATGCTAGCTTGGTGCATCACTAAAATAAAAATAAAAGGCACACGATGCTCCAAGAATTTACGCATATCATGTGAGCAAAGCAAAGACTGAGACATACCGATAACTGTTGAGGAAGAAAGATGGGATGCCTTGCGGGGCATCCCAAGCTTAGATGCTTGAGTCTCCTTGAATATTTACTCGGGGTGCCTTGGGCATCCCCAAGCTCACTTACCTCTCCTTATTCTTCTCATATCGATATCCCCTCGATCTTCGAACACGTCATCCACACAAACCTTGACCGAACTTTTTATTAGAGGGGTTAGTACATATAACATCAAATCCCATCATGTCTTGATGTAACATTATTTTCTAATTATAATAAAACATTACCCACTGTATGCTATCACAGTTCTATGGCTCCCAAATCAATGAGGCTCAACCAAATTTCAAACATAAGCACATAAAGAAACTATAACAACAATCTGTAAAACAGGACAATATGTATAGATGTAGATGAAACATATGCCAAAAATTCTGAAAATTAGTACGTGATAAACAATTTTCATAGCAGTGCTATGTAAAAAAATCATGTTCCAGTAAGTTATCAAAATTCAAACACTACAGCAAAAGTTTCTGTTTTGCACAACACACATCAAACAAGCAATTTAAACACCCTAAATGTAAATCTTGGCACATTATTTTTATAATACAATGGATTTTTAAAAGGGGATAATTATTATTTTTGAAATGTTTCTGTAATCAATATTCAAAAAGTTTCCATGGGATGAACAAAGTTCTAGGACGTCCCCACTTCAACGGTGTTCATCTTTCTCACTTTCACTTTTCTTTTTAAAAAAAATTAGGTTCCCATCTATAATGGTTTATTTTAAATCTTTTTAAAAGCGCACACAAGAATAAAATGACTCTCTAAAACTTTCAGGTAGCCTGCCAGGTGGCGCTTTCTTTAAAGCCATTAAGCTAGGCATAAAGTTCTCAAGTAATTGATCCACCTGGATCCCAAGGTATATTAAATCCAATTTTAGTTAACATTGATTTGTAATTTAGTATTGAGAACAAAGCAACATATATCATGTAACAACAGAGTCTAACTCTCTTCCTATGGATCAGCATGTCACAAAATAACAATTCATGCACAAAAAGTAAAGGCCAATGCATAGTATAATGAGTTTCTTGCAATTTTATTTTGTTAGAAATGTAGAGAGGTAGAGATGTATAGTTCCTCTCTCATAATAATTGTAACTAGGAGTAGCAAGCACATGCATATTATATTCATCAAAATCATCAAGTGTAATGGTAAAACACAACCCATCAATATAATTCTTAATAAGAGCAGATTTGTTCGATATAGTGTAGTTGGAAGAATCCAAAAAGATAATAGGACCGTCATGTGTGGATGCAATAGCAACAATTTATTTTCAACATAAGGAACTATAGCAAGTTCATCTCCATAAGGAATACTCATGTTGGCATCATGGCCACAAGCATAGTAAGTATCAACTTCATCAAAGAGGGATATTCCAACACAAATCCAAGGGACCATAGCATTCATCCTTCGGTAAGCACGAAGGGAAATTTAAAAATGTATGAGTTGAAGAGTTACTCTCATCAGAAGGTGGGCATGGGTAGCTAATCTGATCTTCCACCTTTTGTTCTTCGCTGTCCTCCTCATCTTTTTCATCTAATGAGCTCACAGTTTCAGCAATTTCTTCCTCCATAGATTCCTGCAAAATATTAGCATCTTCTTCGATAGTGGAGATAAGGCCAACAAGAAAATAAAATCTACCTGGAGATAAGGCCAACAAGCACACACGAGAATATTCACCCCATGCTATTGCTCCTCGGCAATGACGCCAGAAAAAGGTATTGATAACCCACAAGTATAGGGGATCATTTGTAACCTTTTTCGATAAGTAAGAGTGTCGAACGCAACGAGAAGGTAAAGGTAGAATTTATATCATGTTCAAGTTATATCAACCACCGATACAACTCTGCGCATACTAACGTTTGCTTTATCTAGAACAAGAATAAAACTTCCTTTACTTTGTGAGAATAAAACTAGGAGTATTTTGCATGGTAATAAATGTTAATTTGTTTAAGAAATATATTTTTATAGAACAATGAGAAAGATTGTCCACATGCAATTGAATATAACATGATAGATACTTATCATATGCAATGAGGGAGAGGCATGAGCTAACATACTTTTCGTACTTGGATAACAAGCACTTATGATTGAAACTCTAGAAAGCATGCACAATTGCTAAAGATCATGAAGGTGAAACCCAACCATAGCATTAAGTACAAAGTGCCCTTTATTCCCATACACAACAATCCCCTTACTCGGGTTTAAGCTATTGTCACTCTCACAACCCACTATAAGTGAATCATGAACATATTGTAACACCCTACAACGGTAATCGCACATGCTTGCGTGATAGGGAGGGCATCATAGGACAACGCCATATCAACATACAACTCATATCAATCACTCCATACCACAATTAACCCGTAGGACAAAAGAAATCTACTCAAATATCATAGGATGTAACACATCATTGGATAATAATTTGTGGGATAAAGCATCATGTTTAAGTAGAGATTACATCGGGGTGAGAGAGGTTACATCGTTGCATAGAGGGGGAGAGAGTTGGCGATGACGGCGGCCAAGTTGTTGGTGTAGATCGCCGTCACTATGGTTCCCCTAACGGGCGCTCCGACGCCACCGGGAGAGAGGGGGAGAGACACCCCTCCTTCTTCTTCCTTGGCCTCCCCGTAGATGGGAGGAGGGTTTCCCCTCTGGTCCTTGGCCGCCATGGCTCCCGAAGGGAAGGAGACCCTCCAAGATTCGATCTCTCTCCCTGTCTCTCTCTCGCCCCCCTCTCTCTCTGTCTCTTCTGTTTCGCATTTCTGTTTTTGGGCCCTACACCGTTTCCTATATTCTCGGGGATCCTTAACTCTATTGGGCTGAAATTTCGAGGGGATTTTATCCGAAAATTAACTTTCTTGCGGCGAAAGATGGGCCCCAAGTGACTTAAGAGGGGGTCACAAGTTCACTCGGTGCGCCCTAGGGTAGGGGTGCATCGTATGAGCTCGCGACTCCCTCGAGCATCGTCTCTCGGTGTTTTCCCCCAAAATCAAATATATTACAAAATAAATTTCCGTAAATATTTATCACATTTAGACTTCATTTGATATGGATGTTCTGCAAAACAAAAAAGCATGCAACAAACATGAATTGGTAATGGGCACTGGATCAACGTGTTAGTCCTAGAAAATATGTTAAAGTTGTAAAATAATGGCATTAAATAGTATAGCTACAACGGAGATTCATCGGCCCAGAGGCTGACATGGCCTGAGTATGACTAATTTGCATTCGCTTCGCAAGTTGGGTGACGGTTTATTCCGTTTTCAAAGTTGATTGACTTAAATACACTGAACGAACAAGTCGTGTAACCGATACTCTAACGTTGGGCTTCATCGGTTCCCGAAGCTGAAAAAACGATTTAGCACCACATTATGCTATTCGTTGTGGCTGCCCTATCACATAGTACTCCCTCCGGTCCTTTTTAGTTTGCATATAATTTTTGTCTGATGTCAAAGTATCTCTACTTTGACCAAACATGTTGAAAAACTTATTAACATCCACAATTCCAAATCAATATTGTTAGATTCATTATGAAATGTAGTTTCATAGTGCATATATTCATTGTAGATGTTGATATTTTGTAATATAAACGTGTTCAAAATTTGTAAATTTTGACTCACCCCAAATCTAATATGCAGAGTAAAAAGGACCGGAGGGAGTACTCACGTTTAGTGTTAACTGGCGTAAATCATACGTCAGCTAGGAGCTAGGTTCCAGCGAACCCTTTTTGTACCGTCGGATTTCGATGCGGCACAAGAGCGAAGACACGTCAGACTTTCTAAACCATTTGTTGTGGCACAAAAGAGAGCGAACCATGGCCTTTTCTAAACCCACCAAACCAACTGGGGCAAAATTTTGTGTTTTGACCCCTTTTCGGTTTTATTTCGGTATCTGACCCCCTTTTGTTTTTTTAAAATCTGGCCCTTTTTGCAACCGCTAAACGCCCCAGCGGTAGGGTCACACAACATACCACCACCCGCCCTAGCGGTAGATGACTGACGGCGACAAACGGCCATCGGCTCGTGCTAACGTGGAAAAGGACCCTACCGTCGGACAACCTAGCGGTAGAATAGTATAACCTACCGCCAGGGTCCCTAGCGGTAGGGTCCTGGGTGGATAAGGTTTGGGGGTGGGCACCAAGGTCCCCCAGACTCACTCATTTAGCCACCTCGCACCTCACCTCTCCCCGAGCTCAAGCCCCCTCCCCTCTCATTTTCTACCACAAAATCCTCTCAAATCTCTCTCATTTGGTTCACATTTGTTTGGTGGGTATGTGGCACTTTCTTCACCCAAGGTACCTCTCTCACTTCCCCTGAATTTCATTGGTTCAAATCTTTGTTTTTTTGTGCATTAGCTCATTTTATTGCAAACCCTAGTTCATCATTTTTGTGTGGATAAAATCAATTAGTATGATGCATTTAGGGTTATGTTAGTTATTTCCTTATGTATTATGTTCGTAGAATTGTGTGCAGAATTGTTTCTATATATAAATCTAGTGCTATGATTAATGGTCCTCTTTGGGGTTAGGGTTAGGCTTAAGCAAATAATTAGGATCAAATAGTAATGTAGTGTTGTGCTCCATTTGATTTTCTTTTGTTGATTGTCATCTTAAAATAGTATATTCATGTAGGATGAACATTGCAGCTATGAGTATGAAGAGCATGGTTCAAGAGTTGTGATGAGGAAAGCTTGGCCATGATGGATTTCAACAAGTATCCTTTAATGGAGGAACCTCGTGATCTTAAGGAGAGAAAAGTTTTTCTAAAACTTGTGAAAAAAAAGATACTTAATGAGCTACATGAGATGGAATATGCTTACAGACACGCTCTCACAATTGAGATTGTATTCTCTGTCGGCAAAGAGGAATTACGGGAGCTGGACTTGACAAAACCTGTACATGTCATTGGATGGGCAATCACACAAGGCATGTCGGAGATTCCGGAACGCCGTGCTTGATGGGGCTGGTTTCGCGAAACCAAGGGAGTGTCGGAGAACTAGGCGGGATCCTCGGATTTTCAGCTGAAGCCTAATCGTGAGCATGCCGAACAAATAAAATGTCTTATACATTTTAGAGAAATATTTCCGGTGTAGAAAATGTATTGCTTGAGCTTGAGCTTTTAGTTTGAACTCATGTTATTGGACTTGGTAGCTTTAAGTCATTTGAACAATTGTCATTCCTGGATGTAATGAACTATGCTGAGGTGTGTCTTTTAAATGTCATTTAAAATTTGCTACTTGATCATTTATACCTTGCTACATGTGCTTGTAGTTCGTATAAGTTTTTAAAAAATGGATGAAACAAGCAAGCTAATAATGGTTGGCACCCTACCGCCAAGGGTTCCGGCGGTAGGGTGGCCAACCCTACCGCTAGAAAAGGCCCGAGGACGGTCACGGCAGTGTCTGCACCCTACCGCCGGAAACCATGGCGCTAGGGTGGCCAACCCTACTAGCAAAAAAGGCCCGAGGAAGGGCACAGAAGTGTGTGCACCCTACCGCCCGACCCCCTGGCGGTACGGTGGCTAACCCTACCGGCAGAAAAAGCCCAAGGATGGTCATAGAAGTTTCTTCACAATACCACCAGACACCCTAGCGGTAGGCGCTTATATCCTACCGTCAACACCGCATAAACAAAGCATTCCCTGTGTTTTTTTATCTTTGTTGCTTTCAGAGGGTGCACAAACAGTTTATGACAGAAATTCACGACAAATAACAAAGAAATTCTAGACAAACTTGGGTCTATGAGATAGTTCTTATGACAAATTCATTAGAAATATCAAATTTAGGTCTACAAGGTAGTTCACGACGCATGGCTTCTTGCCTTAGTACTAAATAGTTCATGATAATTGTGGCATGGCTTCATCCGGTTACATGATGATTCCACTGACGCGAAGGCCCTACTGAGTCATATGAGGCCATTTCCCCTTCTTGTCACGTGCCTCATCCTCCTCTTGCGCCTCGCGAGCCTTTGCAAGCTTTCTTGCCCTCTCCTCCTGTCGTTTCTTCCGCTCCAACCTCTTCGCCTGACGATGCTCCTCCTCCAAACCTCTTCGAACTGATTCTTTGAACCGTCGTTGCCGCCTAAGACAATATTGATATTGGTCCTTTTGGACATCTTCGGGCACTTCATGATCTATCCATGTGAAGTACTTGCACAGAGGAGGAGGTGACTACATTTACACAAAATTTGTTAGTGCTCACACAAATTTGAAAACAACATGTTACTTTTAAGACATACCGGAAGTAGGTCATAGGCATTAGTTGGAAGTGCACGATCATGGGCATAGTTGGGGCATACAAAAAAATATCCTTCCCTCCATCCATGACTTCTTTCGGTCGGTGGAAACCTTCACCTTGCAAACATCTCCACAACAACATGATGGGATTTTCACATCTTTCTCCTTCACCTTGTCCAAAGATGCCTTCTCCCACTTGTTCGGCATGTCTTCTTGGTTAGAACACGGTGTCCTCGTCATGGAACCGGATGAATCCATGCCTACAACAATTAAAGATGGTTAGTCAAACATATGAACACATTGACATGTAAAGAAGCAAACAAGTAAATATGTTAAGCAAGCATATATATCAACAAATTGACGTGGATGGAGAAAAGTACTACCATTCACACTATTTCAACCATCCGGATTTAGAAACACGTCGATAGGCCTTCCCCTATCAACCCGACATGTCCTAGAACCACCGGATCCACGACCCCCTCTAAGACTAGTCCTTCCTCCACGGCCCCCTCCTAGATGACTCCTTCCTCCACGGTCCGCTCCAAGACGACTCCTTCCTACTCATGTGTCGGCAGAACCTCCTCTACTGCCACATGTTTGACTCGTGCTCGTGGTGGTTTTGGGTCTTTTTGTGCATCTCCTAACGTTGTGTCCCGTCTCGTTGCATTCTCCACAATTGTTGGTGTCCGGTGCCTCCATGAAATGACCACTACCAAATTGCTTCATTCCGGTGTAGCCAGCTAGATCATCCATGTCACTCCTAAACCTCTTCTTTCTTCTTCTTCCCCTCATAGGAACCATGAGTGCGGGATCTGGCACAATGTGTGGGCCATCATACTCAAGCCACTGTGATGGATCAAGGTAAGGATTAAACCGAGGTGCCCAAGTCAACCTCGTTTGTTCCAATGTGAACTCATGCAAATGCACCGTTGTACCATTGGATATGGGCAAGTTTCTAGCCTGTGTTGCGGTCATCACATGGGAGCAAGGCCAATGATACTTGTGTGGCCTCTCACACTGGCACCACCAGTTTTTGATGTGCACCTTGTACGCGGCTCCACTGTAAGACACACCGTCCCTTGTTGTCGCACCTGGCTCATCGATTTGATAGATCATTTCTTTTTCGTTGTATTTTATCACTTGTTGGTAGGTAGACTTGCGCGCTTGATGGAACAACCTGTCGGTGTACAAAAAGAGGGGTACACTTTTTGTACCCCTATGACTGTGCACTGGCAGTCTGAGCCACGGGCACCACCACACCAAGCATGGCGAGGGAGGCGAGCCGGGGCAAGACCAAAGCTCGATGGAGACTGGAGCGACGCCAAGAACAAGACCACAAAGAGAAAAGGGACGAAGCGGCTCTCCCCGGCAAGATCCTTGCCGGGGCCAGCACTGGCAGCCCCGGCAAGACCCTTGTCGCGGCAGCTCGCCCCGCGCCTACGGAGCGAATCACCCTTGAGTCCACCGCCCCATGGGGCGAGGATTCATGAGATATCCCTGTGGTGGCATGCAGATTTTTGTGAAGACATTCAAGATCAGATGTAAGTTAAGAAGACGACGACCCTTGGCGGGATTCCATCCAAGGAGAACCACAAGGCCCCCGGCAAGCACCTTGCCGGGGATGACAGCAGGCGCCACGGCAGGACCCTTGCCGGAGCCCCGGCAAGGCCCTTGCCAAGGACACCCGCAGGGCCACTGTCAGGCCCACACCAACTGGGTTTCTGCCGACCCGACCAGCTGGATGGGATCCTGCGTGGCAACCCACAGATCTTCGTGGAGAGCCACCGTTGCGCCACCTCAGCTGCCTGTCTGCCTACATGGCGCCTCAGGCACTGCTGGCCAGGGCGCGTGTCAACGCGAGGAGGAGCGGAGACAGACAAGACGGACGTCTCCCCCCGCCCCCGATAAAGCAAGGACACCTAAGCTGGGCGCATTAAATGCACCTTGTCCTGTAATGCGAGGGATAACATCGCATCACTGTACCCTTTCCACCTCCTATGTGCCACTGTGGCAACCCCTTTTTCCTATAAAAGGAGGCCCGAGGCGACCAGGAGAAGGATTCGGCTTTTTAGAACTCCTCACGACTCTCTTGGAGCTCCTCACTAGCTGAAGAACACCAACATATAATCCACCAAAGCAGGAGTAGGGTTTTACGCATCTTTGCGGCCCGAACCTGGGTAAAGGAACCGTGTCCTGACTGTCAGATCTGCTCTTCTCTCAACCCCGCGCCCCGCAACCATAGTAGGGATTCTTGTGATCCTATAGGTGTCGATCCAAATACACCGACATCTTTGGCGCGCCAGGTAGGGGCGCAGTTGTGAGATTCGGCTTTGGCAGTCAGTTCGACGCCTCTTCATCGTCATGGCGCCCAAGAAGAGGACGACGGTGGCAGTTGGCCAGTCGGAGGCCGGACAGCCCGTCCCGACGTGGGCGAGCAGCGGACCGGTCGCGGAAAGGACCCGGGGCGCTGCTCGCGAACACCAACCCCATCTCGACAGCCGGAGTTTGGGAGGTGGCGATGTTTGTGTGCCTGGTAACGGGCCATGCACCGCCAGTTCCAAAGATGGAGCCCGACCCTCCGCGGGTGGCGCGGGGCCTTCCAAGGTCGCGGCCGCATCACTCGAAGGCGACGCAAGGGCCTTCAGAACTCCCACGTCGGCGCCAACAGCGCGCTCTTCTCAAGCAGCGCGCGACGTACGGCGTCGTCACCCCAAAGATCCAGCACATCGCCATGGGAAGGGCCCCGAGCACCACTCCCGGGACGTAGAAGACCTGCCCTCCCGCTGAAGCGCTGGTGGAGGCGTTAGGTGGCCGCGGGATCGTGATGGAGCTCCCCCTGACACGGTCAGGGGTCGAAGCGTGTCACGGTTCGTGGAGGTTTCGCTACCGTTGACACCAGCCGAAGCTTTGGCGCGCGCGCAGTTGCTCCTCGACTTTCCTCCGGTTACGGGGAAACTCGACGAATGGAGAGCCACCATCCGAAGCCTTGTCGCAGTCGCCAATAGGGATGACCTAAATCCAGCGGAGCTCCCAGGCCGACGTTCCGATGGGGTCCCACGCACCGGCGGCGGGAGGGCCGGCAGCGCCGTGGCTACGGTGCATTCGCCTCCTCCTCGCCTGGTGCCGCATGCGTCGACCCATCGAGACGTCGCGGGCGACGCCATCTCCATAGCATCGTCCGACCCACGGACCCGCGGCGACCAGCATCAAGTACTTCAGGAGCGAGCTCATGAGGACGCTCGAACCACCATCGAGCGCCGGCGCGGAACGCGCCACCAGTCAGACAGGCGAGCAGGGCCTGCTGCAGACCACCCAGCACCGGAAAGCCCCGGAGGTCTACCCTACGAGGTAGGCTGTCCAGCTTTCCCCCGTGAGCTGCGGCAGTTCTAGTGGCCCTCTCACCGCACCTTCAAGCCTGACGTTGGCGAGAAGTACAACGGCAAGACCCACCCATCGGAGTTCCTCCGCATCTACACCATCGCGATGCAAGCTGCCGGGGCCCGCGACGATAAGGTGCTTGCGAATTACTTTCCGTTGGCTCTTAAACCTAACGACATGTCGTGGTTGATGCACTTGCCAGTAGACACTATTTCCTCCTGGTCCGACTTGTGCCATGAGTTTGTTGGCGCCTTTACCGGAGGCCACCAGGCCCATGGCCAAGCGAGTGACCTACATGTCATACCCCAGAAGGAAGGCGAGAGTCTGCACAAGTACATACAGAGATTCAGCCGGGTACAGTACAACATCCCCGATGTTCACCCTGCCGCCATCATCAGCGCGTTCCATCAGAACGTGCGCAACCGCAAGATGCGCGAAGAACTGGCGATGACCAAGGTGAAGGATGTGGCGGAACTCTATGTTCTTGCCGACAGATGTGCCTGGGCTGAAGAGGGAAGGAAGTACCCCGGCGAAGGTGCCGGTGCGGAAACCGACTCTTCAGACGAGGATACTGCCGCCCTAGCGAAGAATGGTCGGAACCGTAATAGGAAGCGCAAGGGGAAGGCTGTGCTTGCCGTCGAGGGATCTGATGACACCGGCTCCGCCAAGAAAACCAAGGCGGGTGACCCCGGCAAGGAAATTGCCGGGTGTGTCGCCTGCCGGGCCTTGGCGGCTGCCGAGAAGCCAGGAAACTCCGGCAAGCGATACTGCAAGATCCATCGCACCAAAGGCCATGATCTCCGGGACTGGCACCAGGTTGAGCTCCTTGCTGAGAAGCAAAGGGCTGAATACGAGAGGCGGGACAAGGAGAAGGGCCAAGACGGCGTTGAGGGATCCAACAAGAAGCGTGACGGCCAAGTAGGCCGTCGCGGCAAGGAGAAACAGCAGGAAAGGCCCGCCCGGGGCCGCGACAGAAGACCTGAAGACGACGATCACGAAGAGGACGACGAGTCCGGCGGCCAAGAGTTTCAGAAAGCTACGGACGCCATGTGCGTCGATGGTGGCGCCTCACTGCATGCTTCTCGCCGCCAGCTTAAACAGTGGGCGCGTGAGATTATTGCGGCAGAGCCATCGTCCGGTGCCCAAAAGCCGCTGAAATGGTCCAACACACCTATCATCTTTGACGTCGAGGATCATCCCGATCGCACTACTGTGGTCGGGTGCTTGCCATTGTTGGTTTCACCGACAATACGCAACCTCAAGGTGACGAAGATGCTAGTCGATGGCGGGGCCGGTCTGAACCTACTTTTGCCCACCGTGATCGAAAAGCTGCAAGTTCCTAATGGAGACCTCGAGGAGACGGGCACGTTTTAGGGGGTCAGCCCAGGGAGGAGTCAACTGAAGGGGAAAGTCACGCTGCCCGTGACTTATAGAAGTGACCTGAACTACCGGACAGAGAGGATCCTGTTCGACGTTGCCAAGATCCCCCTGCCTTACAACGGGATTGTAATGCCCCGGATGTAATACTTTCCCTTTTGGGTATATAATAAATCTCCGGCTTCATCTATTTCCATTTCGGGTTCTTGTCTTTCGGGCTTTCGTCGTTTTGTTGTGTGAGTGTGTGGGATTCATTCATATCATGTAGACATGTGCATGGCATTGCATTTGTGTTGTGGGTTGCATCCGGTTCGTCGTGTTTCTTCCCGTTGTCCGTTTCGCGTTCCGGAGCTCCCTCACGTGTTCGTGACGTCCCGTAGGCCTACTTTGTTGTTCGGGCGTTTTACGTTACCGGTGTGCCGCGAGGTTGTTTTGTGTGTTGTTGTTTTGTTGTGTGCAACCCGCCTCTCAAATCTAGTCTCGTTTGGACTCCGTTGACTTTTCCCTCCGTTGTTCGTGTGGGCCCGAAGTGCCTTCGCTTCGTGTCCCGGAAATACCCCTACTGCTTTCTTTTATCTCCGTCTAGGCCGTTTAAGACTATCCCCGCGATCGGATCCGTCGGATCGCGATCGGAGGGCTCCTAGCGCCCCTAAATCTCCCTAACCCTAGAAACCTGCTATATATTAGACCCTAGTCTAAATTTGGCATCTCTATCTTCTTCCTCCTCCTCCCTTCTCATTTTTTTCCCAGATCCACAATTCCCCATCAGCCACTTGGCAAAAATCCCTCCTGGGAGTTCTCCTCGTTCCAGCCGCCGAGGGACTCCTGGATCCACCGATCGCAGCTCCCTCGAGCCTGGTCAACGCCATCGCTGGCCTTTCTCCTAGCGCGTCGAGCCCTCGTCGCTTCGATCCGCAGCCGCCTGGGCTTCCTGCTTCGACCGGCCCGAGCCGCTGGCCTCCCGTCGCTCGGTCCCCACATCGCCGATCTCCCGCTCGCCGAAGGCCCCGTTCGGCCCACTCCCTTTGCCAGCACGGGCCGGCCCCGCCAGCCGCATCGCCGCCGCCGGGCGCAGCCGCCTCCTGGGCCGCGCAAGCGCCAGGGCCCAGCCGCCGGCTCCCGCATAGCCAGGCCGCCCGGGCAGGACTCCCTCAGCCGGGCCTCGCCCGCATCGGCTCGGGTGGGCCGTCGCTCTCCGCAGCAGGCTGCCACCTCCGCAGGCCGCTACTCCCACCGCCGGCCAGAGACCTCCAGCGGGCCGAATCCATCTTCGGGCCCGTCTCCGCACTGTTCATCAGATCTGTTTTTTTTCTGTTGAGGTTGACTTCTTCCCCACTAAGTCCCAGATCTGTCAGTCTGTTATGCTAACTTTGAACTGCTCTAACTTTGTGCTTGTTGCTCCGTTTTGCGCGTGTAGCATGTCCAGATGTTCGTGGAGATGTCCTCTACGTTTTACCTGTTGTAGTCATGCATGTTAGATGTCATCTTGACACTTGTTTTGCTGTTGCAAGAGTGCATCATGTTATAAACTGCTGTTATGTGTTATTTTCATGCCACCTTTGACATGTGATAACTTTTAGCTCGTTTGTCCAAACGATGCAAATGACATGTCCACGTGTTCGTCTTGTCACGAACTACGTG
Organism: Secale cereale; assembly: GCA_902687465.1. Taxonomy (NCBI): domain Eukaryota; kingdom Viridiplantae; phylum Streptophyta; class Magnoliopsida; order Poales; family Poaceae; genus Secale; species Secale cereale. Next base: position 389,223,721 of record LR738709.1, read on the forward strand.
TTGTGTGTGATAGGTTGCATGGTAGATTTATTGTTTCCTTGTTATCATCATCGCAAAGTGCCATGTTCACATGTTGTGTTTTCACTTGTTATGAAGTGCCTTCTTGTTGAGCTCGTTGCAATCGTTGTGTTCACCTCTATGATGCATGCTTGTGTGCTTCGGGATCACCTTCATATGCACTTTGATGAGGTGCTTACCCTTTGCCATGTTTAGTTTCGAGGTGACTTAAACATGCTCTTTTGTGTGCTATGAAGATGTTGCTGTTTTAGGACTTAGTGAATTTTCACTAAGTCTAAAATCTGTAACGTTCCGATGCCATGTTCGTGTGGTGTTGTAGGACAAAGCATGATAGTTTTGGGGTGGATTTTGATTGTTCCTTGAAGTATATATTGTTGTCTTTCCATCCATGTCCTCACATGTCCATTTGAGTGGCTGTAGCATGTTTATCTTTTGCTCTAAAGTTTCAATAAAATTCTGCTGCCAGAATTTTATTGCAAAGTTCAATATGTCCAAGATCATTGCTATTGATCCGTGACTCCGTTGGGGGTGCACTTTGGACCTAGTTGCTGTACTATATATCTAGTTTGTGTTCAAGTCCTTTGCCATGCTTTTTGGGTGCTGTAGCTTAATTATTTTGAGCTCCCAAGATGCTATGTTGCTGTAATTTTCAGTTTTCGCTCAAATCTTGTTTCGGGCATAACTTTTAGCCCGTAACTCCGATTTCAGCGAATCTTATATCAAACTTGGGTGATTTTCTGTGTAGATTAATAATATTAGCTTGTTATCTTGTTTTGAGGTGTTTTGCTTGAGTGATGTTTTACGTGCTCCATGTGCATCCTTAGTGCATTCATCATGCATTCATGTTTTTCGAGTGCGCATTGCATCTTGTTGATTGGTGCTTGGTGTGATTGTCTTGTTTAGAGCCGGAAGCTGAGACCGGGTACGAGGTTGAGCACGAGGTTTCCAACGAGGTTGAGCACGAGGACCCTTCTTACGATCCGAACGACTTCTCTTCAGGCAAGATGACCGAACCCCGATAACATTACTATCTTTGCCTATTTGCTAGTAGTCTCGATCTATAGTTTTGCCTCGATGCCCATGTTCTTCTTGTTAGCCTCCTACTTGTAACCAATTGCCATGTTTAACCATCCTACCTATGCAAACCGTTGCTTGGCTAAGTACGCTTCGCTCAGCCCTTCTTATAGCGTTGCTAGTTGCAGGTGAAGTGAAGATGCTTGCTCCATGTTGAAGTTTGGTTGGGTTATATCACACTATATAAATTCTTTAAAAAGAAATCATCTATATATTGGCAAGGGTGGAAGGCTAAGCCTTTTGCTTGGTGTTTTGTTCCACTCATGCCGTTAGGATCCGTATAAGCCGGTATTATGTTCCTTGATTATGCGTTCCTAACACGGTTGGGGTGTATGGGACCCCCTCGATAAACCGCTAAGGCTAAGTCTTTTCCAGCAAGTCCCAACATTGGTACTATTTGCCTAATAACAAACTAAACTTGCATAGGGAGTTATAAACCCTTTTATTTAATTCAACAACCCCGGGCCAGTGCTCCACATGAGTGTTGGTCCGAAACGGGGGTTACGCGGGGCCACCTCGAGGAAACTCAAGGTCTGGTAAAAACCTGTGGGATCACCCATCCGGTCGTGGCCTGAGACGAGATACGCGCGGCTACTATCAGGGTGTCGGCACGCCGGGAGGATTTGCTGGATTAGCCTTACCTTAGCTCGGTATATCTTGAGCACGGGATTCCGAGGATACTCGGGTCTTCCCACTTTGGAGTTGTGACTCCGCGGATCGTGGGCTTGTAATGGGTCAAGTTGGAACACCCCTGCAGGGTTTGAACTTTCGAAAGCCGTGCCCACGGTTATGTGGTAGATGGGAGCTTGTTAATTCCGGTTGTAGAAAACTTGACACAATGATACTAATACACTACCAGCGTGTGTTCCGTGACTGTCAATTTCCGAATAGGGATTCGGGAGTTGAACACGGAGGGGTTATGATTGTGAGCTTGTAGCTAGGATCACTTCGTGATCGCTTCTCGCCGATGCCTTCTCTTCTCGCTCTCACTTGCGTAAGCTAGATGCTAGTTGCTGCTGCAGACTTGTTCTTTCTTCAGCCTTTTCCCTCCCCCAAAGGCTTAAATAGTTCTGTTACCCGGGAACGGGATTGCTGAGTCCTCTGTGGCTCACAGTTACTTCACACCCCAGATGCAGGTCCAGCTGTGAGCTATCCAGGTGATGGCACCGAGCTGGATTGGGAGTACGACGAGGAGCGTAGTCGGTACTATGTGCGCTACCCGGACGATCAGTAGTGGAGTCTCTTACTAGGATTCGATCCGCCTGTGGTTTATTTATCTGAGTTTGGTACTTTGACATTTGGCTTTTGCCCTTAGAGGGTTGTAGTGCTCTTAATGTATGATGTTTGAGACTTGTACTGTAATTCTGTGACGTGGTGAGTGTAAGTCAACTATTTTCAGTTTACTATCCCCTCTTTTACATGAGTTGTGCAAAGATTACCAAACTTGAGATCATTCTAGGATGGACTTATGCCTTTAAGTCGTGCCTCGACACGTAGGAGGTATAACTCCATCCTGGGCATTACAAGTTGGTATTCAGAGCCTTCTCCGACCTAGGAGCCCCCACTGTTTGATCGAACCGTTGACGGTTGAGTCTAGGCACACACTGAAAACTGTTTGAGTCCTATATTATATCGGAGAGTAGGATTTCTTTGCTTCTCATCCCCTTTCTCTCTGGTGAGGACTCCTGACGTCTACTCTTGTCTCTCCTATCTTCAAAATTTGCACAAATTTTTTTTTTTAGGAATCCCGCGAGTATTCTGGGATTGTTTCGATGTTCTTGTGTCAAGGATATTGTTCCCGATGCCTCCTGTTACCGAGGAGTTGAGCTTCGGGGTATCATTGTAACAAGCATATCGCAGCAGTACTAAATACTTAAGACGGCCGACATCGAAAATCTCCCCTATACGGCCAGTGGCAAGATAACCCCGACATCACCCAGTACTTGGGAGGTAGTTCGGGAGTATTGCCATAGCTTGTTATAGTGGATGCTTTTCGAAGGTCCGAGGTACACAGTTTCCGAGAAAGACTGGTTATGTGTTGAAGGATGGATACACCTGGATGTAGGTTAGAGTTGATTGCGCGGTGCTTCCCGTGTATCCCCAACACCTGATTGCATAACTGGAATCTTTCGGAAATCTATAGGTGGGTTTTATCCAGTAGATCGTAGGCATTCTTCCAACGAATGCAGGTTAGTGAGGTCGGGGTTCGACATTGAGTGAAGGAGTTATATGACCGAGGTTACTATCAGGAGTTGCATCTTAAAGGGTCCTTGGCTATGCTGATCCGGGGATTGCAAAACCTTTTCGTAACGCGTTCATATGCTTTCAGCACAAAGATGTTAGAACGAAACTCCTCTCTTGTGTTTGTTCCTTTCCGTACCTTGTTGATTTTTTTTATTTTATCCTTTTGTTCCCTATGTGGCTTCTCGTGAAGACTGATGTTATCAATTAACTAAGAATATCATTCGTTCCTCTTGTTCGGATGATTTCATTCGTTCTTATTATTCGAATGATTATTGTGAAGACTTGTTGCAATTCATTCCATTGATTCAGCTTATTCCTTTTGTCAATCAATTGCTGATTCGTGGTCATCTCTTACAGGATGGCTCCGAAAAGGGTTCCGAATGCCAACCCAGAGGGTGAAGAGGTTCCAGAGCATCCTCCTTCCCCTCCTCCTCCGCCTGAGGCTTGGAGAGCAATTATGCAAACTACTGCTCAGAACACTCAGTTGATGATGCAGATGATGCAGCAAATGCAAGCTATGCAAGCTAATCAAGCTAATCAGGGTGTTCCAATGAACCAAGGCAACTTCTTCCAGCAGCACCATGCTACTCTCAACCAGTTCCTGGCTAACAATCCTAAAGCTTTCAGTTACTGTGTCGACCCTCTTGATGCTGAGGATTGGCTGACCGATATCAAGAAGCATTTTGAGTGCAGTAACGTGAAAGAAGATGACTATGTGAAGTTTGCAGCCTTCCAACTGAAAGATCAAGCAGCTGACTGGTGGCAGCAGTACAAAGACTCAAGGCCGGGTCAAGTGATCTCTTGGGAGAATTTCTGCAAGGATTTCCGCTCGCATCACATTCCTACAAGTGTTATCGAGGGTATGCGTGAGCAATTCCGCAACCTCAAGCAGGGCTCCATGACAGTCTATCAGTATAATGTCAAGTTCCAAAACCTCGCTCGCTATGCAAAGCAAGACATTCCTGATGCAAAGAGTAAAATCTATCAGTTCCGTGGAGGTCTCAAAGATGAACTTCAGCTTGCTCTCACTTTGTTCGAGCCAGACGAATTCGATAAGTTCTATAATATGGCTTTGAAACAAGAAGCAGCTCAGCTCAAGATGGAGGCTTCTAAGAAGAGAATTCGAGATGCTGTTCACTCTTCCTCATCGTCTCAGTTGGCTGCGAAACAACAGAAATTCTGGCTTCCTCCTCCTCCTCCAGTGATTCGAGCTCCATACAACAACTCCAGCAACTTCAACAACTCCAACAACAAGAACTCTAGTGGTCGTGGTTTCTCCCACCCACCCAACCCAAGCTACCAGTCGAAGAAGCAGTTTCAGTCTCAAGGCTCCAAGTCCAGTGGCTCTCAGTTCCGTCCTCTCTCAGAAGTGACTTGCAACAAATGCACTCAGAAAGGTCACTATGCCAACAGATGTACGAATCCGAAGCGTCTTCCTCCTCCTCCACCTATGAGTTCAGCTATTGTCAGGCATGATCCAAAGTCTGCAAGGGTCAATCTGATGAATGCAGCACAAGCCGAGGCTTCTTCTGATGTCATTAACCTTCCAGTGAACTCTATACCTGCTAAAGTGTTATTTGATTCGGGTGCATCATGCTCTTTCATGTCTCAACCATTTGCATCCAAGTATGATGTGGACATCAAAAGTTTGCCAAGGGAGTTATCAGTTGTTTCTCCGGGTAGATTGATGCATTCCAGTATATATGCTCCGGATGTTTCTATTCGCATGGGTGATTATCGATTTTTGGCTTCTCCGGTGATTCTCTGCAATTCTGACATCGACCTCATTCTCGGAATGGATTGGCTTTCTCAGCACGATGCTCACATTGATTGTGCACAGAAGGAAGTCAAATTGACTCATTCTGATGAAGATGTGATTATCTTCGCCTCTAGGGATAATACTATTCGGCTTTTCTCTCTTAATGATAAGGGCGAAATTAATGCCATAGAGCAAATTCCAGTGGTGAATGAATATCAAGACGTCTTTCCAGAAGATCTTCCAGGCATGCCTCCACACCGCCAGGTGGAGTTTGTCATTGAACTCGAGCCGGGCACCGAACCTGCTTGCCGGCGTCCATACAAGCTCTCTCCGGATGAATTGAAGGAATTGAAGAAGCAGCTTGATAAGCAGGAGAGTATGGGTCTCATCAGACCGAGTACATCTCCGTGGGGCTGTGGTGTCTTATTTGTCAAGAAGAAAGATGGCACGGAGCGTCTCTGTGTTGACTACCGGCCACTGAACAAGAAGACGATTAAGAACAAGTATCCGCTCCCCAACATCAACGAACTCTTTGAGCAGCTCAAAGGAGCTAAAGTGTTCTCTAAGCTTGACCTCCGAATGGGCTATCATCAAATTCGCATTCGCGGGGAAGACATTCCCAAGACGGCCTTCAGAACGAGCTACGGTTCATATGAGTATACCGTCATGTCCTTCGGTCTCGCCAATGCTCCTCCTACCTTTTCAAGGATGATGCATTACATCTTCAACCCCTATACTGGCGAATTCGTGCTTGTGTATCTGGATGATATTCTGGTGTTTTCCAAGAATGAAGAAGATCACGAAAAGCACTTGTGTCTGGTTCTCGATCGACTCCGAGAGCATAAATTCTATGCCAAGTTCTCAAAGTGCGAGTTTTGGCTCGATAAGGTTTTGTACCTGGGCCACATTATCTCAGCTGACGGTATTGCGGTAAATCCCGAGAAAGTTGAAGCAATTGTCAACTGGGAAGCTCCTCAGAACGTCAAGCAGCTCTGCAATTTTCTGGGTCTTGCCAGCTATTGCAGAAGGTTTGTGGAGAACTTCTCCAAGATTGCGAAGCCTCTTTCCAACCTCCTTCAGAAGAATGTCAAATACTTTTGGTCTCCCGAGTGTGAAGTGGCATTCAAAACCCTCAAAGAGAAGCTTGTCTCAGCTCCAGTTCTGACTCCTCCGGATGAAACCAAGCCCTATGAAGTGTTCTGTGACGCTTCTCTTCAAGGTCTTGGTGGTGTGCTTATGCAAGATAAGAAAATTGTGGCATATACTTCTCGGCAGCTCAAGCCCAGTGAGAAGAACTATCCCACACATGATCTCGAGCTAGCAGCTGTGGTACATGCTCTGATTACGTGGAGACATCTGTTGTTGGGCAGAAAGGTCGACATCTTCACTGATCACAAGAGTTTGAAGTACGTCTTCACACAGCCGCATCTGAACCTCCGCCAGACTCGTTGGGTCGAGATGATCCAAGAGTACAACCCCAGCATTGAATACACTCCAGGCAAGGCGAATGTGATTGCAGATGCTTTGAGCAGAAAGGCATATTGCAACAGCCTTCTTATCAAGCCACACCAGCCTGAGCTTTGTGAAGCATTCAGGAAGCTCAACCTCCAAGTTGTTCCGCAGGGTTTTCTTGCAAATCTCCAAATTGCTCCTACCTTGGAAGATCAAGTCCGTGAGGCCCAGCTCAGTGATACCATGGTGAAGAAGGTGAAACATGGGATTGCAAAGGGCACTCCAAAATACAAGTGCTTCCGTGTTGATGAGAGAGATACCTTGTTCTTCGAGGACAGACTCGTTGTTCCCAAAGGTGATCTCAGGAAGCTCATAATGGAAGAAGCTCATGATTCTCTCCTTTCCATTCATCCTGGCAGTTCCAAGATGTATCAAGACCTCAAGCAATCTTACTGGTGGACACGCATGAAAAGGGAAATTGCCCAATTCGTGAATGAATGTGATGTATGCCGAAGAGTGAAAGCAGAACATCAACGTCCAGCCGGTCTTCTCCAACCTCTTCCTATTCCTGAGTGGAAGTTCGACCACATTGAAATGGACTTCGTCACTGGCTTTCCTAAATCCAAGCGAGGCAATGATGCTATCTTTGTGGTGATTGACAAGCTTACCAAAGTTGCTCACTTTCTTCCAGTCAAAGAATCAATCAATGCAGCTCAACTTGCAGAGCTGTACACTTCCAGAATTGTGTCCCTACATGGCATTCCTCAAGTGATATCCTCAGACCGTGGCAGCTTGTTCACATCAAGGTTCTGGGACTCTTTTCAGTCCGCCATGGGCACGAAGATCAGGTTCAGCACTGCCTTTCACCCTCAGACTAGTGGTCAAGTCGAGCGTGTGAATCAGATCCTCGAAGATATGCTCAGAGCCTGTGTCATCTCCTTCGGCATGAAATGGGAAGACTGCCTTCCATTTGCCGAGTTCTCTTACAACAACAGCTTTCAAGCAAGTGCAGGCAAAGCACCGTTTGAAATTCTATATGGCAGAAAGTGCCGTACCCCTCTCAACTGGTCTGAAACAGGTGAACGCCAACTTCTTGGCAATGACTTGATCTCTGAAGCCGAAGAAATGTGCAAAGTCATACGTGAGAATCTCAAGGCCGCTCAGTCGCGTCAGAAGAGCTACTATGACGGAAAGCATCGTGATTTGGCTTTCGACATCGGTGATCATGTCTATCTCCGAGTGTCTCCGTTGAAAGGAACCCAAAGGTTCGGTATCAAAGGAAAACTTGCTCCTAGATACGTCGGGCCTTTCAAGATTCTTGGCAAAAGAGGCGATCTAGCCTATCAGCTCGAGCTCCCTTCCAACTTTGCAAATGTTCATGATGTCTTCCATGTGTCTCAGCTTCGCAAATGCTTCAAGGCACCTGAGCGCATGATTCCGTTTGAGGAGATTAATCTTCAACAAGACCTTTCCTACCGAGAGCATCCAGTTGCAATTCTCGAAGAAACCGAACGCAAGACTCGCAACAAGTCCATCAAGTTTCTGAAAGTCAAGTGGTCACATCACACGGACCGAGAAGCTACCTGGGAACGAGAAGATCATCTTCGTTCCGAGTACCCTTCCTTTTTCCAGTCCTAGATCTCGGGACGAGATCTTTTTGTAGTAGAGGAGAGTTTGTAATGCCCCGGATGTAATACTTTCCCTTTTGGGTATATAATAAATCTCCGGCTTCATCTATTTCCATTTCGGGTTCTTGTCTTTCGGGCTTTCGTCGTTTTGTTGTGTGAGTGTGTGGCATTCATTCATATCATGTAGACATGTGCATGGCATTGCATTTGTGTTGTGGGTTGCATCCGGTTCGTCGTGTTTCTTCCCGTTGTCCGTTTCGCGTTCCGGAGCTCCCTCACGTGTTCGTGACGTCCCGTAGGCCTACTTTGTTGTTCGGGCGTTTTACGTTACCGGTGTGCCGCGAGGTTGTTTTGTGTGTTGTTGTTTTGTTGTGTGCAACCCGCCTCTCAAATCTCGTCTCGTTTGGACTCCGTTGACTTTTCCCTCCGTTGTTCATGTGGGCCCGAAGTGCCTTCGCTTCGTGTCCCGGAAATACCCCTACTGCTTTCTTTTATCTCCGTCTAGGCCTTTTAAGACTATCCCCGCGATCGGATCCATCGGATCGCGATCGGAGGGCTCCTAGCGCCCCTAAATCTCCCTAACCCTAGAAACCTGCTATATATTAGACCCTAGTCTAAATTTGGCATCTCTATCTTCTTCCTCCTCCTCCCTTCTCATTTTTTTCCCCAGATCCACAATTCCCCATCAGCCACTTGGCAAAAATCCCTCCTGGGAGTTCTCCTCGTTCCAGCCGCCGAGGGACTCCTGGATCCACCGATCGCAGCTCCCTCGAGCCTGGTCAACGCCATCGCTGGCCTTTCTCCTGGCGCGTCGAGCCCTCGTCGCTTCGATCCGCAGCCGCCTGGGCTTCCTGCTTCGACCGGCCCGAGCCGCTGGCCTCCCGTCGCTCGGTCCCCACATCGCCGGTCTCCCGCTCGCCGAAGGCCCCGTTCGGCCCACTCCCTTCGCCAGCACGGGCCGGCCCCGCCAGCCGCATCGCCGTCGCCGGGCGCAGCCGCCTCCTGGGCCGCGCAAGCGCCAGGGCCCAGCCGCCGGCTCCCGCATAGCCAGGCCGCCCGGGCAGGACTCCCTCAGCCGGGCCTCGCCCGCATCGGCTCGGGTGGGCCGCCGCTCTCCGCAGCAGGCTGCCACCTCCGCGGGCCGCTACTCCCACCGCCGGCCAGAGACCTCCAGTGGGCCGAATCCATCTTCGGGCCCGTCTCCGCACTGTTCATCAGATCTGTTTTTTTTCTGTTGAGGTTGACTTCTTCCCCACTAAGTCCCAGATCTGTCAGTCTGTTATGCTAACTTTGAACTTCTCTAACTTTGTGCCTGTTGCTCCGTTTTGCGCGTGTAGCATGTCCAGATGTTCGTGGAGATGTCCTCTACTTTTTACCTGGTGTAGTCATGCATGTTAGATGTCATCTTGACACTTGTTTTGCTGTTGCAAGAGTGCATCATGTTATAAACTGCTGTTATGTGTTATTTTCATGCCACCTTTGACATGTGATAACTTTTAGCTCGTTTGTCCAAACGATGCAAATGACATGTCCACGTGTTCGTCTTGTCACGAACTACGTGTTGTGGGTGATAGGTTGCATGGTAGATTTATTGTTTCCTTGTTATCATCATCGCAAAGTTCCATGTTCACATGTTGTGTTTTCACTTGTTATGAAGTGCCTTCTTGTTGAGCTCGTTGCAATCGTTGTGTTCACCTCTATGATGCATGCTTGTGTGCTTCGGGATCACCTTCATATGCACTTTGATGAGGTACTTACCCTTTGCCATGTTTAGTTTCGAGGTGACTTAAACATGCTCTTTTGTGTGCTATGAAGATGTTGCTGTTTTAGGACTTAGTGAATTTTCACTAAGTCTGAAATCTGTAACGTTCCGATGCCATGTTCGTGTGGTGTTGTAGGACAAAGCATGATAGTTTTGGGGTGGATTTTGATTGTTCCTTGAAGTATATATTGTTGTCTTTCCATCCAGGTCCTCACATGTCCATTTGAGTGGTTGTAGCATGTTTATCTTTTGCTCTAAAGTTTCAATAAAATTCTGCTGCCAGAATTTTATTGCAAAGTTCAATATGTCCAAGATCATTGCTATTGATCCGTGACTCCGTTGGGGGTGCACTTTGGACCTAGTTGCTGTACTATATATCTAGTTTGTGTTCAAGTCCTTTGCCATGCTTTTTGGGTGCTGTAGCTTAATTATTTTGAGCTCCCAAGATGCTATGTTGCTGTAATTTTCAGTTTTCGCTCAAATCTTGTTTCGGGCATAACTTTTAGCCCGTAACTCCGATTTCAGCGAATCTTATATCAAACTTGGGTGATTTTCTGTGTAGATTAATAATATCAGCTTGTTATCTTGTTTTGAGGTGTTTTGCTTGAGTGATGTTTTACGTGCTCCATGTGCATCCTTAGTGCATTCATCATGCATTCATGTTTTTCGAGTGCACATTGCATCTTGTTGATTGGTGCTTGGTGTGATTGTCTTGTTTAGAGCCGGAAGCTGAGACCGGGTACGAGGTTGAGCACGAGGTTTCCAACGAGGTTGAGCACGAGGACCCTTCTTACGATCCGAACGACTTCTCTTCAGGCAAGATGACCGAACCCCGATAACATTACTATCTTTGCCTATTTGCTAGTAGTCTCGATCTATAGTTTTGCCTCGATGCCCATGTTCTTCTTGTCAGCCTCCTACTTGTAACCAATTGCCATGTTTAACCATCCTACCTATGCAAACCGTTGCTTGGCTAAGTACGCTTCGCTCAGCCCTTCTTATAGCGTTGCTAGTTGCAGGTGAAGTGAAGATGCTTGCTCCATGTTGAAGTTTGGTTGGGTTATATCACACTATATAAATGCTTTAAAAAGAAATCATCTATATATTGGCAAGGGTGGAAGGCTAAGCCTTTTGCTTGGTGTTTTGTTCCACTCATGCCGTTAGGATCCGTATAAGCCGGTATTATGTTCCTTGATTATGCGTTCCTAACACGGTTGGGGTGTATGGGACCCCCTCGATAAACCGCTAAGGCTAAGTCTTTTCCAGCAAGTCCCAACATTGGTACTATTTGCCTAATAACAAACTAAACTTGCATAGGGAGTTATAAACCCTTTTATTTAATTCAACAACCCCGGGCCAGTGCTCCACATGAGTGTTGGTCCGAAACGGGGGTTACGCGGGGCCACCTCGAGGAAACTCAAGGTCTGGTAAAAACCTGTGGGATCACCCATCCGGTCGTGGCCTGAGACGAGATACGCGCGGCTACTATCAGGGTGTCGGCACGCCGGGAGGATTTGCTGGATTAGCCTTACCTTAGCTCGGTATATCTTGAGCACGGGATTCCGAGGATACTCGGGTCTTCCCACTTTGGAGTTGTGACTCCGCGGATCGTGGGCTTGTAGTGGGTCAAGTTGGAACACCCCTGCAGGGTTTGAACTTTCGAAAGCCGTGCCCACAGTTATGTGGCAGATGGGAGCTTGTTAATTCCGGTTGTAGAAAACTTGACACAATGATACTAATACACTACCAGCGTGTGTTCCGTGACTGTCAATTTCCGAATAGGGATTCGGGAGTTGAACACGGAGGGGTTATGATTGTGAGCTTGTAGCTAGGATCACTTCGTGATCACTTCTCGCCGATGCCTGCTCTTCTCGCTCTCACTTGCGTAAGCTAGATGCTAGTTGCTGCTGCAGACTTGTTCTTTCTTCAGCCTTTTCCCTCCCCCAAAGGCTTAAATAGTTCTCTTACCCGGGAACGGGATTGCTGAGTCCTCTGTGGCTCACAGTTACTTCACACCCCAGATGCAGGTCCAGCTGTGAGCTATCCAGGTGATGGCACCGAGCTGGATTGGGAGTACGACGAGGAGCGTAGTCGGTACTATGTGCGCTACCCGGACGATCAGTAGTGGAGTCTCTTACTAGGATTCGATCCGCCTGTGGTTTATTTATCTGAGTTTGGTACTTTGACATTTGGCTTTTGCCCTTAGAGGGTTGTAGTGCTCTTAATGTATGATGTTTGAGACTTGTACTGTAATTCTGTGACGTGGTGAGTGTAAGCCAACTATTTTCAGTTTACTATCCCCTCTTTTACATGAGTTGTGCAAAGATTACCAAACTTGAGATCATTCTAGGATGGACTTATGCCTTTAAGTCGTGCCTCGACACGTAGGAGGTATAACTCCATCCTGGGCATTACAGGGATCCTTGGCCGCCCAGCACTGGCCAAGTTCATGGCAGCATCACACTATGCCTACAACACCCTGAAGATGCCAGGGCCTGTAACGATCATCACCATCCCCTCCGATAAGAAAGATGCGCTGATTTGCGCTGACCAATTGTACCAGCAAGCAGTTGCAGCAACTGCCTCTACGGGGGCACTTGCTCCTGCCAATAGAGCCCCGGGAGGGAAGAAGAAGATGACCGGCGAGACCTCGGGCGCCCACTCCGGCAAGCGCACCTCTTCGGAGTGTTGTGCTCCCGTCGAGGACGTGCCTGAGAGCTCCACCGGAAAGAAGAAGACCGGCGAGACCTCAGACACCCACTTCGGCAAGCGCACCTCTTCGGAGTGTCGCGCTCCCGTCGAGGACGTGCCAGAGGGCTCCACCGACAGAAACAAGAGATCCAGGGCCACACCACCGGGAACCAAGAAGGTTTCTGTCAAGGAGGACGGCACGGGAGGGGCTTTTACCATAAGCTCCGCCCTTGACAACAAATAGGAAGACACGCTCGTCACCTTCCTGCGGGCGAATGTCGACGTGTTTGCTTGGCAAGCATCCGGCATCCCCGGCGTTCCGAGGGAGGTGATTGAGCACCACCTTCCTGTCTGTCCTCATGCGCGGCCCGTCAAGCAGATGGTCAGGAAGCAAGCCCTGAAACGACAAGAGTTCATCACCGAGGAGATCCGGAAACTAGAAGCTGCGGGTTTGGTGAGGGGAGTGCTCCACCCAACGTGGTTGGCCAACCCAGTGGTAGTGCGCAAGGCAAATGAGAAGTGGAGGCTGTGTATTGATTACACGGATATCAATAAAGCTTGTCCCAAGGACCCCTTCCCATTGCCGCGCATAGACCAGATTGTTGACTCCACGGCAGGGTGTGACTTGCTGTCATTCCTCAATGCCTACTCCGGCTACCACCAGATCTTCATGGCGAGAGAAGACGAAGAGAAGACAACATTCATTACCCCATGTGGTACGTACTGTTTCGTACGAATGCCTTTCGGGTTGAAGAGTGCTGGCTCGACGTTTGCAAGGGCAGTCCAGATTGGTTTTGAACCCCAGCTCCATAGAAATATGGAGGCTTATATGGATGATATAGTGGTCAAAACCAAGAACAAGGCAACCCTTGTACCAGATTTACAAGAAACATTTGTGAACCTGCGCAAGATCAACCTCAAGCTGAACCCTGAGAAGTGCATCTTCGGCGTTCCGTCTGGCAAGCTTCTCGGGTTCTTTGTGTCGCAGCGTGGGATAGAAGCCAATCCGGACAAGATCAGAGCTATAGAGCAGATTGAAGCGCCCAAACGGGTCAAGAATGTGCGTCGGCTTGCTGGCTGCGTTGCCGCCATGAGAAGATTCATTTCCAAGTCTGCCGAGCGCGCCCTCCCCTTTTTCAAGATCTTGAAAAAGGTGGGCCCAATGGAGTGGACGCCGGAAGCCGAGACAGCATTACAAGATCTTAAGAGGTATCTTTCCTCCACGCCAACACTGGTTGCGCCTAAACCACAAGAACCGTTGCTGCTATACTTAGCGGCAACAAACCAGGTGGTCAGCGCCACACTAGTGGTGCAGAGAGAAATTAATGATGAGGCGATAGCAGCAACAGAGCCTGGTGCCACTGGCGCAGAAGCGACACAGTCGGTTGGAGTGCAGCCGAAAAAGAAGATGATGCAACACCCAGTCTACTTTGTTAGCTCCCTTTTGCAGGGGGCTAGATCAAGGTACTCCGGTGTGGAGAAATTGCTCTTCGGCCTTCTTATGGCCTCGAGGAAGCTGCGTCACTACTTCCAGGCGCACAAGATCACTGTCGTCACTCGCCTCCCTCTGCAACGGGTATTGCACAATCCAGACGCGACGGGAAGGATTGTAGAGTGGGCACTGGAGCTGTCTAGCTTTGGCCTAAAGTTTGAAAGTACCTCGACAATTTAGAGCCGAGTCCTGGCAGAGTTCGTCGCAGAATGGACCGCAATGCCTGATGAAGAAGTCCAGGAAACTGCTCTCCCCGGCAAAGAGGCGAGTTGCAACTGGATCATGTACTTTGATGGGGCTTTCTCCTTACAGGGCACCGGGGCTGGCGTACTGCTGGTCGCGCCCACTGGAGAGCACCTCAAGTACGTGGTCCAGATGCACTTCCCTAGGGAGGTATCAACGAACAACACTGCCGAGTACGAGGGGCTGCTTGCTGTTCTTAGGATCGCGGGGACCTCGGAATCAAGAAGCTCATTGTCAGGGGCGACTCGCAGCTTGTCATCAAACAAGTCAACAAGGATTACCAGAGCCCGTTGATGAAGGCCTACGTCGATGAAGTGAGAAAGTTGGAAGAGCGCTTTGACGGTATACAGGCGGAGCACGTTCCCCGAGCGGAGAACGACATCGCCGATTACCTGTCAAAGCGCGCTGCCCTCAAGCTACCTGTGGGACCAGGTACCTTTGTGCTTCAGCTTTCTCAGCCATCCGTTGATCCGTCAACAGAGCAGAACAAGAGGAGGAAGTCAGGGCCCGGCAAGTACTTTCCCGCCGAGCTCCCCGGAGCCGCCGGCAAAGATGTTGCCGGCGACGCTGAGCCTGCCACCGGAGGGCTAACTCCGGCAGAGCGTCAAGCTTTTGCCGTCGAGATGGCCACTCCCTTGGAGGAGGAAATGCCTTTAGTCCTCGCCGTCGAGCCCCAGGCTCCAGCGTGGGCGTAGCATATCGTCTGATTCCTTCAGTCTGGGGAACTTCCTGAGGAGCAGGAAGAAGCGGAGAAAGTAGCCCGTCGGTCTGCCATGTACCAGTTCGTCGATGACGTCCTGTATAGAAGGAGACCGAATGGTGTGAAATTGAAGTGTATCCCTCGAGAGGAAGGACTGGAGCTTTTGGCGGAGATACATGGAGGCATATGTGGATCCCACATAGGGTCGAGAGCCCTTGCCGGCAAGGCTTTCCGGCAAGGCTTCTTCTGGCCCACTGCCCTCCAGAATGCGGCAGCGCTGGTCACCAGGTGTGAAGCGTGCCAATTCCATTCAAAGAAACTTCATCAACCAGCTCAAGCCCTTCAAACCATTCCTCTCTCCTGGCCCTTCTCGGTCTGGGGGCTCGACATTCGGGGCCCTTTCCCCCGCGCCGTCGGGGGCTTTGAGTACTTGTACGTTGCAATCGACAAGTTCACAAAGTGGTCAGAAGTGGAGGCAGTAAGGAAGGTCACAACTCAGTCAGCCGTCAAGTTCTTTAAGGGACTAGCGTGCCATTTTGGTGTACCCAACAGGATCATCACCGACAACGGCACGCAGTTTACAAGCCGCACCTTCATGCAATATACCCAAGACCTCGGCAGCAAGGTCTGTTTCGCTTCCGTTGCTCACCCCCGAAGCAATGGTCAAGCTGAGAGGGCAAATGCTGAAGTGCTACGAGGACTAAGGACAAAGACCTTTGACAGGCTGCACAAGAGCGGGAGGCGCTGGATTGATGAATTGCCGGCGGTTCTTTGGTCCATCAGGACGACGCCAAATTGAGCCACCGGCCAGACGCCCTTTGCCCTGATATACGGGGCAGAAGCAGTTCTCCCCACGGAACTCATATACGGGTCACCTCGAGTTCTCGCTTATGATGAGCTTGAGCAAGAGCAATTGCGACAAGACGAACCAGTGCTCCTTGAGGAAGATCGTCTTCGGGTGGCTGTGAGAGCAGCGCGCTACCAGCAAGCCTTGTGCCGCTACCATAGCCGCAAGGTTCATGCCCGAAGCTTTGAGGAAGGCGACCTTGTTCTCCGGCGCGTTCAATCGGCCAGGAATACGAACAAGTTGACGCCGAAGTAGGAAGGCCCTTATCGGGTAATACGAGTCACCAGGCCTGGCGATGTCCGCCTGGATACCGAGGATGCCGTTCCGGTGAGTAATTCCTGGAACATCGAGCATCTTCGCAAGTTTTACCCATAAGGCGCGGCTTGCCGGGCCCCCCGGCAAGCCACCCTTTTGTACAAGCCTTGCCGGCAAGGCATGTAACCCTTTGTATAAAGCCAGGCGCAGACCCTGAGCATAAATAAATGAAGCGCTGGCGCCCTAAGTTATAGTATGCATGCTGAGTCGAGTCTCGTCCTTGGTTAGGGTTGATAGTGCTTAGCAGCGGCTAACCCCTAGCTTAGAGGTCGAGTCTTTGTCTTTCCTCTGTCTTCTTTGGTTCACAGGACGCGCAGACATCCTTGCCGAAACCACTCGGAGGAAGCGAAGAAGAACAGATCAGCACCTAAGCCCCAGCAAGCTAGTGTTGCCGGAGGCTGCAAGGGCTAGAATTCGCCCACGACAGACCAGGGTTGCCGGGGGCTGCAGCTTCAGATAAGTCCTTTATCCCTTGTCATGCATTCCATTATGGACTGAGGTATGTGAAACCTCGTTCTTCTTCTTAAGCCCTAGGGCTCGTTCCTGGGACTAGGTTTGGTTGTAGTTGCGGCAGCAGAAGGATGAAACGAGGAGCCTGAGCCCACTTCATCCCTGTCTCCGCCAAGGGCGTGAGAAAGGTCGAGCGAAGTAGGGAAACGGCAGGGCCTGTTGCCGGGCGAGAAAATGTTTATCTTAAGGATATCAAAGATTTGTTCCTTGTTGTGGGTTTTTACCTATGAACAAAAGACCCGGCAAACACTCCTTTTTCATTAAAAACATTCCATTCAGGTACAGTCCATTGGGAATGAAAAACATGAATAAGGGGATTACAAGTTTTAAACCTAACAGATGCCCGAAGGCTTACAGATTAAAAAGAGATAAGATGCCCGTAATGCCTTTCTTGTCCCTCTCCTCAGGAGGCAGGTCAAGGAGGTGAGAAGGGCAAAAGGGGCACCTAGGCGAGCTACGGGTGGCAGAAGACACCGATAAGGCATCTCGGCGGCCTCCCAAGGGCTGGACGGTTATAACGGCGCTGGAGGCAGAGCTCGAAGACGAGGCGGCAGGACGTCAGTACGCGTCGAAGGCGTCGGTGCCCGCGTACTCCGACATGACGAACTTGTCGCCCGCCTTCTTCCTCTTCCTCTTCCGCAGCCTCCCTACGCCAGCCGCTAAGGAGACGGCCTCGAGAAGTTCAAGGAGCCGGCGACGCGGATGATGGGGTCGCCGGTGCCACCAGGAGCGGCGCCCGACACCTAGTCGGACCCGTCATCCTGCCGTCCACCGCCCTCGTCGTCGCTGTCGCTGTCCTCCTTGTCACTCTCGTTTGAGGAGGAATCTTCGTCATCGGAGGAGCTCTCCATGCAGCACCTCACGCAAGTACCGAGGTGCCCGAAGACCTTGACGGAGAGGTGGCCGTCCTCCATCAACTTGAAGTGGAGGGTGAGCCCATCCGCCACGCTGTGGATGCGAGCGAACCTCTTCCATCCTTGGTGAAGATACATCACATGAGGGGCAGGGAAGTCGACGCGGGCCCGCGTGCCACTGATCCCACAACCCCTCATGTGCAGCCGCAGCGACTCTGGCGGATTCACCTTCATCTCCCATGCAAATGGAGTCGGGAGACGAAGACGACGGCGCGGCGACCCCCGCATCCTAACGAAGAACTCACAAGGGTCATCTCCAACATGACCATCCATTGGAGAAGGAGCTGCTAGCGGGGGCGAGGCCGGCGGGCCGCCCCGTCCTCCTCTTCCCCGAGCACCCCAGCCTCGCCCACGGCCCCGCCCCCTCCCTCTTCCCCTCGTGGCCGGTTCGACTACCGCAGGTGCAGGAGAAGGGGGGATGCGTTGTCGAGCAACGACCCTCGCCGCCACCATTGAGGAGCCGAGGTTTTCTTTCTTCATGGCGGACAGAAGAGAGGAGCAGAAGCTGAAGGAGAAAGAAGATGGAGGAGCGCGGGGCGCCATCCCTCCCCTCCGCCCTTTATAAAGGGGCGGGGCTGGAGCTCGACCGCCCCGCTCGGCCAATCAAGACGCAGAAGGCGAGGGGGGGCCGGGACCGACCCGCCGCCCCAACCAGCGACGGCTCGGTTTCCCACCTCCACCGCTCGCCACCTCGAACACATGGGGGCACGTGGCGGACGCACAGGGCCGAAAGGACGGGTGAGGCGACCTCTCCCCACCCCATGGTCGTGGGGAGTGGATGCCTAGACGACCGCGCCTCGGCCCCGCCCAGTAAGCGGGCCGCGCCTCCACGCTTCCCCCCGTTTACGGGGAAAACGCGGGCCGCCTCCTTTCGCATTTACTGCGACGTGACGCATGCCTGCAGAAACCGCCCCACGCATGCCGCCCACGTCACGCACGCCCCTCCACCCAGCGCCGCGCGCGCGGGTCGTGGGAGGCGCAGCGCGCGGAAATTTTACCATGGTGAAAACCACCCCGCCTGCCCGCGCACCGTTCTGGGCCTGGCCCAACAACGTGTTGCGCTTATGTGTGGCCCAGGCCCGGGGGCTCCTGTCGGTGTACAAAAAGAGGGGTACACTTTTTGTACCCCTATGACTGTGCACGGGCAGTCTGAGCCACGGGCACCACCACACCAAGCATGACGAGGGAGGCGACCGGGGCAAGACCGAAGCTCGATGAAGACTGGAGGGATGCCAAGAACAAGACCACAAAGAGCAAAAAGACGAAGCGGCTCTCCCCGGCAAGATCCTTGCCGGGGCCAGCACTGGCAGCCCCGGCAAGACCCTTGCCGCGGCAGCTCGCCCCGCGCCTACGGAGCGAATCACCCTTGAGTCCACCACCCCCATGGGGCGAGGATTCGGGAGATATCCCCGTGGTGGCATGCAGATCTTTGTGAAGACATTCAAGATCAGATGCAAGTTAAGAAGACGACGACCCTTGGCGGGATTCCAGCCAAGGAGAACCACAAGGCCCCCGGCAAGCACCTTGCCAGGGATGACAGCAGGCGCCACGGCAGGACCCTTGCCGGAGCCCCGGCTAGGCCCTTGCCAAGGACACCCGCAGGGCAACCGTCAGGCCCACAGCAACTCGGTTTCCGCCGACCCGACCAGCTGGACGGGCTCCTGCGTGGCAACCCACAGATCTTCGTGGAGACCCGCCGTTGCGCCACCTCAGCTGCCTGTCTGCCTACATGGCGCCTCAGGCACTGCTGGCCAGGGCGCGTGTCAACGCGAGGAGGAGCGGTGATGGACAAGACGGAC
>LR738709.1:389243255-389272592 GCA_902687465.1 Secale cereale
CCCCCCGCCCCCGATAAAGCAAGGACACCTAAGCTGGGCGCATTAAATGCACCTTGTCCTGTAATGCGAGGGATAACCTCGCATCACTGTACCCTTTCCACCTCCTGTGTGCCACTGTGGCAACCCCTTTTTCCTATAAAAGGAGGCCCGAGGCGACCAGGAGAAGGATTAGGCTTTTTAGAACTCCTCACGACTCTCTTGGAGCTCCTCACTAGCTGAAGAACACCAACATATAATCCACCAAAGCAGGAGTAGGGTTTTACGCATCTTTGCGGCCCGAACCTGGCTAAAGGAACTGTGTCCTGACTGTTAGATCCGCTCTTCTCTCAACCCCACGCCCCGCAACCGTAGTAGGGATTCTTGTGATCCCATAGGTGTCGATCCAAATACACCGACACAACCAATCCTAAACCTTCAATGGATAGTCCATATTTTGGCCAATCCACTTGGCCATGCTTTCGGAATGCTATAGGAAGTACTCGTTGATCTTGAGGAAAGTGTACTTGAGTATTGCGGTCACCGGTAAGGAACAAACACCCTTCAAAACATTGTTGAAGCATTCCACCATGTTCCTTGTCATGTCCCCATACCGCATACCTCCTTCATCGTAAGCGCGTGACCACTTTTTTATCCGGCTCGTACCTAGTCAATAATTATTTTTTCCTCTTTGTTCTTCACCAACTCCTTGAGGAGTTTGTCATAGCGGCTTATGAATGTGTCAGTGTTGAATGCTACGCAAACATGGGTAAGGTCTTTGCAGAACTCCTTGCTCTTGCATGCCTAATAAAAGTTTGCCACAAAGTGTCTCATGCACCAACGGTGTTGAAGCTTTGGTAGACCTGGAATATCAACGTCTATTGCTTTGAGAATCCTATGATGGCGATCGGAGATAATGCATACCTCTGTCTTGCCAATCACCTTCTTCCTCACATGCTCCATGAACCACTCCCAATTGTCATCGTGCTCCGAAGGCACCAAGGCAAATGCTACTGGCAACACGTTATCATTTGACGAGTGGGCCATTACCACCATCAATGTGTCCTTGTATTTGCCGGACAAGAAGTACCATCTATAGACAAGACCGGCCGACAATACGTGAATGCCTCGATCCATTATCAAAAGCTCTAGAAGGCACGTCGAAACACTCCGTCAATTGACTCCACCCAATGACGCATGCCTAGGTTGCAATGAGCAATGTCACCCAACATCTTTGGCAAAATATTATATGCGGCCTCACAATCATCGTGCAACATCCTAATAGCATTTGCCTTGGCCATCCATGCCTTCCCATACTTCACCGGGTATCCAAATAGTTCCTCAATCAAAGTCATGAGAAACTTGACCTTCATGGTTGGATCGTGTCTTATTTGATTCAACAATTTGTAACCTAGATACTCAGATGTGAGTTGACGATGTCCTTTGTTGTGGGCTGCCTTGTCCGGGGGTATGCACGTGTGAGTGGCAACACAACTCTTCAACACCCATTGCCCGGTCTCTTTGATTTTTCTACCACGGACCATCCAACGACAACCTTCTTGGTCACATTTGACCGTGTACCGAAATTTTTGATTGGAATGACCAACAAAAAATGGCATGTGGTTCCTAATGGCATAGTCACACGACCATATCTTGAACTCTACCAAAGAACCAAACTTGATGCCTTTCTTAAAATGAGCATTCTCATCCTCGGCATTTGGGTCATTCCAATGTAAGACGCTTCTCACTTTCACTACAAGATCATCAAAGCTTGGACTTGTGTGAAAAACCATAGCCACTTCCCCTTCATCGTCATTTCCAATCATAAATGTCGCCTTGTCCAAATAACCAACATTTACAAGCTTATGCATCTAAGAAAAATGGAAACAATAAAGTCATTCATATATGTCATCCAACCAATTCAAATGGACCAATAACATAATTTATGCATAAATAACTTCTATTCATATTTCACCTTAAACTTAACCCTAACCATAACCCTAACACTAACCCTAACACGAACACTAACACTAACCCTAACCCTAACATTATCCCATCACATTATCACTATAACCCCTAATCCTAGGCAAGCACAAGCACAAAGAAATCCATAAATGCATCATAAATGTGCCATAAATGCATCATAAATGCACACAACAAAATCAACACTATGGTTTGCAATAAATTGAGCTAAAGCACACAAAAACAAGATTCCAACCAATCAAAATGAGGGGAAGTGGGAGAGGTACCTTAGGGCTTCAAAATGCTCCGGATCTACCGGTGAAATCTCAAGCAAATGGAGTGGATCTAGAGGGTGTTTGGGTGGGGGAAAGAGAGGGGGAGGAGCTCACCATGGGGAACAATAAGAATGGGGGAGAAGAGTGAGTGGTGGGGCCCACACAGCAGCCCCAAACCTTATCCACCCAGGACCCTACCGCCAGGGACCCTGGCGGTAGGTTATACAAGGCTACCGCCAGGTTGTCCAGTGGTAGGTACTTTTCCATGTCAGCACGAGCCGACGGCCGTTTGTCGCCGTCAGCCATCTACCGCCAGGGCGGGTGGCGGTATGTTGTGTGACCCTACCGCCGGGGCCTCTGGTGGTATCAAAAGTGTCAGATTTCAATTTTTTCAAAATGGGGTCAGATCCCGAAATAAGATCGAAAAATGGTCGAACCACGAAATATTGCCACCAACTGGTTATGTTCCTGAGCCTACATTTGGGAGTCCTGCAATCAAATCCCAGTCGCTCGCTTTTTCAATTCAACATGCTAGTTTTTTTTTTTTAAGAGGATGTTTTTTCAGTTAGGTACATGGCAACTTTACTAAAGACAATTAAGAGCATCTCTAGCAGACCCGTATAAGTGGTCAAACACTTTTTTTATATAGTTTTGGTCGAAAAAAGTGTCCAGAACAGAAACCGTAAAAGTGGTCCAACCCGTAATTTTTGTAAGGGCCACCATAAATGCACACTCGAAACCCTTATCTTTGGAGGTTGGAAAGCGAATCTAGGGGGCCCCGTATACCGGCTAAACCTCGTCGGAGCAAACACGCTGTCGCGGAGTTTGCCGGAATCCGCCCCAAACTCGCCGAAATTTATCACCTCACACCGGAAAATGCCGCTAGATGCCGCAATCGATCGCCGCCGATTCGAATTGGACGAGATCGACATCGTCGTGGCCTCCCATCACCTCAGCCTGGCTGCCGGAATCCTCCCGGCGCTGCAGACAAAGGGGCATGACTCGGCTGGCAATAGAGCAAGGCGCAGAAGACGGAGGCGACGGGGCATGAACGTCAATGCTGAGTGCGGACGACAGAGGCGACGGGGCGTGGCCGGCGAGGCTGGGTGCGGCCTGCGCGGTAATTGGGCGCGGCCGGCAGGGGCGGGGCGCGGCCGACAGGCAACGGGGCATGGCCTACGGGCGATGAGGCGCGGGCGACGGGGTTTGGCGTAGCCGGCGTGGTCCGCGCGGCCAGCTTGGGGTAGGGGTGGCAGTGGCCGGACTCGAGGAAGGAGCTCTTTATTTCAGTTTTACAGTTTGTTTTACAGTATCTGTTCGGCCGTAGCTAAAATGAACCCTTAAAATGCACTTTTTTCGACCCGTATCCCAGGTTTGCAGTTTGCGATTTTAAGGGGTCTGCTATAGATGCTCTAATATGGTAGTTTTTATATATTTTTTGTACATGGCAGTTTTTATTGTTAAGATGATGTTTTTTCACTTAGATACATGACAATTTTAGTAAAGAAAAATGAACATGGCAACTTTTATATTTTTTTCTACATGGCAGTTTTGATTGTAAGAGGATGGCATTTTTATTTTTAATAACATGGAAATTTTATTTTAAGAGCATATCATTTTAATTACCGGAGGATGGCAATTTTGTTTATAAGAGGATGACATTTTTATAATCGGAGGATGGCAATATTATTTATAAGAGCATGGCATTTTACATTTTTATAATAGGATGGTGTTTTATTACAGTCATGATGGCATTTGTTTTAAAGAGGATGTCATTTTTATTTTTAAGGTGGCATTTTTAATTTCAGAGGATGGCAGTCTTTATTACTGCCACCTTTTATTTTTTTTATTTTTTATAGCATTTTCTCATAAAATAAACAATTTTAGTGGGTCGCCATGGCCCTCCCCGCCGGCGAACAGGAGAAACGTTCGTTGGAGGTTCCCTCTCAGCTGACGTCTCTCAGATATTGGGGTTCCAAACTTTTTTGACATACCTTTTCCCTGCATTTCTTTTTGACAGACCTGGTTAGCCTTTCACAACTGTAGCACACAGGACGTTGATACTCCCGTAATCCAGACCGAAAGGTTGTCGGTACAATCCATCTTGTCAGGTTCTGGTAACCTAATGAGATCTGTAACTTGTTCCTCGCAAAACAATGTCTTAACTTATACTCCCTTCGTTCGGAAATACTTGTCATCAAAATGAATAAAAAAGGATGTATCTAGGTGTATTTTAATTTTAGATACATCTATTTTTGTCAATTTTGATGACAACTATTTTCGGACGGAGGGAGTATGTAGTAGTACGTCATAAGCTTGCGAGATGGGCATGGCTCGCCAGTGATTAGTATACGCCTGATGCTTCACACTTTGGATAATACTTCAAGCTGCAGTTACCTTTATCTGGCTGGTTGCTAGACAATTTAGCGATCATGATGGCCGTGGAAGCTATCTATCTGTCTATTTTTTTCCAGGGAGGAAGCTATATACATCTATTGCGCAAAAAAGCTATTCTATTTGTTCGAAAATAAATGACGTTGTTTTAGCTCAATGTATCTAGTTATCTCCATAAACACAAGTAGATCATCCAATCACCCACTACCGTCAAAAACACACCGGGAAATGTATTGCCCGTGTGCTGCACACACGAAAAAACGTGTGGCATAAATCAGTCTGCTCAGGAAATATCACTTTTCTGTGTGTTTGATGTACTCTTTGTGATCTACTCGCCCCGGCCGCTCCCACAAGCGGCAGGCGGAAACCCTAGCCGCGCCGCCAGCACTCCTTCACCCGCCTCCGCTCTCCCTGGCCACCTTCGGAGCGTGTGACTGGGCAAAGCCTGGCTCCCGTCGTTGGTGTCGGGGCCCTCTTCCTCTTTTACTTTTGCTACGTGGTGCGGATGCGGACACGGAGGCTTGTGGGGACGTGGCGCACAACACGGGGCGTGGCGGCGGCAGGGTGCGCAGCCTTGCTGCGGCGGCCGCACGGGAGCTTACATGCTCGCCTGAGCCTGGGTGGTGCAGTGCGTGGAGCGTCGGATCTGGCGGGGCGCCCATCGATCTTGTGGCGAGGTGCGTGGGTGGCGGGCGTGGCCGTGGCCCAGGTGTGGTAGTGGTGGTCGTGCCCCGGGTACACGAGGACGGCTCGGACAGCGGGGGCTCCATTTTGTGGCTGTCCTAGGTGCTCCTCTCTCGCTGGCGGGGTGCTCTTGTTTCAGCGACCGGGTGACATGGATGACGTGCTACTGACGGTGTGGCACGTTTGGCAGTCATCTATGTCTCGGTGGCAGGAAATTTGCGAGGGTGTGGGCTTGCGGTGGTTCGACAACATGGGTTTAGTTGTCGGACTTTGACAGACGGCACGGGGAGGTAATGGCAATCCTTCCTCTTCGGGGTCTAGGCATCGGCTGCCGGTGGCTTGGACCTCGGGCACGTGCTTGGACGGACCAGATCTAGGCTCGAGGCGGGTCGGGGCTATCGCTCTGGGTAGAAGTGATTGGGTGTGTTCGAGTGGTGTACGTCCGCAGGTGGTGGTCGTATTAGCGGTGCATCAGTGCGCGGATCCGCACATGTGTCCATGGACATGGCGTCGTGTGAGATCGCCTTGCCAAGTGCTCAGGGCTAGCTCACTAGTGGCCGGTGGCAGGCTCGGAGCCATGCCCCCCAGTTCACCGGCTATTTGTTGGGGTTGCAGGTGAGGGTGCCTCCTACGGTGGAGGCACCTACCCAGACTCCGAGACTGATGTCCGGCTAGGAGTAGATGGAATGTCGTCACTCTTTCTACCGTGGTGGAGTGTATTGTGATGTGGGTGGTGCACGATATCTCGGGACACGGACGCTAGGGCGGCGGCCTTGGATGGCGGTCCACATGGTTACTCTTCGACATGCATCATTGCGGTGGTGGTGCACTACTGCAAGATGCTTCTAACGCGACACTACAGTCAGAGACACTTTGACGAAACTATGTATGATGCATTAATCACATACAGTGCTGTAAGAAAACTGTAAAAAATGATATGAACTGTTTGCGATGGCTGAGACATCAAACACGATTCAGATTAGAATTATGTGTGCGATACGTGGCATATAGTTCACTTGAATAAACTGCCCGTGATAAGGCAACAAAACAGAAATGGTCAGCAAGATGAAGGTGTGTGCGATATACGACATATAGTTCACCCGGATGAACTGTTTGCGATTAGGCAACATAACAGAAACGGTCGTCCAGATCAAGATGTGTGCGATATACGACATAAAGTTCACTCGGATGTACAGTTTGCGATGAGATAGGACAACCGAAATGGTCCAACTTAACAGGATGTGTGTGATACGCGGCAAACAGGTCCGTATTCAGAAATGTGTGTGAAGACCGATAATAACACACACGGTTGATGCTAATAAGTCGTGCGTGTTGTGGGGAAACGCTTGCTGGTATACAATTATCAGCGATCGATAAATTCATCGCCGATGGGTTCCCTAGTATGGTCCGTGTGCGATGTGATTGCATACAGAACAACAACATATATACTTGTAAGGACATGATTTCATAACCAAATTATACATCCAATTACATAGGTGGCTAGTACACACATTACATTTGCACACATCAAATTAACTATTACATGCATAATTAAATAGGATAAATGATCATCTAATCATCATCTACTTCTTGTGACGCTTGTCGCCACTGCTTTGCTGGTGACTCGATCCCTCGTCGATTACGGGAAGGAGGCACGCCCTCATGTCAATGATCCGTCTGTGCATCTCATAGCATGTGTACACATTCTTGGGCGTGAACTTGAGGTGAGCTTTGATACGTCTCCAATGTATCTATAATTTTTTATTGTTCCATGCTATTATATTATCAACTTTGAATGTTTGATATGCATTAATACACTATTTTATATTATTTCTTGGACTAACTTATTAGCCTAGAGCCCAATGCCAGTTTTCGTTTTTCCTTGTTTTTGAGTTTCACAGAAAAGGAGTATCAAATGGAGTCCAAATAGAATAAAACTTTTGCGATGAATTTTCTTGGACCAGAAGACACACGTAGGACTTGGAGTCCAAATTAGAGAGTCCCCGAGGCGACCACAAGCCGGGGAGGTGCGCCCTAGGGGGGCGCCACCAGGGTATTTGGCCCCCTCGGAGACCCCCTGACCCCCTTCTTTGGCCTGTAAATTCGAAAGTATTCCAGAAACCCTAAAGGCATCCACGAAAATACTTTTCCACCGTCGCATGTCTCTGTTCCAGTCAGATCCCATCTGGGGACGTTTTTTGATACTCTGCCTGCAGGGGGTTCGATCACGGAGGGCTTCTACATCAACCTTGTTACCCTTGTGATGATGCGTGAGTAGTTTACCACAGACCTACGGGTCCATAACTAGTAGCTAGATGCCTTCTTCTCTCTCTTTGATCTTCAATACAATGTTTTCCTCGATGTTCTTGGACATCTTTTCGATGTAATCTTCTTTTGCGGTGTGTTTGTCGAGATCCGATGAATTGTGGATTTATGATCAGATTATCTATGAATATTATTTGAATCTACTCTGAATTCTTATATTCATGATTTGATATCTTTGTGTTTCTCTTCGAATTATTGGTTTGGTTTGGCCAACTAGATTGGTAGTTCTTACAATGGGAGATGTTCTTAGTTTTGGGTTCAATCTTGCGGTCTCCTCTCCTAGTGACAGAAGGGTAGCGAGGCACGTATTGCATTGTTGCCATCAAGGATAAAAAGATGGGGTTTATATCATATTGCTTGAGTTTATCCCTCTAAATCATGTCATCTTGCTTAAGGCGTTACTCTGTTCTTATGAACTTAATACTCTAGATGCATGTTGGATAGCGGTCGATGTGTGGAGTAATAGTAGTAGATGCAGAATCGTTTTGGTCTACATGTCACGGACGTGATGCCTATATTCATGATCATTGCCTTAGATATCGTCATAACTTTGCGGTTTTCTATCAATTGCTCAACAATAATTTGTTTACCCACCGTATACTTTATTCAAGAGAGAAGCCTCTAGTGAAACCTATGCCCCCCGGGTCTATTTTACATATATTATTTTGAGATCTATAAAACCTGAAACCCAAAAATACCTTGCTGCAATTATTTTGCGTTTACTTTATTTTGCTTTTTTACTTTAGTTTTAATTCTATCTCTATCAGATCTCACTTTTGTTCGTGACGTTGAAGGGATTGAATACCCCTTTTTGAGTTGTGTGCAAGTGTTTGTTAGTTTGTACAGGTGCATATATTGGGGACTTGATTGTACCTCATACTGGATTGATACCTTGGTTCTCAAACTGAGGGAAATACTTATCTCTACTTTGCTGCATCACCCTTTCCTCTTCAAGGGGAAAATCAACGGGGGCTCGAGATGTAGCAGGAAGAATTTCTGGCGCCAATGCCTGGGAGGTCTTCATCAAGCCTACCAAGTACTTGTCATAAACTCTCATCTCTTGCGCTTACATTATTTGCCTTTTGCCTGTTGTTTTCATCTTCCCCACTTCTAAAACATTTTCAGAAAACACAAAAAAAATTCCTTTTTATTCGCCCTTATGTGTTACTTCGTTCGTTTGCTCAGCATAATTTTGTTTATTCAAATTCAGAAGGAAAGTGTTATGGATCCTCATCCACTTGATAATCTTTTTAAAATATCCAATTATGATAAACCAATTGATAGTGAGTCAAGTACACTAGATTATCTTTATGAGGTTCTGCTTGAAATTCGTGAATCTGAAAATTGTGATGAAATGTTAAAAGAAATTCATAAAGTGATTCATGATAGTTCCTTAAATGAAAAGCATGATTGCAATGATGTTATTATAAATTCTATGAGTAACAACCGTGCTAATGACATGCAAAACCATAAGCTTGGGGATGCTTATTTTGCTATGCCCACTACTTGTTGTAATGATCATAATTGGGGTGATGCTTCTTACGATCTTGAAATTTTATTTAAACCCCATGATGAATATGAGATTGATAATAATGTTTGCCATAATATTGAAAGTGGGTTTGAAAGAATGTCAACTTTTGATCCCGCTACTTTGAATATTGATCAATCTTATGAAACTTTTGATAAAAGTGGGCTTGGAGAAGCAATGACTTTGTTCTATGTTAATCCCACTATTTGGAATGAGTGTCAACTTCTCATACGCATGGATCAGGTAGAGAATATTCTATGTGATAGCTATATTGTTTAATTTGAATACGATCCTACATGCAATTATTATGAGAGGGGGAAATATGGTCGTAGAAATCTTCATGTTACTAAATTACCTCTCGTTATGTTGAGATTGATATTATTTCTTTCTTCTTCCTTGCATATGCTAGAAATTGATTGCCTTGATAATTTGTTTGCTTATAAAATGCATATGCATAGGAAGTATGTTAGACTTAGATTGATTTGTCATGTGTTTCATGATGCTCTCTTCATGCTTCAATTCTTATCTTTCTTGTGAGCATCATTGAAACCTCAATGCCTAGCTAAAAGGCTTTAAAGAAAAGCGCTTCTTGGGAGACAGCCCAATTTTTTTTTGTTCTTGAATAAATCTATCATCTAGACTCTGCTTAGATGTGTTTTCATGTTTTAACTTAGTGTTTGTGCCAAGTAAGACCTTTGGGATGATTTGGAAGATAATAGATTGAATTTTTCTGGAAAACAGAAACTTTTGCGTCTAGTATCAGAATTTGTTTCTGGTTGCTGGAACGTGAAAAAATTCTGAATTTTTTAGACATTTCTTATCTGCAAATGTCCCACATTGTCCTAATGTTTCAGAATTTTGAGAGATGCAGAAGTTTTACATCAATTCGCAGCTTTACACACTGTTCTGTTTTTGACATATTTTGTTTTCTTTGTGTCATTTGCTTATTTCGATGCATCTATGGCTAGTATCAGGGGGTATGAACCGTGGAAAGGTTGGAATATAGTAGGTATTATACCAATATAAAATAATAATAAGTTCAGAACAGTACCTACAAGTAGGGATTGAATTTGTTTTACTAACGGATCTCACGATTTCTCTGTTGAGTTTTGTGTTACGAAGTTTTCAAGTTTTGGGTAAAGATTGGATGGACTATGGAATAAGGAGTGACAAGAGCCTAAGCTTGGGGATACCCAAGGCACCCCAAGGTAATTTTCAAGGATAACCAAGCATCTAAGCTTGGGGAAGCCTCGGATGGCATCCCCTCTTTCGTCTTCAACCCATCGGTAAATTTACTCGAGGCTATATTTTTATTCACTACATGATATGTGTTTTGCTTGGAGCGTCTTGTATGATTTGAGTCTTTGCGTTTTAGTTTTCCACAATCATCCTTGTTGTACACACCTTTCAAGAGGGACACGCTTTAATTGAGAATTTATTAGAATACTCTTTGTACTTCACTTATATCTTCTGAGCTAGGTAGTTGCTCTTGTGCTTCACTTATATCTTTTTTGGCACGGCGGTGATGTTTATTGTGAAGAAATTGATGAACTCTCATGCTTCACTTATATTATTTTGAGAGTCTCTAAACATCATGGTAATTTGCGCGGGTTATGAATTTAGTCCAAATATGATAGGTATTCAAAGAGGGTATAATAAAAACTTTCATAAAGAGCATTGAATTTATGAGAAGTTTGATTCCTTGTAATTGTTTTGAGATAATAAGATGGTGATATTAGAGTCATGCTAGTAGTAAATTGTGTGGTTAAAGAAATAATTGTGTTAAGGTTGGTGATTCCCATAGCATGCACGTATGGTCTTCTAGTTATGTCACGAAGTTGGAGCACGATTTATTCTTGATTGTCTATATTTACGTGAAAGTCGGGGGCGTGCGATGGTTAACTCCTATCAACCTCTCCCCATGTGTAGTAGCACTTTGCTTCTAGGGCTAATAAACTTTTTGCAATAAGTATGTGAGTTCTTTATGGCTAATGTTGAGCCCATGGTTTATACACACTCTCAACCTTCCACCATTGCTAACCACTCTAAGCACCGTGCACTTTCTCCGGTGCATTAAACCCACCTTATACCCTTCCACAAAATAGCCACCATACCTACCTATTATGGCATTTCCATAGCCATTACGAGATATATTGCCATGTAACTCCACCGTTCCGTTTATTATGACACGCACCATCATTGTCATATTGCTTTGCATGATCATAAGATAGCTAGCATGATGTTTTCATGGCCTGTCCGTTTTTGATGTCATTGCTACGCTAGAACATTGCACATCCCTGTACACCGGCGGATGCATTCATATAGAGTCATATTTTGTTCTAGTATCGAGTTGTAAGTAAATAAAAGTGTGATGATCATCATTATTAGAACATTCTCCCATGTGAAGTTATGAATAAAGAGGCCAAAGAGTCTCCAAAAAAAGAGAAAGGGGTCACAAAAAGGGGGAGGAGCCTAAAAAATGATGAGAAAAAAATAAAGAAGGGACAATGTTACTATCCTTTTCCACACTTGTGCTTCAAAGTAGCACCATGTTCTTCATTGTAGAAAGTCTCCTTTGTTGTCACTTTCAGATATTACTAGTGGGAAATTTTCATTGTAGAACTTGCCTTGTATATTCCAACGATGGGCTTCCTCAAATACCCTAGGTCTTCATGAGAAAGCAAGTTGGATGCACACCCACTTAGTTTTCTTTTGAGCTTTCATACACTTATAGCTTTAGTGCATCCGTTGCATGGCAATCCCTACTGACTCACATTGATATCAACTGATGGACATCTCCATAGTCCATTAATTTGCCTAGTTGATGTGAGACTTTCTCCCTACTTTTGCCTACTACCACCTTCTATTCCACCCATAGTGCTATGTCCATGGCTCATGCTCATGTATTGCGTGAAGAGTTGAAAAAGTTGATGGGCGTTAAAAAGTATGAAACAATTGCTTGGCTGACACCGGGGTGGAGATGATTTATACTTTTTGCTAAGAAGAGGGAGCATAACAAGACCATATGATTTTATAGGGATAACTTTCTTTAGCCATGTTATTTTTGAAGCTTCATAATTTTATTTTTAGTATGCTTGAAGTATTATTGTTTTGATATTGATAAACTTTTGTTTTGAATCATATGGATCTGAACATTCATGCCAAATAAAGAAGAAATGCATTGCTAAATTTGTTAGGTAGAATTCCACAACGAAAATTATGTTTTTATCATTTACATACTCGAGGTCGAGCAGGAATTAAGCTTGGGGATGCTTGATACGTCTCCAACATATCTATAATTTTTTATTATTCCATGCTATTATATTATCAACTTTGAATGTTTTATATGCATTAATATGATATTTTATATTATTTTTGGGTCTAACTTATTAACCTAGAGCCCAATGCCAGTTTTGTTTTTTTACTTGTTTGTGAGTTTCGCAGAAAAGGAATATAAAACGGAATCCAAACGAAATAAAAATTTCGCGATGATTTTTCTTGGACCAGAAGACACACGTAGGACTTGGAGTCCAAGTCAGAGAGTCCTTGAGGCGAGCACAAGTCGGGGAGGCGCGCACTAGGGGGGCGCCCCCAGGGCTTGTGGCCCCCTCGGAGACCCCCTGACCCCCTTCTTTGGCCTATAAATACAAAAGTATTCTAGAAACCCTAAAGGCATCCACGAAAATACCTTTCCACCACCGCAGGTCTCTATTCCCATGAAATCCCATCTGGGGACCTTTTCCGGCACTCTGCCAGAGGGGGATTCGATCACGGAGGGTTTCTACATCAACCTTGATGCCCTTCCGATGATGCGTGAGTAGTTTACCACATACCTACAGGTCCATAGCTAGTAGCTAGAAGGCTTCTTCTCTCTCTTTGATCTGCAATACAATGTTCTCCTCAATGTTCTGGGAGATCTATTTGATGTAATCTTCTTTTGCGGTGTGTTTGTCAAGATCCGAGTGGATTTATGATTAGATTATCTATGCATATAATTTGAATCTTCTCTAAATTATTATATGCATGATTTGATATCTTTGTATTTCTCTTCGAATTATTGGTTTGGTTTGGCCAACTAGATTGGTAGTTCTTGCAATGGGAGAGGTTCTTAGTTTTGGGTTCAATCTTGCGGTGTCCTCACCTAGTGACAGAAGGGGTAGCGAGGCACGTATTGCATTGTTGCCATAGTTGGCGTCCTGGGAACGGGGGTACCCAGGCTTGCCTACCTGAGGCCCGTGACGTGGCTCCATCAGCGGCCTGGTACGGCCCAACTTCAGCAACTGCAACTCAAGACCCTTGCAAGGGGCCAAGCCTTGCGACGCCGGCGATGGGAAGACCTCCCTCTAGCAGTCTCTCTAGGCCGGCCCCCGAGGAGCGGAAATATCTATGCAAGGAGCACCTCGCGAGGTTCACGTGACGTGAGCCATGATGACCAAGGCCAGGCGGGCGTCGGCGGGTGCAGTGTACCAGTTTCCTCTTTGGTGCTAAGAGGGCAAGCGCAGGCGCGGAGTCCGGAGGGATCAGGCAAAGTTTTCCATATCAGTGCAACACGACCAAGGACCGTCAGGGCTGCAGAACGGAGGTCATCGTGGAGCCCGGCAAGGCGTCACCACCAAAGCCTTTGGCAGGCGAAGACTACTTTTGTCAGGATAACTCTTAATAGTTGTTCCCCTTCAAATTTGGCCATTGTGGGATCCCTTCCCGCCGATATTTGGGAAGAGGACCAAGGCCACTATAAATAGGACCTAGCCACCATCATAGAGGGGATCGGATCCATTCCACCCTACACATACCACAAGCTCATCCGAGCCTAAGAACACCTCTCCTCCAGAGGCTGTTTATCCCTTGTACTAGTTCTTCCTCAGCCGTACAAGGCAATCCACCACAAACACTGGAGTAGGGTATTACACCACAGGATGGCCCGAACTAGTATAATCCTCTGTGTCCCTTGTTCTTTGAGTTCGTCGAGCTAGGCCGTGGAATCGTAGGATGAGCGTGCTGGGGAGAGAGTGTTCTTCATGCGCACCCCAGAGTTCGAACCTCTCATGGGTTTGCGGAATCCGAAATCCGACATTTGGCCCGCCAGGTAGAGGTTTGCCGAAGTTCCGCTTCTCCGTCCACCTCGCTTTCCACCCTCCAGGCTCCAATGGCGGGCGCCGCTCCTCCGACCAGCTCGGTGGGCGCGCGCGGCGACGTTGCGAGCCATCGAGCCTTCACCAACGCCTTACGATAGGGGCAGTGTCCACTCAGGTTTAGGCCGGAGATGCCACTCCATTACGACAGAGCGGCAGATCCGGCTGTTTTCCTTCACGCCTATGAGGAGACCGTTTCGGTGGCCGGCGCTGACATCAAGGTCATGGCCAGCTGGCTCCCTATGGCACTCACCAGCGTACCGCGCGCCTGGTTTCTCAGCTTGCCAGAGTCATCTGTGGCATCCTCGGAGGAGTTGCGCGGTCTCATCAACGCACGCTTCGCGGCGCCGGCACCCGACGCCGTCGCGGCCCTCCTCGGTGGCTCTCAGGCACCGCCCATGGATCGCCACGTCAAGTAGTTCTGCCGTCAAGTGGGCTCCACCCGAGCCTCGCATGGAGCCCCTCCATGATGGGCTGCTCCTGAGGCCGACCTCACCTACGACTCCAGAGACCACCCGGTGGTCATCGCACGCGCGGGCGCGCTCTCGATGCTTTGCACCCCCACTATCTGCCACGTGGCGGTAACCAAGACCCTCGTCTATGGCGGGGCCGGACTCAACATTCTCTCCCTAGAAGCATTCGGCATGCTCCATGTGTCGCCCGAACGGCTCCGCCCCTCCAGGCCGTTCTCCGGGGTCGTCAACGGCTCCACCAGCCCCATGGGGCAGATCCGGCTCCCCATCACCTTCGGCACCTGCAACAACTACCGCACCGAGCTTATCGACTTTGACATTGCCCACATCGGCCTCCCCTACAACGCCATTCTCGGGTACCCAACCCTAGCCAAGTTCATGCCGGCGACTCACCCAGCCTACAACCTCTTGAAGATGTCGAGGAGCTCACGAGATATTTGCTAAATTGAAGTTATTTCCGTTTTCACTTAGAGATCGTGCTAAAACTTGGTTTTCCTCTTTGCCTAGAAATAGTATTGGTTCATGGAATAAGTGCAAAGATGCTTTTATCTCTAAGTATTTCCCTCCTGCTAAAATCATCTCTCTTAGAAATGATATTATGAATTTTAAGGAACTAGATCATGAGCATGTTGCACAAGCTTGGGAGAGAATGAAATTAATGATACGTAATTGCCCCACACATGGTTTGAACTTATGGATGATTAATCAAAACTTTTATGCGGGCTTGAATTTTGCTTCTATAAATCTTTTAGATTCGGCCGCAGGAGGCACTTTCATGGAAACTATCTTAGGAGAAGCTACCAAACTCCTAGATAATATTATGGTTAATTATTCTCAATGGCAC
Source organism: Secale cereale (assembly GCA_902687465.1). Classification (NCBI taxonomy): domain Eukaryota; kingdom Viridiplantae; phylum Streptophyta; class Magnoliopsida; order Poales; family Poaceae; genus Secale; species Secale cereale. The sequence goes on from LR738709.1 coordinate 389,258,849, forward strand.
ACCAAAATATCTACTAGTAATAAAAGTGCATGATATTGAAGAGATTAGTGTTTTGAGTGGAAAGATGGATGAACTTATGAAATTATTTGCTGCTAAGAGTGCTTCTTCTTATCCTAATGATATGCCTTTATCCATGTAGATTGAAAATAATAATGAATCTTTGGATGTGAATTTTGTTGGTAGGAATAATTTTGGTAACAATGCTTATAGAGGAAATTTTAATCCTAGGCCTTTTCCTAGTAACTCCTCTAATAATTATGGAAATTCCTACAATAACTCTTATGGAAAGATGCCTTCTGAATTTGAAACTAGTGTTAAGGAGTTTATGAATTCGCAAAAGAATTTCAATGCTTTTCTTGATGAAAAATTGCTTAAGATTGATGAATTGGCTAGAAGTGTGGATATAATTACTCTTGATGTTGATTCTTTGAAACTTAGATCTATCCCACCTAAGCATGATATCAATGAGTCTCTCAAAGCCATGAGAATTTCCATTGATTTATGCAAAGAAAGAACCGCTAGGATGCGTGCTAAAAGAGAGAATTATATAAAAGCGTGTTCTTCTAGTTATCATGAAAATAAAGATGAAGATCTGAAAGTTATTGATGTGTCTCCTATTAGATCCTTGTTTTCTAGTATGAATCTTGATAAAGATGGGATTGGAGATGAGTCTACTTTAAGGTGTCCCAATGATTCGGAGTTTTTAGATCTTGATGCTAAAATTGTTAAAAGTGGGAGTGAAGAGATTAAAACTTTGCATAGTGATGAACCCACTACTTTGGATTTCAAGGGATTCAATTATGATAATTGCTTTTTTATTGATTGTATTTCCTTGTTGCAATCCGTACTAAACTCTCCGCATGCTTATAGTCAAAATAAAGCTTTTACCAAACACATAGTTGATGCTTTGATGCAATCTTATGAAGAAAAACTTGAATTAGAAGTTTCTATCCCTAGAAATCTTGGGAACCTACTATAAAAATAAAAATTAAAGATCATTAATGATTTGCTTTGTGTGATTTGGGTGCAAGTGTCTCCACTATCCCAAAAAACTTTGTGTGATTTACTAGGTTTCCATGAGCATGATGATTGTTCTTTAAATTTGCATCTTGCGGATTCTACCACTAAGAAACCTATGGGAAGGATTAACGATGTTCTTATTGTTGCCAATAGGAATTATGTGCCCGTAGATTTCATTTTCCTTGATATAGATTGCAATCCTTCATGTCCTATTATTCTTGGTAGACCTTTCCTTAGAACGATTGGTGCAATTATTGATATGAAGCAAGGAAATATTAGATTCCAATTTCCGTTAAGGAAATGCATGGAACACTTTCCTAAAAATATAATCAAATTACCATATGAATCTATTATGAGATACACTTATGGATTGCCTTCCAAAGATGGCAATACATAGATCTATCCATGTATCGTGCCTAGCTAGGGGCGTAAAACGATAGCGCTTGTTGGGAAGCAACCCAATTTTATTTTTTTATTTTTGCTTCCGTTTAGGAATAAATATTGCATCTAGCTTATGTTTAGATGTGGTTTTATGTTTTAATTAGTGTTTGTTCCAAGTAGAACCTTTGGGAAGACTTGTGTGAAGTTTATATGATCTTGCTGTGGAAAATAGAATCGTTAGCGCTCGCTAAAATGGTCACCAAATTTTGCTGGAGTGTGATATTTAGTTGATTCTTTTTGCAGATGATTAATAGACAAATTCCTCACGTTTACCAATTTATTTCGATTTTTTTGGAGTTACAGAAGTATGCGAAAGTTAAAGATTACTACAGACTGTTCTGTTTTTGACAGATTCTGTTTTCCGTGTGTTGTTTGCTTATTTTGATGAATCTATTAGTAGTATTGGAGGATATGAATCATAGAGAAGTTGGAATACAGTAGGTTTAACACCAATATAAACAAAGAATGAGTTCATTAAAGTACCTTTGAGTGGTGGTTTGTTTTCTTATACTAACGGAGCTCATGAGATTTTTGTCTAAATTTTGTGTTGTGGAGTTTTCAAGTTTTGAGTATTCCTTTGATGGACTATGGAACAAAGAGTGGAAAGAGCCTAAGCTTGGGGATGCCCAAGGAACCCCAAGGTAAAATTCAAGGACAACCAAAAGCCTACGCTTGGGAATGCCCCGGGAAGGCATCCCCTCTTTCGTCTTCATCTATCGGTAACTATACTCGGAGCTATATTTTTATTCACCACATGATATGTGTTTTACTTGGAGCGTCATGTATCATTTCAGTCTATAGGGCGCGCCCCCTGTCTCGTGGGCCCCACGTTTGGCCCCGGTGCCCTCCTTCCTCCTATATATACCTACGTACCCCGAAACCATCAGACGAACAGAGAAAACCCTAGTTCCACCGTCGTAAGCTTCTGTTCCCATGAGATCCCATCTTGGGGCCTGTTCTGGAGCTCTGTCGGAGGGGGGATCTACCATGGAGTGCTTCTACATCATCATCATCGCCTCACCATGAGTTCTAAGTAGTTTACCACAAACCTTTGGGTCCATAGCTAGTATCTAGATGGCTTCTTCTCTCTCTTTGGATCTCAATACTAAGTTCTCCTTGGTCTTCGAGCAGATCTATTCGATGTAATCTCTTTTTGCGGTGTGTTTGTCGAGATCCGATGAATTGTGGGTTTATGATCAAGATTATCTATGAGAAATATTTGGTTCTTTTCTGAACTCTTTATGTATGATTATAATATCCTTGCAAGTCTCTTCGAATTATTGGTTTGGTTTGGCCTACTAGATCTATAGTTCTTGCAATGGGAGAAGTGCTTGGCTTTGGGTTCAATCTTGCGGTGTCCTTTCCCAATGACAGTAGGGCCAGCAAGGCACCTATTGTATTGTTGCCATCGAGGATAAAAAGATGGGGTTTATATCAAATTGTTTGAGATTATCCCTCTACATCATGCCATCTTGCTTAAGGCGTTACTCTGTTCTTATGAACTTAATACTCTAGATGCATGCTGGATAGCGGTCGATGTGTGGAGTAATAGTAGTAGATGCAGAATTGTTTCGGTCTACTTGTCTCGGACGTGACGCCTATATATAATGATCATGCCTAGATAGTCTCATAAGTATTCGCTTTTCTATCAATTGCTCGACAGTAATTTGTTTACCCGCCGTAGAATTATGCTATCATGAGAGAAGCCACTAGAGAAACCTATGGCCCCCGGGTCTATTCTCAACACATCAATCTACAATCTACTTTTTACTTTTCCGTTTCTACTTTCTGTTCTTATATCCAAAAAATACCAAAAATATCAAACTATCCTATCTATCAGATCTCACTTTCGTAAGTGACCATAAAGGGATTGACAGCCCCTTATCGCGTTGGCTGCGAAGTTCTTATTTGTTTGTGTAGGTGCGAGGGACTCGCGCATGGTCTCCTACTCGATTGATACCTTGGTTCTAAAAAACTGAGGGAAATACTTACGCTACTGTGCTGCATCACCCTTTCCTCTTCGAGGAAATACAACGCAAGCTCGAGAAGTAGCAGCCAGCTGCTGGGTTTCCTGGTGTCACACAAAGGGATCGAGGCTAACCCCTAGAAGGTCAAGGCCATAGAGAAGATGAGTCCACCGAAGACCCTCAAGGAGATGTAGAAGCTGGCCTGCTGCGTGATGTCACTCAGGCGTTTTATCTCCAAGCTTGGGGAGCGTGCCCTTCCCTTCTTCAAACTGATGAAAAGGAAAGGCCCGTTTGAGTGGACCCCAGAAGCCGATGCTGTATTCGAAGACCTTAAGAAGTACCTCACAAGCCCGGCAGTAATGGTGGCGCCGAAACCCCAAGAGCCCTTGGTGCTTTACCTGGCTGCGATGCCACACTCCGCCAGAGCAGTGCTGGTGGCAGTCCGGGAGGAGCGCCAGGACAAGGCCGCAAAGCCCCCGAGCGACACTCATGAGGCTCCGCCAGGGCCAGCCAACGACCAAGATCCACGAGGTGACGTTCCTAAGGCCCCAACCGCTACGTGCGGTGACCAAGCTCCTGGGGCCCTCTCGCCTCAGGAGGCACCACAGCCTCAGGAGAGCCAGGCCCCCAGCCTCGTCGAGCACCCGATGTACTTCGTCAGTACTGTGCTCCGCGAAGCTCGTGCACGCTACCCCATGTCGTAGAAGCTTCTGCTCATGCTCCTCGTCGCTTCGCGCAAGCTGCGCCGTACACCTGGAGACGGGGGACGGCATCCCCATCGAGACTGCTTGGAATATCCAGCACCTCCAGAAGTTCTACCCATGAAGCAAGGCCCTATGCCTGTGAAGTCAAGGCCATGTGCCTATGAAGCAAGGCCCAGTGCATGTGAAGGTCTCCGCCCGTGACACTCTAACGTAATAATGAGTGGGGCTGTACACGCTCCGGAGTCTCCGGAGAGCCGCCCTCGGGCCTCGGGGGCTCCCTCCCACGTCCTAGTGGCAGCACTTAGCTCCGCGCTCGTGTGAAGACTAGACTAGGTGCCAGACGCGGCTGTTGATTTGCTTTACATATCTGGTTGTGGTCTTTTAATGTATTCGGAGTTATGTGTCTTTCGGTTGCTTTGTTGAGTTTTCCTATTTTCAAGCTTCGTTCTCTCTTTTCTCGCCTCGGGCAGGACGGCAGTTGTTTGACGCTCTCCCTCGAGCGCCTCCTCAGGGGCTAGGCAGGGGTGTCGGTACTGCAATGCGGTGCTTCAAGCCATGATCAGCCCGCGCCTGAGAGCTCGCGCAAGAAGGAACGAGGTATCTGGCGGATTCCCTAACAAATTTTGCAGATGCCGCCTCCAAGGCCGAAGTGCCTGCGCCGACAGCAAGGCAGCCTCCCCAGATGCCGGAAGACGCACCCTCGAGCATACCCAGCTAAGTTACCGCTCCCCTCATGAGGCACTTGAATATCATAACATAACACGACAGCATAGGCGTCACAGTTTATTACACGCCCCAATCGGGCCACTTCCCTTTTTCGAAATGCATGAAGGGAAGAAAGCTAAACAAAAGCGGGCCGCACGGCCGCAGTAGATCGTGAGACCCAGCCCCAGGGGCCTCCGGGGCTCAACTCAGTCTGAGCCCTCCTCGCGATTCACCGCCCCATGGCGGCGGGATGACCCGTCACCAACCTCGAAGCGAGCCCGATGGCGCGGTGGCTGGTCGTAGCCACCACTGCTCGAGCTCTCGCTGGCGGAAGAGCCACCGCCACTGGATGAGTCACGGTCGTCACCAAGGGCGAGCCCACCTGTGGCCTCGTCGTGTCCGTCGCCAAGGCCGAGCCCGTCATCGACGCTGCCGTCTTCGGGGCAGCACATCGTGCGGTGGTCTTCTGCCCCAAACACCCTCACGAAGAGGGTCGCGGCGCCATCGTACTTGAAGTGGAGGGTGCATTTCCTGCCCAAGCCGCATGTACGGGCGAACGTCTGCCAAACATGGGCGAGGGCCACATTGCCCGCAGCAAAGATCTCCACCGCAACCCACTCTGCCTTGCTACAGCCGCCATCGGCGTGCAACCAGAGGTCGTCGAGACCCTCAGCCGGCAGTTCGTAGGCGAAGAAGTGCGGCAGCTGGAGCCAGGAGCCGGATGAATTCTTCGACCACACGATGAACTCCAGGAGCGCCTCCGACAAATGAGAGCCTGACTGAGGAGGTCGGACGACCACGGCACGCCTTCTCGCGGCGAAGGGGCTGCCACGACGAGGGCGGCCCCTAACACGGGAAGGGGTGCCGTCGTGACTGCCCGGGGCGGCATCAACCCCGGAAGGTGAACGCCTGTGGCCCTGGAGAGCCGCTGCGGGGGTAGCGACGCGCTTGTGGGGGCGGACCCGGCCCCTCTTGAGCGGCGGCAAGTCAGACTCTTCCTGGCGAGCTTTCCCCTTCTCCGCGGCGGAGGACCTCTTGGGAGGCGCCATGGAAAGTTGAGACAAGAGGGCAAGGGAAGGAGGAAGAAGAAGAAGCGGGCGATAAGAAGAAGGAGATGGGAAATGGGGGCTTCACCCCTCCCCATTTATAGCCTGGAGGAGGCCAACCGTCGGCCTCCATGATCTCACGTAATGATGTGTCTTCTATGCATGAAGCATGGTCTCGTCAAGTCGGGCAGTTGCCGAGGCAACGTGGGGAAGCGGAGGCGCCCATGTCCAATCAAGTCACCACGCATCGACCAAGGCCACAGGTGTTTGGGTCCTGCGGCGCTTCGCCCTTGCCCCTTTGGCTTCGCCTCAAAGCTAAGCCCGTGTGCACCTTGGGCCCGGGGGATACTGCCGGCGTCCTGGGAACGGGGGTACCCAGGCTTTGCCTGCCTGTGGCCCATGACATGGCTCCATCAGCGGCCTGGTACAACCCAACTTCAGCAACTGCAACTCAAGACCCTCGCGAGGCAGGCAACAACAAGACCTCCCTGGGGGCAGTCTCTCTAGGTTGGCTCCCGAGGAGCGAAGATATCTATGCAAGGAGCACCTCGCGAGGTTCACGTGACGTGAGCCATGACGACCAAGGCCATGCGGGCGCCAGCGGGCGCAATGTAGCAGTTTCCTCTTTGGTGCTAAGAGGGCAAGCACAGGCGCAGAGTTTCGAGGGATGAGGTAAAGGTTTCCATATCAGTTCAACAAGTCCAAGGACTGCCAGGACTGCAGAACGGAGGTCATCGTGGAGCCCGGCGCGGCGTCACCACCAGAGCCTTTGGCAGGCGAAGACTACTGATACGTCTCCAATGTATCTATAATTTTTTATTGTTCCATGCTATTATTTATGAAGTCTTCGATGTTTAATGGGATTTATCATTCACTTTTATATCATTTTTGGGACTAACCTACTAACCCAAAGGCCCAGTCCAGATTGCTGTTTTTTGCCTGTTTCAGGGTTTTGCAAAAAAAGAATATCAAACAGAGTCCAAACGAAATGAAACCTTCGCGAGAGATATTTTTGGAGAAAATCACGCACGCGGAGCTTGAGAACCACATCGGGGGATCAAGAGGTGGCCCACAAGGGTGGGGGCGCGCCCCCCTTCCCAGGGCGCGCCCCTGCCTCGTGGCCCCCTCGAGCGTCCCCCGTTGCCCTCCTTCTTCCTATATAAGTCTACGTACCGCAAAACCTCCGTGGACAGAGATAAAACCCTAATTCCATTGCCGTACCTTCTGTTCCCGTGAGATCCCATCTTGGAGCCTGTTCCGGAGCTCCACTGGAGGGGGGTCCATCACGGAGGTCTTCATCATCATCATCGCCCTCACCATGAGTTGTGAGTAGTTTACCACAGACCTTCGGGTCCATAGCTAGTATCTAGATGGCTTCTTCTCCCTCTCTGGATCTCAATACAAAGTTCTCCTCGGTCTTCGAGGAGATCTATTCGATGTAATCTCTTTTTGCTGTGTGTTTGTCAAGATCCGATGAATTGTGTGTTTATGATCAAGATTATCTATGAGAAATATTGGGTTCTTTTCTGAACTCTTTATGTATGCTCATAATATCCTTGCAAGTCTCTTCGAATTATTGGTTTGGTTTGGCCTACTAGATCTATAGTTCTTGCAATGGCAGAAGTGCTTGGCTTTGGGTTCAATCTTCTGGTGTCCTTTCCCAGTGACAGTAGGGGCAGCAAGGCACGTATTGTATTGTATTGTTGCCATCGAGGATAAAAAGATGGGGTTTATATCATATTGCTTGAGTTTATCCCTCTACATCATGTCATCTTGCTTAAGGCGTTACTCTGTTCTTATGAACTCAATACACTAGATGCATGCTGGATAGCGGTCGACGTGTGGTGTAATAGTAGTAGATGCAGGCAGGAGTCGGTCTACTTGTCTTGGACGTGATGCGTATATACAATGATCATGCCTAGATAGTCTCATTATTATTCTCTTTTCTATCAATTGCTCGACAGTAATTTGTTTACCCGCTGTAGAATATCACTATCATGAGAGAAGCCACTAGAGAACACTATGGCCCCCGGGTCTATTCTCAACATATCAATCTACATCTACTTTACTTTTTATGCTTTTATTTGTTGTTCTTATAAAGCAAAAATACCAAAAATATAAACTATCATCTCTATCAGATCTCACTTTCGTAAGTGATCGTAAAGGGAATGAAAACCCCTTATCGCGTTGGCTGCAAAGTTCTTATTTGTTTGTGCAGGTGCGAGGGACTCGCGCGTGGTCTCCTACTGGATTGATACCTTGGTTCTCAAAAACTAAGGGAAATACTTACGCTACTGTGTTGCATCTCCCTTTCCTCTTCGAGGGAATACAACGCAAGCTCAAGAAGTAGCAAGAAGAATTTCTGGCGCCATTGCCGGGGAGGCTTACGCAAAAGTCATATACCAAGTACCTATCACAAACCCTTATCCTTCGCATTACATTTTTTGCCTCTCTTTTTCCTCTCCCCCACTTCACCCTTGTCATTTTATTTGCCCTTCTTCTGCCGTTTGTTTATCGTTCGCTTGCTTCTTGCTTGCTTGTGTGCCTTCCATGTGCTTGCATCTTTGCTTGCTAAAAAACTATTGTTATGGATCACCATAAAGTGTTCTACCTGGATCATCTTCGATCCCTTTGCTCTCGTGCTGAAACCCCAGCTAGCCTAGTTGATGGGAAATCTTTAGATGAGCATGCTCATTTTGTGCGTCACCGTTTTTCTGAAAAAGGGAGACTCTTATGGGATCAAATAAATAGATTGATGTGTTATGCTTGGAATCTTTGTGAAATTTGTGATTTTACTTGTTGCTCTAAGAACCCTAAAAAACACCTACCCTACCTATGTGAGTTTAATGATAATGAAATCTTATCCTCTTATGCAAAGGGTGTTTATAGTTACTTCGATATCGAACAAATTGAAGAATTTGTTGCTTTTAAGGGTGCTTATGAAGTTGCTTCTTTGATTGAAAAGTATGATATTACTCTCTACGAATCTGGAAATTTTGACATACTTAAATATTGCTATGAAAACTATGCTCATAATGCCTATGTCAAAGAATTTATTAAAAGAATGACCGCTGCTTTGAAAGAAAATAATGATATACATGAATCTCTAGATAATTTTGATTCCGATGATTTGATTGAAATATCCCTTGATTAACATGATGCTTGCTATCCTTGTGGCCATGATGCCAACATTTAAGAAGATGAATTTGCTATAGTTTCTTATGTTAAACATGAGATCGTTGCAATTTCACCCATACTTGATAGTTCCTTCGATGAAAAGCATGATTGAAATGATGTTGTTATAAATTCTCTTAATGCCAATTGTGTTAATGATATGCAAAACCCTAAGCTTGGGGATGCTAGTTTTGCTATGACTACTATTTGTTGCAATGATCATGATTGGGGTGATTGTTCTTATGATGTTGGAAATTTATTTAAGCCCCGTGATAAATATGGGTTTGATAATAATGTTTGCAATAATATTGAAAGTGGGTTTGGAGAGGTCATGACTTTAGTTAATGTTAATCCCACTATTTTGGAAGAGTGTCAACTTCGTATGCATGTGGATCATGTTGAGAGTATGTTATGTGATAGCTATATTGTTGAGTTTTCTTATGATCCCACACGCAATTATTATGAGAGAGGAAAATATGGTTCTAGGAATTTTCATGTTACTAAATTACCTCTCGTTATGTTGAGATTGCTATTGGATCTTTCTTCTCCTTGCATATGCTAGATCTTGCTTGTCTTGGTAATTTGTTTTCCTATAAAATTCCTATGAATAGGAAGTATGTTAGACCTAGATGTGATTTTCACATGCTATTTGATGCTCTCTTTGTGCTTCAATTCTTATCTTTCATGTGAGCATCATTGAATTCTCAAGCCTAGCTAGGGGCGTTAAACGATAACGCTTGTTGGGAGGCAACCCAATTTTATATATTTTTTTGTTTTAGTTGCTGTTAGGGAATAAATATTGAATATATCCTCTGATTAGATGTGGTTTCATGTTTTGTTTAGTGTTTGTGCCAAGTAGAACCTTTGGGAAGACTTGTGTGAAGTTTATGTGATCTTGCTGTGAAAAACAGAATCGTTAGCACTCGCTAAAGTGGTCTTCAGATTTTACTGGAGCGTGCTTTTAGTTGATTCTTTTTGCAGATGATTGGTAGACAAATTCCGCAAATTTACCAATTTAGTTTAAATTTTTTGGAGTTATAGAAGTAGGCCAAACCTGCAGATAACTACAGACTATTCTGTTTTTGACAAATTCTGTTGTTCGTGTGTTGTTTGCTTATTTCAATGCATCTATGAGTAGTATTGGAGGATACAAACCATAGAGAAGTTGGAATACAGTAGGTTTAACACCAATATAAACAAATTATGAATTCATTGCTGCACCTTTGAGTACTGGTTTGCTTTCTTATACTAACGGAGCTCACAAGAATTTTTGTCTAAGTTTTGTGTTGTGAAGTTTTCAAGTTTTGAGTATTGCTTTGATGGACTATGGAACAAGGAGTAGCAAAGGCCTAAGCTTGGGGATGCCCATGGCACCCCAAGTAAATTCAAGATAATCAAAAGCCTAAGCTTGTGGATGCCCCGGGTAGGCATCCCCTCTTTCGTCTTCATCCATCGGTAACTATACTTGGAGCTATATTTTTATTCGCAACATGATATGTGTTTTGCTTGGAGCGTCTTGTATAATTTGAGTCTTTGCTTGTTAGTTTGCCACAATCATCCTTGCTGGACACACCTATTTGAGAGAGCTAAATATGGCCTAGGAATTATTAGAACACTCTATGTGCTTCACTTATATCTTTTGAGTTGAATAGTTTTTGCTCTAGTGTTTCACTTATATCTTTTAGAGTACGGTGGTGGTAGTATTTTGTAGAAATTGTTGAACTCTCATGATTCACTTATATCCTTTTGAGAGTCTATTAAAAGAGCATGGTAATGTCTTTAGGCTAAAGAAACTAGTCTTCACATGATAAACATCCAATGTCAATGTAGTAAAAAAATCACTTCAAGTGCATTGAATAGAATGAGATGTTGGATGCTTGATAATTGTTTTGAGATATGAGGACAGTGATATTAGAGTCATGCTAGTGGAGTTATTATGAAATTGAGAAATACTTGTGTTAAGGTTAGTGATTCCCGTAGCATGCATGTATGGTGAACCGCTATGTGACGAAGTTAGAGCATGAGGTACTTGTAAAGTGCCAACCTTTGTGTGGAGGTCGGGGGCGCGCGATGGTTAACTCCTACCAACCTCCCCCCTAGGAGCATGCGTTGATTGCTTTGTTTTGATGACTCGTAGATTTTTGCAATAAGTATATGAGTTCTTATGACTAATGTTGAGTCCATGGATTATACGCACTCTCACCCTTGCACCATTGCTAGCCTCTCTTGTACCGCGCAACTTTCGTCGGTACCACAAACCCACTATATATCCTTCCTCAAAACAGCCACCATATTGTTCCTCAAAACAGCCACCATACCTACCTATCATGTCATTTCCATAGCCATTCCGAGATATATTGCCATGCAACTTTCCACTGTTCCATTCATATGACACGCATCATATTGTCATATTGCCATTGCATGATCATGTAGTTGAAATCGTATTTGTGGCAAGGCCACCATGAATAATTTTTATACATGTCACTCTTGTTTCATTGCACATATCGGTACACCGCCGGAGGCATTCATATAGAGTCATACTTTGTTGTTGTTGTATCGAGTTGTAATGAAAGTGTGATGATCATCATTATTAGAGCATTGTCCCATGGGAGAAAGGCTAAATCTATAAAGCCCCTCCGCAAAAATGGCCAAAGAAAAAAAAAGAAAGGCCCAAAAAAAGAAAAAAAAGAAAGAAAAAGGGACAATTGCCACTATCTTTTTCCACACTTGTGCTTCGAAGTAGCACCATGTTCTTCATTGTAGAGAGTGTCATGTTTAGTCGCTTTCATATACTAGTGGGAATTTTCATTATAGAACTTGGCTTGTATATTCCAACGACGGGCTTCCTCAAATGCCCTAGGTCTTCGTGAGGAAGCAAGTTGGATGCACACCCACTAGTTTCTTTTGTTGAGCTTTCATTCATATTTAGCTCTAGTGCATCCGTTGCATGGCAATCCCTACTCACTCACATTGATATCTATTGATGGGCATCTCCATGGCACGTTGATACGCCTAGTCGATGTGATACTATCTCCCTCCTTTTTGTCTTCTCCACAACCACATCTATTCCACCCATAATGTTATGTCCATGGCTCATGCTCATGTATTGCGTGAAAGTTGAAAGGTTTGAAAAGATAGAGTATGAAAACAAGTGCTTGGCTAAAATCGGGGTTGTGCATGATATGAATATTTTGTATGATAACAAGGGAGCATAGCCAAAACTATATGATTTTGTAGGCATAACTTTCTTTAGCCTTAGTATTTTGAGAAGACATGATTGCTCTGTTAGTATGCTTGAAGTATTATTGTTTCTTATGTCAACATAGACTTTTATCTTGAATATTTCAGATCTGAACATTCATGCCACAATTAAGAGAATTACATTGAAAAACTATATTGGTTAGCATTCCACATCAAAAAATATTTCTTTATCATTTACCTACTCGAGGACGAGCGGGAATTAAGCTTGGGGATGCTTGATACGTCTCCAACGTATCTATAATTTTTTATTGTTCCACGCTATTATTTATGAAGTCTTGGATGTTTAATGGGCTTTACCATTCACTTTTATATCATTTTTGGGACTAACCTACTAACCCAAAGGCCCAGTCCAGATTGTTGTTTTTTTTGCCTGTTTCAGGGTTTTGCAGAAAAAGAATATCAAACGGAGTCCAAACGGAATGAAACCTCCGCGAGAGATATTTTTGGAGAAAATCACGCACGCGAAGCTTGAGAAACACGTCAGGGGATCAAGAGGTGGCCCACGAGGGTGGGGGCACGCCCCACCCCCTTCCCAGGGCGCGCCCCCTGCCTTGTGGCCCCCTCGAGCATCCCCCGGTGCCCTCATTCTTCCTATATAAGTCTACATACCCCAAAACCTCCGTGGACAGAGAGAAAACCCTAATTTCATCGTCGTACCTTCTGTTCCCGTGAGATCCCATCTTGGAGCCTGTTTCGAAGCTCCACCGGAGGGGGATCCATCATGGAGGTCTTCTTCATCATCATCATCATCGCCCTCACCATGAGTTGTGAGTAGTTTACCACAGACCTTCAGGTCCATAGCTAGTATCTAGATGGCTTCTTCTCTCTCTCTGGATCTCAATACAAAGTTCTCCTCGGTCTTCGAGGAGATCTATACGATGTAATATCTTTTTGCGGTGTGTTTGTCGAGATCCGATGAATTGTGAGTTTATGATCAAGGTTATCTATGAAAGATATTTGGTTCTTCTCTGAACTTTTTATGTGTGCTCATAATATCCTTGCAAGTCTCTTCGAATTATTGGTTTGGTTTGGCCTACTAGATCTATAGTTCTTGCAATGGAAGAAGTGTTAGCTTTGGGTTCAATCTTGCTGTGTCATTTCCCAGTGAAAGTAGGGGCAACAAGGCACATATTGTATTGTTGCCATCGAGGATAAAAAGATGGGGTTTATATCATATTGCTTGAGTTTATCCCTCTACATCATGTCATCTTTCTTAAGGCGTTAATATGTTCTTATGAACTCAATACACTAGATGCATGTTGGATAGCGGTCGATGTGTGGAGTAATAGTAGTAGATGCAGGCAGGAGTCGGTCTACTTGTCTCAGACGTGATGCCTATATACAATGATCATGCCTAGATAGTCTCATAATTATTCGCTTTTCTATCAATTGCTCGACAGTAATTTGTTTACCCGCCGTAGAATAT